>SCDZ01000055.1:0-607730 GCA_004143845.1 Drosophila lacertosa
TATATATATATATATATATATATATATATATATATATATATATATATATATATTTATATATATGTATATATATATATATATATATATATATGTATATATATATAAAATAATGAGTAAAGAGACAAAACGAAAGTATTCAAATAAAGTTACATTTAAGATACAAAGCCAAGCCATCTCGGTGACGTTTCACTTTATTAAAAATCTTGATTTCTATGTTCTTGTTTGTTTACAGACGCCCAAAACGCCACATAGTGCCTAAGACAAAGTAACAGTGCGACCCCCTCCATCTCCCTGCATCAAGAGAAAGAAACAATGAACATATCATTTCCCACATTTGTAGCAACTAATTAAAATAAATACAAATTTAAAAATGGTGTTTTGTATGCACAGATTTCAATTGAATATTTTTCCTACCTTTTGAATTTAAATAAGATGTAACGTTTTCGTAACATGTACGTAAGCCCTACATATCGATATTTCTTTTGTTATCGAATGAACATGATAAAATACATATGTACTCGATGCTGCGTATTAGCGCTGTGCGTTGTAGTTCAGCTCGTTCACTCGTTTAATTATCAAAGCACATTTCGGTTTCTTAATCTTTCATTTGAAAAATTTTTTAGTCAAAAGTCAGTCTGGTGCTTTATAATGCTCGAAAATCGGTATATAATCAAACTAGAAAAATAAACGATTATGAGACTCAAACGAGCGATGATAAATCAAGTGTCTGCATTAATCGAACTTGATAAGAACAATTCGATATATTTCACTGTCACATCACAAGTACTCAATCGACGACTTTGTTTTCGTTCTACAAATAAAAAGTAATTTTTATTTTAAAAACCACCATTTTACAGCAGTTGCTGAATTTTAAATCGACTTTATAGAAACTTACTAGAATGCCTGCCATAGAAGAGGCACAAATAACTAAATATCTATCAAAGGTATGATGAGTCATGTTGTATTGTGAGCATTAACTACCATCCTTTAAGTCAACACGCAATATTAATTCACTCACAATTGATTAATTACCCATCGTTTATATAGTATAAGAATGTTGCGGCCACGAGGAAAGATGTTGTCGATGTCATCCAAACGTATCGGAGTTTGACATACGATCTGCAAAAATTTGGTAAGCAACGAGTAATATTTAATGAGTAAGGTTATCAAAGTAATATATAAACAATTTGCCCCACAGTCTTCAACGATGGCAGTTCGAAAGATTTGTTTACATTGCTCGGCACCATACCAGTGGTCTATAAAAGTAAGTGTTCCTCTCTCTTTCTATCTTTCATGTTCTGTCGGGCTTAATTAAATTGAATACATGTTGATTTTACAGATAACACCTACTACATTCCCATATGCATATGGCTGATGGACACCCATCCCCAAAATGCACCCATGTGCTTTGTGAAGCCAACACCAACCATGCAGATCAAGGTGTCCATGTATGTGGACCACAATGGCAAAGTGTATTTGCCCTATTTACACGACTGGCAGCCGCATAGCTCGGACCTAGTATCGCTTATACAAGTTATGATTGTGACATTCGGCGATCATCCGCCTGTTTATTCCAAGCCGAAGGAACAAGTTGCTGCGCCTTATCCATCGAACTGTGAGTGCTAAAAACCAAAGTGCCACTAGAACTCTTACTTTATTACCTGATTTACTTTAAAATCGCAGCCTACATGCCTCAACAGGGTGGTCAGGGTCCGTCTGGTCAGTTTCTGCCCTATCCGAGCGCTTATGGTGCCAGCGGGGGCAACTTTCCGCCATATCCCACGGGTGGTAACGTGATGCCTTATCCACCATCTGGAGGAGCGGCTGGTAACGCTGCCGGCTATCCGCCTTACATGAACTACCCACAACCTGGTGCCTATCCGGGCAGCGCTGGATATGTAAATAACCTTAAGCAAAAGCTAATTTGCAATGTATTCAAGAGTTTTCTTTGTCTTAGAATCCGGCGGCCGGTTCCAATTCGAGCTCAACAGGCACAATTACAGAGGAGCACATCAAAGCTTCGCTTATTAGCGCCGTGGAGGACAAATTAAGACGTCGCATTCAGGAGAAGGTAAATCAGTATCAGGCTGAGATAGAAACGTTGAATCGCACCAAACAAGAGTTGGTGGAGGGCAGTGCCAAGATTGATGCCATCGTTACGCGCCTGGAGCGCGAGGAAGTTGATCTGCAAAAGAACATTGGCGTGTTGCGGGACAAGGAGCAGGAATTGAAGAAAAGTCTGGAGACCCTAGAGAGTGCCGAAGAAATTGATCCTGACGAGGCAGTTACCACTACTGCTCCTTTGTACAGACAGTTAGTACTTGCCTATATATATATATATCTGTGTCATTTTGTGTTAATTCGAGTACTTATAGATTACTTAACGCGTACGCTGATGAAGCGGCCACGGAGGATGCCATATATTATTTGGGCGAAGGTCTTCGCGGCGGTGTTATCGATCTGGAGACGTTCTTGAAGCATGTGCGCACCCAATCGCGCAAGCAGTTTATATTGCGAGCCACAATGCAAAAGTGTAGACAAAAGGCCGGTCTGGCCGGCTAGCTATGATAAGGATACGCGATGTACTGTCCGTTGCCGTTATGATTTCATTTGCAGTTTTCGAGTGCAACTAATATTTAAACCGCACACAATTGATATGTTAACATAATATTATTCGGTTCTCGCGTTAAGTTAAAATTGAATCTTTGAAATTATATATGTATATGAATAAAACCCAACGTATGTTCACGCCCACGCATATCTTTATTCATGTATACATATATCTCTTAAATACGGAATGCTTGCATTTTGTGTTGGTTCTCATACGTAGATACCAACGGTTAGGAGGAGAAACAATATGCCAAAGCCAAGGAATATGGAGGCACACAGACTGATTAGTAGCTCCTTAATTAATGTGCTTTCCTTAGTGCTTTTCCGCGAGACCACAAAAACGAAAAACCAGGCTGTGAAGAATGTGCCGATAATGAGCAGCACAGTGGCTAGGTGAGGAAAGACCGCTGGATTCACCGGCGAAACGTAGCGATGCATGTGCTCCATGCTGAAAAAACCAGAGTATATCATATTTACAATGTAATTCAGGCAGAATTTTTTTTAGTTACTCACATTTAGTTTCTATTTAGAGTTTTTGTTAATAGTGTAATTGTACGTGGCCGGCCAGTTTGGGATTAGAGTTGCTGTATCACTTATCGATTTTTTACTTTGAACAATTTACTTTGATGAATCGATATTTAAAAATATGTAGTAACGATATATCGTTACATTTGGAAGAATTCAATCATCTCTAGTCAAAACGTGGTTTTGTGTAAAACTAAAATAAAATAAAAAAGTAAAAATAACAATAGAGTCGCGTTTTAATGTCCAAAAAATATACAGCAATAGCAACATATAAGAAAGACTGGCACGATGAGTGATGTAAGTGACTGAAAGTGCTACATATATGTATAAGCAATCACGATAAAACAAATACGAAATTAAATTCGAATTTGTTCTTTGTTTTTTTTTTTCACAGCTTGAAGAAATGGACAGCGAGCAATTAAATGAGCTGGAATCAATACTTTACGCATCCATACACTACAATGATGCAACCAGCGAACAACAACAGCAGCAGATGCTGATCATGGACATGGACACACAGAGCATGCCGCCGCCGCAACAACAACAACAACAACCGCCGCAGCAACAGCGGTTTGTCAGCGACAAGCGGATTATCAATAATGCGGCTGGAAAACCTCGTTACTGGGCAGACACCAAAAACGATGCTGCTGTTAATATCGATTGGAAATCAAAGGCAAACAAGCCTGTTGAATGTAAGTTTGATTGTATGTACTTACATATATTTGTAAACAGACATAAACTTCATGCCTGCAAAATTCAAAACAAGTAAGAACGTTTCTGTCGGATCCGACCGGCTGGGAAATACTCATGCGCAGTGAAACCACAACTTAATCTGTTGAAAGGGGTCTTATTAATTGTTGTTGCCTTAAAGGAGCTGTAAATGTAGCTAATTTTACGGACAACCTAATTTTGCACGTGTTTTTAAGGCAATATTTTACATCAATGTCGTCGCTATAAATTTAAATTCGTTTTGTGGCATTAGCATTTACATTCAAAATTATATAAATATATATATTTAGAATTCTTTGGCTAGCAGCATGAGCCAACATTGGGTGTTACGTCTGGTGATGTTCATACTACGCGCTATTCTCCATCAGCTTTGCAACATCAATTATAATTTTATTGTGCTTATTATGCTGAAGCTGCTTTTCATCGTTACGTTGGCGGACTATTATTATGTGTATTATGGCCATGATCTAATCTTTTGGCTTAATGAGATTTGGCGACAACCTGTTGATTATGTATTTTCGGGCATTGTCGTGGTCGTCTCCATGCACGTTGTGATGTCCTGTGTGGAAGTCACAATACTCTCCACACTTATCAGACGCAACACGTGCCGATTTAATAAGCCACGGCAGCACTTTGAGGAACGTTATAGGCGATTTGTGGTTATGCGCTTGGTGCAGCAGCTGGAGAATGGACTGCAAATACAAAAACGCTTTTCGGAGCAGGGCCAGGAACGGAATGATAAAAAAGAATTGACAATGCTAGAAGATTTGCACTCGTCCCATCAGCAGATCCATCAAGCTGTAAATGATTTTCGCAGCTCGGTGGCTGTGCTGTTGTGGCCGAATCGAGCTGATCTGCAAATGGATGCGTTTATACTGTACCACATCGATGAGGGGCAGCTGAATGAGCTAAACAGTCAGGGCTACAGTCTGAGTCAACCCGATAAAAGGGATATTCGCAATGAACATTTAAAACGTTTGCTTAATCCACCAGGATACTAAAAATGCATTTTTTATTGTATAATTCAATAACCTCGCGTTGCCCACTTCAATAATAATAATAAAGTCGTTTTTAGTTGTGCTAATGAAAAATTATTTATTTTTATTATAATCCTTACCTTCTCCTTTTAGCTGCCACAACAGATGAAGCTGCTGAAGCCACGGAGCAGACCAAGGCAGGCACCTCAATTCCCGCAGCTCCTGTTGATGCATCGCCAAAGAATGCTCGTCCAAATGCCAGTGGTATCAAGAAGACACCAGCCACACCACACCCAAAACAGCCAAAAGTTCTCACTCCTGTGCAACAGTTGCTGCAGCAACAACAAGCACATATGCGTCAACCACCAAAAGTGCAGCAGCCAAAAAAACAGCCACAGGAAGAAGTACAAAAACCACCGAAGCCACAAGAAACCTCAAAGGCAAAAGTGGCTCCTGACGATGACGAGCCGGAACGTTTCGATCAGCGCTTGCTGGTGGCCATACCACACAATTTGCCAATTACCAAACGTGAGCCGCCATCGCGTCCGCCCGGACCCTTTGGCAAGGCTAATCGCAAGTTGGAGCAGTTTCAGCGCCTGGCCGAGAAACGACAAAAGTCCAAGCGGGTGCAGGCCAACAAGAAGCTAAAGCAAAACAAAGACGAGGACCACATAGAGCTGATCAATCTGGTGGATAGTGAGCGATCCTCAGATGCGGATGACGTGATGATTGTGCCGCTGCCACCAGTGCCCATTATAGACGTAGACACTAGCGACGAAGAGGAACAGCAGCAGCAGCAACAGCCGGCACAGCCATACCTTGAGGAGAACGCCATGGATGCAGCCGATGTTAGTTTGAGCGGCGAGCACGTCGAGGTAACAGAACAGGTGACAGCGGCGCCACTGCTTCATTCGCCCTGCAGCTCAGTGCTATCCAGCGATGATTTCATTGTACAAAAGGATACCAGTCGCCTGCTTGCCGACCGTGCACGTGCCACCGACGAGGATCTCTTGGTGTTGACGGAGAATGCCATACGCGATGCTGCCGAACCGGCTGGCCAAGAGGAACAGGAGCTGGCTGCCGACACCTCATCCGAATACGAATTTGTGCCGCCTTCTCGTCTCGAAGAAATTAAGCAAAACTATCGTGTGGATGAGCAACAGTTTCGCGCACTCGATGTCTACGAAAGCGAATCGGATCTCACCGAAAGTGGGATCTACTGCAAGGCCAAACAGAAGATTGTGCCTACCATCATACGTAATGTGGACTCCGAGTCGGACTCATCGGACATTGAACAGGTCGTGGATGTGACCGTTAATAAGACGAAACGTCTGCGCAAGCGACGCGCCTCAAGCACCAACCAAAGCCAGTCGGATCCAAACAACGAGTGCGACAGGGACAACGACGACACGGACAGCGATGATGCCGGTGTGCAGCCAACGGGTGTGCCCGGAATAGCTCGCGGCATGGCTGTGGAACGTTGCAAGCGCAAGATTCGACGCATCAGCCAGAGACGTAACTCGGAAAGCGCCGTCTCAGCGGAGGCAAAGAAGGCTGCCGTGGCGAACGCCAGCTCAGAGTCTGCGGCTGAAGAGTCGTTGCCAACGGCACGCCAAATAGCCGAACGTCTGCTGCAGCAGGAGCAGGAAAAGGAACAGCAGCAGGGTCAACGAACGCAACAACAGCAGCGGGCGGAACAGCAGCAGGCATATGGAAGTGATGAAGCTATGGACAGCGTTGGTTCCGATGCTAATACTGAGGATGAGGCTGAGATGCAGGATGCCATGACAGAGCGCATAAGCGCGGTCTTCGAGCGCATCGATAACAACGCAAGACGCGCCAAATCCCAGCAGAGTGTACACGACAACACATCGCAGTTTGAGGTTTGCACGATAGAGGATGAAGAACCAATTGTAGAGCCACCAGCGGACAAAGCAGGACGCGCCAAATCCCATCAGAGTGTACCCAAGAATACACCGCAGGTTGAGGTTTGCACGATAGAGGATGAAGAACCAATTGCAGAGCCACCAGCGGACAAAGCTGAACAGCAGCAAAATAAAGAAGTAATTGAGGAAAACAATGCAGAGCCAGAGATCGAGTTTCTGGTAGAATCAGAATCGGAATCAGAATCCAGTGAAGAATTGGCACTTATGCATATGGAGCACAATATGGCGGATCCGGACATGCAGATAAGTGGTGCTGATTTGGTCGGTTGGAATGATGAAATGTGCCGTTTCTACAATGACAGCTGGCATGGCGAGAATTTCAGTTTGCAGAAGACACTTAAATCCATGTCAAGTTGGTGTTTACTCCAATCAAATGAATTAAGTTCAATTAAAGATTTCCCATCTCTCATCCAGGTCAGCGCGGTGAGTGGCGCATCAACAATTCGGATCGGTTTCCGATCGCACGCAAACGTTCGAATCTAAAGTGCAACAATTGCTTCGAAATGGGCCACATGCGCTCCAAATGCCCCCGGGCACGCAAACCCGTCGTGTGCTACACCTGCGGCCTGACTGGTCATGCCGAGCCGCGCTGCCCAAACGCCATTTGCCTGGGGGTAAGACATTCTAAACATATATTAGCATAACAAATTTTTACTTATTTCTATTACCTACATTTGTTTTACAGTGTGGGGCCAAGCAGTCTCTCTACGTGCAGAAGTGTAACAAATGTTCGTTTCAGAGCCGCATGATCTGCCAGCTGTGCAGGATGCGTGGCCACAGCACCGAACTGTGTCCCGACAAGTGGCGTCGCTATCACTCCACAGTAAGCTATTAATTCAACTTATAAATATCATTTTCATTAACTATACCTATCTCTCTTTTCGTGCAGACCCGCTCTAATGCGGTACTGGAGAGCAATGTGCAGTATCGTCCGAAACACTGCAGCTATTGTTCGGCGCGTGGGCATCTGTTTGAGGAGTGTCGCCAGCGCATGGGCGAGTATCGCAACACAAACTACACCTACCGCATTATTTCTCATCAGAAGATCTACAAAGATCGCAGTGAACCCATTAGTTATTTAAGCGATATGAGTACCTTTTTCTCCATGGATATTCCGTTTCACTTTAATTGGAGCTCGGAATTTTCGAAGAACAGCATCTATGCACGCTTTCTTAAAACAGTCGGCTTGGCCCAACCGGCAGACAATCGCAAGCGACTCCCTCCTGCGGTGCAGCTGAAGGTCTTCACAAATGACTACGTAAGCAATCCACATGCCAGAGCAGCGCTCGGCAAAGCGCCAGCTTCCTCCACCGTAATAATCGAAGACGTATCAAATGAGCCGGATGCGGAAACTGTGCTAGCGCCAGTCGTTGCTACAACTGTCCAGGACCAGCAGGAGGAGAATAGCAACAATTGTCAGAGCAAGAGCACAACTGCCAAAATGATCACAAAGCCCAGCATAACTGCAGCCACGACAGCCAACAAGTTTACTGTGACACCACATGATCTGGACTCGGATTCGAATTATAGCTTCTCGGAGCACTTTGAGGTGCCTAGCTCGACGACAACAGCCAACGAGACTGAGCAGAAGCAGCCAGAACAGCAGCCGGAGCAGGCGGTGCCGCAACCACAAACAAAAACTGGCCCCATGGAGAATCTGCCGGATATAATACTACTTAGCTCAGCTGGCGATGGGGATGATGAAGATGGTGATGTGCAGATTAGCAGCAACAGTCAGGGCATCTCCATGTGCGTGAATAGCAAGGCGCCACCAGCATCGACTTCCACAGCCGCCGCATCGGAGAGCTTGCCAGATGTGCCATCGGAGGCCAAGATACTTATGGCACGTGACCAGATAAATTATCTGTTCAGTCCGGAGGGTCGTCAGTTCTTAGCCGCGTCGGCCAGACAGTGTAATGTGAATGTGCGCATGGACTTCAAGGAGTACGGTTACGTGCTGGTCATTCACGGTCTGAAAAAGGATCAGGAGGATCTTCAATTGATGCTGTTGCATCGCAACCAGGAGGTCAAGCGCAGATGCAGCGAATCCCAAAGCCAAAAGCCACCCAAGCGCATCGATGTGCTCATCCGTTTCATACGCGACGGTATCAACAGCCTGGCCGGTGATCTCGGCAATGCTAAAAACCATTTTATCCGCATCAAGGAACTGGAGCACATGAACACCAAAAATGGCCACAAGCTGGCCGAACGCAAGCGTCGCCTACTCAACATGATACTGCTCGGCCAGGCGGGTCTCGGCAATGGCAATATGCATTTGGACCAGCTCCTGCTTATACTGAAGCGTCTGCTGGATGAGCATTCTGGGGATGAGAATGCCTCACCCGCCATGCGCAAGAAAATCGAAGAGCACTGGCGCAATATTTTCAGCTCATTTCCGCATCCCAACTACGAGTCGATGCTGCAGAGCTACATCAAGCTGGATGTTAAGAATCGCCTGCATACGCTGAAGATAGAGCCTGCTCTTCTGGGCCACTCGGGTCACGGCAGGTCGCAGCAGCCCGCACAGAAACGCGACAGTTTGTTGTCCTCGCCGCCGCCGCCGCCCCCGCCCGTCTGGCAGCAAGACAACAACAAAAGTCGCTCGCCTAAGCAACGTGCTTTGCTCAACGCCAGGTGGTCGGATCAACAGGAGCCCCCGCCGCCGCCAGTTTGGAGGCAGGAGGAACAGCACAATAACAATAACAATAACAACAATAATAATCGCACACCAAAGCCACGCACACAGCCGCTGTCGAAAGTGCAAGGACAACAAAAACGGCAGCTGCCACCGCCGCCGCCCACTTGGCAGCACGAGGAGCAGCAGAACAATAATAAGCATCGCTCACCAAAGCAGCGACCACAGCCATATGCCAAGCTGCCAGGTCCAGTGTCGCCACAGCAGCAACAGCAGCAGCAACAACAATACCACCAACAGCAACAACAGCAGCAACAACAACAATATCAGCAACAACAGCAGCAACAACAACAATATCAGCAACAACATCAGCAACAACAATATATGTTACCCTGCCACAATATGCAGCAACGTGGGCCGGGCAGAATGCAGCTGCAGCTGCAACGTAATCGTCCGCTACAATCGGAATGCGTTCGACTTCTGGTGGGCATGGAGCGTGGCGACTCACGCAGCAGCATCAATACGGACGCCCACAAGCCTTCGATGTTTTGGTCACGTGAATCACTCAAGTATTTGGACGAGCTGTTCAAGATAACAGCAAATGGGGAAACGCTGGAGCGATTGCAGCGTGTCCTGGACCGTTCACGACGCGGTCAACTGTCGCATAACGACTATCGCGCTGTGATACGACTGCACTCGCTGATGGAGCCCAACTGAAAAACACATCAAGGGGGGGGACAACAACTTGTTAAAGTGGGGATTTAACTAGCAGTTTAATTTTTAGTATTGAGCTTAATTAATGGATGAAATGCTGGGTATGTCAAAGATATTACCCAATACCGAATAAATGAAATCTGGACATCTGTGTTTAACTAATTTAATAATGCACTTAACTTTTATTTATTCTTTGGTTAGAAAACAAATTATGCTAAGATTGATAATACAAATAGATAATACAGCATTATGTGGCAGCTTCCAAGCGTTCGTCCAAATCAGTCCTAGTGGAAACTCGATGCGCATTACAATTATGTTTTGTTGTGTTAAACAAAAGTATTATAATATGTATTTGTTTGTTTATTGACTAGAAGGATTTACAAGAAATTGGGCTGACAAAGTAATTTACATATACATATATGTTTTAAACTTGACGAGGATTTTTACTTGGTTGGAAAGTCTGGCCAATAGTTTATGTAGTATCTGTGTGTAGTGCCCTCGAACAAGCGATCCAGCCAATTGCTGAGACCATCTAATAAGTTATCCTCGAACAGTACATTCGACTCTACGTCTGACTCCTCGGAGTAGTTGACACCAAGGAAGTTACCAATTTCGGGATCATCATTTCTGTCAAGCAATTGCTTGGTCATTTTGATCATACGTTTGGTGCCGCGTGCGCACTCGGGATGCTTGGCGTGATAAACGCAGAAATACTTGCGATGTCCATTTAATGCAATAACGGTGCCCACACAATTTCTGGGATTGATCTGCAGATTTTGATTTGTGCTTAACGATAGACGCAGCAGCTCCGAATACCAGGACAGGCCCTTCTCGATCAGCAAATGGCCAAATAACAGAGTCTTGGTGCGTCTGTATGGCCAGACGGCTCGATGATACGGCGGAATCAGTTTTGTGCGACTCTGCATATCCGTTATCAAAAGAATCGTGCGACAACCGGGCTTTAGCAGGCGCACCAAGCCATTATACTTCTCGGCTCTCAGCTCGTATAGCTTCAGTTCGGGCACATGCTTACTCTGCTTGTTGCACAGTCCCTCGTTGAGCTGACCCTGCGCCTTCAAGGTCTCCTCCTCGGCGCGCACAAAGTACATCATCACATAGCCGATGCCAAACATAAATGCAATGGTGCCCAAAAGCGATAGGGCGGCAAACAAATGTTCATCTTCAATATTATCAGACAGATAATCGACCAGATAGAGTAGTCTAGTAATCCATTTGCTCAAAATGCCTTGGGCATGTTCGTCGAGCAGGTTCTGAACAAATGCCTCATAGGTTAAAGCCTCGGATGTTTTTAAAAGCCTCTGTATGGTTAGGTTAATCTCATGTTTGGTCGTATTGATAGCGCTATTGTTCAAATAGTCAGGCGTTTTAATGTCCAACTTGGCCCCATCGACCCATTCGTATTTGATCTGGGTACTGTCGCGCCGCCAGATGACCACAAGTCGCAATAGATTGTCTTCGAAGGATCCTTTAGAAATCGCGTTAAGGAAATCAGCCTGTTTTTCCTTATACATATATGCAAAGCGAACTCTTTCCATGCTGTAACCAGACTCCAAAGCAATGTGCCTCAGTGCGCCCCTGGCTATATCGTAATCCGGAGAGTTCTCTGTAATAAGAATCACGCATAGACGCTTCCTGGGCCTATTCCACTCGGCCGGGCAGACGCCTTCGAGCACCTCCTGCGATGAAAGTCTGGGCAGCGATAAAAATTGATTTGTCGAGATGATATTGTCCAGCGTTTGAGTGGGTATATCAGCCATTGAGATGCTCGCAACTGCTCTCAACGAGTCCTCGTTGAACAAATAGAGAGTGTCCAACTTTGGATTTATCTTATAGCGATCGGATATCAGCTTGCAAGCATGACTCGTAATGTCCACAAATCCAAATGCGACACGATCGTGAAACGCAAAGGCCGATATTAAATATCTTAAACGGGTAACGCTCCTTGGTTCCAGGACCAGAGCTCGTACCCTGTTATCGGTCCAACCATTAAGAAACTCATCGATATTATCGTCGTGGACGCGCTGGCCAATCTTGAAGGGCATTTTCTTGCGTATAAACTCGGCCAACTTCTGCTGCGTGTAAATATTCTCACGATATACATAGCTATGCCCACCCAGGACAAGCACCATTCTGGGTATATCATCTGCTCCGGTTTTACGCAAAATTGTCGGTTCGTGCGCCGCATTGATGGTGGCAAAGTGAATGCCCAGCGGCTCGAAAGTATCGATCAGTTTCTTAAATGCTCCAACTATCCGTATACAGCCAAAGCACCAATCATTATAGAACATTATAATATGGAGCTTGTTCTTGCTCTTTGGTATGATGGTCTGCTCAAAATAATTGGACGTGACCGACAGCTTGTGATAGAGGCTAATGTCCTGGTCGAAGCCGAACTGTTTGCCGAAGAACTCCTCAACTGGGTCAAACCCAAATCGATTATAGCCGCTGTAATCATGCTTCTGCTTCAGATAGTGCGAGTCTTCGCTCGTAATCCCATGACGATCGTAAATACGCCGTCGATCTGTATCACTGAGCAGTTCGTATGCCTTCTTGATTTGCACAAATTTACGCTCAGCATCCGGATGATTGCTTTTATCGGGATGCCATTCTTTGGCCAATTGTTTGTAAGCACGGCGTATTTCTTGTGTCGATGCCGTATTGCTGACGCCCAGTTCCTTATAGGGATTATTGGCAAGGGCACTCAGGCAAACAGCGAATAATGTGCAAAATAATAACACATTGAACACACAAATTTTTTTAACCATAATGACTACTTTGTCCCGTTCGTGACTCCCTTTTCCCTATTTAATTTTTCAAATCTTGTACGCTGCATGCGTATTGGGGGTTGGTCCGTGCTCCAGATACGAGAATGATTGATGAGCTTATTGATTTTTGTCTGAACGGATATCTCTCTTATTTTAAAAAAAAGTTTAAGCGATGCTGGTAACGCACATGGCGTTCCAATAAATTTGTTTTATTCAATCACTGGAAAAACGCTTTTGAATTATTTTTCTGTGACAGATAAATTATTACGCTACACCCGACAGGGTTGCCGCGGAGTATAAAACTGCGGAGTGTTTGCCATACAAAGAGCAAAAGGCATGCGTAGTACGCTGTTCATAAAATAAGTTTATTAAATAATACCAAGCTTATTCAAATTAAGCAATGTAAATACCAATATCATCTCTCATTCTTTCAATAAAAATTAATCTGATAGGACAAATAGCAATTTAATATTTAACATGTCGGGGAATACTGTTTAAAGTATACGTATTTATACATTTAGTATATAAAAATGTATAGTTCCTCTAATTATAGCATTCTTCTCTCTGTTCATTCCAATGATTAGATTTGTCATTTTAAAAACAGTGTTGCCACTGCAAATGTTTTACAATAGCAGTGCCAAGTCCGTACCAATCTGGAATTTTTGTTAAAATACCAAAAATACCGACTGTATACGTTACTTAACACTGTTGTGCTTGCCCAGCACTAGGCAAATTAAAGATAAAATTAAAATAGCCAGAAATACGCGTGTGTGACGTGCTAATAGTTAAATAGTTGTGCTTGCAATTGTAATGCCCTAATAGACTGAATTTTAAGCAAGAGTTTGTGCAATAAAATAAGGGCGCAGCGTTTGCAACAGTGCACAATATATTAGAAACAAATTTTCAAGCTTCTACGGCTACTGGCTGCAGCAGTACAAGCCACTGGCTACTGCCCCTGCCCCCGGCCCCTTCGTCGTTGCCGTTGTCGTTTTGTCTGCTTTGCTTTGCGTTGCGTTGCGTCCCGTACCGTATGTAAATGTAACCGATGGACGACGAAGGCGACCCAAACAGATGATATTCACGCTGAAAAACAACAACAACAAATACGAAGCGCAGCAGAAGCAGCAGCAGCAGCAAACATGTACATGTAGCCCCATATTATTCAATGAGTGTGTGCGCGAGCGTATAAAAGAAAATTAGATAAAAAAAAAAATATAAAATGAAATTAGCGCACGCCTGAATTTCGAGTTTGGCGCAAGGTGAACCGAACCGAACCGAACCGCGTACTGTGAGCGTACATAAAAAAGTTGAGCAAAAAAAAACAACAAAAAAAAAGGAGAAGAAATATATAGACGAAAACCGTTTTATGCCATTTTCTCTTTGTGTGCGTTTTGTTGTGCGTGCGAACGCGAAGTGCTGCCACCTGCAAATTCAATTTCAATTTCAATTGCAATCGTAATTGCATTGATTTATGTATACATACTTAGGAGGATATTTTTATGTATATACATATATATATATGTATATATACAAGCAATATATAAATACATATATGTGCACACACACATGCTGGTTGGCTGACTGATAAAAGCCTTATACGCACACACACCGAAGCCACACACACACACTGAGAGCCTAACACACACATTCGCAGAGCTTTGTAAGTTTACGTTTATGATTATTTTGTAGCTGTTTATTTTTATATACATTCGCATTGTTGTTGCTGGTAATGCTGCCAACATATCGCTCTGCTTTCCGACTCGTACGTTTTCTATTTGATTTTGCAAACTCATTGAAAAAAAAAATAATATAAAAAACTACTTAATTACATTCATGGCTCCGCTGCAGCAGCACCACCACCAGTAATTAGCCCCGTCGCCGTCCCGCTGTCTGCCGCATGAAAATTTCTTACGGTACGCAGCCAACAGAGCCAAATGTTAATTATGTGCCGCTAGCACCCGCACACCCCTCCACCTCTCCCGCATACCTTGCAACACCCTCGCAGCTTGCATTGCTGCCACAAAATGAAGCCCATATTGTTGACGCAGCTCGCGTCGCCTCCTATCGTATTTGTTTATGCTACACACACACACTCACAGACAGACACATACACATACGTCCACAAATTTTGGATCGTTGCACAGTGCTTCCGACTATACTCAAAAATTTGCATATAGATTTTTTATACTTTAATTAAATACAGTGAAAGCTCTACTAACGAACTTAGCTGCCTTGGGCGGATATCTTAAGCCGGCTTTTGTTTAAAACTCATTTTTAAACAAAGTGCTCTACGTTAAGTCTTGTATAAAAAAAAATAAGTTATTTTCGGAGCGGAAGCTCTTCTTTTTTCTATTTGCAAAATGATGTAAAATTTATAGACAAACTTGGTTCTAAGTCAAATTTTTCCTGTAGCCTTCCTTGGAAATAAAAAACGGGGAATGGCTTATCTTAATTATTAACCTAGAAATGTTTTTTATTGTATGTATTCCTTGTCTTTAATACTATATATAAGCAAGTCTTGAAGCACTGTGCAACGTTGGCTCCTGGGTACGTCTTGGTCACCGCGCCTACTGGCCGCATTTGTCATCGGTCTGATAAGAGTGACATACATGAACGTGTAGGGCGTAAACGCGCCCCAAACATGTCGCCTAAGCAGTTCCAAGTTTGAACCTTTAACATGACAACAGCAATAACAAAGAAACCCAAATCTATACACCTCGTATTAATGTTAATTGCATGTTCCCGAATGTTGCAATTGGGCATTTTCGACAGGTTCTTTGTTGTTTCTTTTTGGTAATGACAGCGATAATTTTTGTCGTCCAAGTTGAAGGTCGGTCAGGTTTAATTGTGCTTTTTGATTATTTCAATTAGCTTGCCAGCTATTATAATACGTAGTTGGTATTTAAGAGTTTTACAACACAACTTAGTTACAACTTAGAATTTCATTTAATAGGTAATCAACAACATTTTTCATTCTCACCTGTTATCCACCTTTGTATGTGAAAACCCACACGCTATATTACGCCATATTGGGTAACTACTGAAAAAAACAAACAGGCTATGCCATAAAGATAGATCCCTAGTTCTAAAAGTGAATGAGTAAATTTCAATTTAGCTAAATTTTGTATGAGTATGAGACCAGTTATCAATTGACTTTGTATATCAATATCCTAAAATTACTGACGCACTTGTTTTTATTGGTACTCTCTTTGCAGTGATTCACAAAAAGTATCGCGAATCGTTTAAGTAAACTTTCGGGGCACGCACGAGCCGTCGAACTGCTGTAGCAGCAGCAACGTGAAGGCAACCCATCTAGTAGATAGTACAGCAATCAAGCCCGATGTCCAATAAAATTAATCCAAAACGCCGTGAACCGACAGCAGCAGCAGCAGTAGCAGCAGCCACGGCAGTGGTGGCCACCAACACGAGCAGCTCGACCGGCTCCAGTGCTGGGAACACATCCTCGGCGAACACATCGTCTTCGTCCAGCTCTTCACTGTCGTCCGCCGGTGGCGGTGATGCGGGCATGTCCGCTGACTTGACATCGCTCTTCGAATGCCCCGTTTGCTTCGATTATGTGCTGCCGCCAATACTGCAATGCTCCAGCGGACACTTGGTGTGTGTCTCGTGTAGATCGAAGTTAACTTGCTGCCCAACATGTCGCGGCCCATTGGCCAACATACGCAATCTAGCAATGGAGAAGGTAGCCTCAAATGTTAAATTTCCATGCAAGCACTCCGGTTACGGTTGCACTGCCTCACTGGTTTACACAGAGAAGACCGAGCATGAGGAGACCTGCGAATGCCGGCCATATCTATGTCCATGTCCGGGTGCCTCGTGCAAATGGCAGGGACCGCTCGATCTAGTCATGCAGCATCTGATGATGTCCCATAAGAGCATCACAACGCTGCAGGGCGAGGATATTGTATTTCTGGCCACCGACATCAATCTACCCGGCGCTGTCGACTGGGTAATGATGCAGTCCTGCTTTGGCCATCATTTCATGCTGGTGCTGGAGAAACAGGAGAAATACGATGGCCACCAACAGTTCTTTGCCATTGTACAATTGATTGGTTCGCGCAAGGAGGCCGAGAACTTCGTCTATCGGTTGGAGCTAAATGGCAATCGACGTCGCCTTACCTGGGAGGCAATGCCACGTTCCATACACGAGGGCGTTGCCTCGGCCATACTTAATTCGGATTGTCTAGTGTTTGACACATCGATTGCGCAACTGTTTGCCGACAATGGAAATCTGGGCATCAATGTCACCATATCTCTGGTCTAAACATTTGGGCTTCATTCTAAACACGACGTAGAAGCAGATAACGAAAAATTAATATGCATCGTTTTTAAAACGATTCGAGAATCGAGTATACATCATGTACTCAATGTCACATTGCGTACATCGGGTACATCTTGTGTATGTATGTAGGTCGGTAGGTCTGTCTCCCTGTCTGTCTGTGTCAGTCTGTCAGTCTCTTGCCTTCGGGCAATAATTACTAGCTATAGGGTATTCATTTCCAGAAAAAAAAACTAAAAAAAAAGTAATGGAAAGAAACACAATTTATAAATTTTTTTTGTTTTTGTGGGTTTTAGTTTAATTTAGTTTGTAAGCCGAGTGGCGTGGGCAAAACGTTTGGAGCGGTGCTGCCCACCATCCACAGAAACAGCAACAAACCACAACAAACAGCCAACACACACACACACGGTACATCCATAAATACATCTCTCTTAACACACATACACACACACAACAAACACACCCATACACCCTTTATGCAGTCTAGTTTAGTTAATGTAAATTATTTTATACAAAGAAAAGAAATACTTGTAAATGCTATAAAAGAAAACATCACTTTTAACGAAATTAACAAGATATAATAAATATATATATATATAAATAATAATTATGTAATAACTCGAGAGTTGTAAGCAATTTGCGACAATTTTTGTTTATGCCAAAACGAAACGTAACATTTTTTTTAAAAACAACCCGCTCCCTTATTAAAAAAGAAAAAGACAGTCACATTTTGTACTAAGATTTGTAATAATTAATGACAATTACAACCCAATAACTAAATAAAGCAATCTAATGTTTAAATTGATATAGTTTAGACCGATCTCCCGAACAGTTTTGTTTCGTTTCATTGACTCAAAATTGCAATTGGATATTGTGAATGAAGCGGTTCTTATTTTATCATAAATGCAACTGCAATGTATTTAGTTTTAATAACAAACAAACCAACACACAAACAAGCACACACAAACACACTCACACGACAACAACTACTGAAGATGAAAAATAAACGTGATTAGTAAAATTAAAAGTCTTATCAATGCTATAAACTCTTCGAAATTCGCTTAAAATATTTAGAACGAATGAAAAAGGGTTTATTTTAAGTTTACCCTTCCAATTAATATGATAGACTAAAACTTTATAAGTTTTATATTTTTTTTATATGAAAACATGAATTTTATAGGCGATAAAATGAATGTCTTTTATAAAGCCCGGTAATTTATATAATAATTTGTTTGCGTTCATTGCTGTCAAACCTATATGATATTGTAGCTTCATTCTTAATAAAATTAGTTTAACTATTGAAATAAGCTAAACTAAGAAATATGCTAAATTTGCTTAGTTAAGTGAGGAAATCTTTAAATATATAAAGGATTCTAGAGAGGAATACAGTTCTTAAGAGATATTTTCCTCACTATTATATGATAAAGTGTTTCGATCCGATTCAAAATAAATACTGACTACAGCAGTTTCATGCTGAAACATAATAAAACTTGACTACAACTCTACATTGTCTGTTGATAATGATCAAGAATATATAATATATATATATATAATGTGGTCTATGCAAAAATAATTATTACTTTCATAGAAAAAGACTAGAAATGTATATAAACACTGCTCGTCATCCAGATCAATATATATACATATATATAATAGTAAATAAGATTCACAAACTTTCGTAAACATTAAAATACCCCTTGAAAAGTTGATGCAAAATTTTTTTTAAATAAAAATATAAATTATTAAAAAATTGTATTTAAAAATAGCAAAAGTATTCCGTTAGTTAATATAGGAAATAGTTCTAAGCTAATAGCTTAACTATTTTTAAAGAGGAGCTTGCAAAAACTTCAAACCAAAGATTAGTCGGAGATTCGAATCCAAGTTGTTTGGCGGGGACTGGAATTTAGTCTGTCACTTTTGATTAGGTATGTTTGGAGGATTAGATGATTGTTGAGTGATTGGAGCAGGCGGCGTCATTTCCATAAATCGAATGCCACAAATCAGACGAACAAATTTTAGTATTCTTGAAAACCTAAAGAATTTTTTAACAGAACTAAATTGCCAAGCGTACGAAAAATTAATACTGAAACTTTCGATTTTAATTTTCATAGACCCCCCTTTTCGGTAGAGAATAGGCATACGCACAACCGAAACGCAAGCTCTCAACCGCGCCGTGCCGAAATTGCCGAAAGTGCTGCCAGTTTTAGAATCTGAGGAACACTCGAATCTTCTATAACTGATTTCACTGTGTTCGTTTTAGATACGCGAAGGTGTGCAGCGATCGTGCAACATGCAGCCACGTCGTCAGCGCCCGGCCACTGATGCCCCACAGGCAGCGACAGTTGCGACAGTTGCGCTGCCGAAGGACAACAGCAACCAGGAGCAGGAGGCGCCGCTGGACCAGATTGATAGCAGCAACAACAACGACAATAACAGCAGCAGCGACTGCGACAAGCCCAACGAGACAGCGACCAGAGAGTTCCTCGTCTCGCTGCTGGAGTGCCCCGTTTGCTTTGGCTACATGATGCCACCGATAATGCAGTGTTCGCGTGGCCATCTGATCTGTTCGCAGTGCCGCAACAAGCTGAACATGTGCCCCGTTTGCCGGGTGCCGATGAGCAATATTCGTAACCTGGCCATGGAGAAGGTCGGCTCCAAGCTGATCTTTCCGTGCAAGCACGCCTGCAACGGCTGTCGGGTGCGTCTCTCCTATGCGGACAAGAAGGCGCACGAGGAGGATTGCGAATATCGACCATACTTCTGCCCGTATCCGGACGAGAAGTGCGTGTGGCAGGGTGCACTCAAGGATGTGTACAAGCATTTTGTTAGCACGCATCAGAATGTGATCACCATGGAGGGCACTGACATCATCTTCTTGGCCACCAACGTGAATCAGGTGGGCGCACTGGACTGGACGATGATACAGTCGTGTCATGGTCGACATTTTCTACTCTCGCTGGAGAAGGTGCAGCTGGGCGGGGGCTGCCTGCAGTACTTTGCCGCATGCCGCATGATCGGTACGATGCGCGATGCCGCCGACTTTGACTATCTAATTTCATTGGAGGCGAATAATCGCACCCTTAAATGGAAGTCCAAGCCGCGCTCCATACGCGAAAGTTTTGTCACTTACACGAATGCCGATTTTCTGGTGCTTAACAAATCATCGGTAGAACAGTTTTCCGAGGACGGCAATTTAGCGCTTAATATCATTATTAAGAAGGCCAATAACGGAGACTAGATACGAACCAAAATATCCTCACTCAGTTCGTGTGGGGCATCCGGAAACGTTTCTGCCTTGCCCCAGTTTCAGTCTCAAACAGTATACATATCTTTTCTTTATGTGCTCACAAATGTATATACCATGTAAACACTTCGTGGCCGGACAGAATTTTCTTCTCTTCCATGTATGGATAGCAGTTGGATTAACGCTGATAGGAGGCAAATCGCTTGATCCAAAATTAATATCTAAACAGATAAATAAATTGGACAAGTTTAAAAAAAACACAATTGCTAACTTGCGCACAAACAACAAATTGTATTCTCCGCTCGATCGCTCTATAAGGATTTCAGTCAAACATGGATTAAAAAATTTTTTATATCGCTCTTTAAACAAAGTATTGTCAGCATCAACAATTCTACCAAAACTTGGTTTAGCATTCTGTGCAGCTGTTATAGCCTCTTATTCCAATAAAGGTGGCAATAAAGTTATGTGATAATGTATAAAAAGAGTATAAAAGAAAAGAAATTGTTTATCATTTGGTATTTTATAAAGGTTTGGCACTAAACTCAATTTTGATTGAATTCAACCGCCCTAAGCTGGGCTGTAAAGCGGGCTTTTTGTTATTTTTTAGTATTTAGAGCATATGATTTGTATACGCACCGCGGTGACTGGCACATTGTATGCAATGTTATCGATAATTGCCTGCAAATAATCGAAAACCAGACATATTTTAACTAACATGCCAAAATAAATGTAAATAAATGCAATAATGGACGAAGTGGATAAAATAATTATGCACCAGCTGCAGCAAATCGATGACAGCATTGAGCCGACAGATCAGCTGGCCAACTTTACGCCGGAACAGGTGGTACGAGCCGTCTCCAGTTGTTTGCTGGAAATCAATCCCACGGTGGCGGAGCTGCCCCGATTCCTGCCAGGCGGCGCCATGGCGCAACGTTTTAGTGTGGCGACCACATTGGCCGAGTGTTGTAAGGAGAATGGTTACCGCGGTGATATTGGCTACCAGATATTTCTCTACCCAAACGCCGTGGAACTGCGACGCCTGCTGATGTTTCTCATCGAACGCTTGCCACGCGAACGCCAGAACCTCGATGTTGCCACCAAGGCGCATGCGCTCAGCGCCAGGGAGCAGCTGCAGCGGGAGGTGCGCAAAAAGCTGTCGGAACAACTGAAGGCGCCCTGGGTGCCGCAATTCTGTCGCGCCGTCGCCAATCGCCGCAAGGAAGGATGCAGCTGTCAGTGCATTGAGTTTAAGCCGCATCTCAATCTCAATGTGCCCGGCGCCAACTTGGCGGCGCGCAGCAAGGAGGTGCAACAGTATTTTGAGCAGCTGGCGCCCAATTTGTTCCAGCAGGTGGACGGCAGTTCCTACGATCTCATTGCCTCGGTGTTGCACAAAAACGATTTGGAGCGCTGGGGCGAGCAGGTGCCCAAGGCAGTGATGGGCGCTCGAGCGCGTGAAGAACGTGAAGTAGAGAAAGTGCCGCCGCCCATTCCACTGCTGCCAGCCAACGATAAGCCAGCAAGCAGCAACAATAGCAGCACTCCAGACACAGCAACGGCGACGGCAACTCCGCTGCAACAATTGACCGACAAGGTGCAGGAGCTGCGCACGCAGTCCGAGACGCTGCTGGCACAGCGTAAGACGCTCAGTGCCAACGTGAATGCGTTAAAGGCCCGCGAAGCGGCGGCAGCGCTTGACTTGGAGCGCATCCAAGCGGTGCTGAAGCTGCACGAGCGCAGCTGCTTGGTGCTGGGCGAGCCGGAGCAGAACGTGGAGAAGCTGGAGGCGCTGCTGCGTGCCACCGAAGCCAAGCGTCAAACGTTGACGCAACAGTGGCAGGATTATCGCAGTCCGCTCTTGGACACGCTGGAGCGTCTGCGCTCGGCCATGGAGACGCAGCAGGTGCAGAGCGTGCGCCAGGGCATCGAGCAGCTCGAACAGGATCTGTTAGTCAAGACGCAGCTGCACAACGAGTTGACGCTGCGTAGCGCCACACAATCACAGCTGGCGCCACGCAAGGAATACACGCGACGCATCCACGAATTTATTGGCAACATTTGCAAGCAGCGCGACGATATCTTCAAGGTGCTGGACGACACGCGCCAGCTGCAGAAGCAGCTAAACGTGGTCGCGGCACAGCTGGAGCGTCAGTTCAACTATACCGATGATCTGCTGTTTCAGAGCGCCAAACACGATCTGCACGCGAAGAAGGCCTACAAGCTGCTGGCCCAGCTGCATGCCCATTGCAGCGAACTGGTCGAGTGCGTCACCAACACCGGAAGTGTCAGCAAGGAGATACGCGACCTGGAGGTCCAGATCGATAGCGAGAAGATGAAGAACGTGCTGACCAGCCTGCAGCAGATAACTGGCGACATCGACAAGTTTGAGCAGCACATTCGCGAGCTGCAGACCCAAATACGCAAAGTGGAAAATGCTATTACAGTGGGCTGAGATTTGTTCAAGGAAGTAGCGCCCGCTTAACGATATTAGATTATTATATTACTTATGTATATTAGTGCCAATTATGACGGATCACTCACGCATAGCGTAGTTTCTTGTAGCCAATTCTCAATATATTCAGATAAACAGATAAACTATAAAAAACTTGGTAAATGTCCTGGTTCGTTTAATCTATTATCCACTGTATGTATATGCATTTTTTTTTTAAATAGAACTAAATAAACGGACCTGATCATTAAAAAAAGAAGGAAATGCGGCTTAACTTTATGTATTGGTTTAATTTACCTTATAATTTAAAAGTTTATATCAGCAGGAATATGTTTGTCATATTAAAAGCATTTAGAGTTTATTTTTGTAAACAAAATTTTCTAAGTTTAAACTTATCGCCTTTAGTTATAACATTAACTCTCGCCTAACATTATTCCTTCCAGTGTAAGTGGGCCATTAGCCGGGCTGCTCTCTCTTACTGTTGCTCTCTTTGTAAGCATGCGCTCTTTTAATACACTTTAAACGCATAACATAATTCGGCATTCGATATGTTATTTGTTGAAAGTTTGTTGAAGACTTTTAATGAATCTTTACTTTATCTATCATTTTTCTTTACTTCCAATATATTTGCTAATTTGTTTTTTTTGAAAATATATACAAAATAAAAACAAGTGTATATGCTCATATATACATAAGAATTATTAATACTTGGTATAAATCCGCATTAAATGGATTTGTTCTCTAAATTTACCAAAATAAGATATACGAAGTAAGCTTCCGCTAAAAAACGCACACAACTGTCATTTTAAAGCGTATTCGTAATTCGTCATGCCTCCACTAAGTTTGGACCACTCGCTCTCTCTCTCTCTTTTTCATGTTTTACTCCCGCTGGCCTGTGCATGCGAAGCGTCAGTTATAACCGCCGGTCGCGGACCCGGCTGTCAGTTGTTGCTCGCCTTTTGAAGTGTTTTGAAGCTTGCAGCGCGTTGGCGGCGTGTCGTGTCGTGTTTTCGTTTCGTTTTTCGTTGTTGATTTACTTTCGTTTGTTTTTAATTTAAAGTAAATTCCCAAGCATCCAGGCACTTGGCTTGGACCTGAGTGCGCCAGCCTAGTGCTCAAGGGTTCTTTTTTTTGTTCTAAAACACAAAATACAACTTAAATAACAAAAAAGCAACAACAACAACGACAACAACAGCAAGGGGCAACATATCAAAATAAAGCACTTGAGCCGCGCGTTTGTGTTTGTGTGTGTGCTTCAGTGTGTTGCTGGGTGCCCCGCTTGTTGCTAGTTGTTGTTGGTGTTGTTGGTGTTGCCCTGTGCCGCTCCAGAACTCGTTTGTGGCCTAGAGTTTTAGGTTCTTTTGCATGCCGCGATAACAAGTTTAACCGGTGTGCGTGTGTGCCGCGTGTGTAATTGTGTGTGACTGTGCCTGCGCTTGTGTGTGTGTGTGTGTGTGTGTGTGTGCTGCTTGTGTTTCTCCTTCAACAAACTGTTGCGCTTGGTCGCTGATGACGTTGCCGGCCCTTTTGCGACTGCTGCATGCCATAATTACAACAAAACAAAGCTAAATTAATACAAAAAAAAAAATATATCAAAAAATCCACTCTGAGTTGCCCAAATAAAACGAATTGTATTCCAATTGGAATCAAGCCGGCCGGCGTCGCTTTCGTATTCAAACGTTTGGTCACACTTTGCAAATTCTAACGGCACCAACACCAGCAAAAATGAAGCACTAATTGCAAAAAACATACAAATAATAATTTATAGAAATATATGACAAAAGATTGCAAAAATAAGTTAACAGTTAACGTTCGCGACATTTTTAACCGACTACGCAATAATTTGTTTATGGCAAAAACCAAATACGTAAAAACTGATAAAACAATTTTAATACAGTGCACGCACGGGAATTGAAACTATCAGAAATTGCTTTATTTCTAGTTGTCAGAAAAGGCATTTCCGGTGCTTTTAAAGAACTATTTGTTTTTATAATTTAACAATAAATATCATTAAATGTTAAATTCAAAAGAATGTGATTGAGCAAGGCTTAAAGTCATGAATCAAATCTTACGGCTAGGAACTGGTTCATGCCATGACCTGAACTAATATAATAATTGGAAGTACTCAAATTAACTAGTTCTTCTTAAAGAGTTTAGAACATAGCTAAGTAGATTTAGATAACTAGAAAAAGCACTTGGTTTCAATTAGCGAGCGACTACTGTAAATTAAATTTGCTTTGCAGAACGCAATCGAAAAAAACAGAAAATACGTCTTTGGAGTGTGTAACGAAAAGCAATACAACAAAATCAAATAACAGTTATTACAATCGCGTCGAATTCTAAAAATACATATTTACAAAAAAACAAGAAACAAAAAAACAAAAAAAAATTAAATAAAGTAAAATAAAGAATGACACCATCACCCACAAAGGAGCTGATGAATGTGGCGACAATTTCACGACGTCCGCGCGAGGAATTCGCTGAAACGGTGAGTCCTGTCCCAAGGGATAGTTTGCCATAAATTAAAAGGCAATGTTCTATTTTTAAAAAAAAAAAACACTAAATGTGTTTCCTGTGCTTTTATTGATCGACCTCAAAGAGCAAATAAGACGAAGAAGCAGAAGAGAACAAAAAAAATAAAAAAAATTAAATGGAAATGTGCTTTGTATTCTTGGCATGGCTAAAAAATATAAACATTTGCCGGGCTTTTGTTTGATTTTATTTGTTTGTGCAATGTACAAAGAACATACATACATATTAATGTATATATGGAGACCATGCCAAACATATAGATATATATATTTGTGTGTAGTAATCGGGCAGACAAATAAATATATCTGTCTGCCCTATGTCGTAATTTAGCCAGTTGCCAGGTAATCAAAAGTTATTCGTGTTTTAAATCACATGCCACAACAGATTTGGCTCTCTGACTAATCGAATGGCATTTTCCGTGGCCCGAACCGTTAACTGATTGATAAGATATCGACAGTCGACATGTTAACTGATAATCGATTCTGCGATCCAAGTACCCATTATTCACTTTCGGTGATCTATAGGCATTTCTTTCTATACATATATGTATGCCCATATTTGATTTTGTTTATTGCTCAGTCTTGCCAATATTTCTATCATCGATAACCAGTTTTTGGTATGCTTTCTATATTTACTCGAATAAGACTAATATGTTGTTAATAATCATTGCTTGTTGATTGAAACATGACTAAAGGTTATTAGTTTATTGAACGCATCGAACATCACTAATGAAAATAAAATTGTTTTTGATAAGGAAATATAATCTGTGCAGTAGTGTCATTTAATAATATATATATATAGGGAAATGTGTTGCTAAGTTAAAAAATGAATATGAATTGGGGGGAATTATACGACTAAAACAATTTTGTTAATTATTGAACGGTGACTTAAGTAGAGGTATTCCCTGTGCTTTAATCATTATTTGGAAGCACTTGCACATCACATCAATAATTGTTAGTTAAAGTAAACAACTAAAATTTTTAATTAGTTACAGTTTGGATTTTCGTATACCCCATCTGTATAATATCTCAACCAGGGACAACTAGCTTGCAATTTGTTTGTTTGCTTTGCAGCTGCACTGACATCAAAAATCCATTTGGTATGCAAAATGCAAAATAGCAACAAAACAAAACAAAACAAAACAATGCAAAAGCAAAAACAATAACAAAAGCAGGACAGCAATAACGAATTCAAATAAGAAACTTAAGTTAAACGAGAGGTCAATGAGTTGCAATAAAATAAAACTAAAATAAAAAAAATGGAGAAAAAACGATGACAGAAACGCGACTTGTGTCCAAATTCCGACACGTTGCGTATTATTAGCTAAAATGTTAGTCATTATAATGCGATTATTTGAACAACTATTGAATATTCTATATTCAATATATTCTTTAGCATTTTCTAGTTGCTTTACAGTTAAATATTCATATGCAAATCTGATTATTTACGGCTTTGCTTTAACTGGTTCGTTGCTTTCACAAGATTGGGTCAACAAAAAGTCCGTCTGTATATGTATTTATATTTGTTTTTTGGGCTGCGATGAAATCAGAAAGAGAATGAATGAACCCATCAGCAAATATACATATATATTTTTTTCTTTGATTAATTTGCCACAATTCCACTTCGGGCAGAGTTAACTTTATTTGAACCCGTTGCTGATCAATCAATTAGCTTCAGCAACTACCTGGATTTTTTTACTGTATACATGTTATAAATATTTGTATATTGAAATTAAAATTTTGCATTTAAAACAAGTCAAAGGTCGTTAAAGTCCAGTTCAGGTTGAAATTTCTTTATCTGAGAACAACAAATTTATATTTCATTTTAATATATTTCGTTTTAATAGTCGCTTATATTCAATTATATTTTCTCGTTCGTCACTCCATCAATTCCAGTAAGTATTGTATTTAATCTGAACATTAATGTATTTAAATTCAGAGCATTTTAGGCTTATCTTAAATATATGCATTATCTTTTATAAGATATTTCAGACTTAATGTAGGCTTTAATTTTTTTAAGATTAAGATATAATTTATATATTATATATACATATATGAATTCCAAATGTTTAAATTAATAAGTTAGCTATCTTTATATAACACTATCCTATAGTTTACATATATTATATAGTTTTTTGTTCTTCCGATCTTGCACCCTAGTAAGAACTACGTTTTTTCGCCAAGTGTAGCTCGTTTTTTTATAGTCCAATGCAGCAAATTTGATGGCATTGGCCATGAAAGCAATATCAAAATGGGAAAAAAATTAATTTTTTTCGTTAGCTGACTTTTTGGCGCGCCTTAAATGCGATTCGCTATGAGGTTTATTTTGTGCTGTTTTGTTATATTTTTTGTTATTTTTTTTGTTGTTTTTATATACTCTTCTGGTATCATCGACGCTGTTGTCGTGCTAACAGCTAATTTTGAATATTCTGCATATGTGTTTTACACAAAGCAGCGAAAATAAAAAGCATAAAAAAGGCAGCAACACAAATTTCAGTTTAAATTGTGGGCCACATAACGACATGCCGTGCGAAATCTGATGCAATCGATGAGATCATCGTAGAACCTACAGACAACAACAACCACAACAATAAGAACAACACCAACAACAACACCAACCAACAAGTATAAGAAGAAGCAGAAGAAAACTGCTTAGCGAACCCGAACCAGAATCGGGCTTTAGATTACGCATACGTAAAACTCACACGGACGTAATGAGCCGGCAATAATAATAATGATAATAATAATGATCATGATAATGAAAAACCCATTTAATTGTATAATTTGTAGAGGCGTTAAAGTTAACATTTCTCGATTCTCGATTCCTCATGCAGCCACTTAGAAACTCTCATCTGCCAAAGAACTTGACTCATGTTCGAGCATTATCTTTTCGCTGACGATTCCGTTATACCCTGCATTGAAAGTTGGCAATAGGGTGTATTTGGCTGGTGTGAAGAGAGAGTCTGGCTTTGATAAGAACTCAAAATTTTATTATATTTATAAAGATAATATTGTTCTTAATTAATCATGTTTCCATTAGTAATATCTGTATATTCTTTAATCAAACATTCTGAGAATTGTTTTTTAGTCATTAATCTAAAATCCTTATCTTTGTTGGAGTCTGTGTTAGCAATATTTGTTAAACAAAACCAGTTTATAATAAATTAAAAGTTTTTATAAGTAGTTTAGTCCAGTTAATAAAAATCAGAATTTTCCTTTTCACATCAAATCCGAATCAAATCTGAAAGAGTATTATATTATAGCCTGCAGAACTTTTACAGAATGTTCAATTAAAAACATGACTCAATTTTATTAAAATTCTAAGAACTTAAGCACCGTATTTTACAAACCATTAAAAACCCTAAACATTATGGATTCAAAGGAAAATATATGCAACGTACATTGAACTGAACTTAAGTTAAAGCAAACAAACATTTCTTATGGTTTTTTTATTTTTTTTTTTTGTGCTTACTTTAAAAACCCCTTTTGCATAAGGATCTGTGTGATTTTGGGTATTTCGTAGTCAAGCACTGCAAAAGTATCTTTCCCTTCGATGGTGCATCATCATCGCGTGGCTCGTTTTGGGACGCAGTTGCAACTTGCCACAGTTGCTGCAACTTTCAATTTCTGCCGCCGCTTGATGTTCGTGTTTGGTTTTTTTTTTTGGTTTTTTTTCTGTTTTTTTTCTGTTTTTTTTTTCCTCTGCTTTTTTGCTCTTGTCGGCATTTCTGTTGAAAACTATACCAACTGCAACTGAGTCACCAGCAGCAGCAGCAGCCTCCAATCCAGCAGGCTCCAATCCAGCAGAAGAACAGTCACATCTCATATTTGACACGGGAAATCGTAGACGTCTATAATGTGTTTAGCTTAAGTGGCAATTGCGCGTTTTTGCGGCTTTGCTGTGTAGTTAAAAATATGAATATTCATATGTATATGAATATATGCATATATATATATATATATATATGTACATGTTACTGTTTTTGTGTTCACGCCAAGCTCATTTGCGTTTTAAAAACCTTGCACTTGTCAAGTTACGACTGACAATTGACAACTTTGTCAACTTTTTAATTGCATTATTAGTTTTTATAGACAGAAAAGCAAAGTAGAACCCAGCTGACGGCAGCTCCATTGATTCAATCTAGGAATTTCAATGGCCATAAAGCTTCTGCTTCACACTTTGCGCTAACAACGAATACCTAGACCAAAAACATTTGATATCCCCCCCCCCCGGTCCGGTGCCATCAGCATAATCATCTGCTGGCCTGGTAATTGTTGCGTGTCGCTGTTATATTTCCCATGGGTGTGTTAGTTGAACTACATTGAGTTACGCACTGGGTGGTTTTCTTTTCTGGGCCCTGTTCTATCAGCTAGAGCGCACCTTTCGCCGTTGGCCAGGTGGCCACATTTGGCCACGTTTGGACACTTGGCCCGTTGGCCCGTTGGCCTGGCTTCTGCCCCCGACTCTGCCGCCTGTCATATCGTATCGTATGGCAATGTTTGCGCAACGCGTTGGTTGCACGAACGTCGCCCGGGCCCGGCCAGAAGTGGCAGCAACAACGTCGAGCCTCCCCTTCAAGGTGTTTCCGAGCTAGCGATGAACGCGTGCTTACAAAATTTATAAACAATTAAATATAAATAACAGTAAGTTCTTTGCGGCACTTTTAACAGGTGCATTAAATTTAGTTGGCAAAACAATTTGGGAAAATAAAAACAAAAAAAAAGCCAATATATATATATTAATATTATATGAGGTACATGTTAAATAAACCACAATTGATTTATTGATTACTATATAAACTAAATATATATATGCTTCTTTTCAAGATTAAATAAAACTTGTTCCATTTCACATTAGAATAATCCGTTATTGAAAATTTTGTAAAAAATCATTTGGCAAAAAATTTGACTTGAAAACTTTTCAAACTCCCCCCAATAACTTTGCTAAACCCAAACCGATTTTTTTACCATGTAATACTTTTTGATTTTTTCACTAAAAAAATGTGATTAAAATTGTATTTTAAATTTCTTTCGTCAAGTCCCATCTCTAGTTTTGTTTGACGTCTTCGTCCGTGTCGCTATGGGCGTGGCACTTGGCGTGCGGGCCGCCCATCGACAGCGCCCAGCTCACAAGTATAAATATTGTGATATTATTAATTTAATTGATTTTGGCTTGAATGCCGTTGATTTTTGAACAGCTGGCCAAATAACGCTAGTTTTATTTATTCGCATTCGCTTTTAAGTTGAAAGGCATATAAACATTATAAATAGCACACATTTATGTTAAATTCAGCTCTTCAATCCTCAATCACAGCGCCAGCTGCCAAGTGTAATCGTTAGTCGGACTCAGATCCGAACTCGGCTAACCCCAAAACAACCAAATGGCGTCAATTAACATTAGCCGAACATTTATGGGACGCACATATTTGTTTTTGGTTTTTTTTTTGCATTTTTTTTGTTGATAATTTCGCGATTTGTTTTGCTTAAAAATCGCTTTAATTATTGCTAATCACCTGCGAAGTCAACGCCACAAAAGTTGAGCGATTGTTAAACGCAGCGAACTCTGAATACTCTATCCAAAAAACATTCTGGGAGGATTTTTCCAAAAGAATATATAAAAAAGGTGTTAAAGGTTGGAAATGGTATTAAAAGTTTTTTATTTTACAAAGTTTAGCAAAAAAAAAAATCGAAAAAATTCTACCATAAAATAAACCTGGCAACAAAGAAACCGAAATTGATTCACTTTTAATAAAGCTATGGCATTTTAAAGCTTACAAAGAGACTTTGTTTAATTAAATCTAATTTTTATACTCAATTTAAATCGAACATGTCGCCAAACGAGGCACCCCCCAAAAATCGCATTGTGGTTGTATAACGGAAAATGTCAATAATATTTAAGGCCTAAACGGAAAACAGCAATAATATTTTAGCTCAATTTATGCCCCAAACTGAACGTTGCGAATGAGTAACAAAATGTTTAAAGTTTTTATTTTTATTGTACTTTCGACGATATCTTTAAAAGTGAGTTTTCTTTTCTGTCTTCGATTGGCTTTTCGCTGGGGCGTTTGATAATTGCCAAAGTTTCGCCGGCGGCGCAAAGATAACGCAAAGGAAACGAGTTATGTTTGCCAATAAGTAAATTAAACAAAATAAATTTGTTGTTGCTGCTGCGTTAGCTGTTTAAAAATAAAAGTCGACGTCATGGCTATCGCTAACTGGGCAAAAAGCGACAGCCAGGCAAAGGCACAATTTGGATTTCGTTAACGGGCCAACTACTCGAACAACACTCGAAGCCAGGCAACAACTCAACAACTCGAATCGACTCGACTCGACTTGGCTTGGCTTGGCTTGGCTTGACTTGACTATTCGACAATTTGAGTCGAGTGTCTGCAGTTGCAGCTGCTGTGCCCCCCCCCCCCCCCCTCCCTCATCTCTCCTGCATAAAAAACACCATATGGCCTTTCTCCAAAATTCAAATAAAACAGTCATGAGGCACGTCATGAGCCGCTCGACTCGCAACGCTTGCCCCACGCGACTCCAGCTCCAAAGCTCTCGTCATGCGTGCCACTTGGCACCTTTGCAGATAGGAAGTGTGTTTCTCTAAGTGCCAACCAGGGGAAGTTTGAAGCTTTGAGGCTGCTTTCTAGCAGGAATGAGAATTTCTTGGCCACTAGAATCAAATATGGACAGCTTACAGTTTAGTTTTCTTTAAAAGATTTTACAGAAAGAGTTCAAGACTTTGTTTTATCTTTACAAAGCTTATTCATTTTATTTAGTTATAAATATTTTAAAATCCTATTGCCGTATAATTTTGCCTTTTGTGTCTAAACTTTATTTAGACATTTAAAAATTGTTTCTTATTTAACAAAATGAAAAATACTTGTCAAATATAAGTTATTAAAAGGTTGCTTTCTCTGCAATAAGCTTATTAAATATTTCTGTTTATTTTAGCTATTTTTCTGTTATTCTTTTTAATCACATAAATTTGCTAAATTTACTTGGGAACTTTTTTAAGTAAAGCGTTTTTTTCACACCTTTAAAATTAAAATTATTCTGTGTTTTTTCCCAACCGTTATTAAACATTTTCGGACTTAAATATGATATTTAAATTGTGTACTACCAAAATTAATGGGTTAAGCCCACAAAAATTTTATTATTGTGTGGAAACTCCGCTTGTTGGATACGTAATCGATATATAAAAATTTCCTTAATATTAATTTACGGAAAAAAATATTATAAAATTCATATTTATAACTCATAAATTTAAAAAAAATTGGAATTAATAATTGCTTTTAGTTAAGTTGATAGTTTATATAGTGAATACATTCATTTGAATAATAAATAGATTTGTTTTTATTTATATTAAACATTTTATTTATATTAAACATTTTATTTATATACAGATTTGTTGCAAGGTATTTAATACATAATGCATTAAATAAAACCAGGCTTGGCTTTTTATATTAAAATAGATGCTTGACATGTTGTTGAGTTAACTATATAAACGAAAGTTGAACTATTATTGAATGGCTTAAACTAAGCGTGCCTAAAGTTAAGTTAAAATTAAAGGTATTTATTAATCCACCCTCGCATGCCACTATCTCCAGTTAGCATAGACTATTTTGTGCGCCGGCCGTTGCGGCTAACGTGCATTGCCGGCAACCGGTCACGTTTATTGCTGTTGTTGTTGTTGTTGCACAGTTGTTGTTGCACAGTTGTTGTTGCTGTTGCCTGCTGCGAAGTCGCAGCTAGAGTCGTAGGCTAGTAGCTCTGACTGTGGCCCAGAGAGAGAAAGAGCCACTGGCTCTGACTGCATAGTTGGCCAGCCAGCTGTGCTCATAACTGTAAAAACACGCTCGCCCACTTCCTTGGGGCATTCGAACTGGACGCATTGTCCATGTGGCGTGTGTTTGATTTTTGGTTTCATTTATTGCTTCATTTCAAGCATTGTTGAGTGTGTGTGCGAGTGTGTGTGTGTGCGAGTGTGTGCGAGTGTGTGTGTGTGTGGGCATGTCATTGCCAGGCAGTGTCTATGTGTGTGTGTGTGTGTTAATTTTTAATTGTGCTAAATGTGCACATAAATATCAACACAGATAAATACAGACGCACAACAACAACGACAATATTCACAATTTACAATTCACAATTTTCAATTTCAACACCCACCCATGATTTGGCTTATTTGTGGCTTTGCCTTGTTGTTGCTGTTGTTGTTGCTTGCTGAGGGGCATGAATGGGAATATCTGGTGCTGGCTTTTGTTCAACTGACATTGGCACCAAGCAGCTGTCATTGTCTCCGAGCGTGTGTGTGCGTGTGTGTGTGCGTGTGTGTGTGTTTGTGGGTATGACTTAATAGCTGATAAATAATGCTATTCGCAATCGTAAATGGCCGTCACATGTGCGCCTCTTGTGGCAAAATGCATTCGAAATGTGTCAAATGTGCTCATTGGCCCATTATCGAAACGAAGATACAATTGTATCTCAAGGGATAGAAGCACCAGCCACAGCTTTTATTGTCGCACTCACATTGCCTGCCGCATAAATACGTAACAAGAAAATAACCCAAATTCAGTTCGGTTTCCTCGTCCTCTCCATTTACCACTTAGACTTGATGGTCCATTGAGGAAATTGCCTTCATTTGGCTTGAATACATTTGTAGTTATGAATAGAGCAAAGTTTTGTCGAAGTGTGTGTGTGTGTGTGTGTGTACAGGATATTAAGCCTTTGTTCTCCTTTCTTTAAATTCAAAAGAACCGGTTTTTTCTTTATAACAAATAAAACATTTTTTTTAAATATACTTATAGTATGAAGTTTAAATACAATAAGAATTTTTATAGTTTTAATTTATTTTACGTATACTTTTTATTTTATTTAATTTAAATATGTGTTTTTTATAAATGTTAATATATTCCTATAACTCGTATAATTCTTTTTTTTTAGCACAAAAACAATTTTTTATTTACTTATAAATACTTATACTTCTATACATTTTAATTTATTTAATATAAATACTTATTTTTTATAAATGTTTACATTTTCCTATAACTCGTATAATTCCTTTTTTTTAGCACTAAAACTATTTTTTATTTACATTTACCTTTAACTTGCCGTTTATAAATATTTATTTAAGTTTTCAGAAATGCAAAGCAAAATTTGTTTTTTTTTGGCACCTTTGTGACCATTTGTGATTTATTGTTAATTATTTACACAGCTGATTCGGAATTTTTATTATTATTTTTTAAGTTAGGAAACAAATTTGCGAAAAATATAAAAAATAAAACATTTTTTTAAAATATACTTATAGTATGAAGTTAAAATACAATAAGAATATATATTTTAACGTTTACTTTTTAATTTATTTAATATAACTACGTATTTTTTATAAATGTTTACATTTTCCTATAACTCGTATAATTCTTTTTTTATATCACTAAAACTATTTTTTATTTACATTTACCTTTTACTTTTATAAATATTTATTTAAGTTTTCAGAAATGCAAAGCAAAATTTGTTTTTTTTTGGCACCTTTGTGGCCATTTGTGATTTATTGTTAATTATTTACACAGCTGATTCGGAATTTTTATTATTATTTTTTAAGTTGGGAAACATATTTGCGAAAAATATAAAAAATAAAACATTTTTTTAAAATATACTTATAGTATGAAGTTAAAATACATAAAGAATATATATTTTTACGTTTACTTTTTAATTTATTTAATATAAATACGTATTTTTTATAAATGTTAACATTTTCCTATAACTCGTATTATTCTTTTTTTATATCACTAAAACTATTTTTTATTTACATTTACCTTTAACTTGCCGTTTATAAATATTTATTTAAGTTTTCAGAAATGCAAAGCAAAATTTGTTTTTTTTGGCACCTTTGTGGCCATTTGTGATTTATTGTTAATTATTTACACAGCTGATTCGGAATTTTTATTATTATTTTTTAAGTTAGGAAACAAATATGCGAAAAATTCGCATAAACAAATTTATTGCATATTTAAAGCACTCGCTTGGGGCAATAATTTTTGTGGTGCGTGGTATTTCTTTTTGTTTGACCCACTGCTGCGTGCGGCATGTGGCAAGCGCACAATTCCAATTCAACCGATTGCGTTTAGGTCTTTGTTATTTTAAAAGGGTTGTTCGAAAAGTTGCAGGCCTTCAATAGGTTTTATGGTTGTAGAACTTTTCGTGCACACCTCGCTTATGCTCTTGTGTTATATTCTTTTAGGTTATTCCCGTGTTTATGTTTCTGCAAATGGCGTGAACTTTTCCCGACGCCCGCTGCGATTTTAGATTGCTCAAGTGTGTGTTTTTGACTTTATTTTTCATAATGCCAGCGACCAGCTGCACCCCGCCCGCCCCCTTTGAACGGTTTTGTGGTAAATTGTACAAATTATGCGTACGAGTCGAAAGCCAACACAGCTGCATCAATTTGCATTGCCTACTTTTGGGCGTTAGCTTTAAATGGCAAATTGTCCGCCCAAAAGCCGGCAGCAATAAATTGTTGCTTGTGGTCAGATTAAAATTGGAATTTATTTGCTTTGGCATTGATTTAGACCCGGTCAACAGCTGTGCACTTCACACTGCCAGCTTATATATATTATATTTTATATTTGCGTTTTTATTATAATATTAATGTGTGAATTGCCCACGTGGATTTTAACCGTATCATCATAAATAATTAAAGACAAACAGCTGCTGCTGCTGCTGCTGCTGCATTTAACGGCCATCAAAAGGCTATTCGTAGATACAATCTAATGACTGGCATAAGCTGCTTTTTATTTATTTTTTTTTATTTGCGGAATCGGAAGCGAAACAAATCAAATGCCGCAAAAGTGCGCACGCGAAACTCAATCACTCATTAAGGCGAACAATGAGGCGTCCAACGAAAACCATCGATTCAGTCTAGAGCAGAACATGGTGGCACAGTGGTCAAAACTCTATGATAATGCGAGAAAAAATACCATTTATATAAATGACATTTATAGTTAGACAAAACTATAAAATGTCATTTTGTAAATATTAAAAAGTTGCTTTTAAAACAAAATAAACTTTTGGAAAAATTCCTTTAAATTACAATTTTGTAAATTGAAGATTCTTATGTGGAATATACGAAAAAGCGTTAATTATAATTTTAATAATTTGTTAAACAAAATAATATTTATTTATTGAACGCTTGGACGCCTTAAATTTAAATGTTATTAAGAAATTGAAATATAAAAAATGTATATGTATATCTATAGATATGTATATATTCTTTAAACATAAATAAAATCTTTCTAATGGATTACATGACAAACTTATCACATTGCTTCCAAAATAAATCAACATTATTTTAATAAATATTATTTATATACATATATTATGTGAAATGCTTTTAGAAAAGTATTTTATCTTTTGTTAATACAAAACAGAAAACTTTAATATATTTAATATATTAATATATTTGAATATAAACTTAAAAATAGCTTTATTAATATTTCTCTGTAAATATCCCTTCCGTAAAAAATTTATTTTTTCATTCTGTAGACAGATTGTTAATAAATCAAAGTAAATTAAAAATATAAATGCAAAAAAAATTAGAAATAAATAGTCAACTTTATGCTACGAAATATAATAAAATCTATTCCGATTTTCGTTAAGTTGTACCACTGTGCAGCGCTTTGGCGTAGAATGCGCGCTGTTGGCTTGTTGGCACTTCAAACGAATAAACAAAAGGCACAAAAAGTGGCTGAGGTGTCGCTGTAGGTGTTAGTTGTTGTTGTTGTTTTAGTTGTTGTTTTAGTTGTTGCATTGTGCTAAACGCTAATGCGTTAAATGAGCTGTTGATGCGCCGCGGCAGATAATTAAATCGAGCGCTTTCTGCTGCATAAATTATGAAACAAAAAAACAATAATAACATTCAAGCCCAGATTTGGCCCTATAAAAAAACGCGCCCACGCCAACAGCTGCTGATCGGCACAAACACACACAAACAAACACACAGACACACACAAAATATGGCAATATGAAAAGCAGCTTTATAACGATGACGTTAAGTATACGCCGAATTGGTCAAAACAAAAAGCAAAAAAGAAAACGAATCGAAACGAACGACAAAAAACGAACGTTGCCGAAGCTTCTGCGATTCTAGTGATCCGCGTAATAACTGAAGTTTATCGGGGCCCCCAAAAGCTGGCTCAGTTGCTCCGTGGCAGTTGGCAAAGCCAGACGTGTAAATCCGAGCGGAAAAAAGCGACCTTTAAAACGAGTGTAAGAGAGAGAGAGAGAGAGAGAGCGAAAGAGAGCGAGAGAGATAGAGCGGAGGTCAAGGTTGATCAGATGTCATTTTTTCGCAACATTCGCTCAACGCTGGCCTCGTCCAGAAAGAGCAGCTCCCGGGACACAACCCCAGTGCGCAGCTGCAGCTCGCGGCCGGCGAGCGTGATCAGTTCCCGTCGGGACTCCACGACCAGCTCAACGCTTCAACGCGGCGACACCTTCATACTAAACGACGAGGAGGAGCAGCAGCAGCAGCAGCAAAGAGGCAACGATTCTAATAGCAGCACTTTGGAGAAGAAGTCGAAAAAGTCGAAGGTGTTTAGTAAATTCAGCACGTTTACCAAGCGCAAGAAGACGCCGTCGCCGGAGGAGGTGGCCAGCTATGAGCATCATCCCAGCGATACGGCCACGAATACCTATTACAAGTGGCGCAGCGACGGGGCTGATCGACTGCTCGACTACGATGCGCACGCGGATCCGTTCAACTTCCTGTACGAGCACAAGGGCAAACAAACGAGCGATCTGGGAATGCAGCGACAATCGAGTCTGGGCTCCAATTCAAACTCGAGCGGCAGCTTCGATTCCAGCACGTATCGCAAAAGTAAAACGCCGACGCATCTGCGCGAGCAGCTGGAACAGCTGAAGACCCATTCCAATGACGATCTGCTCGAGGAGGATGATGAGCGTGAAAAGTACAAAACGGTCACACTGAACAGCTTTCGCAAATCGTTTCGTGATCGCCTGCTGCAGCAGCAAACGGAGGCGCCACACAATCCCGCCTGGTTCGTCGAGGTGCCCGCGACAGCAGCCGCGAAGACGTCGCAATCAGGTGATCATCGGCACGAGTCCAAGGAGAATCGACCGGACTTTCTGGTCTTCGACAATGACAATTATCGGCCGCAGTCGCGTTCGCCGCTGCGGGATCGTCCCTCGCGCTCCGCCACCCGCTCGCCCGTCAAGCGCAACGAGACCTTTCGGGTCGCCCAGCCCATGCTGCGGCATGTGTCGCCCTCGCCAACGCACCCGCCCCCCCACTCTGCCTCGGCTACGGCGTTGCCGCCCGCCTCTGCCATACGCATCGAGATCAAGAACTCCATACTGCCGCACTCGCCGGGCCGCCTGGTGCCCGTGGGCGTGGCCAAGCCCATGCCCACCACGGAGTACTATGCGCAGCGTCTGCTCGCTAGCAGCGCTGCCCGCCAAATGCCGCCGCCCGGCAAATGGTATCGCAGCCAGAGTCAACACGCACACACCCAACACCAACACCAGCAGCAACAGTTGCAACAGCAGCAGCAGCAGCCACGTGGCAGCGGTCGCTATCAGACGCTGGTCCACATTGGCAGCGAACAGGGCAAATTGTCGCCGGCGCCGACGCGAGGACGGGCGCCCACCCGCGTGCAGCTCTACGGCAGCAAGCCGAGCAGTCGCCAACAACAACAACAACAACAGCAACAACAATCATCCAGTTCTACCTACTTTGGTGGCCACTATAATGCACCTGTGCCCGCCTCAGTCTCCGCCAAGCCATTGTCCAGCTCGCGGCACAGTTCTGGCGGGGGCGGGGGCGTGGGCGTGGGCGTTGCCAGCGTCAATTGGGGGCGTCGCGAGCAGCCAACGCAACGTGCAGCAGCCGCCGCCGCCGCCGCCCCCGCGCCGCGACGCAATCGCTCGCCAATCAAGATCCCGTGGCGATAGATCGCCGTCAGAGCTGAGCGCGTGACACGAAACACGACAGAGACAAAAAAAAAACGCCCACAAAACGAAACTCAGTTTAATATATATACATATATAAATACAAATAACATAATATCAAATCAATTGAATAAATAAATTTTAAATTATAAACGAAAGTTATCAAATGATATAATCAAATGCTTTTTTTTTAATGTGTGCTAAAATATATAATATATTTATGTATAATAAATATAAAGTTGTGTACACTTTGCTCATTCCAAGAATATTTTTTTTTATTTTTTGTTGCTTTTGTTGACTGCCATAAAAAACTGTTTAAAAGTTTGCACCAACAAACTTAACAAATATATTGTTGTCCAATAATCTTTTAAAGTTAATAATTGTAAGTTAAAAGCGAGCTTAATTTGAACAAAGCTCTTTAAACATTTATAATTCATTAGGAATTTTACATGTTTTTACACAATTTTTTACTTTTGTGCTTGAAATTCAATTTAGTTTTTTAGGAAAATTGTTAGCTATATTTATTAAATTCTTGATCATCAATCAGTCAATCACTCAGTTAGTTGGAATAAACAACTTAATGAATAGAAAAAAACAAATAAGCTGCTAATTTTAAAGGTACTAAATTATAGAAAAATTATTTTTATATAAAAAACACTTTTACTAGCGAAGTTAAAGAAAGTGTTTTAAAGAATTTGAATTGTGATGGATGCTTATATAAAATAACTTTGGGATATATATAAATCTGTAAATCTTTAGCATAGCATCAAATTAGGCGCCCATTAATAGCATTTGATTTGTGGACTCTTAATTAAATGGCTAATTTGTCAGTTCCATCGACACGTGCTCATCTCCATCTCCAGTCCCCGTGGAGAGAGATCAGATCAGGTGGGCGACAACTTGCGTCAGCATAGCGAATATTATTATTATATATTTGCCCAAAACGAATTGTGCTAACAATTGATTCGTTTCCAAAACTAAAACTTCTGTTCGGCCAGTTGTCAATCTTTTTTTTTATTTATACCCATTTTTGTTGAAAAGAAAAATAAAAAAAGATTAAGTAAACAAATTGCGCATGTGGGCAAACAAGAGAAAACAAATTCGGCGTGTTGTGTAAATTGATAATTATCATTTATTGGCAGGGCCAAAAGCTGCCTTCACCCATTAAAGGCCATAAGTGGAACGCATGTGCAAAAATCGATAAATATATATATATAAACCCATTCAGATCTAAAGTTAGTGTCCGATTTTATTGGGGTGTTAATTTTGTTATAGTTCGTGGTATTGGCTTTTTAAAAAAAATCTCAATATTTTTAACATGCTTTAGTTTAAGTTTAAGTTTTATTTGTTTTTATATTGTTCTCTCTCTCTCTCTCTCTTTCTCGTTTATTAAATATTTGGTCAATATTGTTGCTCTCGTATGACTAACTGTGCGTGACAATGGGCGAGCTTTTTACGTGACGAGCATTTAATTCTGGCTGCTGCCATATTTTATTTTCCATTTGGAAAGCAGATGCGCTTATTTGGCCTGCGAGAATTCTACGCTTAACGGCATTTATATATTATATATTTATACATGCATATGTACATATATGACGTCAACAGCTCACGTTTGATTTGTTCGTACACCTTTTAAGAAGCTGCCAATATGCATATATACATATATCTATATATATATCTATATATATGCATATGCATGAGGGCATAAATGATTTAAGCCAAATATGTGTTCGATTGGAGCAAAATGAATCATATTCATTATTATTTATTTTTACGGCTAGACGAGTATGCATATCATGCTTGATTTGTTGCTAGATTGTATTTTATTTTAATAAATATATTTTAAATTATTCGTTAGACTCCAACAAGTTATTGATTTCTTTGTAAGCCATTTAAAGTCATTGCAGCTTTTACTTATAACGTATTTAATACTTTAGAGTTAAGCCAAAAAATGTGTTCGACATATGCTAACTTAAGAGTGAGGGTATTCCCCTAAGTAAACTTATTCCTTAATGCATTGGGGATTTTTTTGTATATATAAATTTATAATGCAGTTAAGATTTCTTTCTAAATAAAACAACTTTTTTGTTCTCTCCGTGCAATTCCATTTAATTATATAAAATTACAATAATAGCATTCAATTTGATTTTTATACCACTTATATGGCGCAATAGCCAAAGGTAATTGAACTACCTTATTCCGTGAATTATTTTTAATGATTGCTGTCGATTTGTTTCATTTTTCTCTTCATTTATTTGACACCCACATCATTTTATTATTTCTTAAGCAACTCTTTTGTCTGCTGTTGGCGCAACACTTGAGAAGTCATTCAAGTATAGCAAAAATGATTTCCGTTTAATTAAAAAAAATAATTATAGTTGATTGAAAAAGTGAAGAAAATACTCTGGCTTATGTATTAAAAAAAATATTATATAAGCATTATTTTGTAAACAGAATTTAACTTTTCCCCATTTTATTGTCCCTAATTTTTATTTACTCTTTTCAATCTTTCTTCTCTTTTGCCCTTCTCAGCTTCTGCTTTATAATTCGAAACCACTTTTAAGCAGTTAACTTACTAATTAGCAAATGCTCTAATAACAGCTAATTTAAGCTCAAGCTCTGATTTTACATATATACATATATATTACACTTTCTAATGTGGTCGCAACGGGGTCGTTAACTATTTGCTTTTGACTATTCGCATTGGGCTTAGGCCAGATAAGTCATCAACTCAACTTGGCAACAGCAACTGAAACAACAACAACGACAACTAAAGCAATTGCTAACAGCTAACTACCAGTTAGGCGATCTGATCTTGAACTAGTTGGTTAGACGCCCGAGTTGTTGTTGTTGTTGTTTTAGCATTAATTTCAATTTGGCTTGCAACGCATTTAGCCTTTTTAGCGTTAGCCTTAAACATTTTCTTTGTGGCATCTTAACTAGAGTGTGAAAAGCAAATGTAATGCAAACTTTGGAGTCGTAACCTCGACTAAATGCACACATCTATCTAGCCACATATCTTTCTATATGGGTGAGTTGGCCTGGCCCATTGCGTGGGTCTGCAAACAGGTTAAACGCTGGAAATCATCAGCGTCAGCCAAAATCGTGTTAATTAATGCCAAATTTTTGACAAGCCACAAAAACCCAACGAAAACACGAAAGAGTGCATTTGAAGAGCATGACAGACTAGCAGATGCTCTGTAATCACTGAATGGAGTGAAAATTAATTTTAGTTCTTTGTAATGTGCTTTAACTTCATTTGGGAAGCTCTAAAACATAAAATATAAATATATTAAGTATACGACTAGTTAAACTGCTTTATAAGCTTGTCAAGAATATATATGCCTCATTTTAATTTTAACAGCCCTTAATGATTACAGGGTATACATGTATACAAAAAATAAGCAACAAACAAATTTCAACGAAATTCTTCGCTTCTGTAAATTGTTAATTTGTGTACTTCAACTTTGCGGTTCCTTTTTGCTCATTTCTTTTTATTGTCGCTGTTAAATGATGTGTGTGTGTGTGTAAGTGTGTATTTTGCAATAAACAAACACTGGCGGGCTCTGTGATTCTGTTGTTCTACGGCTTTTAACGATATGTGGCTCATACGTATTTAGATTGTTTTCCAAGTAACTTAAAGCCGGTTTTTGACTTGTTGTTGTCGTTGTCATTGTTGTTGTTGTTGTTGTTGTCGACCTACGGACTTTAACTTTTTCGAAACTGTAGACAAACAGTCAACACTTGCATAGCGTCATAGTTTCAAAATATGTAGCTTAAAGTTGACTGAGCTCAGATACAAATTTATCTGTTTTAGAACTTGGCATCAAGTGCGCGGGCGTGACCCACAATATCAGTGTGTGTGTGTGTGTGTGTTTGTGTGTGTGTGTGTGGGTCGAACTAGTTCTCGTTCTCGCAAATTAGCCGATATATTTTGGAGCATGGCTTACATGACACTTCAAATGGTAATTCCCACATATTTTCCCAGACGCGTTTTTGGACAGCGCTTTACATTCAAAATTGGGTTTATTGTCGATTAGACTTTAGAGCATGACATCATTATAACTTTAACAGAAATATATATATATATATATGTTGTTGTTGAGCGCATGTTTATAAGCTTAAGCAATTTTCGCTTGTCATTCAGAGTCTGGCTATAATTGAAGTCGGGAAACTTGCAACCATAATGCAACTAAAATAATATCATTTAATAAATATTATTTGTTTGGAGGCTAATGAATTTCGACTTATTTAATTTAATTCCTACACAAAAAACAAGTTAAAGCTTAATTTTAAAATAATAGAGGAATTGCCTAAAAATATATTTGTAATTTTATTTATATTTATATCAAAGCAAAAAGCTTCTTAAAATACTACTGTTATATATTTAAAAGTAAACAAATGTTGCTTAAATTTATATTTATTTAAAATGCACAAAGAAATCTGCACTATAAAATCTGTTTAAAAAATATTCAATAAACTCAGGGACTACCTCTAATGATAAACACACTATTTAAATTAAGCTTTCGGATTATAGGTTTAATAATATAAATAATAATGTAAAATAAAATATACAAAATATGTGGAATTATTTTATAGAAATTCTGTTTTTGCCTAGCTTTACTTTTATAAGTAATATATATACAATACATTAACATATTATATAGATATTGTTATATTTATATAAAATAATTTTAATAATTAATAAATTTTCTAAATTCCCTTTAGAATCTCTTCCCTAAACTTTCTTGTTTATTTCTCAATAGTTGTTTATGTAATTCGAGTAGCAGCTAAAATTTCTCTAGAAACACAAAAATTATCATTAATACGCGATAAATATTAATTGCCAGCGGACATACATTAGGGGTCTTCCCTATATGCAGCTCCAAATTTGTCAACTGTCATCTGCGTTAATTTGTTTGAGTTTATGCAAATTTGTTGTTTGTTTTTCTTTATGGCAGATATTGCAAATAAAGTGGCAAACTTTCGCCCATTCTGGATTTGTGGCAGCAGCTGCGCTCTGCCACACACACACACACACACACACACACACACATACACAAAGAGAGATTTATGCCCCATAGATATTGATGTCGTATGTTTAATTGGCAGATCGTTAATCTGTGTGCGGGGAGGCGAACGAGGATGTGAAGGATAAAGGACGACTGGGGCTTAAGTGGCTGCCAAACAGTCAGTCAACATTTGCGCACTTGGTTAGTCAACATGCAACTTAATGCCGCATCCGTTAGGCGAATGACATTTTCGTGTGCCGCCCCAGGACAATGGTGTCCTGGCTGGAAAGGCATTGCTTTCAACTGGGTCAGCATCGATTTTCAGCGCGACGTGTCGCAATTATCCTCGTTCGACGGGCTGTGCCCCAAAAATCGAGTGCCGCCAAAAAGGGGCGCCTGCTGTTGGCGCCAAAAGGACCAAATAATGCCGCATCCTGCATATTAAAATGGCCTGCAAAAAAAAAAAAAAGCAATGAAATGTTAACTTTTGCAATTGCACAACAACAAAAAAACAACAAAAAAAACACACACGCACACATTGCTAAATAAAAAGCCTGCAACATTTTCAGCTGCACTCGAATTTACACACGCACACACACTTAAACACACACAGACAGAAAAACATGCCCAGAATCGGAATGGAAACGTGCCAAGTTGTTGTTGTTATATATCTTTTCTTCTTTTTATTTTCCTCTTTTTCTCTTTGTTCTACATTTATTTGAGTGTAATTTTGGAACAAGTGTCGCTGGTTGCACCGCAGCAGCTACAGCAGCAACAGCAGCAACTTACTGCAGCAGCAGCCAACTGCAGCAATTTGACTTTTGCTAAGCCTCTCTCTGTCTCTCTGACTGTTGACCTCTCTCCGGCAATTGCAACGGATACGGCTACGGCTACGTTTAAGGGCTTTGGCTGCGGATTGAAATTTTTGGGCCAGCTTGCCCCCGTTTGGGGCACTCAGCTTAGCGTCGGGCGCCAATGAGCAGCACACAAATTAAGCTGCAAATTCGTAAATTGCATTGTGCATTGTGCAAATACCCTGTAAAAAAAAAACTCAGCAGCTGTTGAAGCTTTGACAAGGGATTGTTATGGGAAATAAAGGCTTTAAATTATTAATTTAAATTGCCTCAGTTCAAAGACTTGTTTAGCTTTAGGCAGTTGTTCTTCAATCTGTTTAAAAAACAAGAACTTTGTGCTTAAGCTAAGTTATAGTTTAAATATATTAGAAATTAACTAACTTACAAACAAAATAAATATTTTAAAAACATTTTATATTATTCTTTGTTTACCAAATACACAATTTGAATTCCTTTTTTTATTTAATTAATAGACATCAGCTAAATCTATAGCTTATTTAATATAATAATATAAAAATATTCAATTAAATTTTCCATAACAAATAAATATTTTAAGACTTAAGGAAAATAACTTTAATTTGTATTCAGATTTGACATGAATTAAAAAGAGCTTTTTTCTCTCGTTTTACTGTTCATATTAATCATTTTATAGGGTATATATATGATATAAATGGCAGTTCAAAAGTGCTTAAATTTATCTTTCTTTTTATTTTGTTATTTAAAAGTGTCTTAAGATATTATAATATATATATATATACAGGGTAAGTCATAGATTTATGTTATAGAGTCTTTGTGTTCTCAGTATTATACTCATTAGTTGAAAATGTTTTAAAGGGTATTTTAAAGTCGCACTCTTCGTTCAATTGCCAGCTCAGTTGTTTTTATCAGTTTGTTGCCCTTTTTTAGCTTTAGCAACGAGACAAAAAAAAAATGTAATTGCTTATGGACTAAGTGCTTTATATATGTATATCTAAACATAAATATATACATATTTATATTTACTTATGTTTTTTTCTGAATCATCTAGTGCATTAAATGAGTAACTTAAAGTTTTCAGTTTTTTTTACAAAATCTAAGTCCCTTCCATTTCTGCGCCTAATTACCTAATTTATAATTCCAAAAAAAAATATATATATATGACAATTATTTAACTGGCATTAGCTAAGTCCGCATGTGATGCATTTATTTAATTATCCAATTATAAATTATCTATTACAGGGTGTCATAATTCGCGAGGTCGACGACGGCGTACGCTGCGAGCAGTGCAAAACAGAGTGCCCCGGTTTTGCGGCACACGATTGGAGGTGAGTTGCAACAAAAGAAAAAACAATAACAATAATAAAAACTATAATTTATTAAGCTATTTCTAAGGTTTGTCAATTGAATATACGCTATAAACTCGACAATCCTGCAGTTAGGTTATTTTTTAAACCTTAAAATGTTAAAAATGTCATTAAAACCTCACTTTACTTTTAAACAAAGCGTTAACTTTATAAAATTACCTTTAAAAATGAATTATAGTCGCACCCTGCCAATATTTCGTCTCGCACTGTAAAAAAGCTGCGCAAAAGCTTTTGTGGTGCGGCAAATTGACGCCAGGTGGCGGCAGCGCAATGCATTTGTTTGTTTGTTGATTTAAACGTTCGATATTTAAAAGCAAATCAATATTTTTAGCGCATTAGCCATGTCAGCACCTATCAACCCCTCAGTTGGCCATACCTCATGTTAGCCAGATTAATAAATAATGCGTCAGCGCTGCCAAAAACAGAAGAAAAGCGGAAAATCGCCAAGCGACAAATGAAATTCGTTTGCCAAATATATATTTGATCATAAAATGTTAAAACCGCAAAAACAGCTGACCCAATTCCGGCTAAAAGATGTTTTTGCGGTTTTTTTTTTTTGGCTGCAATAAATGCTTAAGCAAATAAATAAATGTCATTTATTTATTAATTGTCGTGTGCACAATTTTAAAGGAGGTGCGTAAATCATATTAATGATGATGACGATAATGATGATGATGCACTTTTGTGCACTTAACGGTCAACGGGCCCGCAGCCCGTTCAAGCCACAATTCGAATTCAGATTCAAATGCAAATTCAAATTACGCCATTAATTTGTAAAATTAGTTTGTCTGTCTGCTGGCCGATTTTGCCTTTTGTCTAACTGCGGTTTTTGTTAGCAATTTTCATTTTAAAGCTGGCTGTGCGCCAATTCCAAATTGCCCAGCGGCTGTTCAAGGGGCGGGGGCGTGGCAGCGTAATCGCAACTTGTGTGGATATATACGGGGCGTATACGCGATTTTGTTTCCCCTCTGTTTTGTGTTTTTGCTATAATTCACTTGTTTTTTGTTTTTAATATTCGTTCTTTTATTGTGTTTCGTTTTTATGGCGGTCTGTTTGACTTTAATGGCAACAAAAAAATCGTCGGGCATAAATTATAATTGGAAAATTTATAAATTTACGGCGCACATTTAAACTTATATATATATATATATATGTGTGTATATAAATATTTGAATAGCCTAATAAAGCAAATGTATTAAAAAATAAATGCCCAAAGGTGAAAGATAATTAAATAATGAAAGCGAATTTGAAAATTTTTAATGAACTGGCAAAATGACAACAAAATAAATAGTGGAAATAAATTATTTTAGTTAGTGAAGAAAAAATACCAAAAGTTGTACACAGATAATTTATTGCATTAGTACAAAAATATTTATTTAATTTCACTATTAAATTGATTCTTTTAATTTATTATATACGAACAGTTAAAAACTTAAAGCGTATGTTTAAACTTTTAGAATACTAAACTTTAATAGCAAATTTGGCAGCCTATTAAAATAAAATTAACATATGATAATTCAGAACGTTATAAAAGTAATTGAATTAGAACAAATTTAGTTTAGTTGAAAGATTAAAATCCCTGAACTTGGCAAGTTCATCACTTGAAATATTTTTGTAGTTTTCTATTTAAAATGATTTTCCACAAAATTGTTTGCAAGAAAGCAGCTCAACAATTAACCAGAAAGCGCCTACAACTTGTGTTATCAACGCACGAAAACATCTCAATAATTAACTCATAAAAAACTCAGCATGATAACAAAGGAAAAAAAAAATTAAATTATGTTTCTATTATTTTGCACTGCTCGCAGTGGGCGTAACAAGCCCACCCACTGAGCGCGATCACTTTGGCAGCGCTCTCAACGTGCGTAATTCCACTCATTGTCTTCCTCTCTCGGTCTCTCTCGCTCTCTTTGTTCGCTGGCTGCACTGGCAATTAAAAGTGCTGCCCAAAAACCTTGACTTGCTTCTGCATTTAATTGCTTTTCGCTCTCGCTGAGGCGAAGCTTTCAATTGATGCCAATAAAAGCTTGCGTCGCAGTCTTCGCTTTTCCATTGAAATGTTGCAATTGCGCTCAGCTTTTGGGGTTCAGCTCAAGTTCAAATTGTTAAAAGGCAGCGCTTGCAGTTATTTATTTATTTATTTTTGTTTTTGTAACCTTAGGGCTTGAGTAATGAACTGAGTCGAGGTTGACATTGAATTGCAAAACTGTGAGTACAGACAGACGGACAGAGAGACGGACAGACAGACAGAGAGACAGACAGCGAAGTTCGTGCTTGCGGCTCGTGTTTACTTATTATTATTTATACTTGGCCTATTAAGCTTTATGTTTTATGCAGCCGACGTCTAACGGCGCTTCGTGTTTGCTTTTTTCTGAGTTTGGCAGCTGTTCTGCGCTTAATTTCGAGTCGCGCTCAATTCCCGGCTTCGTTTGTTTAAGTTGTTTTTTTTTTTAGTATTTGGCGCGTTGCCCACGCGATCAGTCGGCGAATTCGCATCGTTAGCTAATGATCGTTGTTTAATGAGCTGCAGCTGCATAAAATTAAGCGAATTTCAATTCGAGTTCGAAACCGAACGTGCGACAGATCGAGAGCAACACTTTAAACTCTCTCTCTCTCATGCTCTTCTTCCCACTGTTTGCTGCTGTACGTCAATGCAAGTGAGAGTAAAAGTTTGTGAGTGTGTGCGCGTGTGTTCGTGTGTGTGTGTGTGGCTAGCTTATCAGTATCTGTCGCACGCATTATATATGACTGCTATAGATAGCTGTCAACTGCTGTCATTGTTTACAGTTTTAAACTCAGTCGAGCTCAGTTGTTACTCAGCAACAGCTGCACCAACAACAACAACAGCAACAACGTGTAAAGTTTATTTAAGATGCAGTTAAAAATGCAACCGGCGTCATGTGATGTCTTCGAGGTGCAGCCAGTGTTGGTCAAGAAACAGCCAAAGTTTCCGACACGCGAACGTCACATGGCCATCAGACGCAAGAAGTCGTCGGCTGTGACGCTCACGCCACCTGGCGGCTGCCCAGACAACCAGTCGGCCGAACGGTGAGTGTTAAACGATAATCATCGCATGCTATTTTGTGAGCTGTCAAAACCAATTTCGAAATTTCGCAAACTAACTAGAAATCACGTAAATGGTTTGCGACAGGTTTGCTTTTTATACTCTGTACCCATTCAAGTGGATTAAATGGGTATATTGGTTTTGTGGTAATGTATGTAACGGACAGAAGAGAAAAGAATATCCTAGCATTTCTTGAATACTAAATATTTTGCTATCTTCTACTAAAGATTTCATAAGGGTATCTGCTAGTCGGTCATGCCCGACTAAAGCATGCTTATTTATTTTTTTTATTTTTGCTGCTTTCCGTAAGTTGTAAAATATATATTTACAAGATCGTTTATGATAATTTGCAAATGTTTTCACGTTCCCAATCGCTAAACCAACTTTGGCCAAAAAACATGGTCAAAACAGCCGCAAGCGCCAATTATGAGTTATTGTGCGATAATTATGAGCGAATGAATTTCTTTCGCTGGCAAATCGCAAAGTATTTTAATTGATCGTCAATCTTTTGGCGAATCGTCGAAAAGAGGTGTCGAAAAACATGAAAGATTGAAAACAATTTTGCTTTGATTTTCGTCTATTTAGAATATTCGAATGTTTTCCATCGCTTGGCACTCTATTGAGTTTGTTTTTTTCTGTTTTATAATATTTATTGGTGATATTATTCATTTGGGATGAGCATAATCAAAGATCAAATTGTAGAACTTGAACTTGAACTGTTAGTGTTGGAAAATTCAAGGAACTGACGCAATGGCGAATAAATCGTATAGCTCTCAATTAGAAAAGCTTTCGCACTCGTGAGCGCCTTCGTAGAGCCCGTAGAGAGACGTGCCCCCATTAAACCCAATTAGTTTTTGGGGCGTCTCGTGAACCAAATTAATGAGCAGCCGTAACTTAGAACCCCAAAAAATAATGTATATGTATGTATATAAACGAAAGCATATTTAAACATGCCAAATGATATTTTACTTAAAGCAAATGAATAAACACACAAATTACTTGCTGTCTGCTCATGTGATGTTCTCTTCACAAATCAAGGGGGAGCCAAAAAAGTATAATAATAATAATAATAATAACAATAAAAAAGAAAACATTAGCTACCTTTTAGAGGCACCTGAACGGGCCACATTATCTAATGTAAAATAATGGCCTTAATGGCAGGCAGCGGACTCCGTTTGGTACCGTAGCCAAATGTATCTGCAAGATACAAGTACGTAACTGTGTGTGTTACACAGTCATCTCCTGGCCAGCCACCCAAAAGACAGCTGTAATTAAAAGCGGCAAATGACAGGCGCATGTATCATAGCCAGACAGGTAAACAAACAACAAACAAACAAAACAAATGTTCAAATGAACCCACATGAATTTCTTTTTTGCCTTTTTTTTGCTTTTTCTAAGGTTCACACACAATTCGCGTGTTGCCTTTGTATCGATATTTATGGTCCGTAAGATCTATTGATAGATGGCATTTGTAATAAACACAGAGACTTGACCAAATTGTACAAAATAGATCTAGATATATGCATATATGTATATATATTATCTGTAGTTGTTCAAGTCCAAGGTTCATCAAATTGTGAACTGTTCTTCAATATAAATGGAAATTGTTTGCTTTTTACAATTCCTCGGGAATTATATTTTAAAAATAGCCTATAGTATAAATCGTAATATAGCTGAGTTTATCTGTACATCTGCCTCATTTTAGGCATAAAATTGTTTTCGAATGGATACGAAAATTCCCTGTTAACCATTTCGTAAAGTATCTTCAAGATATTGGCCTAAGGAAATGCAAACTAAGTTTTTTTTGGGAATTATTGTGAGGCACAATTTAAGAAAATAAACAGAGTTAAAGTATTTGATATATGAGAACACTTATTAAATTCAATTGAAGCAGTTATTACAATATCAAAGGGTGTTGAGGAATGTTTTCTTAGTAAGATCTTTTTGGTAATTGAAATACAAAAATATTTTAAATGTTTTCTTTAGAGAATTTAGATTAATTTTTAACAGAGTAAGTAAGTAATATTATTATTGTATATGTGATAATAAAGATACAAATGCAAAAGATATTTTTTCAATTTGCAAACTATTTATGTTTAATAATTGCTTCAGTTCGAACTCGTTACTTAATTAAAGAAAAATCACACAGCTTTAAAAGTGTATGAAAAGTACATTTTTTTGTTTTACATTTTAAATCTTGGCACATCCGCGTTTGCACGAATTATTTATAACCACCAGGTATCATCGTTTTTGAGCTTAGCCAGTAAATTTTACGATTTCTACTGTGCAGTTTTTTTTTATTATTTTTTTTATATTTTGCTTTTTTTTTTTTGCTATGCAGCGCCAACTTTTTCCGGCATATCCACCCATCAATTAATCAGCAGCGTCGCCAAAGTCACGTTTTGCATTTCGTAATCGAATATGGATACGTACCTGCATGATATTACCTTTATGTGCATATATACAGATAGTTTTTTTTTTTGCCATTTAATGGAGCTGCTTATCAGGTTGATAGACAGCCGCGGCGCGGGGCAGCTGTGGCAGCTGTGGCAACTGTGGCAGCTGTGGCACCTTCTTGGCCAACCCGGGTTAATAATGCATGCAATTTGTAAGGCTCTAATTAAGAGTGCCCCGAACGGGGGTCATCAATCTTCGGTACACCTACGTCTGGTAGTTGGCTTGCTGACATGGCTCATATTGCGTATACGCCCCGTATATACGTTCGCCGCCGTTGCGTCCAATTGAAACCAATTAATCATTTATGTTTACAGCGTGCGATTTTGCTATTTGGCTATTTGGCGATTTCTGCATTAAAACAAAATCTCATAAATTACGCCCCGTTTGCCAGAGCACGCAATGAATCTCTAGATTTTCCCCGATGATCACAGCTGCGAGGGGAGGGTAGTAAGGAGACTTTTGCTGGCGTCACAACGCCAGGGGGGGAGGGGGAAAGATTGGGGAGTCTTTGGCTCTTGAGTGTCTGTTGACTTTTGCCCGCGTACGCCATGAATGAAAACACTTGGCCAAAGCAATCAACAGCCGCTGTCCCCTTGGCTCCATTCTCGTCCTTCCCCTGCCCCTGCCCCTCCCCCTTCCCCGCTCCACGCACGCATACGTTTGTATATTTTTAGTGCAAATATACAAATTTACCAAAGTGCCGACAAAGTGAGCGGGCAAGAAAAAAAAGCACAAAATGAAAAAACAAATGCAAAATAAAATATATTTGACGAAGTACAAATACCTTATATAAATTTTAAAAGATAGTGGATAGATGGAACAATAATAAGGCTTATATTCGAATCCTAAATTATTTATTTTTGTTATTCACATTTTATTTAAACCTACTTTTTATGGAGTATTTTCTTAACTTTTTGCTTAACAAGCTTAAGCAAATATAAAATAAATTGGACAGTTTACTTAAGTATACCCTGTACATAGCTGCATAGAGTTAAGAAGATAAAAGAGTTTTTATAGATGAACAGATTGTTAACCAGACTCGACTATTTTTATAAAGATGTTAGATATGTATATTTCTGCCCCTTTTTTTGGAATATTTTAGCTACAGGGTATCTAGTGTACTGTACCATTAACTTTGTTGCACATACCCTATCACGTTAGTGTAGCGGCAAGGCAACTGGCCACCGACTCGCGCCACATTCAATGGCAACATAATATTTTTACGGGCCATTTGCGTTGTCTTTATGGATTTCGTATAGCTGCTGACAATGTGCACCCCCTGCCCCAATACCACCCCTCACATTTTCCACACATTTAGCACACTGAAAAGTTAAACATTTCAATTGGTCTTTTAGACTTACTTAGTTGCCGCTTTGTTTATAAATACGCGCAATTTGTTGCATGTGGTAATCAAAGCAAGCAACTTGTCGCAGCCACTTTGATAAATGTGGCTGCCAGTTGGCCGCTTGGCTTTGATCTTGACCGCCTTTCCCCGCCACAGCAGCAGCAGCAGCGGTAACAGCAGCAGCGGTAACAGCAGCGGCAGCAGCGGAAGCGTGGCGTGGCGTGCAACATCCCTGGGCTACATTTGTGTGTAATGCCAGCTAATAAATGCAGCGCCCGCTGGCCATTAATTATCGCCCTCCGCCCTGCTATCAAAATGGCTCCACTTCTGCAGCTGGCCCCCAAACTCCATTCGACGCCACGTTTGGGGCAGCCAAGCGCACTACCTGTTGACTCATTAGCCTCCAAACGGCACACGTGTGCAGCATGCGTTGTGTTAATGAAGAGCTGCCATAAAAAAAAAGAAGTGAGAACTTTACAAACGGGTGTACGCGACTGCAAAATACTCTCTTTGTAGCATAATGAAAGTCAAATTGTTAAAAACCATACTGAACATAATTATAGTATAGTTTAGTGAAACATATTATCTATTGACACTCTAGCGTGTAAGTTAATAGTAATAATAAGAATAGTAAAATTGATATTATGTGCAATTAATATACTCCGTTTGATTGCTGTAAAGAGAGCATAGAAAGCTAATAAGCGGTTGCGGCTGCACGAGATGCAGCTGCCGCATTCGCAGTCGCAGCCGCAGTCGCAGTCGCAGTCGCAGCCACCACCTCTAGCAAGTGCCATGTCATTATCGCTGTTCGCTGCTGGCTGCGCTGCCCCCGCCGCTCTGCTCGCACTCTTTTTCTCTCTCTTGCGTTGTCTCCCACGATGCGTTGTTCTCGGTTTGCTTTCTTTCACAGTGCAGGGCGCTTCGTTTATGTTACGCTTCGGCTGCGGCGGCGTCGTCGTTCGGCGCCGACGACAACAAACACAGACCAGACGACGAGGACGCCGACGCAGACGCAGACGCAGAGTTCAGTTCAGTTAGAATTGAATTGTGTAACGGGTCGGTTGCCGGTCGCTCGCGCAGCGCCCTTCACTCGCACTCGCAGTTCGCAAACGCGCGCGTTTACCGCGCGTTTTTAATCGTGCTGTTGTTGACTTATTTATTGTGTGTTGCCAAAGGTGCAAAAAAACAATAATTTACCAAAAACACAAAAAAAAAAAAAATGTAATTAAATTAATGTTTGTGACGTCTGTGTTTGGGGCTGCTCAAGTTCAAGTGCTCGCAAAATTCTTGGCCAACTCATATTTGCTTCTTTTCTTCTTATCGTATTTTTGTATATTCACAAACAAAAAAATGCCAATTGCTGCCAACCATATTTGTTTACATTTATCCATTTGCGGCTTCTCGTGCGTTTTGCATAAACACGCGGAAATCTGTATTATAAAGCCACAAACTGATGTTGGCCCAAAAGAAATTTTCATTTTCGTTCAATTTCAGTTCTTCTTCTTGTTGTTTACTAATGCGGTGACAGCCCGATCTGATCAAAAGTAAAACTTTTGGCAAGCGTCTTTCTGATATATAATAAGGAGTGCTCTTTTTGCCACTGTCGCAGGGATTTATAAACATTATAAATAGAAATAAATGCTTTACAAAGTATATTTTAATTGCTAATCAGATTAAAAACAAATTTGATTTTAATTGGATTTTTATATATTATATGCCAAATATTGCATGCTTCAAGCATTTTTATTAAATGGAAAACTCATGTATTTTTGTTTTGATTAATGAATCCAAATAAACTGCAGTTTTTATTTATAACCAATTAAAAGTAATGTGCAAATAATTGGCAATAAGAATGTTTTAGTTGCTTATATGCATATCTAAATCTAAATTTAAACCAAAAAAAAAAAAATTAAACAAAAAACGTACTGGAAAATATATAAAAAATTATGAGCAAACATTTTATAATGTTTAAATAAGTTTATTTAAAATTCATACCAAATAATTTCTTAAACATTTTTGTATATTTAAATGTGTTTATTTTACAATCCCACGTAAAATTTGTATAAAATTCCAATTGATAATTTAAATTTAAACGTACGCTACTGATAAATAAAACAGCAATTTTTTTCTGTACATTTAATATGGCTTAAATTGAGTGCATGTTCAATTTAAGTTTATTAAGTTAAAAGTCTGAATTTTGTTTGGGTAAAAAAAACGTTGTTCGTGCTGACCAGAAAGTGTTTTTTTTTGTGCACACAAGAGTCTTTGTATAGTAAAAAAGTCTGCAACAGACTTTGTTAAAAAAGTTAAATATAAAAGCTGTCTAAGGGAAGCTGTAAAAGGAAGCTAAATGCCTTAGTGGAGAAATATGTATTTTAAACTGCTTATAAAAGTATTTATGCTGTGCTTTGGATGGCCAAAAGCTAACTCAATAGAAAACAACAGAAGCTTAAATGAAAAACTAAAAGTGTGTTAATTGACTTGCCAGCATTTTGTATATATGTATATGTACATATGTATATGCATTAATAGTATTTGTATTATGTTATACATACACATATAAATCAGAGTGCATCATCCTGCTTTGTCATTTGTTGCTGCATCGTTTCTTTTTTTTGCATTTCCTTTTTGTTTGTAACACATTGTGGCCAGATTTCGCGGAACCGTAAATCCCCGACAGCAGACAGACGGGCGTAAAGCTAAAGCTAAAGCTGAAGCTAAAGTAATGCGCATGCAAGGCCGTAATAATTCACAAAGCGCAATGCAATTTGGCATTTTACACACAAACATACCAGCACACAAATGCACAGTCGCAAGAGAAAATAATTCTTTTTAATACATATGTACATGTGTACATGTGTATATGTGTGTGTGTGTGCAAGTCATAAACTAAGAGCTGCTGCTCCTTGCGCTGTCATGACAACAAACGAAAGCCGCAGCTCAACTTCCAGGCGGGGGACTGCTCGCACATTTCCCCACACCCTCGCTCGCTCTCACTCTAGCTAGCTATCGGTAGTGCATATGTTAATTATCCACCTTGGTTGTGGGCTGTGATATTATCGCTGGTTCGCTGCTCACTGATTCAATTAGCGGTTGCCATCTATACGCATAATTTATCAACTAACTCGACTCTACTTAGTTTCGTTCAATTTATGTGGGACAGTAGCCGTCGTCATAGTAAAGTGCATAGTGAATAGAATAGCTAGCACTAAAGCCCCTAGCTGCGCTGCACTCATTGTTCTTGTTCTTCTTGTTGTTCTCTTCGTAATCGCATTAAAAGTCATTTAATCGAAAGCGAAAAGAGTGCGCGGGTGGACGGTTAGTGGACGGTTAAGCGCGGGAGCGAGCGAGCAAGCAAGCAAGCGCTCAAACGCTCAAGCTTTGAAGCTGCACTCACTCAATTATGGACGCCGTCTCTGTTACGCTTGGCCACTTAGCCGATACTGTCGCGCTCGCACACCTTGCACGCTGAGCGGCGGCAAGCTCATAATTGAGATTTGTTGCAGTTTGCCTTTTGACTTTTATGCGCTCGCGTTTTTATTGTTTATTGTTTATTGTTTATGGCGCAACATGTTCAATTATAGTGGAAAATTGGATTTTGCCCTCCCAGTGGCAACACAAGAAGGTCAGCGCGAAATGTGCCACTGCAACAACGAGGCAGACAGACACACAAACGGACAGCCTGTGCTCTGCAAATTGCCGTCGGGGGTGCCCTTAAATGTCAGTTTGTCGCCAAAAGTTTTCCAATTGCCTGCCTCGGCGTATAAGCATATAAATGAAAGTGACTTTGGTGCTTATCAATTGTAATTGTTGGCTGCGCCCCTTCTGCCCCAAGCTAACCAAAAAAAAAAAAAAAGTGCCAAACCCCGCGGCCAACAACAAACGCTGTCAACCAACTTAGTGTATGTGTGTGTGTGTGTGAGAGTGTGAGAGTGTGTGTGTGTGTATTGGGCACTTTGCTGGCTTTTAATTACATTTATCTGGCAGCAAAACTTTGGCAGCGACTTCAACGCTTTCAGCGTCTGCCGTGTTTGTTATGCTTTCATACGCTTTATCCGCATGTCAGACTGTGTGTGTGTGTATGTGTGTGTGTGCGTTATTGATAGTCTAGCTAGCTAACTTGGCTTAAAGTTTTAGAAATTTAGTTTTTGTGCTCTAAAACCCTTTTACTATGCAATGTTATAAGACTTTGGCTAAAACATTTATTTTGGCTGGTCACTTTTTTATTTTTTAATTATAATATTCTTCGCTAAGTAAATTTTGCATAAATGTGCCAACTCTTAATAATTGTAATAATCTAAGAATTCAAAACTTTCTTAAGTATTCCTGACTTTGCAATATCTTTATTAACTAATAGTGAATTCTACAGGGTATCTTTGACTTCTTTCAATGCGATAACATTATTAATTATCATTTGAATGCGCGTTCTGTTAATTGTGTGTGAAAAAGCCTATCAGCGATTAAGTTTCAGTGATTTTGTCACAATTCAATTAAATAAAAGCTGAATGTGCTCTAGTATAAGTTCATATTTACTGTTCTTGTTGTTGTTGTTGTTGTTGTTGTTGATAAACGCTCAGTTGATACGTGGAGAGGGAAACTGCAAAACTCACATCTGGCCAATGTCATCTGGCTTTAATCTGAAATGAACACGTTTAAATGGCACAGTAATTGCTTATACAGCGATAAGGCTGCGCATCCCGCAGAAGAACAATGACAACTTTATAAACGCATACAGAAACTGAGATTATTTACATACATAGTGTGCCTTGTCTGTCTACAGTTATCTCTACCTATATGTATGTATATAGAGCAGCGAAGGTAATTGGTATATATAACATATGTATATAGTACATACCTTATAATGTTGGAAAAGTTCACGAGTTCGGGTCTAAATTTAGTTTTTGGGTGCAGCTTTTCTTAGAAGTCTGCTCTGTTGGCCTTTACCAAGTTTTAATTTTAGAAATTATGTAAATGTCAGCTACAATATTTTTTTTTAAAGTATTTGTTATTTATAGCGAGTATCTTAGCTGGGGGTAACTCGTCAACTAAAGAAGCTAAAAGTGTTTAAAGTGAACAACATGACAAATTTAGCCCCTTATCGTTATCACGTCTATATGTTTATATAGAAGGCGTTTGCTTTAATTATGATTTTCTCTTTTTGCAGAGCATAATAAAGTTTTTTTTATTTCCACCCCTTATATGCCAAATTTGACTTTAACAACTTTCTTGACAAAGTTTTCGAGAACATTTCGTATAGGTAATTTTAGCCAATTTGCTTAGTCACCAACATGGCGCGCTGGTTTTGGCCAAGAACTTGAGATCTTTATCTAAATCTGCTGTTTGACCTGAGTTTGATCTCGTTGGCGATGGCAACAGACACTGCTGTTAACATGAATCATCAGAATAATTTCCATTATTTTCTGCCTTGTTTGCATTTAACCGACTAAGAACCAAACAAATAACCCCCCCCCCCCCTCTTTGTTAGCCCCATTTGTTGGTTATTTGCAAACCTGTTGCATTTTCCGCATTGACGCGCAGTCGTGAGCAATTAGCAACAGTTGCTTTAACTGGCGCTTGGCTCGTGCCTATAAAAGGTCATCTCGTTTCTTGCAGTGCATTTCCTGGCTTACCTCACAGCTCTTCACTTATCTCCCCAGCCCCAGCATTTGCTCATGGGCTATTTTTTAACATTATTACGTACTTGTGTTTTTTCTTTTTTTTTTCATTTTTATTTTCGTTACACTTTCGTGGCAGTTGACAATCTTTTGAACCACCCCCCCCCCCCCCCCCCCCCCCCCCCCCCCCCCCCCCCCCCCCCCCCCCCCCCCCCCCCCCCCCCCCCCCCCCCGGCTTATTTTATTCTTTTTTATTTCACTTTATTTATTAATCTTATCTGAAAGTTGGCTCTTGCTTGGGAGTTGACTTTACCTTTACCTTTAGCTTCATTTTGTTTTCGCTTTATGTGCGTTCGCTGTGAGTGTATCCAAACTGGCATCGACGGTAGCTGGCATTTCATTTGGCCATATGAGCTCATTCCTGGGTGTTCCAGGCTCGTCGTATTTATGACGCTGATTATATTTTATCTAATTGAAAAAGATAAGTCAATCAACAGACACCTAATTGCAAAGTTCCAAATATTTTCTTAGCTTAGCCTAAACGTAAATAATTGTTTAGATGGAGCAATCGTAAATTTGTGAGCACCCGCATAAAGGTTAAATTAACACCCTAATCAAAATGTCAATGAGCAAATAATCCGCGCACAGATGTGCCAAAATCGCAGCTGTTTAACTTATTCGTGTTTTTGTTTTTGTTTTTTAAATTTAATTTCTTGGGATTACGCATGAAGGCGCCCAGCAGTACCCAAAATTTTGATGAGTCAAACAAAAACCGAAACCGAAACAGAAACAGTAACCAAAAGAGAAACCCAAGTTAATTTAAAAGTGTATTAAAAGCAAAAATACAAAAAAAAAAAAACAAAAAAAAACAATAATAAAAAATAATAAGTAGTGCAGTTAATGCGGGAGTACAGTTAAGTTAAATCGTTGGCCGTCAACCTAAAATGGTTAAGATGCTCGACCTGGACAGACACGCTGATTGCCCCCTGTGGGCGGCATTGGCCTCCTCCGATGTGCCCTGGACGGGTATGCACTACGCCTGCCTCAACGTGCTCAGCGTCTACTGCAAGGTGTTCGATAGGAAAGAAATTTACGATCTCATTGTAAGGTAAGCGACCGCAGTGTGTTCTCGAAAGCTGCCGCCAGGTGGCGCGGCACGGCGAGCTTGCGCCAGCTGGCGCTGTTTTGCGTGCAGCGGCAAAAAAGTGTACTAACTTATGCTAAAGCAAAAACTGTTGCGATTCAAAAGGGCGAAAAGAAAAGAAAATGAAAATATCTGAGTAAATAAAATGGTTGTTTAGTGGATATATGAACCTTAATATATTTATATTTTTCTTTTTTTATGGGTCGAAACAAACATATATTTAAATTGATCGCATTGGTTTAAAGAGAAATAACTTATTTTTATTTATACATATACCCGTTCAAGTATACTTATATAGGTACATATATATTTATATTGTTGAATTCAATAATTCTTTAAGATTTTTGTTATTTTATTGCGCATTCAACAAACAGCTATATTTTTATTTAGCCTTTGTGTATTAAGTTTCTTTTTATAGGTTAAACTTGACATACCTTAAGGATGGTCTATATCTTAAAGATGCCTTTTTTGTCTGTTAAACAGATTTTTTATAAAAATTTCATATATTTTTTTATCATTTAGGGTATACATTTAAGTTATAAAGGTTTTATGTATTTAAAAAATGTGTTTATAAAAAGAAAAACAATAAAAAATAATAAAAAAATAATAATAAAGATAATAATAATAATTAAAATAATAATACTAAAAATATTTATAATAAAAATAATATAAAAAAGAAAAATAATAATAATAATAATAATAAATGATTACCAGTTTAAGTAGCTATTTAAACCAATTTTAATTCATTTTATAAATATTATATGATACCATTTATTTATGTACAATATTCACTTTCTAAAATCCCTGTAATTTTTCGTCCTTGCAGAAAAACTTGCCAGTCCTGCAAGTGTCCGCGAGAGGCGCACGCCATTTACCAGCAGCAGACGACCAATGTCCACGAGCGTCTCGGATTCAAGCTGGTCTCGCCGGCGGACTCGGGCGTGGAGCCGCGCGATCTGGGCTATACGTGGGTGCCGCCGGGCGTCCGTGCCCTGTCCCGGGTGAATCGTTACTTTGACCAGCTGCCGCTGGAGAAGGTGCCGCGGCTGGGCAGCGAGGGGGCGCGTGTGCGGGAGCAGCAGATATCATATCAGCTGCCCAAGCAGGATCTGTCGCTGGAGCACTGCAAGCATCTGGAGGTGCAGCACGAGGCGTCCTTCGAGGATTTTGTTACCGCACGCAATGAAATCGCACTGGATATAGGTAAGGTGAAAAAGCCGCTTTAGTAACTGTTAATTAATGAGAGTCCTTTGATGCAGCCTATATCAAGGATGCACCGTACGACGAGCACTGTGCGCACTGTGATAACGAGATTGGTGCCGGCGATTTGATTGTGGCCGCGCCCAAGTTCGTCGAGAGCGTCATGTGGCACCCCAAGTGCTTTACGTGCAGCACTTGCAACGAGCTCCTCGTCGATCTCACCTACTGTGTGCACGACGACAAAGTCTACTGCGAGCGCCATTATGCGGAAATGCTGAAGCCCCGCTGTACGGGCTGCGATGAGGTGAGTCGAGTCCTCCTCAATCACCAAATTGTGCCAATTAAAACACAAACACACACACACACGCACACACACACATACATAGCTTAGACAGAGACAGAGATAGACTCTAGCTGTGCTTATCACATTCGTGCTTTCCACTGAACAAATGCTTAGCACACTTTCAGGCGGACTTCGTCTAATTGTTTAAGTCTCTAATTGGCTCTGACATCTTGTTGCTCGCTTTTATGGCCTGTCGCACGCAGTCACCTTTAATGACCATTTTTGGGGCGTGGCCCAATCCCAATCCCAATCCGTGGCTAAGGGTTGTCATTGAACTTTACGCACACCAAAAACAAAAAACAAAACCAAAAAAAAAATAAAGAAAAAGAAATGTCAGCTAATGCAACTTGGCCATTACCGCGTTACCCAGTTGACAGTTCATTTGCGGCTCTTGCCCGAGTTGACGTGTTGACAGCGTTTTCTACGTGCCCCACGAGACATTTCCTTTACGGCCGTAAGTTTTCGAAATTTCACAAATCTGGATTTCAGTCAAACTTTGAAGCTGCTTAGGCTTAAATAAATAAATGCTATTGGTTGGCTTTTTTGAAAAGGAAATCACTTTTTTGTGAACTATTTGTATATATTAATTCATTGAACATCGCTCAAATGTTAAAGTGACGCTAACAGTGTGTATTTAACAGTAACAGTAACAGTAACATATTCTGTTAAGTTGACTTCTTAAACGAAGCAAAGCACAAATAATAAGTGGTCAATATATAAATACTTAATATAATTTGTGTTCTTTGGTTACTAATAAATAAAATAATAGAATAATATATATGATAGAATAATATATACCTTTATTACAAGTCTTAAATACAAATATAAATTCAAGTTAGAATTTGAATAATTGTAGGAGAATATATATAACATATATGGAATCTTTATAGCACATATCCTTGCCCTACCTTTTATTGGCATATAATCTAAATATGTCTTAATGTTGATTGAATCTCATTCATTTGGCATTGAAACTAATAGAAACATAGAGCATTGGGCAGCCACACCCACTTCTTAGCTGCTGTCGGGCAGTTTTCCTTTGGTTTTCCCAACCGTCGCACACTTTCGCTTTCAAAAGAGAAAAAACGCCCAGGCGACCCATTTTTATTTTTGGCACATTATTTCGATATTTATGTGCAAGAAAATGAAACAAAAAATGAGAAATTTTTTGATTAAAAATAGAAATGTTCGTTCGATTTGTATTTTTGTAATTAAAAACAAATGTTATTGTCAGTGTTGCTTGTTGTTGCTGTTGCCGCAATTTATGGCAGCAGCAACTGCAACATTTTGTGGCGACATTGGCCATGCCGCAAATGCCGAAGGCCGCACACAAAGTGTATTAAAAATAATAAGCTAAAAGGAAAAGCTAAAAGAAACCGAAACAAATGCGAAAATGCGATGAAAACAAAATATGTGAAAATGAGAAGAAAAAAAATGTTTTTTTTTGTATAAATATATATTGGATAGCTGTGAATGTATGAATGTATTCATAGCTGGGGCTGAATATGCTGAGCTATTCGCAAATCACTCGCAATTTACATGGCGTGCTGATTAGAAACGCGGCCAATTTCGATTTTGCCGATTTTCGTTGCCAAAATCAGCTCCTCAGTAGCCAATTAGCGCCGTTGTTTTTTCATTGTTGTTGTTGTTGTTCGATGGCATTTTGTTTTGTTCGGCCGTGTGAATCATTTAAGTGCTGAGGCCCTTTAGCCAGTCGCATTAATCAGTTGCAAGACGATCGATTAACTGGCAACAACTGGCGCCAGCTCATCTCGCTCTCTCTTTCTCTCTCTCGCGCTATCTCGCTTTCTCTCTCTCTCTCATCTCTGCGTCGCGGCCCAAAGTGAGAAAAGTGTGCAAAATTTAAATAAAAATAAATAATTAAATATTGTTCGCTTGACGAAAATATATACAGAATATATATTTAAAAATTTTACATTTTGTGTGAACAGCAAAAGAATAAATTGTTTTTTTCTTGTGGCAAACAGTTTTTAATTGAATTACCTAATCACTGGGAGAGTGAGTGCTGAGTGAGTGCCCAGTGAGTGCTGAGTGAGTGTTTTTTGAGAATATTGCACCGCTGGCTAGCTGGGATTTAAATTTCAATTTGAATTTGAATTTGTGCCCATTACGCAATGGCCCCTGACGAGGCGCTCACCGGTCTCGGCGAGCTGTTGTTCTCCCTGCTGATTGGCTACCTGGGCGCCCTGGAGTTCGCCTTTGTGGCGCGTCATCTCTACCACTGGACGTGCCGGCATCCCAGCGAGGATGCCTCCAGCGAGTCTAAAGCGGAGGAGCTGACGCGTCTGCGCGAGCGTCTCGATAAGCAGCTGGCGGAGGCGGCGGCTCGAGAGGCAGCCGCCGGCGGCAATGCCATGCAGGATGGCGTCCTGTACAGCAACGGCTTTCGCGTGGAGTCGGCGGCCGAGAAGCGCGAGGCGCTCGCTGCGGAAATCGAGCGGCAGCGACGCATCGAGGAGGAGACGCGCAAGCAGCTGGCGGAGGCGGAGCACAGACTGGCCGAGGATCGGAGGCGACGTGACGAGGCGGAGAAGGAGGAGGCGGCAAAGCAACGGGAGGCGGAGCAGCGGGATAGCGAAAGAAAAGTGCAAGAAGAACAACGCGAACGTGCTGAGAATGAGAGAAAACTAATCGAGGCCGAAAAGCAGCGCGAGCAAAATGAAAGAAAACTGCAGGAAAACGAACGCGAAATAGAGGAAAATGAAAGAAAATTAATAGAAGCTGAAAGGCAAAGAGAGGAAAATGAAAGAAAATTAATTGAAGCCGAACGTGAGAGAGAAGAAAATAAAAGAAAATTAATTGAAGCCGAACAGGAGAGAGAAGAAAATGAAAGAAAATTAATTGAAGCTGAAAGGGAAAGAGAAGAAAATGAAAGAAAATTAATAGAAGCTGAAAGGGAAAGAGAAGAAAATGAAAGAAAATTAATTGAAGCCGAAAGGGAACAAGAAGAAAATGAAAGAAAATTAATACAGGTCGAACGTGAGAGAGAAGAAAATGAAAGAAAAAAGAGAGAAGCCGAAGAACAGCGCGAAATAGAGGAAAATGAAGGTAAACTGAAAGCAGGCGATGAAAAGCGACTTGCAGAACAACGCCAAAGGGAAGAAGAAGAGGAAGAGACAGAGCGAAGACTCTTTGAGCTGGACGAGGATCAGGCGCAGCGGGATGCGGAGATTGTGGAGCGTCTGTTGGCGGCGGAGCGCGAACGGAAGCTGAGCGCGACGGAGAGCGAGCTGGAGGAGGAGGCGCTGATCCTGGAGCAGTCGCGACGGCTGGCGGAGAGCAAGGTGCATCTGGAGAAGAAACAAAAGTCGATCGAGGAGAATGCACGACTCTTCATGGAGGCCGAGGAGGAGATGGTAATGCTGCAGCAGCGCATGCTGGAGGCGGCCAAAGCCGAGGAGGACTCAGAATATGCGGGCATGCTGCCCGTCGTGGAGGAACCGTGCGTCAAGAAAATACTTCCGCCCCGCTTCGAGGAGCCCGAAATTGCCGAGCCGCCGCTGGTTGTGCAGCGCGTAAAGACGCAGTTTGGCCAGAGTGGAGAGGAGCCGTATAAGCGCTCCAAGACGCTCATGTTTCCGGGCGTCTCCGATGAGGGCTCCTCCGTGGAGCCCAATTCCAGCCAGCAATCCTCGTTCAGCACACAGCCCTCCGAGGAGCGTTCGCAGCTGCTGACCGAGGAGGAGCGCCAGGAGCCCGAGGGCGAGGACTTTGTGCCCGATGTCCAGTACACCGAGGACTATTTGCGCTCCCTCGACGGCATCAAGAGTCGGCCGCTGGTGCGCGAGGATGGCTCCGGTCGCAGGCGCGCCTTTAAGAAGCGACGTTCGAGCGGCAGCTCGAATTCATCGCGTGAGTCACGCGCCTCACGCGACGAGGAACTGAAGATGTTTACGTCTTTGGAGGAGGAGGAGCTGCGGCACGGCGACAAGTCCGATTATAATCCCATCAAGTACACCACGGAGCCATCGCTGCGGGTCAAGTCGCATCACAGGCGGCACAAGCGCAGTCCCGCCAAGGACGTGAAGCCGCCAGCTGATCCCAGTTCACTGGAAATGCTCGGCGAGGAGAGCACAAATCCCTGGGGCGAACTATTGCCCGAACACTACAAGGACACGGAGTTCTGGAAGCGCGAAAAGGCACTCTCCATCGACGAGGAGGAACTCGATCTGGAGCGACGCGCCTCCGGCGAAGAAGTTCAGCCCGAGGCACAAATTCAACCCAAGGCCTCCTCCTTCGAGCAGGCAACCGAGCAGCAAAACGAACTGGCCGCCAACTCGTTGCTGCAACAGCACTCCAAGGAGCAACTGGTAAGTGCTGACCCAAGAGCGACATTCAGCTTACACTCTCCACTAATCCAATCACATTGTGTTACACCAGGACACGGACAGCGCCCAGGCGCCGGAGCCCAGCGGCAGCGACATCAAATCCAATGTAAGCCAAAGTTGAACCCGCCTAGTCCCTCGTTTCCCGCCCCTTTCTTTAGCTGGCCGCAATTGCTTTAACCGCTTTCCGTTTGCCTTTCATATGCCAACCTTTGCCTGGCTTCTGCTTTTGCCTGCTTACCCCATTTTTTGTTGGCCCGCCCGCAGCTGCAAACCTCTCAAGCCACAGAGGAGCAGCCGAGACGCGGTTCGCCCGGCCTGCGTCGCAGTCCGCGCATCGACGAAATGGATCACTACGAGGAACGTTGGCGTGAATCCGAGGCGGCCAGCCACGCCCCCCCGCCTTCGTTGACACCGAGCATCTCCGTCCAGCAACCGGACACGGCGCCCTGGCGCGATCAGTACGGTCTGCTCATGGAGGGTATCAGTGATTTCTACGATTTTACAGCCTCGGTGAATCCTTCGCGTTCGCGTTCCACCTCACGCAATCCGTCGCCGCAGCCGAAGAACGTCGCACATCGCATGGACGTGGACGAGGAGCACACGCTGGAGGTGTACGACGACAGCCAGGAGGAGATCCTGCTGGCCGGTGAGATCAATTGCGAACTTGTGCTGCAAATGCTGCAGGCGAGCATCAGCGAAGAGCAGCCACAAAAGGATCAAAAGGAGTTTCAGCTGCAGAATGTCGCCGACGATGCCCAGGACAATCAGGTGGTACCCATGATCTTTGACACTCAGCCACAATCCGTCGGCGAGCTGGAGCAGCGCCTGCAGCAGCAGAAGGAGCCGCCAAGGCAAAGTCCCATGGAACTGGAAACCAATGGATATGCCGATACTCAGCATTTGCCTCAGCCCGTAATCGAAATCAATGATATGGCTGAGCAGGTGGAGGTGGAGGAGGAGGAGGAGCAGCTGCCCACTCGGGAGGAGATGCGTCTGTTTGTGGAAACATTGCGCGCTGAGCGCAATTCACGTTCACGTTCCCAGTCACGTTCACGTTCCCGTTCCCGTTCGCCGCTGCCGACCGCGGATAATATTGCGCGCAGTCTGGAGACGAGACGTCAGAAGAGGATTCGGCACAACGACGAGCTCTTCGAGCAGCTCCGCGAAGAGGAGCGAAGCAGCCTAAATCCAGTTCCAGTTCCAACTCCAGTTCCAGTTCCAATTATGCCGCTGCCCACAATCTCTATCGAGATATCTGAACCTGAGCAGGAGCGGGAGCAAGAGCAGGCGCAGGCGCAGGAACAGGAGCCCGAGGATACGCCCGAGTCGATGGCCAGGCTGTTCGAGCAGCTGCGTCTGAATCGCTGTCGCTCCCATACGCACTCCCGCTCCCGCTCCCGATCGCCGCTGCCGAGTGCAGCCAATCTGGAGCACAGTCTGCAGAAGCGTCGCGAAAAGTTGATCGCCCAGAACGATGCCTTCTTCGAGGAGCTGCAGGAGCGGGCCAACACCCCGGAGCCGGAGCTGCGTGTGATTGTCGAGCACATCTACGAGCGACCAGCGAGCAGTCGCGATATGCGTTCACTTTCCCCGTCCCGTTCGCCCAGCCCCGCGACCAGTCCCGACGACCAGGACTTTCATCTAATGCTCAATCTGGAGGGCAACGAGCAGCGAACTCTGCGCCAGCACAGCCAGGAAGTGGAGCAACTGCTGGCCAAGCAGCGCCAACTCGACAGGGAGGCACTGCAGCAATTCACCAATGCACGCGAGGAGGTCGAGCTGCGTCTGGCCAGCCCCGAAGAGTTCGAGTCGCCGCCGAACTACGAACGCAGCTTTTCGGAGGCGGCACGCGAGCTGAAGGATGAGCTGCAGGTCAGCGGCTTTAAGCGCTCCACCTATGTGGGCGAATCCCTCGATCTGGGCAGCGAGTTCCAGGCGCAGCGCCAGGCGAACGCTCAGTTCCAACGCTCGCGTAGTCCTTCGCCCTCGCTGGATCTGTCCGTGGCCAGGGAACAGGCGGCGGCCCAGCGCGAGTTGCAGGCGGCAATACTCAATTCGCTGGTGGAAGAGAACGAGAAGCGACTGGGCGCCAAGCCCAAGACCAGCGAATACGAACAGTCTGTGGAGCTGGGCATAGCTGGCCAGCTGGACGATCTGCGTCATCGCACCGCGGAATTTCAGCGTTCGCGCAGCCAGAGCCGCTCGCCAGTCCGGGATGGAGTCGAGGCGGAGTTGGAGGTGGAGGCGCATATCGATGGGGAGGTCGCCAAGCGGGAGTTACAGGATCAGCTATTGGATCAGCTGGCGGCATCTAGCGTTAATTTTCAGAACTTTTCGCGCTATCTGAATGCGGATTTCTTGGAGAGCGAACGACGAGCCTCGGACTCGGCCATAATGCAGGTGGATCCGTATGCGGATCTGGAGCCCGAGGAGTATCATCATTTCAGGCGCTACTCACTCGCCCAGGAGCAGCCCGTGGAGGAGTATCCCAGCGACGAGTGTGTTTACATATCGCAAATCGAAGTCCGTTCGCTGACGGGTAAGCGAACTTGGCTCAAGGAGGATTTCTATACGCACGATCTGGAGAGTCTGGAGCGGGACTTTCAGGAGAGCAGAGAGTTGCTGGAGCAGGAGGACGGCAAAACGGCGGAGGGTTCGTGGGCGCGGGCCGTGCTCGCCGCCGAGGCGGAAGCAGCGGAATTCGATGAAACGAGCGCCATCTACAAATTCGACATTTGTGGAGAGAATCCGATCAACGAGGAACTCAGCAGCAATGACAGCGAGGACGAACGCCAAACGGTGGTGGAAATCGATGATGATGAGTACGAGTTTGAGCTGGACGAGGGCATCTCGGATTACAACGAACGTACGCAGCCGACAGACGAATCCCATCACGACACCTCCGAGTGCGAGGAGGCCGAAAGGAATGCGGATCGGTATGCGAATCGAGGCGTTAACGACTGGGAGGAGGTGGACAATGTAGAGGATTTCGCTGAGTATGGCATGGACGATGGCGCTGTCGGTGGCAATTACTCCGATCCGGATTCGTTCATCGAACAGATCTACAACGATGCGGTCAAGAATCGCAAGCAATCGGGCATATTGCGCGACTACGAGACAATGGTCCAGGAGCAGCTGCCAACGGACAGCGGCGAGCAGAGCGAGTCCGACAAGGAAACCAAGTCCGGTTCGGACAGCGAACGCTACGCCCTCTGGGCCAAGACCAGGCAGCTGGACACCACCAGGCACAGAGAGATCGACGCCTCGCTGGGTTTGATCGAAGGCGAGCGACGCGACTCGGAGATGCGTTACCTGGGCGATGCCCAGGTGGCGGCCAGGCAATCGACGCGTTTGCGTACGCGCTACGGCTACAGTCCCAAGCTGCAGGCGGGCGTCGTCTTGGAGGACGACATCGAGGTGGATCTGAACTATAAGCCCAAACGGGAATACAATTGGCGCAAGAACTTCAAGCTCGACGACAGCGAGGATCTGGGCGAACAGGCGCTTAGCCCAGAGCCGCAAACCGAACAAAATCAAAGGGAATTAAAGGAACAGGAGCAGGAACAGGAGCAGGAGCAGGAACAGGAACAGGAACTGGAGCAGGAACTCTTTGAAGTCGCTCCGAGCGGTGAGCTGGACATGCGTCGCTATAGTCTGGGCGGTGAGAGCATAACGCTCTTCAGTCGCAGTCCCGAACGGGAGCTCCTTTCGGCTGTGCCCGAGGAAACCCAGCCGGAGCAGGAAAATGACTTGGATAATGCGCAAAATGTGAATGAAGTTTTGCCCAGCGAGGAACTCGCCAGCGACAAGCCCAAGAAGAAGAAGAGCAAGAAGAAGACACGCAAGGGTTCCAAGACGGAGGAGGAACTCCGGGACGACAACGACTCCGATAATCAGCAATATACGCGACGCGGCTCAGCGACCAGGGAGGAGTCGGATGTGGCCGGCGAGACGCCCAAGCGCAAGATGCGTTCACGTCGCAGCTCCAAAGGTGGCGCCACCAATGAGGAGTCCAACGGCGGCCTCTTCTCGCCGCGCAGCAGCGTTGGCTGCCTGCCGGAGTCCACGCTGGCGGGCATTGCGGAGTTCGAGACGCCGGACGAGGCTGGCCTGAAGAAGAAGACCAAGAAACGCAAGAAGTCCGTCGTCAAGGAACAGACCAGGGAGGAGCAGTCATCCGACCAGGTCATCGATGAGGCGCTCGCCGAGGCCTTGGCCAAGATTGCGCCCGTTTCTGTGTCGGCTTCGACCAATCTGACGCCAGCGTCGACGCAGCAGAATCTGTTGGCCAGTTTGAGTGCCGCCAACAGTTTGTGCCTAACGCCCGCCTCATCCTTCGAGGAGCCATCGAGTTCCAGTCCAGCTAACCGTAATGCTTTAGTTGCTACTAGTTCTGCTCCTGCGCCCTCCGTTGTGGACACCTTTGATATACTCAAGGATGCCAATTTCTATCCGCTTTTCTAAACTGCGCTTGGTTTGCTCAACTTGCGATCCAATACGAATTATTTATACACTTACATTTGATTTCAATCTTTATTTGTTTCTTATAGACATGTTCATAAGCCCAAAAGCCAAAGCCAAAGCCAAAACCCAAATTGCGCACGCTGTACAAAAAAAAATATAAAAAAAAAAAAAAAAACATAAAAAAAAAAAGCAAAAAACCAACAATCCAAAATTGTTTTGCACCCAGATCCAGTTCCAGTTCCAGTTCCAGTTCCAGTTCCAGCTTCCACTGAGGGCACACTGTATTATACTAACGACCAGCACCAGAAACGCACGAACGATATTTATCGATTGAGAGCAGAATAATTGTTATTATACTTTTTTTTATTGTATCATATATGATTTCGTTTATTTATTATCTATTTCTAACTGTTAGTTTATTTAAACAATTACTGCAGAGAAAATAAATATATACATATATATATATCTATCGACATATATAGAGTTCATTCATAGAAATCGAAAATAATTGCCATCTTTCTTTTTGGCCAAATGGCTTAGCGGCTAAAATGCCCTAGCATTGAGATCATTCTGTTGGCCAACTGCATGCGCCAAGTGCACTGACATTCAGCCAGAGACAATTGGCCATATGCTATAGTATATGGTATACTATATACTTTTGGCCCAATTGGCATTTGGCTCATTTCAGTCGCATGATGTCATCGTTTTTCAGTATTCACCGATTTGTGTGCTGAAAATTACATTCAAGTCTTTTAATGGTTTTATTTTTAATGATTTGTCTTATGGTCTTCACAAAATACTTAAACTGTCGCCTTTCGAAATGCTTTTTAAGTAGCACAATATATTTTTATAATGACGAGCTGCGAATGCTGTCGTTCTCTTTATTGTTTTAAGAATATAATTATATTATTATTATTCAGTCATACATTCAAACTTGAGTACATGTTTATATTTAAGATGATAATACTCACTATTATAAATATAGCTATAAAAGCTGTCTGAAAAAAACTTGAATAGCTTTATTGGCTTTATTGGCTGTCTGGGATTTTAAATCTGACATAATAGTTTTATATATTCACAATTTACAAGGCTATGATTTGAATCCTTAAGTGTGGATTTAATTTTATATAACTATTTAAATAGTTGTCTTAGACAAAGAATTAAAAATAAAGAGTTTTCTTTTGTCATATCAGACTTTTGTGACTTCGAACATATTCTGTTCTATTAATTGAATGCATTGCTTTTGAATTCATCAATTCAAACCTGTTTAAAACCTATATTAAAAATATAAATACTTCAATGTTTAATTGTTTTCTTAACATAAAATAAAATCTCTGCTGCATTTTCTATTAGTTTATCAATAGTTTTGCCAGCTTACTTAATAATTGCTCCCAAAAGCACGCAATAAGCGCGCCTAAAAGCATGCAGCAATTTATTTAAATCGACAAGTGAAATAAATACAATATATAAACTAAATGGTTTTTTTGGTTTCATGTGCGACTAATGAGAAACTTGCGTTTGCTTTGATGAAAAGTCATCTGGTTAAATCATATTTGCTTTTTGGGGCCATCAATTTTTTGCTTTTGTCGCTGAAATAATGCTGTCAACTTTCTGATGTCATATCCTTTGTCAAATTAAAACCATTTTCGCAGAAAATCTTTTGTCTTTGCGGCCGGGCTAAAACATTTATGACAGCCAACAGGAAAGTGTGTCACTTGGCTGATTTGTTTACGCGGCTCACTTTGCGGCCACTTTCTGCCGCTGGGGGGTCCCCAGTCCATTTCATACTCTGCTATTTGCCTTTGTCTTCTGCAATGAGCGCAGGGCCTTTCTTCAAAAATGTGTACAAATAGATAAATAAAAAATAAATAAATTGCGTAATGCCATATGGATGTACGTAGGAGAATAATGTATACGTATATATATATATATATATATATCTAGTACGTATGCGAATATCGCTGCCAAAAAGTCTTATTCAATAGTTTGTCTTTGACATGAATTCATTTGTGCCCCAAACGTTTGGCGCACTTAAAAGCTGGCGCATATATATTATTATTTAATATTTTTCTTAAAATACCCGCACCTAAACTGCAGATAGGGTATATGTGGTGTGTGATAGTCAGAAATATTCTAGGGTATTTCTAGAGCATTGTTAATGCAGGTTCGGGTATTTTGTAGTCAACATTTGTTTTGGCTCGACTTATTTATCTTTATGCATATATTCTATATACATGTTCTTTTTGTGCTGGCCAAAACGAAATTGGCTTAAATAATTTGAATTTCACTTGAAACAGTCGCTGGCAAATGAATTTCTTAAATGAAACACCTTTCCATTTGTGATTTTCTCTTTATTTTCCTTTTTTACTTTTTGTGCACACATTTCCCATTTCCCATTTTTCATTTAAATTTGTTATTTTTTTTTTTGTTTTTTTTTGCCACCCCAACCAAAAACATGGCCCATACTTATTTCTTTTTATTGATGTATCAGCCAAACCCCCCAAATCCTTTTCCACCCGTTTGGGGCCATTAAATTGGCGATGTTTTGTGCCGCGTGCAAGAAATCGCCAAATGTCATTTAATAGGCGCTCTTCTATTTTTAATGCCCCGCCATCAAGTTATATTAAATGCAAATAATTATTAATAATTAAAGCATATGTTGAACTGATTTGTTTGTTTGTTATTCTTGTTGTTGCAAACTTAAACTTGAACTCACGGCCGGGCAGTTTTTCCTTTCCCCCCTTCGCCCCAAATCAAATGTATTTTTAAACAGCCACCAGACAGATTTTCCATAATGCGTCCAGTTGCTGCCGCTTTTCTTGCGCTCAATAAACATCAAATTATAAAAATAATCTGGAAACTTTTATACAATTTATGACCCAATTAACGCCGAATGCTGAACGCGCTTCTCGTGCGAACACGCTAACTTTTTATCACAGATTCGCCAACTGCATTTATTTATAGACCAAAAAAAAAAAAAAAAATAAATAAAATAAAATAAAACAACAAAACTCAAGATTGCATTTCACTCTGCTCCATTGCTTTTGTTGTTGCTGCGTTTTGTCTGCTGCATTAGCATCAGCATCAGCATTAGCATTAGCTGCAGTTTTATATTTAGTCTACATGCACTTATTTAGGTTTATTCGGTGTGCCCATTCGTATGGACTCAATCAAAAGTTCAGATCAGTCATCATATCTATTTTAAATAAATATAAATAAATATACTTGTTTTATATTATAGTTAGATATTTAATAATCGTATAGGAAATATGATCATATACATATTATAAACATTATTGTTGACTTATTCAAGATTAAATACATCAAATCAAATCATTTAAAAACTTAAATAAGCTTAGATCAGCTGAAGATCATGAGGAACATTTAAAAAAAATTTATATATGCTTTTAACTTGATTACATTCCACAAATAAATGTAGAATAAATGCTTTTAATGGCTCTACATATATGAATATTTATATAATTAATAATAAATAGAATAGAATAAACTTGAGAAAGCTTTTCTTTTATGGAAATAAGATATAATATTTGCTTACAAAAAGTTTGTTTAGGTTGGCATTTCTCATATTGAAACCGGTTTTGTTTAGGGTTTCTGTTAAAGGAACCTTAAGGCTAAACATAATACCCAGTTTAGAAAAATGTTTACTTATTCATTTCCGATGATTTTCAACTGCAACTTTTATTGCAGCTGTAAATTTTGTATATATATATATAAACATTTGTTTTTAGTAGTTTGTTGTTTTTGCAATCTGTGAATATTGCCAAAATTTGCTGTAACATTTTTCAGTTGAGTGCAAGAAATATTAATGATTGTTTATTTGTTGTTCTTGGCCTTGTCTGCGTCTGCAAATTAGCCGCTTTCAAAAAGATGTCATTGTAACAGTTGCGCTATACAAAATTATATATATATACATATACATATATATGTCTAAAAGCCATTTTGACTATTTGCCCTTTAGGTGTCAAATTAAACCAACTGACAAAAATTTGTCAGCTGCGTAAATGCAAAAACAAATTGAACAGCAAACGGCAAATTAATTATGTTAATTTGTAAACAATTTAAAAAAAAATAAAAACATTCTAGGCCACAATTTATGATTGAGTTGCAATGAAATTAAAAAAAAATCTGCAGATTTTTGTAATAAATATTTAATAATATTTATTTATATATTTTCTGTTTTTTGCTTGAGACTTTTGAAATCTGTTTCCAGTGCGTTTTTGCTGCAGCTGTTTATAATTTTCCAATTCAATTTTCCACTGGTATTTTAATGTGGCCAAATGCTGTAACAATTTGTTGTTGCTGAGCAGCGCAACAAAATCTAAATTAATCATATTAATCGATTTTGCCCCTCGCCACCCCCACCGCCCCCGCTAAGATCAATTAAATATTTTATTTGGATCTGCGTTGCATGTGCGCCAAAAAGCTGCTGCAGACAGCGGGAGAAGATCAGACCAAGGAATTTATGCTCCAAATGTGGGAGCACCAAAAATGAAAAATGAGAGAAAGTACGAGAGTGTGTGCATGTGTGTGTGTGTGTGTGCGTGTGTGCGACTTGTGTGTCGTGTGCAGAAGCGCCAGGCAACAACAAAGGAAAAATGAATTTTCCGTAAATGATTATTTCCAACTTGTGTGTGTGTGTGTGTGTGTGTGTGTGTTTGTTGTTTTTTGTGCTTGTGTAAATGACGTGGACAGCAGCAGCTGCTGCAGGTGTGTGCCACACACACACACACACACACGCACACGCACACTCATCAATTCTTTGGCACCTGAAAATTAAAAATTTATTAATAGAATTGTGTTTGAAATATTACAGAAGAAATTTTTTGCCAACTTTTGACGTTGCATTTAAGCCCTTAATCATTAGCATGCTTGGCCATTGTCTGAGCTAATTTGTTAAAGCCAAATCAGAGAGATCACACTCCCTCTCTCCCTCTCCATCTCTCTCTCTCTATTTATTTCTCTCTGTTGCGCTCAGCTGGCAGCTGTTGCGCTCTGCGGCGCTCCCCAAAGATTTTATTTATACACTCGCCTCTGGGGGCGAAACTAGATACACGCGAGATTTTCTTTTCGAAATGATTTCGAATATTCTGTAAAACATTCGCGCCAGTTGGCTTCTCGACTCGGGAAAGTTCAAAACGTATTCGCGAAAACAATAATTTTCGGCCGTTTTAGCTAGCGACAATATTCGTTTAATATATTTAGAAAGTTCAGTCGGTCAAACGGGTGCAACTTTGTTTGTTACAAGTTTAGCTGGGAAACAAGGGGAATAGAATAGAATAGAATCGAATTCAATTGAGACTTTAACAGACGAGAAACGCGCACGCGGCTCACAAAATGGCGGACGTCGAAATTATGCAAACGATGACGGAAGTCAAGAAAACGAAGAAGGTCAAGAAGTCGTCGAAGCGTCGCGAGTCCGAAGTGCAAATCAGCGAGGTGGACGCCTCCAACGAGGAAAGGGGGTAGGTGGAACGTGTTTTGTGTCAGTTCAGTTAAATGCCAGACTAGACCAGACTAGTCCAAGCAATCTCAATGGGTGTGTTATATGACTTGCTTGGTATTTTTGGTACTATTTTTTTTTATTGGTATTTTGGATTTTTTTTTTTTGTTTGTTTTTTGGCCAGTGTAACTCTGCTCTCGTATATGTATTGTATACCCGTTACTCTATCATATGAATTCAATAAAAATTCACGCTCATTCACAAGAAATTCAATTCAAAATCAATATTTAAATATCGATCACAAGCAAAACTATCCAAAGTACTCGCATATCTCGAACTTGTACAAAACCGACACGTTTACTACCTTCTTTCCTCGGCAAAACTGTTTACTAAAAGGTACCCACATCTGCAGGCTGTCGTTGTCTTTAAATGTCTATATCTGTCTACACACACAACAACAACCAACAACCAACAACAACAACCAACAACAGCAGCAACAACAACAACAACATACTACTACTACACCATACAACAGCACAATTCAAATCAGAACAGTGTATACATATACATATATTACTGAGTAGTAGTGAATACAGAAATACACTACATATACTTATACAAAAGAGAAAAAAAATACAACTACAACATTTTTACACTGCCCCACAAAAAAACACACACTTAAATGGAGACGAGTTCCATTAAATCTTACCATTTGATTTTTTATATGTGTTCCATCTTATCGAGTGGCCTGCAATTGTATTTTTTTTTAAATGGCCTTAACGGCTTTTATTGCTTGCAGTTGATTTTCAGTGGCGAGTACACAAAGGCCATGGACAAGGATTGGCATTCGGGCCATTTCTGTTGCTGGCAGTGCGACGAGAGCCTTACAGGACAACGCTACGTGATCCGCGACGATCATCCCTATTGCATCAAGTGCTACGAGAATGTGTTTGCCAACACTTGCGAGGAGTGCAACAAGATCATTGGCATCGATTCGAAGGTGAGTTGAGTTAACTGACATCCTATTTCAATTACGTTAAAACAGAGCTTATAATATAGGTTTTAGTATTATTGAAATTGTTTTTGTTCTGGTTCACAGGATCTATCCTACAAAGACAAGCACTGGCACGAGGCCTGTTTCCTGTGCTTCAAGTGCAACTTGAATCTGGTCGATAAGCAGTTTGGCGCCAAGGCCGACAAGATCTATTGTGGCAACTGCTACGATTCGCAGTTTGCGTCCCGTTGCGATGGCTGCGGCGAAGTGTTCCGTGCAGGTGAGCAAAATACCGCTAACGATTCTGCCCCACATACTTGTGGCATACTTCGGGGCGGCAAATGTATTTAAAACTAAGTCAAATGATGCGAATGCAACCGGTTTGTTCTCTGGGGGGCAAGTGAAAAATTACATTTCAGGCATTTAATTTTGCGTTTTTTTTTGTTTTTTTTTTTGTTTTTGTGTGTTGTCAAATTAATTGCACTTGGAGGGCAATTTGTTGCCAGCCAGCGACACATTCCATAAATCTCAAATGTGCACTGCCATATAAACATAAATAACAGTCGCGTATTTACTTTGCGCTTCAGATGAGTTCAAATTAAATGGGGTATGCTGTAAAAACAGCTGGTTAAATATTAAAAATAAAATGCGAAAGTTTCTTAAAAGGAGCTTAAAGCTGTTGAAAGCACATACTTATGGGATGAAAAGCTTATCTTTTATTTGAGCTTTGAGCTTTTAAAAGCAAGCAAACCTAGTTAAAGCTTTCTACAAACTAATTTAATGTTTTTGACTAGCTGAAAGCTTCAATCAATTACAGGGTATATTAATGAATGATTATATAGTAAAAGATAGTAAAATCTTACTTTAAACAGACACTTTAGCTGTTCACAGGGTATATTCGTAGTCGCATATTCGCTGGCTTGCATCCAACTAATGAACTTGCCACAGTTGAGTGCGTGCAACATTCAGTGGGTGCCTGGGGGCCAGTTTCTGACTAGCGCATAAATGTCCGGTATCTGTTTTCATTGGACGTTAACTTGGCTGCAATTTTGCGCGTTACGAGCGCTTTCTTGGCCAAGTCGCACGAACGGCTTGAGACATAATTCTCCAGAGTCGACGGACTTCAAATGCAAGTTCATTGTCACCGCAATTAAGCTGGCGAACTTGGCGAACTCCACGAGTTGGCGTCCCACGCAAAAGGAGAGCCCCAAAAAAAAACACACACACACACACACACACATACAAACAGCAGCTGCAGGCCCTGAACCCGCAGGTGTATGACATTGTGAAAGGAGGCGGGGGAAGGGGAGGGGGGGAAGAGGTGTAAATTGTGACAATTGGAGCGTTGCGCAAACACAACTTAACTAAGACAAATAATGAGAAGAAGAAAAGAAAAATACGCATATGGTGATACATTTTTTTTTAACTTTTTTTTTATTGAGATAAACACAAAACAAGATCTCATTTCTCGTATCAATGAAGTGTTAAGCACGCTCCAAATTTGGCCCTGACACTTTCGTTGCCAGCGCGGAACGTGGCCGTTTATTAGCCGCAATTGAAGGCATTACCAAAAACGGAACTGATTGTTGTTGTTGTTGTTGTTGGAAGTACACGTTGACATTGCCAATTACGAGTGTTTGTATGTGTGTGTGTGTGTGTGTTTGTGTCAGAAAGATAAATAAGTTGCATCAATGTCAGCAACGCATCCCACACGCTGAAATGAATGAATGCTATTTGAATATGTTGTATTCACTTCTGTTTGCCAATGGTGGGTCGTTAACCAAAGCCGACAAGTGTCGTTAACATTCAATTCCAATTGAGGCCTTAACTAATTGTCTAATCAAAAACAATACGTATTTGTTAATTTGCTAACATTTTTATCTGTCCCATGAATTATCTGGCATTATCGCATCGCTCAACTTGTAGACGATCAAATCATCTATGTCATCTATGTTAATTCGGGCCAAAAGCTGCCAAATTGCCAGATGGATCCACATTATAATACATATATATACATATAGTACTATATGTATATACATTTCTAATTCGATGCTCTGACTCACCAAAAAAATTGTTGTATATACTATATGAATTTTGTGGAATGAAACTTGTTTTGGTTTTTCTCTATTTGCATTTTGTGTGTTGGCTGCGTTTGATTTGTGGCTTTTAAATAGCTAAAATCGGCGTGTCGAAAAATTATTATTAAAGATCGCTGATAAGCGTGCGGAATGAAATTAATGTGTTTTATATAGCTATTGTTTTTATTAAGCAAACTGCGCGGCGAAGAACGTGCTAAAACTGGCCAGAAAACTAAGCTAAAAAAAATATCTATTAGTTAAGCTTATCGAAAGCAATATGAATAGGCTTTAATTATAGTTAATTGTGATGAAAACAGCTTCTTTTCAACTAACTAGCAACTAAAAAATACCCTTTACTCAAGTAAGCAAATGCTTCTACAGGGTATTCACTCACTGCAAATAACTTGTTAAGAAATTTTGCACGCATGCTTTCGTGGGAAAGAACTCACTTAAACAACGCCACACTAAAACCATTTGGGAATTATAAACGTGTGACCTCAAAAAAAACAAAATGAAGAGTTTTGAGTGTAATTTTGAGTGCATTTTCTTTAGCCAATTCTTGGCTGCACAACTTCCTCCATGTTCCATTCGCAGTTTAATTGCTTAATTGCTTAATTGATTGCAGATAAAAGTAATAAGAAAAAAATAAGAAACTATTCGATGCGTAGTAGACTTTATTATTGCAGCTCAATTGATTTATTTACTGGTAGCGAGGAGGGGCCCACGCAAAGCAGCAGCCAACGCGTGTCTAAACATTTCCGTCTAAGCCAACAATTCAACAATTCAGCAATTAATCAAACAACGCAACAAAACGCGATCCAAAGTTCAAAAAGGCCTTTAGTTAGGGCTGGCTGTCAGTCCATAAAAGCCAGTCTGCTACAATTTCATTACAATAATGTCAACACGGTTTGCCACTGGGCGGCATTTGAAAGTATTTGGTTGACATTTCCATATCACATTTCCCCCATATGCAAAGCGAACGCTTAACAATTATGCAGCTTCCCACATGGCTAAAACTAAAGTTGGTTAGTTTGTTGGCTGGCTGGCTGGTTGGCTTCCTCGAGCGGCTCACCTTAACGCCCCGGCGGCAGCGTGGCAATGTCAGGGCAGGCAGGCGGGTAGCATTGACAGCCACTTGACTTGCAACTGAAGCATCCGCATAAAAAAAAAAAATAACTACACGCAGAGAAAAACGCGCCAATAAAGTCAATAAAAATCCTTCGTAAAAGCTTTAGGCACTTCAAAAATGTTTCCAAAATTATAACATATCCCACAATTTGACCCTTGAAAATACTTTACTTTACATATTGTGACAATATTTGCATTTCATTTATTTACAAAACCCTTAATTTGTTTTTTTCGAGTGCAGTCCAACGGCTTTTTGGTCAGTCAGTCAGTCAGTCAGTCAGTCAGTTGCAGCAACCAGTTTGCGTCAGTCAAAACAGTTCATAATTGCATGAAGAGCCTAAATGGCACCTTGCCAGCCTTGTTATGTCTCTTGGTGCCATGTTAAACAAGACGATCTTTGTCTCACGCAACCATTTCCACTCAGAGTCAAACTGAACGCAACTCAAAACTCAAACTCAACTCAATTGAAGTGAACTCAACACAGCACACAGAGTTCAACTCAGCTGCGACTCAATTGCGAACGAAAACTCACCTCAGCGGCTGCGACTGCGACGGCCGCGGCGACTGTTTTGTTTACGTTGTCGGTTTTTGTTTTTGGCGGCTGTTCTCAGTCTCAAAACGGCTTTCAAAGCGCTCAGTTAGTGCCGCGGATGTAACTCAGAATTTTGTTTTCGTTTTCGAGCAGTGCACGAAAAGCAACGTGTTGCATGTTTGATAGCAATTGCTGTAAACAGATCAGCAGTGAAATCATTATTATAGACAATTCAAAAGTATATTTCCGCACTTAATTCCCACTTAATTGTTCAGCTTCTTTCAATAAACAAGTGCGCTTGTTTCACGAAATTATTTATTGTAAACAAGCGCGTCTGAACGAACTGCAGCAGCAAAAAAAAAAACAAAAGTCACATTAACTTGCAACTGATATAGAACAGCCTGCGCTGTTGCACGCTGCGTATGCGCAATATTTCACACACTAGGCGTATGCGCATTTTTGCAACAGCCCAGACTCGAGATTTGACAAACATTGCGACACACACTCAACTAACGGCTAATAGGTGTCCAACTGTCGCCCAACGCCTCTGCTTACAGCCATAAACATATCAAATGCAATGCAACCGAATACGACAATCAAATTAAAAATTAATAACCCACAGGGACAGGTGGTGGACAGGCAGCAGGGGGGATTGGGGGATGGGGGGGGGGGGGGGGGACGCCCCCGGTTGCTGGGGCTCGCTTAGAAATTGCATTCGAAAACCGGAAACGAATTTGAGCTGCTTTTTTTGGCTGCATTTAAAATGTGGCGATAGCATCGACGTGTGCCACATTTAAAGAGCTAAATGGAAAACATGAAAAGCAGCCAAACACACACACACACAGAGAGAGAAAAAGACAGACACAATCATGAATATGCACGCAAAGCTGTAGCTGAAGGGGAATGGGGTAAAAAGGGGGGGGGGGGGGGTCGCCCACTTGAGTTGGCATTTCTTTCTTTCGTTTCATTTATTTATTGTTGGCACTGCAATTGAATGCCAATTGAAATGAAATCGAAATCAAAATCAAAATCGAAATGAAATGAAATCGCATTGAAATTATGACGAAAGCTCGCACTTTATTAATTGTCTACAGCAATAAAAAAGCAACGAATAAATGGGGCCAGCTGATCCAATAAATCTTGTTGCTGATCAGTCGACTGGACTGAGTGCGGCCAGTTATCCGTAGGAACCGCTTTAAACAAATGAATCGATAGCTATTTGTCTTATTTTGTTTTTATTTTTTTTTTTTGCCGTTTGGCTTATCAGACAAGCCGCCAGCCACAAAACAGCAACAGCAACAACCAATTTCAATTTCTCTTTTATTTTTACATAGTTTTTTTTCTTCTTCCTCTCTCTGACAAAACTAATAAATCTACACGGCAGTTGTTTGTTTTGTTGTTGTTGTTGTATTGTGCCCTGCAGCCGTTGACATTTGCACAGGCGGGTCAAATTGACAAACAAAGAGACATCTTTGACGGCTGCTTTTATAAGACCGAGATCGTGATATTGTCATGTATTACCTGCTTAAACAAATTTAATCGCTTCTCTAATAGATGGGAGGTCATTTAATGTTGGCTCTTTCACCAAACTATCTGAATACCCTTTTTAGTTAGGTAAACTTTGTTAACTTATACCGCATAATATCACATTAAATGTCTGTGTAAACAAATCGTAAAAAAAAGAGACACATTTTGGAAAATGATCAGCAAATTGGAGTAATTGAAATTCGAAACCGCAGCAAAGTTAAATTTTAGCTGAGCTCGACTCAAAATTGAAAATGCAGAACGCGTTTTCTGAGCACTTTCCATTTCCAATCCCAAGCATTTTGGCCAGACGTAACAAGCGTTGTCGCTGGCCGGCAATCAATCAATCAGTCAATCAATCATTCAATAACTCACTTAGATCACTCCACAGGCTGCCCGCCGAGTTTCAATGTCGCCTCCTCCTCCGATCTACACTTGACCTCAACTGGCGGCGACGGCGGCTTCTCTCTGTGTGCTTTTGTTTGTGGGCGTCGCTGGCGGCTCGTGGGCGAAGTTTTGGCTTGGCAACCGACTTGGCGCAACAGCCGTTCAATTAGTTATAATTATGCGACTAACCGCAAAAAACCAAAGCAAAAAGCCAAAGCAAAAAGCCCTATAAATGCCGCTCTGCGGTTGTCAAGTAATTCAAAGCGTTTAGCCTTAAGCCTTTTAGCCGGATTTAAGCCGAACCGATTAGCACTCCAATCGTTAACTAATTTAATTTTAGTTGTCTATAAAAATGGCTTAGTTAATTATTTTCTATTTACAACAAAGTTTAAGTTATATTATATTATATTTTTAAACACAAATTGTTAAACAAACATATTCCGGTCAAATTCTTAGCAGTTGATTCTGGCTTAATTACTTGGCCATATTTACTCACTGGCTGAATTTCCAGTGGGCAAAATCTAAAATATTCAATTTCCTGTTTCAATTTGCGCACGCGCTCATTTCAAATTTTCAAAAGCAATTTATTTGTAGCTTATTTTTGTTTTGTAAAAAGTTAATTATTTAATGATTTATGAAGGCATTATTGCCGTTTCGGCTATTGTTGTTGCCGTTGTTTATTTATAAACATTTTCTAAGTTTTTTAATGAAACTTGTTATTTAGCTAGTGATGTCATTGCCTTGACGCCAGACAGAGAAAGAACGAGACTCGACGTCGCCAAAAATTGGCTACGACTTACAACAAAAAAAAAAAAAAAAAAAAAAAAAATCCGTATTTATAGAGTATGAATAGAGTTCGGTTTTGCGGTGCGTACGATAAAATCTTGACTGGTTTGTGCCCCAGTTGAGTTCTCTGGCTGAGACATTGATCAGCGCTTAGTGCTTAGTGGCTGACCCAGTTGGCTGGCCACAAAGCCGATGATGGCATCTTCCGTAGTGAAAAAAAAGCAGAGTCGTGACTTATTAGGCCAGGTTGCAAGTCAAAGAGTTTGTTAGTTTGTGGCTGCTGCAGTTGGTTCAAGCGTTCAACTCCCGTTTACCGCTCAATAGTCGCAACAGTAGCGCAATCAATCAATCAATCATGACTGACGTCGATGTGCTCAGCTCGCGCTTGAAGTCGCGCCTGCATTTGCAGACCAAAACAATCGGCGCCGATCGCATCAAGAAGGCCAAGGATAACAACGAGGACATCGCCGTGCTGAGCATGTTCCTGCCGAATGCCAGCGCCGTCGAAGAGAATCGCAGCTTCCACTGCGCCCTGGGCGACTATTGCCGCCTCGGCGATCCGCGTGCCACCAAAGCAGGTAACAACAATCGCTCCGAGCGCCCGCTGCCTGCCTGCCTGCCAGCCAGCCCATAAATTATGTTAATTGAAAGCAGCGATACATCATAATTTATCAATATTACTGCCCAGTTAATGGCTGAGTTGTTGCCAAATTGGTAAGAAATAGCCGCCCACACGGATTAGCTTTGTCGAGCTGTGGCCAGCTCTTTTATAACGTCATCGCCACTTTCTGTTGGATCTGCTGGTGCCGCTGGTGCCGCTGGTGATGACTAATGTGGCACAAGATGAGCTTCAACTAAACTACAGCCAAAACAAATATTATACGAATATTAATTAAGCCAAGTCTCAAACTATTTTCCTTTCTTTTTGCATAGTGAAAGTTAAAACCTTATTAATATTTTATGCGTATCAATAATTTAAAATACAAGGCAATTCTTATTACAGAAAGTTCTAATATGTGAGCCACCACTGTAATAAGCATTTCCAATAAGCACTTAAATTTGCCTTGTTCTGCACTAAGAATTTCCAATGGGATTTTATAATTGCCCTGGAATGTTGGGAAAATGTTAACTAAATGTCCTTTTAGGCAATTTTAGCATTTTTATTATAGCAAACTACTTCAAGTTTATTTACACAAATGCATTAAATGAAATTGCCTTCCTCGACAGATATTAAATGTATATATTATCACCATAAATTTGTCATTATTGTCAACGAACATATGAACAAGTTTTTTCCGTTCTTAGCCTTTCTCGACAACCCGAAATTAAAGCAAAACAATAGAATGTCTGCCCTGACATTATTCCAGTCAATTAGCCTTCTCCGTCAGCCCAGTTTTTGTGGCAGTCAGTGAACCCAGCGCTAAGGAAAACTCTTTTGGTAAAAGTTTTCGCTGTGTCTGATATTTGGCAACGAATTTCGAGCACGCAATAAATAAAATAAACAGATTTTTATATGCACACTTTTATATAAGCAAACTTGGCTTTTGAGCTCCAAATTTCTCATACAGGAATTCGCGTTTGTCTCTCGAGTCGCGCAAAATTTGAATAATTTTTGCATTAATTGTTATGAAAATGCGAAACTTAAGGATTGGGGTTATGGTAAGAGTAGGGGTAAGGGTAATGGTAGGGGGAGGTTGGCCCGTCTTCGACAGTTGCATGTCAGCCGCACATAATAATAGTCAAATTCGTTGTGTATTACTTTTTTCGTATTTATTTTAGTTATTATAGAAAATAAGCTGTGATTGAGCTTCGGCCTGAATATGTCTGCAATTTGGGGCCACTCGATAGATTAAATATGCACAGCAGTAAAGTTCAAGGTTGCAATAAGTTCGATTTGTCTCTGTTGCAGGTACCAAGAAAATGGAGTACAAGACCAGGCAGTGGCACGAGAACTGTTTCTGCTGCTGCGTCTGCAAGACGGCCATCGGCACCAAGTCGTTTATACCGCGCGAGCAGGAGATCTACTGCGCCGGATGCTACGAGGAGAAGTTCGCTACGCGCTGCATCAAGTGCAACAAGGTGAGAACGCAGACAGCCCCAAAGAAGAGCCCCCCCTTTAAGCCATGTTTCCATTAACAGGTAATCACTTCGGGTGGCGTCACCTACAAGAACGAGCCGTGGCATCGCGAGTGCTTCACTTGCACCCACTGCAACATCACGCTGGCCGGACAACGCTTCACCAGTCGCGACGAGAAGCCTTACTGTGCCGAGTGCTTCGGCGAGTTGTTTGCCAAGCGCTGCACATCGTGCGTGAAGCCCATAACTGGTAAGTTGCACTCTTTCGAATTAAATTAAATGCAACCCATTAAACCACCCTCGTTTTTTTTCCGGCAGGCATCGGCGGCACGCGCTTCATCTCGTTCGAGGATCGGCACTGGCATCACGACTGCTTCGTGTGCGCCACCTGCAAGGCCAGCCTGGTGGGCCGCGGCTTCATCACCGACGGACCCGACATCCTCTGCCCCGACTGCGCCAAGCAGAAGCTGCTGTAAGTCCGCAGTCAACCCCAAAAGGAGGCCCACAGCGCAGCCAACAACAGCAAGCGATAATTAGCCATAAAACATTAACAAGAAAATCAACAAAAACAAAATCAAAAAGAATCAAAACAAAAACAAAATCAACGAAAATGGATCAAATCAGTAATGCGCGCTATATATGTATTAAACGCGATATACACACAAAAATAATGCCTTACACTTACACATATACTAGATATGAGAATTAGCTAAACAAAAATCTAAACCTAAAATCAAAAAAAAAACAATTTTTTTTTTAAATTTGACTATTTTGTCGAGTGCTTGTATACTTATTAATATAGCTGCAAAAGAATCTATAGAGAATCTATAGAGAGAAAATGAAAAAACACTGCGAGTGGAAGAAAGAAAAGGAAAAACTTTAAATATGATATTTTTTTTGTGCTTTATCACGTCAAATTGTATAAAAATATATACTTATTTATTATTTGTAATTGCATTTGAAGAAGCAAAACACTTTAACAGTAACAAATGGAAAATACTGTAACTATTGTTGCCACATTGAATAATGTATGTATGTTTATTTATTTATTTTAAGTTCTTCTAACCCTCACACACACACACACACACATACAAAGAGATGCGTGCAAAAGTTTTCTAACCGCGGGTTTCAGTTAAACACTTGTATTAAAACGCAGTTTATGTTCTTTTTTTTATATACTTATATGTTTTTAAACAAACAACAATTATATACACACATATATACACACGTCCTAGCAATTTAATTGTTTAGTTTTATTTTTAATGTTTTTTTTTTATTATAATGATGCAATTTGCGCATAACTAAAAATCCACACATAATTATTTTACAAAAGCCAACAAAATGTCAATGTCCTTAACTATTTAATGAAATTAAAGCTAAATAAAATTAATAATACAAATGTGACAATGTTTTTGAATTTTGCGTTTGCATAGTGTTCTTTTTTTGTGTATTTTAATGGTCAATAATAAATTGGTAAGAAAAGTTTGGTCAGTAGGAAATCCATTGAGGGAAATTTTTTAAAACGCAAAAAGAGCACGTTAGCGCTTTATGGCGCACTGTAAGCACAGCGCACAAAGAGCAAAAGCAGCTGTTAACGCAATGTAATGTGTCATCGATTTTTGTGAATGCCAAACCAGTAAAACAATATTAAAGTGAAAATGAACAACATAGACGCACAGAGATTAAAAATTGTCTTAGAGTTCAGGTATTTAATATTGTGTTACTTTTAGAAATGCACTACTATAAGTAGTTAACCTACAGTGCTGGCGCAGAGCTGCTCTTTGGCAATATCAAACATCGGGAACTTTCTTTGGACGGCTCGCAAAAATGTAAGCAGGCATTAAATCTGTGTGCAGTTTTTATAATTACTTAATTACTTATAGGGACCATTGCGAAGTTGCTAAAATGGATGCATGACAACATATTAACGGAGCGTCCAGAGCTTTTTATGCAGGGAAACACCGTGTAAGTAACAAGTGCTGGCAACACGTGTTTTTGTTGTTTCTTTTATGCGCATTTTTCTTCAGACGACCCGGTATTTTGGTGCTCATCAACGACACCGATTGGGAGCTGCTGGTAAGTAAACTGCAATTCCAATAAGAAATTTTTGTTGAGATGGAGTTAATTGACAATTTCAGGGCGAACTGCAGTATGAATTGAAGCAAAACGATAATGTGCTTTTAATATCAACATTGCACGGCGGCTAAGAAACACCAGTCGTATGCTAATTTAAGGTATTAAAGTTTATCAATATTTATTAAATCAAAATAATTGCAAAATAGCTGCATTAATCAGAATTACGTCCCTCTACCAAAATGGCAAAGGCCCACATGAAAATTCGGGTTGTAAAGATTTTCTTCATTTCAATACGAATTTTGTTCATTTGAGTTGTATTTAAAGAGCGTGTGCGCGGAATAAGCTGTTGGGAATTATAAGACGACAGCAGAAGAACGCATTTTGAACGGGAATATTTTTTTAAGTTTTCTCACATTGTTCTCGACCCCTGCAGAACTTTTTATTTACCTATTTTTATTCTCATTTATTTATGACAGTAACGAAAAGGAGTAGGAATAGAAGTAGGAATAGGAACAGAAATAGGAGTAGAAATTGAAGTAGAAATGGGAGTAGAAAAAAATTATACATGAAAATGAATATGAAAGTGATATAAATATGAATCTGGGTATGAATAAGGGAATGAATATGTCTGTGAATATCCGAAAGCATATGAATATGGGTATGGATGTGAATATGATAGTGAATAGGAAATAAACATGGGTATGAATATGTGAATAAAGTATGAATGCCAGTGAATTATGAATGTGAATGTATGTATGAATATGAATATGAATGTGAATATGCATATGAATATTCTAAAAGTAATGAAAAAACTAAGGCGACATGAAAGGAAAGATGAATCTATGCCACCAACAATCAAATTGTGTAGGAAAAGGGCATTCTGTAAATTTCGAAGCAACATTTATTCAATTCTTTGCTTATTTGTATACATTATTCATATTTTAAAGATATGCAATTAATTATGTATATTTTCTTTACGATAATTTAAAGATAGGCACTTAATTTACATATATTAACTAACTGTACGTAATGAATTTCGATTTCGTTATTTTCTCTCTCTCTCTTTTTCTTTCGGCTGGCATTTTGTTTGTGCCCCTCGATTTGTGTGTGATTTGTGTGATTTGTGTGTGTGTGTGTGTGGGTTGTACGCGTATATTAAGGCTGATTAAGAGCTATGAAATATATTTCGACATTGACACATTGAATTCAATAATTTCAAATTTTCCCCAAAAAAAAAAAAAAAAAAAAAAAAAAAAAAGCGAAAAACAACTAAATTCAAATAAATAATAAATAACAAAAATTATAATTGTAATTATAATAATAATAATAAGTATGTAGTAGAATATGATAATGTGAATCTGATGAAACCGTTTCGCTAAAGCTATGCATACATTTAACTCGAACTAAGTATTCGGGCATCGCAATTTTCAACTGAGAATTCACTTATTGCTTCCCTTCGGGCGCCGCCGATTCCGCGGCGTGGGCGTACGACTTGTAGCGACGCAGGATCACCGTCGAGGTGCTCGTGCTGGACATGGACGCGGCCGTGCCCGATGTCGACCAGCTGCCCCGGCTGCCCGACAGCTGCTCCGCGGCATGAACGTGGCCATGGCCATGGCCGTGTCCGTGCTCCTGGTCCGGCGTTATCGATATGTCTGACAGAATGCCGCTCTCTGGATGTACGTAAAGTCATATATAGAAGTATATAGGAAGAGTGTGAATGCGAGTAATATGTGAATTTGAGGCCAAAACAGATATAAACATGCAGCACGGGAAGAACACAAGTAACAGCTAGTTAGGTGGAGGGGGGAGTGTAGCGGGGTTTATGTACAGTTGTGTCTATTAATTAATACTGGGTGTGAGTTTATGTACAAAGGAAGGCAAACAAATAACAACAAGGTAAACGACAACAACAACAACAACTAAAAGCAACTGTTGCTGCCTAGAAGAAGTAGCACAATTCAAGCTCAATACCCATGGACAGCTGGCTGACAATTGTCGTGGAGCGCTTGTGATGGCGCTTGTTGCTTCTGCCGGAGCCGCCGCTGCTGCTGAACGTGGGCGTGGCACTGCTCCGGGCGTTGTCCGGCTCGTTGCTGTTGCTGTTGCTGTTGCTCAGCTTCAGCGCCTGCGTCTCGTTGATCAGCTCCAGGGTGGCCGTGTTATTGTTGCAGCTGCTGCCGCTGGCCATGTGGCTGCCCGTGAGCTTGCTGAAGCTCAGATTGAGGCTGTGCCGGCCGGTCTCGTGTGCGGCATGGCCCGAGGAGCAGCCGCCGCTGATCGAGGAGCTGCTCGTGGTGCTGGTGCCGCTGGACAACGAACTCTCCGAGATTAGCGAGTTGGGCCTGCGCATGCTGCCCTTGCCCGGCTCCGCATGGCGCAGCTTGGGCGCTGTAATGGATGGTAAGTGATTAGAAGGCGGCTTTGGAGCGGGGCGTGGCACTTACTTTTATTTAGCTGCGTCAGCGGTATGGAGCGATCGCTGATCTGGTTGTGGCTGGGACGTATATCCAGGCAGGGCTTGCTGCCGATGCCCATCGAAGACATCTCCGCCAGGCGAACTTCTGCAGGATTACGTTCAATTGGGAGTTTAGCTCAGTTTGTGGTCAGCTGCTCGTTGGACTTACCTCGATTTCGCTTCGCCTGTTTCCAGAGCAGCTTGGATATCTCCTCGGTCCAAGCGTTCTTGATGTCCTCCGACATGCACTGCAGCATCCACGTGTCGTCCGGCTTGCGTTTCCGGAACCAGATCTCGAACTTGGTCGTCGAGTCGCCCGTGTGCGCCGTCAGTCCGATGTCCGAGGTCTTGATGCTGTTCTTGTATATGTAAATGTCCAGATTCTGGAAAGTAAACGCCAAGATGAGAGAGACAACCTGGAAGGGAAGCTGAGCAACAGCTTACCTTGTGATCGGGAAAACGTCGTGCCTTGCTGAACAGCACCAGCTCCTCGAAGAGAAACACCTGACGCAGCGTCTTCTTGCCGCCGCGTCCCTGCCACACGAGGAACTCGTTCTGGCGCAGCAGTCGTCCCTGCTCCTTCACATTGACATCGCAGTCGCGCAGCGAATCCATGGCCAGCAAATCGTTGCCGTGTCGCAGCTGAAACTTGACCATCTCCTCGGCACGCTGCAGCTCCTCCACATCGGCGGCGATCTCCTGCAGCGCAGCGCCCTCGACGCTCTTCACCGCCTTGACCAGCTGCTGCAGGAGCAGCGCATATTTGCCCATGCGCTGGACTGGCTTTAGCAGATAGGAGGCGAGATCCATTTTGTCCTGGAGCTGTAGCTGCTTGGGCTTGAAGAATGAGCTGCCGTACTCGCTGAGTAGCGTGTCGCTCTTGGGCTTGTTCTTGTTGTACAGCGCATACAAATAGAACTTGGACTCCATTTCAAGGAAGGCGGCGCCCACCTTCAGCGGATTGCGCTCGTAGCGCTCCAGTTCGCCCAGAAAATGCGAATTGTGAAACTCAAAGATCTTCTCAATGTTGCCGAAGATCACGTTACGCTGGCCGCGCAACGGCTGCGGAATATCCTCGCGCAGCAGCTCATCGATATAGTTCTCGATGACGTAGTACAGGGAGCGCACGTAGTCGCGTTCGGTACCAATCATTTCGCGCATGATCAATAGAAGCGTTCTAAGCGGATGATTAAATAAAATAAAATGATTCAATTAAATTATAAAATCTAATAAAATGTAAATGATAAAAAGGGGATTCTTTTAAAAAGTTATTGAAATGTTGCTTACTTTTGTATTTTTGGTTCCAAACAGCTGAGCTCTTCCAGTTTGGTCAGCTCCAGATTGGAGGCGTGGCACTGCAAATGCGCATTCGCCTCCATGGGCGAATGCATGTCCATGTAGCGCTTTGTGGGCCGCTCGAAGCACTCGTCCTCGAGTAGCTCGTCGTGACTGCAATGAGTGGAGTGCGGGTAGAGGATTAAGCAAGCTCCTGCTTCGTCCTGATTTTCAGCACTCACCTCTTCTCGTTCAAGCTCTGGCAGCTGCAGATGCGCGCCAGCTTCGGATTGCGTTCGCAGTTGTCGCAGACGCCGACACCGGAATCGGCGATCTTTGACTGCTGCTCCTCGCCATCGCCATCGCCATCAGCATCAGCATCGGCATCGGCCTCAGCGTCCGCATCGCAGTCCTGGTCGTGCTCCTCCTCCGGCTCGTCCATGTCCTCGAGATTGCGGCTCTCGCGCCAGCAGCTGCAGTGGCTGCCACTGGCGGCGCCCTCGAAGGAGCTGCCGTTGCCCGAGCTGCAGCGATAGCTGCCACGCTTTGCGGCCAACTGGGCCGGCGTGCTGCTTGCCGCGGGCAGCGAGCTGCCGCGTCGCACGCCAGGCAGATGCTTCTCGAGCAGCGCTGTGGCGCCCAGCTGGGCGGCCAGGCGCTGCAGCTCCTCCAGCGCGGCCGTCTCCCGCTGATGCTGCGTCAGCAGATGCAGCAGCCGAGCGCCGCCCTCGATGCGCTCCCGGGTCTTCTCCAGCTTCTCGGCGAACTGATCCAGCGCCGTCTTCAGGTTGCGTGCGCTCTCGCTCAGCACGGCGATCTTGTTGGCGGCCAAATGCAGGTCGCGCCCTTTGGCCAGGTGTTTCTGCAGGGCGTCGCAAATGAGTTAGATGGGTTTTACTATTTAAGTTAGTCTTGACTTACCCTGGCTATGAAATAGTATTTCTCAAACTCCAGCTCCTGGGCCTTCAGCTGCGCCTCGCTTTCCAGCTGCAGCTGTGCGAATTTCTGCAGGTTTTCGGCGCCGTCATTGGCCAGCCAAGAGGTGACCTAAAATAAAATCAAAAATAAATATATACACACGTTAGTTGAGATTGAGATCAAGTTGAGGGGAACCTTCGGGCCACGCCCACGCGGCGGCGTGTCAAGGCTGGGCTTGGGCTGATGGAAAGTGAAACTCATCGACGGTCTAATTAGGCTCCACTTTACAAATTAAAAACCAATCGCGCACAAATCAAATAAAATGATTCCCCAATGGGGCATTTCAGAGCTCCCAAAGGTATTGAAAGCAACAACAACAATAACAAGCAAAGACAACAACCACGAGCCAATCAACGATCTCACATTGATAATTTTGTAGCTCTAACCAATTTTTAATCACCTGCTGCGTCCAATTGAATTGATACAATCGTTGCGATGCGACGCTTTTGGGCCAACGCAGGGGGGCAACAGGCGGGCTAAGACCCAACCTGAACTAACTAACCAGCTTCCAGCTCAGCAGCTCTAAAGCTCTTCAGCTCTTCAGCTCCTCAGCTTCTCAGCTGGCCACGCGTGCGCGTTCACTTTCCGTTTTTGGCTTGTCTTTGTCGATCTTTGCTTTGGGTTTGCGATAATGCCGCATTTGGGGGCATGTCCACGTCCTCCCCAATGAATGAATTTGTCGGCGGGTGCTGTTTGTTGGCTCTTCGCCAGCTGAATGCTGAGCCAGCAGCAGCAGCATCAGCTGCTCCAGTTTCACAGTTGACTCGGACTCGGACTCAGACTCGGACTTGATCGGACTCTTCATGCTCATCAGATATGGCAGGCATGGCCATATTGAACATACACACACACATATAAGCAATGTTAGCGCAATAATACAGGGTGTTGCAATTCACACCAGAGATTGCATTTATTTACATTATTATTATTATTGTTGCCCTGAGCGTTTGTAAAAGCTTTAAGCGAAAAAACACGACAAGAATGTGTTAAAAACATTTGGAAGTTAAACAATTAAATTATTGATGATTTTTAAAGGAGTTCTCATTGATTTTATGCACAAGTTCTTAAAATTAAAAATAAATCAAAGTTATTTAATAGTTTCTTCACTTTGATAATTCTGACCTCTTTAAAAACTTTCTGTACGCTCATCGCGAAATGTTTGTTTCAATATTATTTTAGTTTGGTTAGCACTTTTTGGCATAGAGATTATTGAAGGATTGAATTTACTTTGGACACTTTTGCACAACATTTTGATGGATTGGCACACCCTGTTTGTGGAGCCGGCTCAGTTGTTTGCATTGTTTACATGACGGCTAGGCGAGCAAGGCCTTTTTTAGTTTATTTTATTTAATTTAATTTAATTTAATTTTATTTTATTTTATTGGCTGATGGCTGATTTGAGAGATTGTTCATCGGCCGATTGTTTGCCACACACAGAGCGGCAAGAGGCAGTAAGTAATAAATAAATTAATTGATTTGCTAAATCGCCGGTTCAATGAAATATTGCGAAGCCAGCCCAGCGATAAGAGTCGTGTCGAGTCGAGTCAAGCTGCAACTGCGACAGCAACCGCCTCACGAGTGACTCCAGTGAAATCAAATGCAGCATCATAAAAGCACTAAAAACAACAGAAAACCCAACAAAACTTTAACAAGTTTCAGTTGGATGCACGTTGATGAGGTGGCTGCTGTTGTTGTTGTTGTTGTCGTCGTCGTCGATGATGTTGTTGATGATGATGATGATGATGTTGTTGATGATGATGATGACTCACATAGTTGGCTATTTGGGCTGCCAAATGGCTGGCAGCTGTTTCACGCTCACTGCCAGCCGTAGAAGGAGGAGCAGGAGAAGGAGGAGTTGGAGGAGGAGGTGGAGGTGGAGAAGGTGAAGAAACCGGCGCGGGCGACGTGTTGGTGCCGATCATGGCGCGTATTGAGCTCAGAATGCGATAACAATTAACGTTGCCCGCTAAGCGCGACAACATCAACAACAACATGCCACAGGCAGCTCAGAATCGCGACTGGAAAACCGAATTGAAATTGGAAATGGAAATGGAATTGGAATTGAAAATGGAAATGGAAATGGAAATGCGGCGCTGCCAATCGCCGCCAATCGCCGACAATCGCTGGCAGTCACTGGCCCTGATCCCATCGAATGCATTGCTCACACACTTCGCCTTCGCCTCGTCTCGTCGACTCAATGAAATTCAATCAAATCAAAACAATTAGTCTGTGCAAATAATGGACGCTCGTTTGGAAGCGTCGCTGGAATTGGAAGCCCAACAACAACAACACCAACAACAACAATAACAGAGCCGCCCGGCACAGGCTCATCGTGACTGCCATTGTTTTTAAGGTTGATCAGCGCTGCGCATTTGGCTTGCTTGCAGCCAAAACTAGCTTGAAAAGGGCTTAAAGTTTATGCAAATTGTTTCATTCTGTACCTAGTATATAAAAATAATTTAAATAAAATATTTAGTTAAGTTTTGGCTTACTTTTTAATAGAGCTAGCTTTTTTTTTAGTTTGCCAAGAATTCAATTTAAAGTAAACTTAATTTATATTTACTTTTTTTTATTAGCTTTTTTTATGCTGCTCAAAAGTTGGCAACACTGTTGTTAATGTTGCTGCTGATTATGTTGTTGCCTGTTGCCCGCCGCCAATTTGCTTAGCTAAGTAAATATGCGAGCCGCAGACACATCTCCAACTGCAGCTGGGCGACTATTGTTGATAAGCTTCGCTTTGAGTCTATTACTCTATTATAACAATTGTTGTTGTTGTTGTTGTTGCTGGCAGTGGCAACTGTCAGCGGCGGATGTTGTCTTATGTCTTTTGTCTTTGTCTTTGTCTGATAAGCAGTTGACTGCACTCTGCGGTCTGTTACAGAGAGTTACAGGGTAGTCTCTATCAGTGTCAGAGTGTTGCCGTTGATCGGCACATCAAATAGAGAAGCTGTTTGAGGCGTTGGTGTTGCTGCTGTTATTATTATTATTGTTGTTGTTGTTGTTGTTTATTTGGTGTTTGCTGTTGGCGTTGTTGGCTCTGACATAAAACGCAAATTTAACGTGACAGTTTAACAAGTTGATCGCATGCGCCATAAAACACATGCAACACCTACAACAACAACAACAGCAACAAATAGCAACAACAACAACAACAATGTTGCACTGCGCATGCGTGGCAACTGTTGCTGCTGCTGCTGCTGCTGCGGTTGCTGTCGTGTAATTTACGCAAATGTCGCGTATTTATCTCACAGCCATAAACATTTTTTAAGCCACAATATCGAATTTATTTTGACACTTTACAAAGTTGTTCGCCATTGTTGTTGCTGTTGTTGTTGTTGCTATTCTGTTGTCGCTATCTTAGAAAATTCCGACAGCTATTGGGATTTAAGTCTGTGTCGGCTTTTGGGTTCTGTTTCTATTTCTGGTCTCGGGTAATTTATTTGAAGTACGTCTTAAATGATATGCGTTTCCCATTTGCCATTCGGACTGTCTCATTTTTAGCTTGGCTAATTTGTCGCTCTTCGCTTATCTGTTGGCTCTTAAGATCTTTTTCTTTTTTTTAATACTATTTTAATGGCCACATCGAGTAATTTGCCAGCTTATTTATGGCAGTTAGTCAGAAACTATAGCGCCAATAACTAGCTCCAGAGTTAGCTAAGTGACTAAACCAAAACATCTGAAGTGAGCCATCAAATGTGAGTGTTCACTGTAAGTGGCAGCACTTGAAATGCAGAGCAAGCGTAATTAGTCGTATAAAACGACAGTTTGCCAAGTATTCTATGGCAGTTTATCGAAAAAAGTTAAGTTTTTCAAAGTTAACACATTTTTTTTTTTAAGTTGCTGGTTTCCTTTAAATTTGATGTGCCACATAAATTATTGGCACAAGGTAATCAGTCGTGCTTGGCTTTGATGGCTGGGCTTAAAAGAGCTAATCTCGAATGGACCTGGACATAAATTTGAATGGAGTCTGTGACTTTTAGAGCATCGTTAACCCCAAATTGCCATTAGTAGTGTCGTAAGTAGTGCTTGGCGAATGCTCGCCTGGGGTTTAAGTTTCCAATTGGAAATGGGAAATGGGCTCTGGGTGAGGCATTTTTTTTTTATATTTTTTTCTGTTTTTTTTTTTTTTATTTTTTTTAAGTTTTTTTTTTTTTTGGTGAACTACAACTCTATGTATAATACAGCAATTTCGTTTAACTATTTGACGCGAAAAGGCGATTACAATTTTACAATTTTACTTATTTTTCACTTTCCAAAGCAACACGCCCCAGCAAAAGTCAGAAAGGGGGGTGGGGTGGGGTGGGGTGGAGAATGTGAGTTGCACGCACAAAGTCATAAATTGTGGCCACAAAAGGCCAAGACGTTAATGTGGTGACAATATTGCATGCAACCGAGTTGTTGTTGTTGTTGTTGCTGTGCGCAAAGCAGCTTTGCTGCCGCCCGTTGCAAGTGCAACACCAACAACAACAACAACAACAACAACAACAACAACTTGAGCTACGGGAGCTGCCTGAGGATGGGGCACGGGGCAGGGGCAGGGGCAGACAGTGACAGTGACTGCAGCTTATCGCTGGAATCAGAGACGAAACGGACGTGACGACGCTCGAAAGGCGAAGAAAAAAAAAAACATAATAAATAAATAAATATAAAATGAAAAAAAAAAAAAAAAACAAAAAAAAAAAAAACAAAAAAAAAAAAAAAAAAAAAAAAAAAATACATTTTGACATGCCCCAAACGACAACAATTACGTTTTGTTCGCTGTCACTCCGCGCGGCCAAGACGAGACTCTTTCGGTTAATTCAATAAACATACACAGATGCTGATGCAGATGCTGATGCAGAGGCTGATGCTGATGCAGACATTCTAGACTGTTCGTGCCTTGGGCGATGTCTGTCAGGCTAAGCGTATGATTAACGTCCACATTGATGACACACACCGAGTGAAGTCGCATCAGCAACAGGCAACAGGCAACCGGCAACAAGTTGAAACGCTTCGAGCAGCATCAGCGGCAGGATGAAGTTGCAGCTGTGTCAAGTTGCAGCATTGTGAGGCATTGTTTGTTCGCGTGGCGAATTTGCATGCCTTCAACCTGCAACCTGCAACCGGTTGCCATATGGCAAACGAAGATGCTTCTGCTGAGGGGGGAGGAGGGGGGGCTTAATACACACCGCCACCACTATTATTAATGCCACTGTGAATGGGTCTCGGCCCCGACACCGGTCAGAGCCACATTGGTATCTCCTTTGGCTTGTCGACACTAAATAAGCCTTCATATTTCATGGCCAGTTTTGGAGCTTTGAAGCTTTGGACCTGGCTGACCGAATTCTATGCAGCAGCTGCAGTTATGCAAGCCAGCGCATTCCACAGCGGCACTGGCGAGGACCTCGGGTTCGAATGTCAAAGGCCATAAATAAGCCAAGTCAGGCGTTGCTTCCGCAAACTTGTCCCTGGCTGGCCAATGGTCAGCGGCAGCTCAGCTTCTTGTGGCTGCCACCGTTGTTGCTGCCACCGTTGTTGCTGCTGCTGTTGCAATTCAAGGCGCGAAACAATTAAACATAGTTTTCATTGCACAAAAGCCGCCGACAGCGCGCAAATTAATTTAAAGAAAGATAGAAAAGAAAAAAAAAAATAAATAAATAAATACAACATTCAACGCTCAACGCTCAACGCTCAAAGAAAGCGCCCCAAACAAATCCAATTTCACCGCCAGCGCTTTATGTATTTTATCTGTATCTCTGCAGGCAGCTATCGGCCAAGACGCGTCAACTCTTTCACCAACCAACAGCAACGGCAGCAGCAGCAGCAACACCCAAGGCTACACACACACACACAGACACACACACCCAGTCAACACTTGTGGCCATAACTGGAGCTAAAGTTCCCCCCGCGCGTAATGCAGCCGATCAACAATTTAGATATAATATCGCATATCGCATCATAATGTTGTCGTTGTCGTCGTAGTTGTCGTTGTCGCTGTCGTCGTTCGTTCGTTGTTGTTGTTGTTGTTGCTGTTGTTGTTGTAGTGCAACAAAATGGCGACGGCGGCATCTTTTTTCGCACCTTGTTTGAATGCGCGCCTAATGGACGACAGCGACATTTGTTAGGTGGCAGAGTTGCCAACGCTTTGCGAATCGCATTTGGCATCGCTCGTGTTGCCGCTTGGCTGGCTTGGTTCGTTAACCACAATAAATATATTGATTTAATTAAGCCAAAACAAGGCTAACGAAGATTTAATACACTTCTCGGCCATTTATTTCAAGGAAAACATTCAATTAAATATCATATATCAACGGCTGCAATATGCACATTGAAGTTGAGCTCATGTCTTGGCAATAACTGTATCTATAAATAACCATAAGCTGTGTTTAGTGTTTAACAATTTGTATTATATGCGATACGAGTGTTAAAACTGAAAATCAGTTCATGTGACTATTATTGTTAATGCCGGCATTTAGACAACTCATTAACTGGTCCAAAAGTAGTTGCCCGCTAGAAAACCTAACTTAAGACCGAGAATATAAAATCAAAATGGATTAATTTATAGTTGGTTCCTTTTCGAGCATAAAGTTCTAAAAAAAAAACATAAACAATATTTCAAGTTGCGCAATCTTGTCCAAAGTTCTATAAAACATGAACAATATTTCAAGCAGCCCCGAGTTCAAAAGCCTTTTAAGCACCTCAGAATGGTTTTATTTGCAAAATTGATAAGAGCTGAAGATAGTCAAAACTTTCTAGAGAAAAGTATTTCTAAAGCCAAAATCTGTTCCCACGGCAATTGTTGGCTGTCGTGTGATTTGTGATTTGTGTTGATGACTAAGAAACAAATGCTCCGCACCAAAGTTAGAGCATCAGAAATATACAAAAATTGGTAGATGTCAACAACTTTTAATTGCAAGCGTGTTTTTTTTTTTTTTATTTCGCTACTATCTTTAAGTATAATTTTTGCGGCGATCGCGATATGACAGACCGAATGAGAGAGGGAGACGGAAGAATGGGGGAATAGAGGCAGAGACAGATCGATTGAGAGGCAGTCAGTCAGTTAGTCAAATGGATGGACAGATGGACAGATGGACAGGCAGCCTTGTGTCAGTCTTATCGCAATGAACTACTTTTGAATGAAAACTAATGAAACGAACAAAAATAAACCACTGCCAGCTGCCATTTCAGCCATCAATGAAGCAATCAATGGGCAGCTCTCAACAGTTAGTTGGCGAGCTTATTGCAAAAAAAAAAAAAATAAAAAATAAAAAATAAAAAAAAATATACAAGCCAAATATCGATTGAAAATCGCACAAGAAACGTATTTAATTTCTTTAACCTTGCTTTCACTTTTCTCATTAACTTTTCGTCGGCAATTAAAATTCAATTTTTGGCCAGGTATTTATTTTTTTTGTTCGTTTTTTGATAAATTGCCGCACATTGCTCAAAAGGCGGAGGAGCGTGTGAAAAACGCTCAAAAAACTGTAAACAACAAAACGAAAACTGAGCAAGCAACAACAACAACAACAACAACAACAGCAGCAACAGCAACAACAACAAGTTAAGTCAAGTTGAAAACGTTAACAAGGCGCTGCAAATTTTTAAATGCCAATTTCCGTAAATTATTAAATGAAATTGAAGATGCAGGAGCCGTTTATCTATGAGATACAAGTATCTGCGTATCTTCATGTCGTGTGTTTGCAATTTGACATACTTTTGTTGGCCAACAACAACAATTGTGGAATGTTTATACATGCAACAATCATAATAATAGTAGCGCGAAAGTATGACGAATATGTAAACGCATCGGAGAGGCTGCAAGCTGCAAGCTCGAGGATCGAGTTTGTGGCTTCCTTTATGACTGCGCTAACTAATCCCACAACAAATTATTGTGATTAATCAGCGAAATTGCATTAGCGGATGCTGCGCATTTGGGCGTTGCTGCAACTGTCACTGCCGCTGATTAAGCGCCGCCGCCGAGAGCCAAGATTAACCTGGCCAGATAACCAGAGGGAAGCCATCTCATGTTGTGGGTGCGTGCGTGCTCAATTATGCACACGGCAGCTGCGATCGAAATGGAGACGACGGAGTTGGGAGCTGGAGCTGGAAATGGAGATGGAGCTAAAGCTGAAGCTGGAGCTGGGTTAAAGGTAGTCATTCATCTGGCAGTGCGGCCCTTGGTTGGCATATCCATTAACAAGTCAATTAAAATGCCAGGAAATGGAATTGGCAACGAGGACAACGACGATTGCAACTGGCAAGTTGCAACTGGCAACTTGCAACTTGCAACTGCAACTGTGATGCGCCGACACTCGAATCTTGGCAGGCTTATCTAACGGCTCCATTTGGTTGACCAAAGCCAAAGCCGAACCCGTTGCTGCGCACTTCATTCAGGCGGATGCGCGTAATAAATTAATAAAGCCAGCATTAAATCCAATGCATATTCAATTAACAATGTCGTGAGTGCGCGCCGCGTATCTGTCAGATACATTTCGTGGCATTTCGAGTGTGTGCGCCTTGCCGCGTTTCCTGTCCAAAAATATGTTGTGTTGCCCCCAAACTCATTAGACTCGCATACACATATACATATATATATATATATATATATATATATATATATATATTATATATTATCATCACATACGCCTGACTCAACTACGCTTTGAGCATATAAATTGAAGGCGAAGAGAAATTGTAAGTTTCAAAGGAATTATATCTTTTAAAATTAGTTAGAATTCATTTTGGAGCTAAGCTTTGGTCTTTACTGAAATGCTAATTATTGACCTTATTTGTTTCTTAAAAATGATTTTCTTAGAAATGTTTCTATTTTCTTTGGGCTTTAAGCAAGCTGTTTAAATTGAATAATTATATGGATAAAATAAATAAATACGAAAAAACTAATAAAAAAATATAAATCAATTAATAATATAATAAATAAAAATATATAATAAAATAAAAAAAAATAATAAAAAATAAATACATTTTAAATTGAATTATATATAAATGGAATACTAATATGAATAAAATAAATAATAAAAAATAAATTGAATAATAATATAAATAAATAATGAATAAAAGTAATAAATATAAGTTGAATAATAATATGAATAAAATAAATAATTATAAATTGAATTATAGATAAATGGAATACTAATATGAATAAAATAAATAATAAAAAAATAAATAAAAATAAATTGAATATTAATATGAATAAAATAAATACAAAAATAATAAAAAAATAAAAAAACATAAATTGAATAGTAATATGGATAAAATAAATAATTAAATAAATATTAATTGAATAAACATTTTAAGAGCTGACTATTTTATAAAGTTGTTGCCACATTTTGCCTCTTATTAAATAAATAAATAAATAAATAGAAATTGAATAATAATATATTTTATTCATATTATTATTCAATATATTTATTTATTATTATTTATTTTATTCATATTATTATATAAAAATAGTAAATAAATGAGTATAAATTGAATAAACATTTAAAGGGGCTCACTTTCTTTATAATGTTGCCACTTTTTGTTACTTCCCAAAGATCGATAATTAAATGTTGGACTCACCTCATTGATCTCATCCTCGAGGGCGCGTTGTCGGGTCAATTGACGCAGTCGCTCGCGTCGCTGCTCCGTCAGCTGTTCCAGGCGCTGAGCGGCGCGATCTACTTCGCTGTAGAGGAGCGTCACCTTGCGCAACTTGTACGCAGCATCGAGGTGAGCAGTTGGAGTTACTGCTGCTGTTACTGCTGCTGCAGTTGGTGTTGGTGTGGCATTGATGGCTGTGGCTGCCGCTTGAAGGCGTAACAGCTGTGTGGCGCCATGCTTGCGCAGATTGTGCAGCTGGGAGTCCATCAGGGCGCGGCTGAGGGCACGATGCTGGCCATAGAGCTGGCGGCGGGTCGGCAGACCCAACAAGTCAGCGGCGCGTATGTCGCTCAGAGCGCCGACGAGACGACCGCCGGCAGCGGAACACTGGCGCTGGAACGCCTCCAGCTGGGCAAAGAACTCGCGCCACTTGCCCGCGTCGTGATGATGCTGGCCGCGCAGTGGGCCGCTCGGCAGCTCCGATGGCGCAACACTTGTCGTGACTTGGTCCACGCTAATGAATTTAACCAAATGCGATGGCGATGGCGATGGCGGCGACTGCAACGGCTCCTGTGTATGGGGGTCAAAAATCGTAAAGCCGTCATTAGTGGCCAGAATCTGTAGCTGTTTTTTTTTTGTTTTTTTTTTTTTTTTTTTTTTTTTTTTTTTTTTTTTTTTTTTTTTTTTTTTTTTTTTTTTTTTTTTTTTTTTTTTTTTTTTTTTTTATTTTGTGCTGCAATCGCAAAGGTCAAAGTCTGAACTTACCGCTTGATCACAGCCATTGCTGCTGTTCTGCTGCTGCTGCTGTTGGTTGCACAATTGCAGCAAATTCGCATCGAGACAAACGGCCAAAATTTCACAATTGCCAATTTGCTTGCTTAACAATTTGAGGCTTTGGCAAATTAAGTCGATTACGCATAAATGTTGCGACTTCTCGATGGCAATTAAAATGGTAAATGTTTGCTGGGCGGGTTTCAGTTGCTGCTGCTGTTGCTGCTGCTGCTGCTGCTGTGTACTTTTATGGCCAGTGCTGGAAAAAAAAGATTGTACATAAGTTAAAAGGCAATGAGTCTCAGAAAGAAGTGCACGGTCAGGCGCCCATAAACAACGTCAAGTGTGTAAATTGTGAATGTGGCAGGTTGCAACTGAGCGCGCTGAGAACGAAGCGGGCAACGCCCAAAACAAGTTCAGCTTAATTGGCAATAAGCGGCCTCTGCCACTTGGTCCAAACACAGCCCACAACTAGATTCCATGCAGTCTGGTGGCATGTGGCAAGTGGCATGTGGCCCCAAACGTGTGTACCTTTGAGTATGGCTTGTGAATATATATATGACAAGTTGGTAGCCACTTTTAATCAGCGTAAATAAAAATTGAAAATTGCCGCTAATGGCAGCTGGCGCATTTATAAAAAAAAAAAAATAAATAAAAAGGCCCCAACACTTTAGTCTGGCTTTTATCCAGCTGCCTTCCGCCCCCTGCCAAGCAGCCCACCCGCAGTTGTTGCAACTCTTTAGGCTAACTGTAAATGCATGCCAGTTGCCAGCTGCCAGTTGGCAGTTGTTGGCCCGGTCAGTTAGTTGGCCAGCTTGCAAGTTCTGTTCTCACAGCGATCCACCCCCGTCAGAATCCGCATTGCAGTTGATATTTGCACGCAATGCACATGCGGCAAGCGGCAAGTGGCAAGTGGCAAGTTGCAAGCGGCACAAAAAAAATACAAAGCGTACAAAGCTGCGGGCTGTAAGTCTCAGGCTGCATCATCAGTCTCCAGTTTAATGATGCCGCACACAGCACGGCCATCAAAAGCGTTTGGCATTTCAATTTTAAAGCAGCCTACACATGAACTAAAGCTGCCACAAACACTGACAACGAATAACAAATGCTCTTATTGCAAATAATATAAAAACTTATTGCAGTTAAGACCCAATCAAATAGTTGTAAACAGGACTTTTTAACTTTAACTGTTAGCTTAGCAAAAGTATTTAACTTAACATAATATGTTAATGTCACTAAAAACCCGTTAATGTTAACAAGTTCATGTTAACAAGCCATAACAAGCTGTAACTATTTCAGAGAAAAAGAAAACCTAATCTTAGCTGAGGTTTAGTACCAGGTTATTCCTGACGAATGATTCAGAATACTCCAACTGAGACCGAGTGAGTGCCATAAAATATATGCTTGTATATGAGTGCAGTCCTAGTCCGGGTCGTTCGTGTGTAACCCGAGCTTTCTTTATATATATATATATATATAGTACATATATATATGTATATATATATATATATATAGTTGTATTATGCGCGGGCATGCATATTAATACCTTTGGAGCAGGCGGCATTTAAAGATTCCCAGAAGTGCAGCTCCATAAAAACAAATTTAATTGCAAGCTGTCACACACACATACACACATGCTTAGAGATGGATCATTGCCGAGACAGACAGGGGTCAAATGGAATGGGATGGGATGGGATGGGGGCTCTCTCGTAGATATGATGTAAGTTTTTGGATAAGCGACAAGTTGTTGAAGACAAAGACAACAACAACGACAACGACAACAACTGAAGTTTGCTGTTGACACTGCGCCCAGTCTGGGTGAAAACTTTACACAGCTCAAATATTTAATATTTGCGTGCAGCGTCGACTGGCATTTGGATTTGGACAGCCAGCTAATGAATACCTTACACATGTCGACAAACAAACGCAAATAATGTCAATGGCTGCGCACAGCAAAGAGGAGAGGCAACAACAACAACAACAACAGTTTTGGGGCACGGGCAGGGGCAGGGGCATGTGGCAAGTGTGAGTGGCTGTCCAAGTCCAAACTTCAAGTCTTTAGTGTCATCGCGTTTAGACGCACGTCCGTCGATGACGAGTTGTGCCAGTTTTGGGGCTTTGGAGTCGAGTCGTCTCCGACTCCATTGCTAAGCGCAGTTACAACCAACGAGTTGGAGTATTAAAATCAACGCAAATGTTTGTCAAAGTTTTCTACACGATTTGGCCGCATTTTAGCAATTGGCATTGAAGCAATTAACATGCTGCAGCTGAAGCTGCGAACACACACAAAACGGGATTCTAAATCAGAATGAGAATCAGACGAAACGTAATCAGTGGAATAGGAACCATTTTGCCATTTGCCAAGTAGTCATCGTTATAGTTGTTGTCGTTGTTGTTGTTGTTGTTGTCGTAAGTGGCCAACGATGAGTGTGTGTTGTGTGTTCCCTCTGTTTGTCGATTTAGATTTCACAGATTATTCTGTGATATTTCCAGGAATCGTTGTTGGAGGAGCCAACAACAGCAACGAGCATTCAACTGTGGCTGGGCCACAAAAGTTCACATCATAAATTTAAAGTGTCACGAATCTGTCTGAAAGATCATTCATATGCCTGCAGCAACAGCAGCCACTTCCCTTCTCTCTCTCTCTCTCTCTATCTCTCTCTCTGTCGCCCTGCTGTCTCCCTCTTTGGTTTTTGCCACAAAGGGAAGCCGCCACCGCGCAAGTCCCTCGAGCGACGTCTTTGCAAAAATGTTGCTTGCCTGGCGCAGCTCAACTAGAATTCTAAGCTACACTAGCCAACAAAGTTAATAAACCAAAACTAATAAGCTGCTAACGTATGTAGGTCAACAATAAATGTTAAGACTAAACGCGAGTTTATTAAAGGTCAAATTATTTAGGTAAACGAATAAAGAGAATCTGAATTATTTTAGTTTAGTTTAATTATTTGATTAGATAAGTTGAACTTCTTTGCACATATGTTGTGCAGTGTTATTGACTCTTAGGCTAAGGCTTTTGTTCTATTTTCTATACTAAAGTTCTCAGCATTGAATGCAAGTGCTGTTCGATGTTCTTGTTCTTGTTCTTGTTGTTGTTGTTGTTGTTGCATGTTTCCTTTTAGCCAAAGTGGCAAATTGACTGGCATGCATATTCTTTAGCGGCAATGAGTTCGACTTGCCTTGATTGCCAGACAGCCAGTCGACCGAGAGACAGAGACAGAGAGAGAGAGAGAGTTCTACTTCTGAATAGAGAAGTTCCCTCTCTCTCTCTCTCTCTCTCTCTCTGTCTCTGTCTCTCCCCCCTTCTAAAAAGAACATCTTAAAGGCTTAAGTGCAACGATGTCTTCGTTGTTGTTCCCAGCGCCAGTTGAGGCTTTAACTGCACATTTGCATATCAGCTCGTAAATATGGATGGGCTGCTTGTGAGTCTATGAACTCAGTTCTTTTTCTTTTCGAGAATGGACAAATTGAAATGCCTGGACAGCTGCACACCTATTGCCGTTGTGTGTGTGTGTGTGTGTGTGTTGTGTTGTGTGTGCCCATTCCCATGCGTTTTCTTCCTGCATTTGACATTAAACTGCCTGATTCTGATTGAGGCAATCCCACCCGACCCCCTTCTTGTTTTTTTTTTGAACTCACCTGCGCTCAGGTATGGTGCTGTAGTAGAGCAACAGTGTGGCCAGCTCATAGCAATTGAGGCCTGCGGCGGCCACCGCATCGGCGTCCACATGCACAAGTGGGTCGCCTTCGAGGGTGCGAGTGCCTGTGAATAGTGAATAGAGTATAAAAGAATAGAGCATAAAAGATATAAAAGAATCGAACTCAATCTCAATTGGTTTAGAGATCGGCTCACGTTGGGTGGTCGTCATGGCGTTAATGTGCAAATGTGCGAAAAGTGTGTGAATTTAATTGAATTGAATGCAGTTGGAATTGAAAACGCGCTTTTCACCAATTCGCCTCGCAGGCAAATTGCCTAACGGGGCGTTTTCAATTTATATTTATAAGCAAAATTTCGGTTAGTGAAAGTCTAGAATTATGCACAGCAGCAGCAAAATGGAAAGTCTAGATGTATTTATATATATATATATAAATATATATGTATATAGTATTTACCTGGCAAATAGACGCCGCTGTTTAACAGTTTCTCGGGCAGTTCGCTGATCGAGTTGGGCGGCAGCAGTTCCGTCTCCGTCTCCGTCGTCTCCTTCTCCAACATTGGCTTAGCCAAAGTTTCGTTGTTCACTGTTAAAAAAAAAAAATGTTAAAATATTTATTTATATATATTTTTTTTAAATATAGGTTAATTGCACTTTAAACGCTCGACGAAACCTTGAAAACTGGTTCAGGATGTATTTTATTTTTATTTCTGTTTTTTTTCTCTTTTTTTTTTTGCATAATAATGCCATTTGATTAATTTGGCGACAGCAGCCGCAGTAGCCACAATATGGTGTTGTTGTTGTTGTTGTTGTTTGGGGGGCGTGGCTGACTAAACCAGTTGGCCCATAAATTTGGCCTCGCCACTTTCGCGTGCGACAATTTTCTGTAATAAATGCGACACATTGCGGCGTCTGCAGAAATTCTGCAGCACTCTGGAGCACACTGCACCACCTGCACAGCACCACCTGTTATTGTTGTTGTTGCTGCTGCAGTTGAATACAAATGCCAGGTGCTCGCTGGTGCTATTGCATACATAAGTATGTAACTCAATATCATGCCCCCGCACTTGTCAGCTGATTTATGCGACTGCCTGCCAAGTTGCCAGCTAGCCGGCCTGCAAATTGCACCCACACGCCCGAAATGCGACTGCGAGTCGATCGCATTCCAGCGCACATTGGTCTCCCCCCCGACAGATAAGCATCGATTTGGGTTCCATTCCGAACCCTAAAGTCAACGCGATCTACAAAATGTGTGGAGTGGAATGCAGCTTAAATTGAGTGCCAATAAAGTTTTGCAGTTGCCTCGATTTAAAGCAAAAGGAAAACTTCGAAATTCAAATTCTTTAATGGAAATAAAGCAAGCTTTAGTTAAGCTTACATGATTTATAATATTCATAAATATGGTTGCTATCGAAATCTTTTTAACTCTGACATGTTCTTTAATTTAATCTTTCTTAAATGAGCAATTTAATTTTTGATTAAAGATTTATATTATTTATTATTTTACTTTACAACAACTTTGCTCACTTCACATTTTGTACCACTGTGCATTGCATTGCTTTGGTTTCTCATTTAATTTTCATATTTTAGGCTTTGACAAATTAAAAGGCATTTGCACCGCTTTTGTTGTTATTGTTGTTGTTGTTGTTGTCGTGGTAGAGACAACGATATTTTGTGGTTAACCAACGCCTGGCGGATGCTGTGGGCCGCCGTTGTTAATGGCTAATGGTTTTTGGTTGGCTTTTGTGGTCGCACCGTGGGCGTCGACGACGCATTCTATTTTTTTGTTGTTGGTTTTTTTTTTGGCAGCAGCAAATTTGCAATGCAAGTGGACAAAGACCAACTCAAATCTAGAACAGTCAAATAAGGTCTAGGTCTAAATATATATAGATGTATGTATTTGCAGGATATGTTTTAGCCAGAGCTAATGATACGTTTCCTGAGCTTCCAATGGGTGACGACGTCCACGATAAACAGCGCAAAGGCAAACCAATAACAATTGCCAAACACAAACCAGAACCAATTGTCGCTGGTCGCATAAATGCAGCCACGTTGGTAAAGATTCTCAGGCTTCTGGATATAGTTGCGATAACAGGACAGGGGTATATTATCAGTATCGTTGACGGCGATATAGTTGTGCGGCCCGTCGATGCCGCAGCACTTGAAGACGCTCTCGTAGATCCACATGTTGTCGCTGTAGAAGCTGCGCACAACCACATAGACATCGGTGTATTTAACCAGGCGAATGCTGCCCGCCAGCAGCAGGAAGATGCCCATCGAGAATGCCACACAGATTGCCTGCAGGATGCAGGATGATGGGCAAACGTAACAGTGTAAACAGAGTCCTGTCCACTTACCGCAACGAGAATATTGCCCATTTTACAAATGACCCAAAACAAATCGGAGGCAAGCACAAAAACACAAATACCCTCAACCCAGGACAGGAGTATGAAAAGTGTGCCAAATTCATAGGAAGTGCCCTGTTTGTAGATCACATACATATACATGATCAGCGAGTTGCTATAAAGATACTGTATGCACACATAGATAGACATAAGTTAAATCCTTCTGATCTGTGTTTACCATCAACACTCCGTTGAGCATCAGACAGGCTCCTGTCAGCTGTTGGCTGCTGCATTCCCATTGGGTTCTAATGCACATCTCAAAGAAGACTTTTCCAGCTTACTTTTTTTTATGTGACATAAATAGAAAAGTGTTAGTTGAACTTTGATTTAGAAGCTATTCCAAAGGATTTGTTCAAATGGGAAAAGGTTTTATACTCCAAAGGAATGCGAGATGTTTGTTTAAGTAGAAGATATTTTTTTGTTCAATTAGAAAAATTCACATTCTTCTTTCAGCTAATAATATCTACTAATTAACGATGCTTGCCAAACAAACTAACAACCTTTTCAGGCCAATTGTCCAAGAACAAGCAACAATTATGTGTTTACACATGCGTCTGCTAAATAATTAGCAAAGTTAGCAAACTAAATACCCTGTAAACGATTTGACAGCTAGGTGATATAAGACAACAATTAGCGCAACAAATGAAAAAGAAGAGACTTCCTAGTTAAATCAAAGATAAATCTCATTATGCAAAACTTTCGCAGTAGCTGAGGAATTTCTATTTCTAAATAAACTATGTGAAAACTAAGCGAAAGTTACAAAACTTTTATTACTCTGTCGAAACAAAAATTGATCAATTCATCAGAGTACAAGTGGGAAACTAAAACACACTTTCACTAGAATTCTGAACGAGGTTTACAATCGCAGCGCATTAATTGAATTAAATGTTGGCAAATTTATGCGCTGCAAATATCACAAATTAACGCTATCAAATCGTGCTATTAGCCAGCCCGAGTTTGGACTTCAAAGCGCCGTTTTGGCCTCAAATTAAAAGCAAAAATCGCAAAATGCAAAAATGATAAAAATGAGCTCAACTTTGGCTGCGGGGCGTTTAATTGAATATTTGAGTTGAGTTGAACGCTTGCCGATCGGACGGACGGAGGGCGGCTCCATTTGCATAGCACAATTGCAACGTTGATTTTTAGTGATTTTTTTTTTGTTTGTTGTGTTTCCATTTTGCAAAAAACAAATAAGCCCGAAAACGCCCAGGCAATTGCGATAAGCCGCGAGCGGCAAGTGCAACTGGGGCAGTTTCAACAGTTGCCGGACCACGCGGCGTATGCGTAATGCAATTTATTATATTTATATATATATATATATATGTATATATTACGTATACGATCAGTTAGCTGTCGAACTGTTTGCACTTACCCAGCGATTGGCGCTTCTCGACAACATCGGACGCCTCCTCGTCGCTGTCAATGTGCGGAAATGAGTTGCCCAGACAAAACAGCGGCAATGCTGGCGATGTGGATGCCACAAGCTCATTGTTGTTGTTGTTGTTGCTGTTGTTGTTGCAGTTGTTGTTGTTGTTGTTGTTAATATTTAGTTGGCTGTGAAGCTCGTCGCCGGCGCTGCTGCTGCCGCTGGAGCTGCGCTCGCTGGCATTGCTGTTGCCCGACGAGGTGGAGTTCATGCTATCCTGCCGATTGGTCAGGCGCCGGAGCATGTAACGGTTGTTGAACAGTTTGTTTTTGGTAATTAAATCGCTGCGCCTCAACGCGCACTTTGGCGACCCAATGTTGTTGTTGTTGTTGTTATTTATGTTACTAGTGTTGCAGCTGTTGCTGTTGTTGCTGTTGTTGTTGGCCTCGTCGAGCTGTTCCTCGCCCAGGGCAAGCGGCATCTGCAGCTCGTTTAGCGACACGCGCTCAATGCTCCTTTCCACGCTCACAAGCAGATTCTGCAACAATTGCGGCAGCTCAATTGCTTCGTTAGACTGTGACTGTAATTGTAACTGTGACTGTGACTGCGACTGTGACTGTGACTGGCCGTGTCCCGTTCCCGTTCCCGTTGCCGTTGCCATTGCCGCCATCGACATCTCCAGCTGGAGCACACTCAGTGGCTGTTGCTCTTGTTGTTGTTGTTGTTGTTGTTGTTGTTGTTGCGAACTATTGTAATCGATATGGATGCAGTGAGTCTGCGTCCTCTGCTGCTGCTGCTCCTGTGACGAGCGCCAAACGACATAAAGCTGTGGTGTGGCCTCTGCGTCAGTATCTGCAAAACGGACAGGAATTGTGAATTATAAAGAAAACATAAATAAAAATCTTGTTTAAACTAAGATAAATCGACACCAACTAGGTGCAGTTGAAAAGTCCTAAGAACTGTCATTCATTTAAGAGGTAAGTTTACCAAAGAGAATCTAAACCAAGGATATAAATAAGAATGTTCAGTTTGTAAATATAAGTAAGAACTTTAATAAAAGATAAAAGTTAAAAATGAGCTTAGCCTATTCTAAGCATGTCTGCAATATAAGTTCTTGAACATTTATATATATGTACGAAAAAAATAGCAAATTAGTGCTTGAATAAAAGTATATGCAAAGTAAGTCAAAGTAAGGCAAATAAATGCTTGAATGAAATTTGCAATCCACTCAGAACTTGTTTAGTTTATAGATTAAGTTGTGCAAGTGGCTGCCTACAGGTTTTTTTTATTGTAATTAAATGAAGCAGATTTTATAATCTCATGCTCTTTTTTCAACTACAGCTCAAAATTCATTTTAATGTTTAGTGAGGAGTATTAAGTATATACTTTAAATTGAATCTTATATATGAATGAATTATGTAGAAGTTTTAAATATTTACTTTAATATTGAATCGCATTTATATACTTTAATGATTAAATTGAATAAGTCAGTTTTAAGCGTATACTTTATATTGAAGATATTTTGTGTAAGTTTTAATTATATACTTTATATTGAATCTCAAGTATATATTAAAATGAATAAGTAATATATGTGAAAGTTTTAAGCGTATACTTTATATTGAATCGCATTTACATCCTATAATGAATAAGTTTTGAATGTAAGTCTTAAACATATAATTAATATTGAATCTCAAGTATATACTATAATGAATTATTAGAACATGTTTAGGTTTTAAGCATATACTTTATATTAAAGATATTTTGTGTAAGTCTTCAGCATATACTTTATATTGAATCTGAAGTATATACTATAATGAATAAGTTTAGAATAAGTAAGCTTTAAGCTTAAACTTTATATTATAATTTCAAGTATATACTATAATGAATATGTAGAATAAATAAGTCTTAAGCATATGCTTTATATTGAATAGCATTTACATACTATAATGAATAAGTATAATATCTGTAAGTCTTCAGCATATACTTTATATTGAATCTCAAGTATATACTATAATGACAAAGTTTAGAATGTAAGTCTTAAGCACATACTTTATATTGATTCTTATGTATGTATATATACACAATGAAGATAATATAGTGTAGATTATATGTATGTATGTATGTAGTCGGCCGATGGTTTCGACCCACTTACCCAATTTGACACACAGATAGAGCTCGGCTGGTTGGAGTGCGTGCGCGATCTCAAAATCGCTCAGCTGCAAAACGAGCGCTCCATTGGACGTAGCCAGCGGCCAGCCGGCGTGCCATAACCAGGACTGTGAAATGAGATTGAAGATTGAGTAACGAAATCATTTGCAAATTTTTATTATTACGACGATTACATGTTGCCGGTCGCTACAACAACAACAACAGTAACAACAACAATAACAACAACAGCAAATAACTACAAAAACCCGGCCCAAAGACTGCAGCCAGAGTGAAATTATGTAGACAACAACACCCGCAAGTGTTAAGCTGCAAAAAGGAAACCGAAAACTCAAAATGCAGAAAAGCCGAAAAACTGAACAACTGAAAATCGCTTAGGCTTGAAAAGCGCATTAAAAATGGCCCAGGCTGTCAGTTATTTTTGTTGTTGTTGTTGTTTGTTGTAGAAGGGGGCTAAAACTCTCTATGTGTGTATGTGTGTGTGTGTGTGTGTTTGACTGTGGGCCTATCAGATGGCGAGTGTGGCTGCTTTGAACCGCCCGAGCCGCCCCAGCTCGAGTGGCGAGTTGGCGATGCAAAATTATAGATAAATCATGCAAGTCAAACTTTAGCAATTTTTGCTAATTTTTGGTTATTACCCACAGCGTTTGCGGGCTCAAGAAAAACCAAAAAACCAAAACAAAAAACAAAAAAAAAAAACACTGAAACGCGACGTAAAATTCAGTCAACGCAGATTTCACCCCTACGGGAATGTGAAATCGAACTTGCAACTCAAAAGGCAACAGCTTGCAACTTGCAACAGCGCTGTGTTGCAAGGGGGAGACCTCTGGACTGCGATCCTTTGCTCGCTATTAATTGTTATGACGCGAAAATGTTTTTCGCATTGTTGTTAATTTACCAGCCAACCAACCAGCCAGCCAGTCAGCCAGTCAGAGTGCGGAAAATGGTCAAAACCAAAAAAAAAAAAATAAAATAAAATAAAATAAAAACGTTAACGTTCACTCAAAGCCAGAAAAAACAAGCTAAAATAAGAGGTGCGCTCACATTTGGCTTGATTTATAGCACCTTTTGACTCAACACAAAAGCTCTGATATTTTATAGGTAACACACAACGTTGCTGTTGTTGTTGTTGTTGTTGTTGTTGCTGTTGTTGTTGTTGTTGTTGTTGCTGTTGCACATGCCACAGACCCCACACAGCAGAGACAACAGCGAACATAAATCAATTGTTGTTGCTGGATTTGTTTTAGACTGCTCCAAAATCCATTCAAACAGAAAATGATCAATTTTGTCATTTGATCAAAGCCGCAGAGCAACGATCGCAACGCATCGTTTACAATCGATTGAACAAAATGATCATCGCCACACACAGCAAATGGCAACAACAACACCAACACCAACAACAAGTTGGAGGTGGTTTTATTAAGCGTGCCAGACTAGAAAGATACCCTGTGCACATTAAGTTATTACACTTTTATACTAATAAATTAAATATTATGGCAAAATATCTTTTTTTTTCGAAAGGAAAGTTTTGAAATGTTGAAAATATTAAATATATTTAAACTATGCAAAGTTTGGTGTTTCTACATGTTAAAATCGCTGACATGAAAAGTTGGGCATAAAGGAGTCTTATATAAAGTTTCCAGAGGTTTATTGTTTATACTATTATCATATCGAAATAGAATCCTTTTGGCTGACAGCATAACTTGGACAATAGACTAATTTAAATTTGCAAGTTAGCTTATAATTTTAATTAAAGTTGCTCTAAAGAATAAAAGTGTAATTAAATCCTTTCCAACAAATATATAAATGAATAAATATATGTAAATTCTGTCTGACAACATTTATAATAATATTGTTTAAATTACTCTACTAGATATTTCCAACCATTCCCAATGTTAGCAATTTTCCAGGGTATAACAGCAACGTCCCCTTTAGTCAGTTTTCGGTCTGGGGTATCTGCGGCTCATTTGCCGGCAGCGGGCAAGGGGCGGAGGCGGGGGGCGGGGCTGGCGTTGTATAAGCCGCTGTCGCCACATGCTAAAATGATGCTTCTCGTGCAACATTTTCTGCTTGATTGACCGGCAATTTCAAGCCAGGCCAGGCTATTGTTGTTGTTGTTGTTGTCGATCTTCAACGTTAGGTTCTAAATCATTGGCCGCGTCGTCGCGTCGCTTTGCGTCGCTTCGGTTTCGTCGTCATTGACCCAAATGCGCGCGTCGCTCGGACGCCGCTTGTCATTGTCATCGCCAACCCGAGCCCCAAGCCCCAAACCCCAAGCCCCAGGCCCCAAAAACCCCTAAGCCCAATCGTAAGCCCCAAAGCCCAGCCTCAGGCCTCAGTTTTCGTTCTTTTGAGTTTAAAATTATTTTTAGTCATTTTTTTTTTGCTTTTCGTTTGTGTTGTTAGAATTCTTTCCCATTTTGGCTCTCAAAGTCAAGTCAGCGTTTGGCATATTTTTTGTCGGCTGTTGTTTTCAATTTGCTGCGGCGACAAATTTCCGTTCCATTGGCGGCATTTTCTCATTTTTTTTTTATTGTTGTTGCTACTATTTGTGCGGGCCATAAATTTTGGCCGGCAAGCTTTTTATATATATTTTCGGCTGAGGATTTGTCCGAATCCTTCTAGAATCGGGTTCGCAAAACAGACGCATTTATCATTTGTGATATTCTGTGCCGTTTTTTTTTTTATTTGAGTCATTCCCACGCCTTTGATGTTGAAAACTAAATTACCGTCGTGCGGTTCACAAAAAAGTAGGCATAAATATGCGCGTAGAAAAGTGAAAGTGATCGACTAGCACATACCCTGTATGCACAAAAGTGACTTGTGATACACAGATGAAAGTCAAAGTTAAGTGAAAGCTTCTTATGCATGCTTTAAGGTTGACTTTAAGATAGATCTATATCTATATCTCATTCGATGGGAAAATCTTTAAACAACAAAACTTTTTCCCCATTAACATAACATATTTAGGTTCAGTCGCTTAATTACAGGGTATTTATGCGCGCCAAGTTACTTTACTTGCGGCGCGCTCTGTGAGTAATCAAGCCGACAAGCAGCGGCATTTGCATATATGCAGATATATACAGAAAGATATATACATACATATGTATGTATATATGCATACATCTTTATGCATATACAGAAATACGCATATCCGAGTCCAAATCCCGGACCCGGTGCCAGTCCCGGTCTTGTTGTTGTTGTTGCTGTTGGTGGTGTCGTGTGGCGCCCCAGCCTATGCCAATTATTCAATGCGGGTGCCGTCGCCGTTTGGCCTGGGGCAGGAACGTTGACGGGCCCCGTTGGGACCACCGTCGGCGCAACAGAAATTACGCATGCAAAGGCGCACCAAGGCGTTGCACAAACAGAAACAGAAACACAGCCGGAGACGGGAACACACTCACACACACACACACACACACACACTTGAACACATGCATTTTGGCGTGTTTTCTTAATAAATTATAGAAATAAAATGAAAACAGAGACAACTTGTTGGCCGCTGGCCGGCCAAAAAAAAATTGTGCGGCTTGTGGGGTAAAATATAAAGAGAGCAAAAAACTGCGCCCAGTTAATTTTTCGATATTATTTTTTGTCTATAAACGAATTCTGTTTTTTTCTTGTATTTTTTGGAAATATTGTTGTTTTTTCGTTTTCTTTATATGAACCTCTAACAATAATTAATATGTTGGCAAAAAGGGCCACACCTGGTCAAAAGCGCCGCTGGCGCATATTTTAATTACACATACGCCGCGTTAGCCGCCAAAGCCGAAGCCAAAGCCAATGCAAAATGAGAAACCGTTTCGACAGAAGGCCGTCAATTTGGCGAATCAATTTGATATTCGCGTCCCTGGCGATTTGTGACTAACGCTGTGGGAAACTCATTGAAACTCATTTGATATGGTGAATTTCATAAGGAAACGTTTTGGCTCTGGATTGGGTAAGGCCTAAAATAATATGCAATCGCTTATGAAATTTCGAGTGTGTGAAAGGAATGAGAATTCAAAACGCCTTCAACAATTATCAATTACAAATTGTTATTGTTAACAAAACAGAATCAGCTAACAGCGAGAATGTGAAGAGAATCTGTTTAGATAAATTTTGCATAAACATTAATCTATATATATTATTTAATGTATATATTCAGCTATGTTAAAAAAAGCACCCATAATAAATATAATAATCATAATAAATAAAAAAACACAAAAAAATTTGAAATGCCTATCGCTTAACATAATTCAATTAAAGCCTATTACTGTTAACAGAATGTTAAGCAGGTCTGTTAAGCTAACATTCCAGGATGTTAAGTAACTAAAATCTTAAATCTCTTTTGAATAGCTGTATATTAATATTTTATACAAAATATATATAAAATGTATGAATATAGCAATAAACTTAACATTGAGCTAGCAATTATTGAGAACTTTAATTTCAATGATAATTTATGGATTTATGTTTTTTCTATTTTGATCATTAGGCAACTTTGAATTAAAAAACTAATCATCATTAAATTGCAAGAGAATAAATGCTGAGAAAAGCACAAAACGTGACTAAAAATCAACTTATTTTAATAACGACAAATATTGAAGATATATGAAAAGCTTCATTTATAATTTGTATTATAATTACTGAATGTAATTTGTGAGTTTGAGAAGTTTAATGACTTATAGTACGTATACATAGTTGGATCAAATTTATTTATATCAGGAACAAATTCTCGACCATTTGGCATTCCACTGAATTGGCCATCAATTTGCTTGCTGCTGCAAATCTTTTGAACTTTTGCACAAACAATGCGAGTGAATTTATTGCAGTCAACGTCACAACATTTCCGCTTCATCTAGCAGAACGGCCATCAAGAGAATGCCACCACCACCAACAGCACCACCATCAGCACCACCAACGGCCAAAGCCAGGGCGCAGCCACACCTACAAATTGTTTGCAGGAGCAGCAAATAAATGCACATATTGTATACATATATATTTTGCATGCGGCTGGAACTGTTGATGGGGCAGAGGCAAAGAGGCGCAGCGTGACCAAAATAGATCAGGTCTAGGCTGTCATGCTTGCTGCATGGCCGGAATGCGAAGGCAACTCCCCCCCCCGCCCCGCACCTCTGAGCCCCAAAAGATCTCCCTGCACCCTGCTGCATGCCAAATTTTTCAGCTGTTGTTGTTCTTTGTGCTGAGGTCTTCAAAGCGCGGCACTTGGCAGCTATGTGATTTGGATTTGAGGTACTATCTGCGAGCAGGAAGTGACTCGTCGTCGATCGGGTGTTGAAATATTATAGGGCAGACGAGAGAGCAGAGATCAGAAAAAAAAAATAAAAAATAAAAAAATAATAAAAACACACATACACACACACAGAAGTAAGAAAAATATGCGAATCAGGCACTTCACAGCCTGTCAACTTAACGGGCTTAAGATAACAACAAAAAGCGCATTTTCGATTTCGAGGCAACTTCAAAGGCAGACAAAACTGCGGCAAGTTGCGGCAAGTTTGCCGCAGTTTGCCGTCGCGTTGCAAGTTGTTGTTACATCAGTGCACGTAATGCCCGAGTTGAAGTTAAAGACAGGCACTGAGATTGAGACAATGATGCGATCCGTTTCGATCCAATGCGAACCGATGCGAAGCGGCTCAATTACGAGTGCAATTGGCGGCGAGTAACAGCAAAAACCGGTATCAGTTTAGAGGCTTTGGGATATTCTACTGCCAACTTGCCAGCTTGCCAGCTTGCTAGCTTGCTAGCTTGTTGCCTGTTGCCTGCTCCAATCAACCACTTTCAGTTCACAGCTGATCATGAACTTCGGCAAAACAGCTGAAAACGAGTTTTTATAGCCCCATGGCATAATAACAGAAAAACAACAACAATAACAACAATAACAACAACAACAACAAACAAACAGAAAACAGAAAACAAACTGTGCACAAAGATGATCTGAGTCTGAGTCTGAGTCTTGGACTCTGATTCTGTCGGCTGGGATAATTGAAAAAGTTGTTAGCCACATCAATTCCAAAAGCGAGCCGTAAACTTGTTAATGCCTTTGCGCCGGCCGAAAAGAACACATTAAAAATAACTGCGACTGGGCTATAACCGAAAGGGTTTTCTTCTAACTAAACTTAACTATTTTAGCTAGTCGATATGCTTTTGCTTTTCGGCCAATAAGGAAGTGAAAATTCAATATGGCAAAAATGAAAAAATAGAGAAAATCAAATGCATACAAACAACACGAAAATACGAGTAGCTATTTGTTCAGCGGTAGAATTTTCTCATTCGTTGATTCTAGGAAAGTTCTTTGCCGCAACCACGAAATGTAATTGTTTTTTTTTTTTAAGTTCTTTCTTTCCCTCGGTATTTTTTTTTTGTTTTTTGTTTTGTTTTTTGGCGTTTTTATTGGGAAAAAGACGCTGACGAAGACTTTGAGGTTGAGGTTGAGCATAAGGACGTGGCTAGCGACAAAGACAGCGACAACAACAGCAACAAGAGTTGGAACAACGACAACGCCGGGCAAATCGAAATAAACTTTATGCACGTAAAATTTTAATGAGCACAGCACGAAGTCAATTTCAATGCTAATCCGGCGGCCAAAACGGACAAAGCCACGGACGGACAAACTTAGAAAGAGAGAGAGAGAGAGAGAGAGGGAGAGAGAGAGACAGACAGACAAAGGAGACAGAGGTTCATTCAATTGACCAGGAGTCGAGACCACCAATGGCTGCGGTGGTTCAGCGGTTCAGCTGCACATGTGCCCTTAAGCCACAAATCACGAAGGTGGCGCGATCTGACATCCTACTCACAACTGGCCCCAGGCAAGGTGTCGCCGTCGTCGCTGTGCACAACTACACTGTCCAGCAAATTCTATTAATAATTATGCTAAATAAAATATAACCCAAAAGCAGCTTTAAAAGCAAGACAAAGTTGAAATACGTTTCAGTAAATTATGAAAAAAACTTTAAACTGAGCTATTGAGAAATCACTATAAGCTCTGCTAAGAATTTATTAAAAGCACCTTAAAGCTTTTAAAGCTTATTAAACCTAAACGAATGTCGTATTAAGTTAATCATTTAAGTTAAGCTTTTGAGAGGGACGTATGCATATATCCTTAAAATAAAAAAGCACATTAAAGCTTTTAAAGCTTGTGAAAACTGAACAAATGATTACTTGCTGATGTTTACTAAAATATGCTGAATACAACCTGAAGGGACTACAATAAAATTAATTTCTTATTATATATATTTTAAGTTATGTTTAAGCTTTTCTCTAAGCTTAGCTGAAAGTATAATTTTTTCAAAGAATCCCGGAGTGAAATCTCTTGCATACAAATGAATTCCTTGATTTGCATAGAAAATAACTGAGTTTAGTTGGGTGGTAGAAACCTTGTTGTTTAGTGTAATAAAACGTTACGCTTGAACTTGACAAATGCAGAAATAACGTGCCGGCAAACAGAAAATCCTGGGGCCGGCAAACCTCGACTCGGACCGCAATGCAGGCGAGTTGAATTTATTATTGAACCATTTATTAGAGCGGCTCTTAAGCACACAATTGTCGCAAAGGGCTTGTCAGTTATTCCAGGGATTTTGATGGCTGTGTTGTTGTTGTTGCACAAATTTATAACAATTTATTTGGTGTGCTTGAAGCATTTGAAGCATGCGAAGCAGCAAATGATTCTCACAGTGCTGTTGTTGTTGTTGTTGTTGTTGTCTTTCGTCTACCTGTTGGCATTGCAGGAAGCATTCACCTTAGCCAGACGAGACGCCGCATACGGGGCAGACAATGACGATAATGACATAAAAAACAAAGTAAAACAAACAGCAACAACTTGGCAGTCAGTCAGTCAAACAAAAAGGAATACAATGTATCCACAAACAGACACACACAAACACACACACACATATACAGACATTTCTTTCATGTCTCGGTTTCGGTGTCTGCCACACTTGACGTAGTCGCCGCCTCGAGTCCCAACCCAGCAGCTGCAGCAACATACCCCAAACCCCTGCCCCTGCCCCTGCCCCCTCCCCCTCCCCTGCCCGTCTTTCGCTTCAAACCGCGACTCATCATCAGCCTGCGGCTTTTGTGCTGGGTTAATTACTAAGCAAGTCACACGCGCTTGAATAATTCAAGGCTATCTCCAATGCAACTTCTGGACGTTGTCTCCGTCTTTCTATTGCCAACTGCACAGCTGCAACTCTTTTTCTTTTCTTGGTTTTTTTTCTTTTATTGTACAGATATTAAAAGCCATCGCATAAAATCCAAACATCAGGTAACATAATCTCCCAGACAAAGGGGCAGAACAGGGATTTGGGATTCGGATTGGGATTCCGTTTGTCACTGCCATTAACTACGCAGCTTGCTAGTTATAACTAAGCACTTTATAATGAAGTGGCTAATGTGCAAGTATCTTAAAGATTGCAAACAAAACACAAGAAGAACGACGAGTTACGTCTAAGGTAAGTGATATGTGAATGTGATATTGCAAATGGTTATAAGTAAGCGAATATCTTCACTTTTATATTAATGTTTAAAGTAGCAACTTGTTAGAGAGTGAAATTCAAACAAAAGTTAAATATAACTTTTTACAAAAAAATGGATAATTTTAACTATAAAGGAAAGTTTACATATTTAATTTAAAATCACTTTAAGGAAATTCTTTAAAATGCGTTTAAAATAAATCTATTAAACAATATGCTGTATTTTTTTTATGACTTTCAATGTATTCACAAATTTGTAACTGTAAATTCAACTAGCTAAAAAGGCAAAAACCACATTCAAACACATTCGTTAACACTTTGAAGACGCATTGCGTTATTCATGGGCAATTCATAAATACATATTATAATACATCCATATCCATAGCCTTAACGACAACTTCCTCTTCAACTCTAATTCGACATGTGATTGTCATGACTTTATAGCCAATTCACACTCGCTTACACACACACACACACATACACACACTGTCGAGTGTGTGTGCACACTCACTCAGTCATGCACAACACGTGTCTGCTCATATATGAATGTGAGTGCGCACTCGTGAATGCATTTTACAAGTTATTTTATGCAAGCCATAAATATGCACTTTACACTTTGCACATTTCTTTCTTTCTCTCTTTCTCTCTTTCCCTCGCAACGCTCCATCTCTCCCTCGCTCTCTCTCTCTCTCTGTCTTTGAGCCTTTTTTTTTACTTATTTTTTTTTGTGAGTGCGCACAAAACAAACAGCCAGCCAGAGGATACAGATCGAGTATCTTAGCTCTTAGTTAGACCAACACAAGGAGACAGACAAAGGAGTGAGGCGAGGGGAGGAGGGGAGGGGGACCAAGACAAGTCCCGTAGTGGTGCCGAGTGGTGCCTGCATACAAATTATGTACAAACATGTTTTCAGAAATGTTCAATTCATTATCGCTAACAAATGCCGATCATGTTGTGTTCAACACACACAGTTCAAAGCACTTTTCCAGCTAAAATTATTGCCAGACAACAAAAATCTGCAACAGCAACAACAACAGGAACAACAACAACAACTGCATTTGGAATTGGGAATTGGGTCTGGATAGTCTGTTTATCAGAGCTCCATGCGGATTGATGATGGGGCAACTGCTTTGGCTGCTTTGGCTGCTTTGGCTGCTGCTGGTTTGGCTCAACTCGGAAGCTGTTTTCTATCTAAGCACTCGACGCTCGACAGTAATTGCTGTACGGCTAAGTGATATGCCATGTACTGCAGCTGCGGACTTACAGAACACAGTTCGAGCCTAATCAGTTTGGACAGACGGACTCAGCAACAGCAGCAGCAACAACAGCAACAGCAGCAGCAGCAACTATTAACAAAAGGCAGCAACCCCAACTTTTTTTATTCAACGTCCACTTAATACACAATTTCCGCTTACAATTTCAGGCACTCGAACAAAACAAATAAAAAAAAAAAACTAAACCTGATGAGAGTTGCGACCCTTTCCCTATTCCATACTCAAGTGTGTGTGCGAGTGTGTGTGCGTGTGTGTGTTTGCCGTTGCGGCTGCGCTTAAAACCGAATTAAATTACAAAACGTGCTTCATTGAAAAAAAAAAGTTAAAAAAAAAAACACATTTTATAAATATAAATAAAGGGAGTAAAAGCGTTCTTTGGAAGTGTGCCAAACTGGAAGATACCTCATAAAAGCTTAAAGGCATTTTAAATCTAGTGTATAATTATCTGATTAGATTTGTGTATACACTTCCTCTATAATTTTTACTCTCAATTTAAGTATTAAAAATATATGTCTTATGTTGATAGCTACATTGGTTCTTTTAGTTTAATCTTAATTAGTTATCCTTATCCTTAGCTCCCTTTATAACATTTTTATCTAATCTCCCAAATTTTCAATTTGTAATTAATGTTCAATATTTGCAAACTCTGACAGAGTTCATTATATTTTATCCTCTTTATAAATAACATACTATTTTAGCTCTTTAATCTCATACATCCGCAGTTTAAGTTTATAATCCAATTAAAACTCTCAATTTAAAAAAAGGTTATTAATTAGAATTTAATTCACTTTTTAAACTATATCTTTAACTAATGTTCTTTTACGATTTACGAAGCAAAGTCCTTTTATAATCTAGTTGTAATTGGCAGAGAATATTTAAAAGGAATAAACTTATTATATTATCTCTTCACAGAAGAAAATAAAATTTTAAATATTAGCAGGCTAATAAAAAATTAAAATTATGTTATTTAATAAAGGACATGTTTAAATAATAGAAAAAGAAAATCTAAAAATCTTTAAATCAGTAAAAGATCAAAAAAAAAATCAAAATAAAAATATCTTTGAAAAGTATTTAAAAGAATGACAAAACAAATTTTTTACCAAAGCAGAAACTAATCTAAAAATGATCTTCAGTAATTTTTATCTACAACTTTTTATATTCCAGATCACTCTGCTTATTAAGAAGACATAATTATATTGTTTTATGCTTTCTCAACACATTTTTGTATAGGGTATAACAGCACACAGCACAATACACAACAAACAGACAGCTAAGAATCTTGGGGAGAATACATTAAGTTTCATTATTAAGCACACACACTCCACACACACACACATACACACACACAGCTTGAGAAATTAAAAGGCAATTAACATGCAACAGGCAGCTGCAATTTGGTTAGAGGGAAGTGGGCAGTGGGGGGTTGGGGGCGTGTCAGGCGCCCTCTGTTGCACCGTGGGTTCAACAAATGCGGCAACTCTTTGCGGCCTCTCAACGAGAAATCAGCTGCAAATGTGCGTAGTAATTTTTGCTGATTGATTTCAATAAAAAAAAGCGTTTGTTCTACACATTGCCCGAGTCAAAGTTGTTGCTGTTTCTGCTGCTTGTTGTATGTAGGTCATGTTGAGCACTTTAGAGACTCCCACAGTTGAATGTGTGTTGCTGTGTGCAACATGTGTTGAGCCAATCGCTTCGGCGGCTCGCCAACTGAGTGCCACACTGCGTATGCGTAACGCAAATTACCATAAATTACGGTTTAGACACACCAACAACATCAGCAGCAACAGCAACAACAGCAACAACAGCAACAACCACAACCACAACTCGTTGTCTGCCGCTGATAAGCGCATTTAACACAAATTCGTCAAGAACACTATTACAAAATAGACAAGATTTTCGATTTGGATTTTTCGATTTTTCGAATGATTTTTCCATGATTTTTTAAGTCAGCTTTTTGGAAAGGCGGCCCACACAAAGTCTTTGGCTTTGTCATTGAGTTTGAATCCAAAGCCTATTTGCGTGTTATTTTTGTTTTGCCTCGCACTTTTAGTCTTTTTTCAAGTGAAGGTTCTAAAAAGTATTTAAAACAAAAACAGAAACTAGAAAAAAAAAACAGCGTAGGCCGAAGGACGCAAATTGAGCTTTCATTTGGTTTCCGGACTTTGCAAGTGTTATGCAAATGCAGAAAAAAAATAGAGAAAAAAAAACACATTTGGAATTACAATGCTAATTGCTCGAGAGTTCAGGGGCGCTCAGCGAAACAACCGTTATACAAGGTAGAAGCAGTAAAGCAAAAAAGAATACTGTGTATAATTATAAGCTATTAAAAATAAACGTTGATCTTTGACTTGAGACTCGCGCGTCTTTTAAATGAAGTTGAGTTCAAAGAGAAGAGAAGAGAAGAGAGAGAGAGACAGAGATAAAAAATTGACAGAAATTACCTTTAACTATAAGAAAATAATAAATCGCCTGATTTATGTGCGTTATAAAGCGTTAAGTTGCGTATTACGGGCAAATTTTTAATGGCTGCTGATTTTCTTTATATATAAATTTTGTATTGCTCTTTAATCGGACTTTACGTTTGTGGTTTTTTTTTTGTTAGGACACTACACTGGGACAATTTGTTGCCAACTGTTGTTATTCCTTGAAAAAACTGTTGCACATTTCTTTGGTGAATCGCCACCGATGCAAAAAAAAAAAAAACACACGAAATACGAATTCGTTGCACGTTTTGTTCGCTGCACGTTTCGTCTTCGTTTATTTTGTTCGTTTGCTTCTAGCTTTGCTTTATTTCGGTTTCGGTTTGCCGCTCACAAGACTGCGCGCCGCGAATTCAAATCTCAAACTGACGACACGAAAACGAACGCGCCGATTCGACCTGTTTGCTAGCCACGAACTTTTTACAGACTCTGTTGCGCTGCGCCGTCTGCTTTGCGGACTTCGTGGCTCACCCGACGACGCGTTCTCGTTGTTGTTATTGTTGTTGTGCGACAATTGACAAAGCGCAGTCTGTAACGCTCGGTTCGGCACTGTTATGCTCTAAGTGGCACTGTAAGGCCAACTGCAGTGCTGTTGGTTTTTAGACCTAAGTTAACAGCGGGCAGGGCTGCGTTAACAGAAGACGGCCAATTCAAGTTATTTTCGTTTTAAGATAAGCTTTGATTGGCTAAAAGATGATTTACAGTTAATTATTGATAAATTTGTGTCATTGTAAATAGGAAAACTTTGTTTATAGAGGTAAAGCATGCAATTTTTAACGAAAATATAAATTTTAATATGTTTTAAAGAGGAAGAAATTGCACATTTCCATATTACGCCAATTTTTAAGATCTCTATTAAATCTTTTGTCTTATCTTACGGATTCGCTTTGACTAATAAAAAAGTTTCAATAAAATTAGTTCATGTACTAATAAAATAGCTAAAAATCAGTTCATCCAATATTGCAAAAAATGTTCCCTCACAAATCCCAATCTTAAATGTTCCCTTTTTTTATTGAGCATGCAGCTCTATAAATCTCATTTTATTTTATGGCTCTCTTTGGATACTTTTTCAATATTCTACGTTTTCCTTTTCACCCACCAGAATTTGTTTCAACTTTATTTACAACAGAATTTGGTTCATCTGCCTTTTGTTAAGAAAATATAGCTCGTCTGGAGGAAGCCATAAAAAAAGCGCAAAAAAAAGCGAAAAAAAAAACGGAAAAAACGCAGTTTTCCCCCACCCCCTGCCCATTCGCACTACCTAAAGAAGTGCAATTCGCAGTGCTATTTTTTTTTTTTGTCTTCTTTTTTTCATTTCCATAGCTGGGGGGATCGTTAAATTGGCGAAGCGCTAATTTGCGAGCCCGAAGAAACAAAACACGCTAAATGATAGATCTGAGGGATCTGAGAGTTCTGAGAGTTCTTACATTTGGGTGCGGTGTGGCACTTACCTCGCCAATTTGATGAGTGGCGCGCAGCGTTGCCGCAATTTGTGCAAATTTGCATAGGAATCGCTGCTCGAAGCTCGTCAAACAGCCCTCGAAATGGGCCGCGAGCAACTCACGTGCCTGCCGCATTAAAATCGCACGCGTGCGTGCCCAGTAGACGGGATAAATGTGCGACAGATGCCTGTCAATCAATTGGGCCAGCATGCCATCCACATCCGACTCCGACTCCAGTTCCAGCTTCAGCTTCAGCTCCAGCTCTGACTTCGACTCGAGCTTAGTCTGCAAAAGGGCCAAGTTAATGTGGCTAACAATTTTTTTTTCTTTTTTTTTTTTTTGTGATTTGAACATATACACATACCTGGGCTGCCTGCTGTTCCTGCTCCTGCTGCTGCTGCTGCTGCGGCTGCTGCTGTTCTTCTTCTTCTCCTTCGCTGCTGGTCTCCTGTGGCGCAGCTGGCGCTCGCCTCAGACTCAAATCAAGCGGCAGGCAGTCCACATAGGCACTAGCCGAATCTCGACTGCCACAGCTGGAGTCCTCCTCCTCCTCCTCCTGCTCCTGCTGCTGCTCCTTCTTCTTTTCCTCCTTTTCCTCCTGCTCCTTCTCCTCCTTGCACTGTTCACATTCAATTTCCACAATTGTGGGTGCTGTAACTTCGTTCTGGCTTGTTGTAATTGTTGTTGCTGTAATTGTTGTTGCTGATGTTGTTGGTCTGCTCTGTTGACCCGTTAGGCGTTGCTTGCATTTCTTTAGATAGCTGCGTACCCGCGACTTGCTGCGGTTTACTGCAGCAACAGTTGCTGCTGTTGCTGTTGTTGTTGCTGGGCATTGACAGCACACATAATTAGCATTTGGTTTGGCCAGCGCCGACAGCTGCTCCGCCTGCTGCTGCAACATCTCCAGTTGCAATTGCTCCTCCTCCCCGTCCTCAGCCCCATCCTCGACAAACTCGTCGCGAGCTATTGGCGCTGTGTGGCCCGCTCTGGCCTCGTTCATGTCGTTGTTGTTGTCGTTGTTGTTGTCGTTGTTGTTGTCGTTGTTGTTGCTGCTGTTGCTGTTGTTGGCCGTGTCCGTGTTCATGTTGTCCATGTCGATGTTGGCCACTGCTAGCGGCGCCGCCGTCGCGGGCTGGCCATCGATTTGAGTGTCACTCAGCACCAAGATCTCGCTTAAATGGCCCTGATCCACTAATTCGGCTCCCGGGTCGCAACTTGTTGTTGTTGTTGTTGTTGTTGTTGTTGCCTTGTTTGTGTCAGTCTGCATTTGGGCGAAGAGACAGAAACAGAAACAGAAACCACAAGCTTAGACACGTGTGAAGGAAGTTCATTGGATATACGAGCAAAATGTGGCAAAGGGCAAAAATGTTAATGCAGTTTAAGGATAAATTTAAAGCGAACCCATACAAATATTTCATGCCCTGGGTTACTATTGGACTTAATAATATATGCTAAAAATATGCAAGTCTTATATGAATTTATGAGAATCGCAGAGGAGGGCGATGTTTTAATAAGTCTTCGGGCGTGTCAGGAGTAGAAATAACATAAAATTGAGAAGGGGGCGAGTGGACAAAAAGAGAAATAAAATATTGTGTAGGGGAAAAAAGAAGTTAAAGCATATTTGGTAACATTTATTAAAGGAATTATTTTAGTCAGGGTTACTCAAAGAATAAATGGTAAAGTTCTGCACATCTTATATGAATTTATGAAAATCGCAGAGAAGGGCGATTATAAGAATGTCAGGAGAGCGAACAAGAAATAGAATATTGGGTAAGGCAAGAAGAACAAGACTTAAGGAGGAAACACATATAAACTGTTTTTAAATGTAGAATTGTGTTAAATTTAATAGTAGTAAGTTTTTTATAAACCAAAGTCCCCTATTACATTTTGAGTCCCTTTTCTTGTTGTTTTCTTTTTTATTTATTTTTAAAAATTCCCATAAAAATAGCTGTGCATAAAAAAAGCAATATTTATTTTGAACAAAAAATCAACATATTTTTTTATTTGAAGTTTTATTTTACTCAGCCCCAAAAATTAACAAAAAACAATAATTTATATCTACACAAAAATAATCTACTATTACTGCATTAGTAAATATGTGTGTTGGTTTTAAAATGGGGTGTGCTACAAATGGGGGCAGCAAAACAATACAAAAAAAGGTTCTTTAAACACACACACACAGTTACACACACAGTTACACACACGCTTTTGGTTGCCTGGGGCTACCGGGTGAACGGGTGCATGTTAAAAGTTAAACACAAAATCAATTGGGGACAGCATTGATCCGATTTCACATACTCACACAGACAACAAAAAGTGGGAGAGAGGGGGGGGGGCGTGGCAAGAGGGGGCGCAGTTGCAGTTGCAGCCGCATTTGCATTGCCTGACAATCAAATGACTTTGACGTCAAATGTGTTTTGGCGTTGTTGTTGTTGTTGTTGTTTGCATTTTGTTGTCATAGGTCAAGTGTAGCACAGAGTAGAATTCACTTTCTTTTGCACACACACATTGCAAATTGTTCAGTGAAAGTGGCCAACAAACGTCGCCGCCTCCTTTTGCTGACCAAAAACACACACATAACAATGAGCCACTGGATCGGATCTGGCTCTGGCTGTGGCTCTGGCTTTGGCCTTAGCTTTGGTTAGCCGCACACACACACACAAACAAAAAAAATGCTTTAAAACTTGAGCTGACAATGTGACACTTTTTCGGCTAAGAGGCTCCGCTTTCCATATAAGCCAGCAACATTTTTGGTCTACTCACAGGAAAAACGCCCACAACGAAAATTGGCAACGCGTTGTTGGCCACTAACTGGCAACTGTTAACTGTTAGCTAAGGACACGCTGTGCTGTGCTTGTGTCCTGGTCTGACTGCCTAGACTGGCCGCCAGATGTCGCCAGCGGCGCATGCGCCACAACATATAAATATAAATTGCCAACAGCAGCGGCAACTTTTGAAGTGCCAGCCAAATAAATACCAATAAATATATCACAAAACAAAAAAATAATTTTCTTTCTTTGTGCCAGATTCAGATTCAGATTCAGTTGCCAACAGCAGCAGCGTTCAATTTACAGCCGGACGCAGCTCATCAATTAATTACCCCAGCCGGGCTGGACGCGCCTGGAGGCGTCTTCAAGCTTACGTGCGTGCGTGCGTGCGTCGGTGCGTGCGTGCGTGCGTGCGTGCGTTGGTCTCAATCTTGGTCTTGGGCAGTGGGTCGCGGCGCGGTTTTATTGGCGGCTGCTGCTGCGAGCAAATTGCGACCAGCAAAGGAAATCGAAAAGTGTTGCACTAGTTGGCCAAGTTAAGTTAAGTTAAGTTAAGTTAACTCAAGTCAAGACAAGTCGGGCCATTAAAGGAAGGTCGCTTCAGTGCATCGCAGACCAGTTTATAACCTTGAGGCATTTCAAATTGGATTTGATAAAATAGATATATATACATATATATGTATATATATATATATTGGTAGCATTAGCTTCTCACGCGCTTCCAGTTACCCATCGAGTTGACCAAGCTGACCCACATCCCAAATCAAATCAAAAATCTAATGCGCTGTGGAAAAACAAGCTTGGAAATTAATTTTATATGCGTCGCTTGTCACATTTGTGTTAATCAAAACATTATGACTGCGTTTTCTTTTTATTAATTGGACAAGCCGCAATTCAGCCAGGTGCCCAGATATCCAAAAATCTTTAAACTCCGGCGTATCCCCGAGCCAAACAAAAACACCTGCGCCTCCGTCAGCTGCCCACAAGCAAACACAAAATGACAACAAAAAATGGGAGAGAATACAGAGGGAGAGTGTGACAGACTAACTGATACCCTGTGAAGGGCATTGAGTACAAAATTAAAGTTAGCTCTCAATAATTGCTTACTTTAAAGTTGAACAAAGGATAATATCCTGAATATTATATAGCTCTTATTAACTCTGATTTATATATCGAGTTTAAGAATGTATAGAGAATTATTCGATAGTTAACATAATCTTCAATTGATAATCTTACAAAGAATTTATTATTCCTTTGGGTTTAAGGAATGAATTATAACTTTGTTTCTGGACAGTGTCAAAAATGTTTAAACTTGGCTTAGTTGATTTATTATTTTTATGTATTTTATTTTTTAAACATATTAAATAATCACATACCATAGAATATACGTAAATATATATATAAAGAAATGAAAATTAATTAATATTCAGTGTGTTAAAAATGTGCAAGCTTGGTTTAGTTGTTGTATATTTTTTAATCTTTTTTTAACATAAATATAAATATTTAAAGACAGAAAAAGGAATTTATTTTCACTGTCAATTGTATTTCTTGACAAACTGTATATATTTGTATATCTTCTACTTCTTCTGTTATACCCTTTCGCTCTGTCTTAACTCACACTGGGTATTCAAAGCCAAAAGCTGAAAACAAATTAAATTTATTGCGTGTGATTTTGATAGTGAAAAAAAGACAAGCGGAATACACAAAAATATTGCGTCAGTAACTAATTTGTTAGCGGCGGCTAACGGGGCGCCAACTAGCTGGACAAAAAAAAAAAAAAAAAAAAAAAAAAACAACAACAACAACAAATGGTGGACACTGAATTGTGGTTGCGTTGGCGGTGCAAATTGCAATTGCGCCCTCGCCACAAATGGAGTCAATGTTGGAGACACATCGAGTGTGTGTTTGTTGTGCGTGCGTGTGTGTGTGTGTGTTTGTTTGTTGTGCGTGGGTGGCAATTGCAACTGCTGCCAGCTTCCAAATTAAGTGACAGCCAAAAAGAAATTGAAAATAACTGCGAACCGTGAATGCGTGTCGTTAATGGCCTGGCCTAACCTCTGATTGCCCCCTTGAAAACGAAAGAGAAATGAATTGGAGCCAGTTGGAGCTCTGTGGCAAATGGAAATGATGTGAGAAAAGCCATTTGCATGCTAAGCAGCCAACCAGCAAAAAAAAAAAAACAGAAAAAAACCAAAAAAAAAAACAACAAAATAAAATGCATAAAAAACTGCTCGTAATATTGAATGACAAGTGACAACGTGTGTGTAAACGAACGCCATATACCCTATAATAAGTCTTTGCTAACGATCACATTATGCGCATATTAAGTGGCCCCAAAGGCAGTTAAGCCTCAGTTTTAATCAATTTAATTTAAGGCAATGTGAGAGTGAAGAAACCGTTAAGAAAAAAACAGACTATAAAACTAAATATGTTGATTAGGTGACAAAAGCTGAAACTTTATACCTGAAGATAATGTTTCATTTAAATTTTCTTTGCATCGTTAAGTTAATCTAATTTAAATGGGTTATTTATATAATTATACAAAAACTTTAGTTTGTTTTTTATATACAGAATTGATCTATTGTAGCTTCAGCTACTATATGATATAATAGGCTGATTGTTTATATATGTAGACTTAAAGAAAATCTTCAATTTTTCATCACTTTTCTTTTGTTTCCTATTGTAATTTTTTAGATTTGATTAGTTTATGAAAAACTTAACACATTATGTTTAAAAATATTTAAAGAAATCTTAAGGTTAAAGAGTTAACAAATTCTTTAAAGTTTGTAATTGAATTAAAAAAAAAAATTGAAAGACAATAATTACTATATAACACAAGATCGAAGGATTTAACAGCTTAACTAGTATATAGTATAGTTAATTTTTGTATAATATTTTCATTTTGTCCTTCAATGCTTTACAAATTGTGTACAGCATTTTTTTAAATACTTAGCGAAAGTTAATTATTATTTGTAAGTGAAGCTACTTTAAGCTGATTACTCTTAACTAAAGTTTCGACTAATTCTCCATAATCATGATCATATTTCAGCTCTTAAGTAAAAAAGCCATTTATAGCAAATTCACATTCAATGCGTTTTAATGCTCTTTATGATATTCTGTCATTTCCTTATGCCGTGTCGCTTATCAGCGGCGCCTTTTCCTGCTTTTCCTGCCCTATCGTAACTACCAAAGCCAAAGTCCGAGTGAATTAAAAAAAAAAAGAAAAAAATGAAGTAAAAAAAAATAAAATGAAAACTTGGCAAGCAAAGTTTGTTTGTTTGTTTGTTGTTTTTCATATTGCAATTGGGCATGCACAAAAATTTGTATTCAATACGAATGCGTTGCATTTTTCATGAGTTTTCCCACGTTGTGCGTGCGCGCGCGGGAAAATATTATAAACTTAAACAGTTTTCATGTCCCTGTCGCTCTGTGGCTCTTTTCTTCAGTTAACAGCTACGAATGCGATTTGAAAGCCGTTCAGCAGCGCAGTTGTTGTTGTTGCTGTTGTTGTTGCTGTTTGTGTTGCATGTCTCAGTTTTTTGCATGATTTCTGGTTAAAATGCAAAACTTACTTAGTTGCAATAAATAAATATGCATGGGATGGCTGGCAAAACAATGTGGAAAACGGGCAACCGAAAACTGACGAGCGGATGCACAAAGCAGCGGCAACTGCAGCAGCAACAGCAGCAGCAACAACAACAACAACGGCCCCCACCTAACAACAACAACGACAACCACATTCATTGCAATTAGCCGCAACTGCAAGGCAGCAACAATTTTTATTTGCTTCTCTTGTTTTTTTTGTTTTTTTTTTGGGGTTTATTGGCCAACTACTTGCCACAGTCGCCGTCCGCTGTCCGTGCAACAAATGAGGCACTGATAAATATTATTAGCGCATTGGCGAGCCCGGCGTTGCACGGTTCACTGCCTTTGCTGGCTGCCACATTTGCCGGCCATAATCGCAATTTATTTAAATGCGAGCGAGTCTAGCAGCAGTTGGGGGCAGTTGCAGGAGCTGATGTTGCCGCCGTTGCCGCCGTTAACCGGTGGCAGCCAGTCCACAATTAATATCGACATTTTAACACTTAGCGCTGACTTATTGCATCTCTTAGTTTTTCAGATTGTTATTATCAATGGGGCAGACAGTACGTTTAAGCCGGCAATCGAAACGAAAACGGCCAAAATGGCCACTAGCCAATGGCCAATAGCTTTTGGCCCGTTGGTGGTCGCGTCTCCAAGCTCTTCATATCATATCAATAAAAAAAATTACGAGTACGTCAATTGCGGCAATTTTTTACTTTGTCTTTTTGTTACACTCAAATCTCCTTCATTTCCTTTGCGATTTTTCGCGGCGCGCTTTGCTTTCGATTTAATGTGAAATTTGCGGGAAATTTGCTGTCAACATTTTTAAATATCTACGACAAAAAATTTATAAGATATTTTCCCAAAAAAAAAACTAAGTTTTTAAATCATAAAATGTGTAAGTGTTTTTTCTCATATTTATCTGTTGAGTTTTTGACAAAGTTATGAAAGTTTAAAATCTGGAAAGTGATTTAAGTGCGATTTACGGATACTTATATAAAAAATTAGGACATAATTTTTGACAGGAATATTTAACAAAAATAATCTATAACTTAAATGAAACTTATTTAAGTCTGACCAAGAGAAAAGGTTTCAACTATTTTTATAGTCATGAATTTTAACATGAAAATAAAAATAAAAAATTTGTTTTTATAGCTAAAAGCCAAAAAAAAAAAAATTATCTAAAAATTAAACCAAGGCCAAAAGCTCAACTGACATAAAAGTTAACTTAAGTTAATAAACTGATCCAAGTTTGCAGTACATGAACTAAATATGCTATCATGTTTTGATCTCTCAATTTGGAGCGCTTAGTTGTGAGTTATTGGGCATCATTAATCTGCAATTACACGTGAGCTCGTCGGGGCAGATTATAAATTACTCAATTTAAATCAATAAAAGCCAGGTGACCCCCATTCCCATTCCCATTCCCATTCGAATTCCCAGGCGCAGGCACAGGCACAGGCCTGGCCTGAATGGCTTTAGCCAATACATATCCAATTGCAATTGCAATTCCATTTCCCATTTTCAAAGCTATACGCTGGATGCCCTAAAGCGAAGCCACCTACCGTTGCAATGGCCGCATACGAATGCCAGATCAATGTCGGCCTCAGCGACTGCGTATTGTGGCCCAGACGCAGGCGCGCATATTGCTTCATGAATAGTTTCCAGATTACATAAGACATCTTTGGTGGTGGCGAAGGAGGAGGCGGAGGAGGAGGGAGTCTCATAAAGATCGATGCGGGCAGCTCGAGATATCCACATGCAAATTATATGCGTGCCGAGGCCAGGAAACCGTCCAGACCGAAACAGGGATCGACCAGGTGGACAGCCGAGGGGGGAAAAGCGGGGTAAAGGGTATCGCTTAATGCGTAGTTTGTGTTGCGTTTATTGTTTTCATAAATAAAGAAAATCTTGTTGTACGAAAACGCGAACTCGAATTTGTCGGCTTACATTATTATTATTATTTTTATTTTTATTATTCCTTATTATTATTACTGGCACTGGCAATTCACTTTACAAAAGACAGATTCACTTCATTTTTCACAAAACAAAAACCAACAAAGGCACAAAAGCAAACTGATGGGAAGGGGGAGGGGGAAGGGGGTGGAGGGGGGGGGTGGCTGAGTAGACAGTCGGCTTAGTGATTTTTGTATTATTTTAATATTTATTTACATTTGAGCATTTTGCATAACGCGCGGGTCACGACGGAAATCGTCGGCTGGCAATTTATCAATACATAGTTGTTGTATTCGTTTTGTTTTCCTTTAGTTTTTTTTTCGTTTCGTTTCGTTTTTGTTTTTTTTTGTTTTTTTTGTAGGCTTTTGTAGCCTAAGGTAAGAGACAGAGCCAAAAAGGTTCAGGTCCAGCCAGCTACGTGCAATGTGCGAGGGGCCAAGCAAATGAAACAAATGAAAAACGCGCCAAAAAATCAAAACGCGCACAAATTTTTTGGCGGGGGGCGTTGCGCGATGTTAGAGACGAGATCAATGGGCAAAAAACAAAAAAAAACCCCAAAAAAAAACAACAAAAAAATGCGCCGGGACCAAAGACGAATCATTGGCTCTGGGCAGGGCCTGACACTGGGTACTCGAACTGCACTCGAACTGAATACTGCGTTCACGTCTGTCCGGTGAAAAACAAGTTCAAAGCGTTTGCGGCGCGCAACTAAATTGAAATGAGCTGAACGCCAAATGGAAAAGCCGCACACACTCCCCACAAAACACAAACACACACACACACACATAGATAAAGATACACACCTAGCTTTAGATACACTCGCCCATTTGCAGGCTTCAATGATTTTCCATGCGTGCGAACGCTTTTCAATGTGAATCCGCTGTGCGAATGAAAAACTGAGCTCTTGAATTGATTGAATGCCAGTTAACGTATAAATACACTATGCTGCATATATTAACAAATATCATTTAATATGCATATTTCATAATCTATAAACTTATATAAGCTTTAAATGGCATCAACTATACTTCTCTACTTTATCTTTATACTGGCCTAAGATTCAAACCCAAAACCTCCTTTAAGTTCTTATTTACTTAATTACTCTATAACTTAATATAATATAAAACTATATGTATATAAGGTATATAACTTTAATATATGTATTTATCCCCTTATTTAACACATGACACTAAACTCGAGCCCATAGACTTTGTTTAATTGTGTTGCATAGTGATGGATGAAAAGACCGCACAACAACACACCCACATTAACGGTGCTTGGAAGGGGAGGAGGGGGGGAGGGTTAGGGTATCTTTTTATTGTTAGTCTGTTTTGCGTGTTGGGGTCTCGCTGTTTAATGCGCGAAGTCTTATTGTTTGCACTACGTTAGTCCCCGCCCCGTCTATTTTAGCCATAATTGCAAAGTGCCAAGCGACGGAGAGCGACATCTGCCGCCGACGCCTTGAACTTGGCAAAAAAAAAATAAAAGACTTTGCCATACTGCGTTTAGATTACGTCCGCCTGCTGACAGGCCTTTTGTTTACGGCAAACAGAATGGACAGAATATGGCTCTCTGGCTTTTGTGCTCGATTCCCTGGTATTTAATGTGATTTCGATTATACGGAACATGCGATTTTTGTTTACAGCGCAACGGGGCAGAATGCTTCTAAGTGGTGAGAAATAAACATTTGGACAGTTGATAAACATAATGTTTTGATTTTACAACCAGACTGAAAATATGCGCACATTTCTAATACCAAACGATATGTCACACTCCGAATGCTCTTTAATCCTTAACTTAATTAATAATTGTGAATAGTTTCCATTGTGATCTACACTTATTAATTGAATGTGCATTTCCGCTAGTTGCGAGTAATTTATATTGTGAGTCAATTAATGATGTCAGCAAATTTTCTAACAACAATAGCTTCACTAATGTGTGTTAACAATGATCTCATATATGTATATTGTTGAAAAAGTAGTTTAAAAACCGGTATTAAACATTTAGTATATCAACTAATAACCCTTCATTAAAACAGCAAATGCCAATAGAAATCTTTTTGATATGCTCGGGGCGTCTGTCAAACTCTCCCTTATACATATGTACGTGTTGTGCCTGCAATACGCATAGTTATACAGTTATACAGTTGTACAGATAGTTACCGCAACACGCCCCGAAACCATTTCGAAATCGCAACAAATAATCGCCAAAAAAGAAACTCTTCAAATTACCCAAAAAAAAAAAGAAACTTTGGCATAAATTTGATTTCTAACAATGCGCCAAAAAATTTCAACTGCTCGTTTGAAATGATAAAACGCGACTTTTCCTAAGCCCAGAACTGTTTATCAAACTGACAGCGATAATCGCTCAAGCCGAGGACAGGCGCAGGCACAGGGTGCACATGCAAACTAACAACAACAACAACAACAACAACTAATGGGGCTCATGGCCAGGTTATTGGACACACCCAGCTAGCTGGTGGTGTGGCCCACAAGAGTGTTTAACGAAATATAAAAGCGGAAACGGAACAAAGCGGCAGACAGTTGCCAGCTACGTCACGCTTAACAACAGCTATGGGAAGGGACCTGGGGGTTGGGGTTTGGGGGTTGGTGGTAACTAAAAGGGGGGTTGGGCAACGTCTGAACTTTTGGAGAAATTGAACCTAGTCACGCCAATGCGAAAGTTTTAACCCTTCTGCGCTGCGCTTTGGTGCGACGCCCTCGATTCGCAGTAAAAATAAAATTAGCGGCAAATTACGCCGAAAATTATTGGCTTTAATTGAATTTCGCATTTAATTGAATTCGCTAGAAATAAAACGTTAGACAACAAAATCAATTAGTTGTCTGCGGCGAATGGGGGTTGTATTTATAGTTGACCCACATTTCGGCACTCAGGACACTCACCCGCTGCTGCTGCTGCTGCTGCTGCTGCTGATGTTGTTGTTGTTGTTGCTGCTGACGTCGACGCGGCAGCGCCAGACGCTTTTTAATCCACTTGAGCGTCGTTTGACGACTGCGTGTTAGCGACATGCTGCAAAAGCTCCAAACGTGCAGGATCAACAGCAAGAGGTGCTGCAGCCACTCGACGCACTGCTCGCGCGTTGGCAGACGCAACATTAAGCACAACAACAACAACGAGACTCGCACGCGAAAAGCTGCAACAACAATCTCATCACATGCGGGCAGTGCGACAGAGACACAAGACACTCACACACACACACACTAATAGTCACTTGCACTTGGCGCTCTTTTGGCAAAGCTTTTGCAAAAAAAAAAAAAAATGCTGTATTTTGTGTTTGTGTTCTTTTTTGTAATCACTTTCTTCTTCTTATAGCACTTCTTATTCTTTATAGCATTTGCGATTGCGATTAAGGTGGAGTGGGGGGCTTTTGGGGTTATTTGGCCTCTGTGGTTAATATTGTCACCGTGGACGGGACGCGGACACCGTTGTTACTTCAATTGCGTTTGTTGTTTGACTGAGAATGCGGTCGCGTTTGCCGCTACTGCGGCTGCGACAGCGGCTGCGACGGCGACAGCGACAGCGTTGACTGCGAGAGCGGCTTAGACTGAGACCGAGAGTGTTGCAGTAGGCGCAAATTGTCACCATTGCTATACCTTGTTGTTGTAGCTGTTGCTATTGTTGATATTGTGCGCGTTTTGTTTATAGCTCGCGTCCGTGCAAGTATGTGTGAGTACGTGCGTGTCCAGCGCCCAAGAAAGTAAATGCGAGCGTATAAATAATGCAATAAGCAGCAGCGACAAAAAAACCCCGAAACCTTAAACGGCACTTTTTTGCAGTCAGAGCACATCATACTTCAAAGCCGGCGTCGCTGCTGCTGTCGCTGTCGCTGCCATTGCCGCTGTCTCTGTTAAGCCCAGCCCTTCTCTAGGCCGCGGTCGCTGCCGAAACTAAAAACAGAGCTTTGCACTCAATTTGATTGCCGGCAACAACAGCAAAAACTACTAATATGCATGCCATTGGAGCTTTTGTTTGTATTGTTGTTGTTCTTGCTAGTCGCGGTGCTCTTAAGATGTTGTTTTTGTAATAGGCTGAAACACGGTGGTTGAAAGTGAGAGTGAATTAGAATAGAATTAGTATGTATAATAATATAAAAATACATGTTGTGATACACTTACCTTAATTATAATATGTTTTACATATAACATTACACATATATGCACATCACATCATTTATATTAAACTTTAAATGCAATGCATTTGGCACCACAGTGCTTGAGACACGTGTGTGTACTTATTTCTGACTCCCTGTCAAGACAAATGGAGAGAGCGCTTAGAAGGAAAGAGAACGAAAACAAAAGCTCGGCATATGAGTGCATTTTGTGCCGATAGAAAAAGTGGAAGCAGAAGCAGCAAACGAACGCAACAGAAGCCGAAAAGCTTTATCGGTACTTCTTGTTGTTGTCATTGTTATTTACTTGCTCACGTTGCCAATGCACTTTATTGTTGTTGCTGCTGTTGCTGTTGGCGCTCGTCGTTGTTATTACGGTTATTTATTTATTTATGCTAATGTTGCTGTCGACGACGACGCTGACGTTGCATTGTTTAGAATGAGAACAGCAAGCCAACAACAACAGGAACAACAACAACAACAACAGTAACGACAAGTGGCACTCACGCGACAAAGCCCATAAATAAAGTGTTCTCATAGTTATCTGCTGTACGAGATTCGAGCCTACACTACAACTTGTATTTACTTATTTGTATAAAGAAAGTGCAGGGCGCATCAGCATGTTTACAAATTTTTTTTTTTTTTGTTTTTTGGGGCTACGAGTTTTTCCCAGATTGAAAATTGTGAATTGTATAAAATTCTCAACACGTTTCCCTACGCTGATCACGAAGGGGCACACAGCTGATTCATGTGACTGCCGCCTGGTATCCAATGCAAAACCACCTGTGGATGGGACGTAGATGTCGCCGCTGGGTACGGCGGATACGTGCCACTTGCCAATGAATACTGTGTTTCTACTTTATGGCACCCAAGTGAATTTTGCTGAATGAATTGTGATGCCGTCGCTTCATTCATAACTTAGCCAAAGCCTGGCACGGCCCGAAAGGTGTTCGGTTGTTGGCATCGCGTGTGGCTTTAACTCTTATCGTGGCCGTATTATATTGATTTTAATCTGCTAAAGAAAATATGAAAGAAAATAAATCTCTTTCAAGCATTTTATACTCTGTTTATATGGGGATAAGGAGATCTACGTAACTTGGAAAAGTTTGTAGACACATTAAACAATGTGAAATCTGCCTTGAATAAAGGAATTCCATTTGCTGACTTTTCATCGAATACAGCACATTTCCATCCATTCTCTATAAATATATATATTTTTTACTGATGGCATCTGAACAACCGGAGAATGTTTCGGTGCGAGTCCGTTTCCAAGAGGACAAGCCGCAGATGAGCGGATCGGGAGACAGGCAGAACCAATCCGGGCGCAAGGATTCCTCAGAGGAGGCTGTAGCCGAAACGGAGTCCGAGCGTAGTAAGCGCAAAATGGGTTCCTGGGTATTCGAGAGCGTGGGCGGTTTCTATGTGCCCAGCGAGGATGTCAGCAAGTTGTCGCTGCGCCAGCAGGAGACACTGCTCATCAAGAATCTGATCTACGCCTTCTCGGGCGTGCCCTCCTCGCACATACACCCGGACATCGCGATGGACCAGATCGCCAAGCTGCGCACCGATCAGATCGATCAGGTGCGCTTCACCATCCAGGAGTGCTTCAGCGGCGCCTTTCGCACGCTGGCCAAGGAGCTGCTGCCCCTGATCGGCTACTACATCAACATCCAGACCTTCATCGATGAGGTCAACATGAGCTCCGGCTGCTGCCGATCCCTCGGCCAATCGCTCTACAAAACTCTGCAGCCCTACTTGGAGCTGCAGTCCACGCTGGAGACGCAGCTGCACAAACGCAAGCTGAATCTGCAGCAGCTGGTGCATCAGCTGCGTCCCTGGCTGCCAACAATGCTGGCCCTGGCCACATTAACGAGCCGCGTGCGCAGCGCCAAACTGAACAGCGCCCAGCTGCTGAGCCTTATGGAGGATCACCAGGAGCACTTCAAGTGCGACCAGCTGAAGCAGCTGCTGACGGACGTCTCCCACTACTACATGAAGATGGTGCAGCTCTGGACCCAGAAGGGCGTCCTGTACGACATCCGGCGCGAGTTCTTCGTGGAGGACACCAGCGCCCAGGACATGAGCAGCACTCTGCTCTCGCCCAAGCAGTGCTGCCACGCCTATTGGCTGCTGCGCTATCGGCTGCATCTGCATCGTTTGCCCAGTTTTCTGGAGCCGCTGCTGGAGCCCATCTTTCTGGCCGGCAAGTATCTGAACGTGCTGCGCCAGTGCAACGTGGAGCTGAAGCTGCTGCAGTCGCCGCTCAACTATGTGCCCGGCGAGCAGACGCACGCGGAGCTCATCCGCAGCAGCTACGAGCTGCCGGCGCGCAAGCTGCTGCACGTGCTCGTCCAGGAGCAGCAGCTGCTGCAGCATCTGGACAATTTGCAGGCGTACTTTCTGCTGCAGGAGCCGGGCCTGATGCAGATGCTGCTGGACGACTGCCCGAACTTAATGGCAAGCAGCGCGGACTGCGTCAAGTCGGAGCAGCTGCAGCAGCTGCTGATGCGCTCGCTGCAGCTGAGCGCGGATCCGCACAAGCATCTGGTGCGCGCCCAGCTGATGCACTGCGCCGTCACCACGCAGCTGGCCCAGCGCCTAAAACGTCAGGCGACGCCGCCAGAGCAGTCAATGCAGCCGGAGCAGGCGGAGGAGCTAACCAGCGAAGCAGACGCAAGCAGCGAGCTGCCGGCACAGCTGACACTCTATGTTTATGAGGCATTTGCGCTGCGCTACGAGCCCAAGTGGCCCGTCAGCCTGGTCATCCATGAGGAACCGTTGGAGCAGCTGCAGCTGCTGCACCGTGTGCTCTTCTATCTGCACTATGTGCAGCATCAGCTGGCATCGGAGGAGGCTGAGGAGAATGCGCTGCTGCAGCGGATGAGCGAGTGCATCCGCCAGCTGGAGCAGCACATGAGCCGGGACATTGTCCAGCTGCGCTGGCAGACGCTGATGGAGGTGGCCGCCAAGGCGCAGCTGGTGGACGAGCTGCTCACACAATTCGAGGACACGCTGGACGAGTGCATGCTGCTCTGCCTGACCTCTGAGCCGGTGACCTTTGTGCGCTCCCTGTTCACGCTGGGCCAGCTGTGCCTCAACTACAGCAGCTGCCTGGCGGAGTCCGTTGACTGCGCTTTCAGCGCGTCCGAGTTTGAGCAGGAGTTCAATAGCTTGTTGGCTGCCATCCTGGAGCTAATCACGGAGCTGGCCCGGCCGCAGGGCTCTGCTGGCGATCAGGAGCGCGAGTCCTGCCAACAGCTGCTGCAACGCCTCGAGCCGATCGTGAAAGATTTGGGCGAGGGCCCCGAGAATTAGCTGAGTTAAGTTACTATTTTTTTTTAGCCATGCCAAATTAGCCGTGGCCCAAAGTATTCGATGTGTTCAGACCAAGTTGCAACAAGTTGGGGCAAAACTGACAGCTTAAACTAACTTTGGGCTAATATCTATTATATCTAGAATATCTATTTTAAAAGTTAAGTTAACCAGCTCAACAAAAAGCTAAAAAAAAATTATAAACGAAGTGCGAATAATAAAAAAAAAAAAAATTATTTGTTAACTGAATAAAAACTTCAAAATATAAACATAAATGCGTACTCATTATTTTCTTTTATATTTATTTCTATTTTTTTTTTTATATTTAGTTATAGCTTTTTTAAGATTAATTGAATTTGAAGAAGTCTGAATTTAAATCAAAATCAAGATTAACAGAAAATAAAAAAAAGTATTGAAGGGCAAATAATAATAAAAAAATGAATTTGAAGCAAATATTTACTTGCGGCTTTTGCCCAAAAAGCATTTGCAAAAAAAATATTAAATAAAAGTCCGAATTTAAATCAAAATTAAGATCAACAGAAAAACATGTGCAAATAATTAAAAAAAATTGATACAAATTTTAAAATAAATATATAAGTATTTACTCATATCTGAAGCAAATATTTATTTGCAGTTCTTGTCCGAAATTCATAAGCAAATGTTTAGAATAAATATTAATAATAAATTTCAAATAAAATCTTCAAGTCAGAATTTGAGCCAAAATTAAGATAAACAATAAAAAAAGAATATCAAATTGAAAATAATTATAAAAAGCATTAATTTCATAACTGAATAAAAATTACAAAATAAATACTATTTTTTTTGAAGTAAATATTTCTTGATAGTTCTCATAAATTTTAAATAAAAGCTTCAAGTCAAAAGTTAAACCAAAATTAATATTGGCAGACTTTTGTTTAAGCCCTAAATGAGTTAATTTGTTGGCTTCAGCAAGTGTTAGTCTGAACGGAGCTTAACCTACTTATTGGCCAGCTCAATTCGGGCCGCCTTCGAGCTGCCCATTTGGCGCACAATGGGCGTGAATAATCGATGTGTGTGTTTAATTTTTGTGGCCAGTGCCGGGGACTAAATATTTATGCCCAGTCACGGCATCAAGCATCGATTTGCATAAGATCGTAAATTATTTTAAATGGCTGCAAAGCGATTTTAATGCAACGCAAAAGTTGCGGCACTTGCTGTGCGCCTGGTCAGCGGGCACGTCTGCCACAACTGCCACAACTGCCACAACTGCCACAACTGCCACGTCTGCCGCAACTGCCCCGTTCAACAATTTTCAATTCAAAGGCCAATTGTTATGTAAATGTGGAAAAATTGCACTTAGCCTCAGCCTCACGCAATGCACAATCAGAAATCTTTTATGAATGCAAAAAAAAAAAAAATAATAATATTAATAAAATTGAGGCTTGTAAGAATGCAGCATGAGAGGGTGAGTTGACTAAGGCATACCCTGTAAAGTGTTAAGTGATGATGTTGGTTCAATAAATGAAACTAGAACAAGAATTAGATCTTAATTTAAACTTCTTTTAAATATAAAAAAAATTCTAGCAAATGAAATTAAACGTTAGCTACCCTCAAGTCAAGGCAAACAGGGTATTGGAAAAGGCAACTGTAAACTAAAAAGTAAATCAAAAAGCATTTGCGCCGAATTCACTTTATATTTATCGCTTAGCTGCGCTTTAAGGACAACAACAGGTGGTCGCAATAATGATGAAGTTGTCGATGATGATGATGATGATGATGATGCAACAATAAAGTGCGGCCGGCGGCTCGAGTTGAGTCGACTCGACTCGACTTGTAGCCAATAATAATGCTCGCAAAATTATGGTAAAGTTCAGATGCATTGCTTCCGAAATGTATATCATTATGTGCTTGCGAAAATGATGGACTGCCGGCTGTCCAGTCGCATTTACCTGATCAATGACTCTGTGGCCCAGAGTGAGCTGTGTCCAGTGATATGTGCATTAAGCTTGATGCGGCTGAGTGCCGTGGGAAAGCGACTGCGGTTGCACTGCCCCAATGTGGCAGCGACTGTGGCAGCGACTGTGGCAGCGACTGTGGCTCTGTCTGCGGCTCAGTTCATTAAACCTGTGACACGCCCCGGTCACGAGATGACTTCATTCATTTGTGCGCCGCAAATGTCACAAACTTGAACCCCGAGCAGCTGTAGCTGAAGCTGGAGCGGAAATGCGGCTTCAGGGTTCACTGCACGTTTGATTAAGACACAAAACAAAATTTGGCATTGGCAATTAAAAGCTGGCCCATTGAAATTGCTGAATTGTTTTTAATGACAGACAATTCATAATAACACAAAATCATTCGATTTATGCAGATGAGTTGTAATTTAAAAAAAAAAAAAGATTTACCTTAGAAATTGTAAAAACAAACACAATTCAAGTTCGTTTCGGGCAGAGCGTCAAAAAAGGGGCTTAAAAACCAGAAAGCGCCACGAGCTGATTATAAAATATTTACATTCAATTAGTGCTTGACAGTAATAGTATTATAATAACTATTAATTTAAAATCATTTAAATAACAATAGTTACAGAAGTTACAAAGCTGAGCCTAAGTTTAATAAACATATTTGGCAATCATTGAAAATTGGACTTCCCGCAGAGCCTATTTAAAGAATTTTAAATACTAAATGAAGAGAACATTTATCTTTTAAACCACTAATTAAATATCTTTACAGACTTCAATTCAAGGTAGTATCATATGAAAATTCTACTTCTTTATAGAGAAAATAATAAAAAATTTTGATAGCTTAATAAAAATTAAAATAAATAGTTTTGGTTTAAATAACTTGAAAAAAAGTGTGTCAAACATAAACTAAATTTTTGCCATACAGTTTCTGTAGAAATTATATGATTTAGTAGTTCTATTGCTATAAGATTTGGCTTAAACTAAAGGAGTTTAGTGATAATCCTTATTCCACAGTTGGGTTAAAGTATCTCAAAAAATAAAAAAAAAATTAAAAATTAAATTTTCATACAAAATACTCAATTTTTTCCAGAGTGTTTCTATGACAGCTATATGATATAGTAGTGCCATGTTTATCAGATTTTGCTTATATTACAAGAGCAAAGTGAAATTTTGATTTACCAAGTTTCAATGAAGTAACTTGAAAAATAAAAAAGTTTTTTATATAAAAACCTAATTTACAGTTGATAATTCCTATGAGAGCTATATGATATTAGAGTCCTACATTATTAAAATTTTGTTGATATTAAAAGGGTATAGTAAAGCACATAATAACCAAGTTTGTTTAAGATATCTTGAAAAACAAAAAAGTTTTCCATATAAAAAACACATTTTTGACCAATCGTTCCTATGGCAGCTATATGATATAGTCATCCAATCTAATCAAAACTAATATATATTCTGCATAAAGTAACAAAATAAATAAATGCCAAATAATGTTAAGATAGCTTCAATATTAATATGCTTATATGAATTTAAGTTAATATTAGGAATACCCTTAACCTTATTTAAGCAAATTTTATTAAATCTTACCCCGGTGTTAATTTCAGCTGGAAATTGTTTTTTTTATCTCTTTTAATAGCGCTTTAATGAACACAACAAAAATTAATCCTGATCCTCTTCCACCACAAGGACATCCTCGGTCTCCGACACCTCGGGCTGCTCAATAGTGCAGATTTCGATGCCACGATCCTCGCCATCGGGCTTGGGTCCCAATTTGCGTTTGGTGTAGAGCAGATCGGTGCCGAAGTCGCACTCGAAGATCTGATTGTCGCGCAGCTTATCCTGGTACCAGAGCAGGCGATCGGTGTTGCCGCCCAGCGACTGATCCAGGAGCTGACGCCGCTGAAGTCCGCGCTCCAGCAGCTCAATATAGTCGAGGGACTTGAGTTCGGGAAAGTGTTTGAGCTTCTTGAAGGCCTGCTCGCAGACGCTCTCGTAGGACTCGGCCATGGCGATTTCGTTCTTGACCCGTTCGGCGATCATTTCGCTGCGCTGCATGTCCTGGACTTCGGCGGGCAGGATGCGCGACCGTATGGTGGCCACATCGTCTTCGACGGTCTGCAGCAGCTGGGCGTGCGATTCCTTCTTGGCCGTTTCGTAACTAAGTCGCTCCTTCTCCAGCGCCGTCTCGCGCGCCAGCTTCTCGGGATCCATTTGCTTGCGCGACATGAGAATGGTCATCATGCGATTCAGATTCAGTTCGTCCCACTTTTTGGCCATGCGCTCGTTGTAGGGCAAGCCGCCAAAACCCTTGCCCTTGCTCCTGCAGGAAAGTAGCTTGTCTTTAGTCACGCCCCCTTTTTTGCCCTTACCCTTTTTTGGACTTACGCTTGGTCCTCATCGGTTTCGGATGCCCGCTTGCGCGGATTAAGCTGCTCCCGCTCCAGACGCTCCATTTCCTTGCGCGCCTCCGCCTCGGCCTCGCGCTTCGCCTCGATAATGTCCTTGTTCAGCTCATAGTACTTCTCCTCCCAGGCGCGAATGTTCATCTTGCGCGTAATTTGTCGCAGCACATATTTCATCAGTTTCTGCGGAATTTCTTCAGCTAAGTAAAGCAACTTATCCTGTTCCCTACCAGGTGGATTACTTACGGCCAGTTCATTGTCCAGGGGCACATCGAAGCTGCTCGGCAATTTGACCATGCGAATGCTGCTGTTGTAATCGCCGATGCCGAGGATCTTGTTTGGAAGCGAAGGACGATGCTCGGTGACGGCTGTGATGATGCCGCCGCCCAGGACCTCAGTCAGAACAGCATCATCATCACGCGCTACAGGCGAGTAATTAAATTGAAGTTGGGAAAGCATTTTAAGGGAATACCCTTAACTCACCCAATATATCCCAGGCCTCCAGAATGCCATCCATGCGTGTGATATAAAGCACAGCAGGACGTGTCTCGCTCCAGGCGACAGCGGTGAGATCGCAAGGACGCTTGCGCCAGATAATAGGTGAATCATGATAATCCTCCTTCCACAGGGCGAACACGGTGCGTCCAATCGAGGCGAACATTTCGGGATAGAAGGGATTCTTGCTCATGGCCACGACGGGACCGTCGTGCACCATGGCAAAGTTGATGGTGGCATTGACCTGCTCCTTGGCGCCCGCCTCGCTGTACATGCCCTGCCACTCGACGCGTATGATGTGGCCATAGTAGGTGGACAGGATGAGGGATTGGCGCAGCTCCGGCGGATTCTTGGGCACCATCGATATGGGATAGTTCGCCGGCGAGGCGTAGATCGCCTTGGCCGTGGGCGTGTTTATCGAGAAGACCGATGTGTCCGCAATGATGCCGGTCAACGGTTCGTTGTAGGAGATGCTATAAGTCGGCTTGATTGTCTTGTTGCGCAGCACGGACTCGTTTTGGGTCAGTTCCTTGGGCAGATTCTTGGTACGCTGTGCCGCCTCCTTCTCCCGCTTGGAGCTCTCCCCATCCAGATTCCAGAAGTTGACAGTCCCATCAAAAGCGCACGTTATAAAGAACTTGTGATGATTGCGCTTGTCGGGATCGTTGAACACCTTGCCAAAGTTGTTCAGATAGAAATGTCTGCTCAGCCAGTAGATGCCGGTGATGGCGCCGGTGGGCGAATGCTCCAGCGGCGATATGGTGGCCGGTGCCACAACCACCTCCTCGTTGATGTCCAGCGTCCAGTTGAGAAACTCACCGATCATCGCACGATATTTGGCCTGGGCGGGCGTCAAATATTCCTCCTCCTCGAGGTGATCGCAGCGACCCTGCAAGTCCCACAGCACCAGCTGCCCGTTCTGGCAGCCGCCCAGCAGAATGTCCCCGTTAAAGGGACAGAACGAGAGTCGGGTTATCTCGAAGGGCGCCTCGAACTCCAGCTTATAGTTGAGATTGTCGGAAAAGCTCCAGAGCAGCACCGGATTCGGCTCGAGGACAGCGCGCTGCACGAAATTCACCTGGTTGGTGGCCAGGTCAACGGTCACCGGTGTGCTGAACGCGTAGGAGACGGCGATCAGGCCGGAAAGCTTTGGATACCAATCGCTGCTGGTCACAAAGCGTTTGTCGCTCTTCGAGATGTTGGCAAAGCAAATGAACTCCTCCAGATATGGATTCGTGTAGTGGACCACGTGCCTAACCGTAATCAGCTGATAATCGTTGCTAAAGCAGGGGAGAATATTAAGATTTAGATTTATGCAAAAGGTTAGCTTAAAGTGAAACTTACCGATAACTATCGATCTGATTGAAATCGAGCGTTTCCAGCAGCAATTGCATTTTATTGGACATTTCCGGCGGCGGCTTCTCCTTCTTCTCCTCCTTGGCGGGCGTGCCAGGACGACTCGGTTGAGCGCCAGGCTCCTCCTCCTCCACATCGGACTCATCCAGCTCCAGATCTGCAAAGAGACAAGCCCTAAATAATCCGATCTGGCAACTTGGGTTGACTCACCTGCATCGTCGATCTCGTAGAGATATTGGGACCAGGCGTTCGACGGAAATGTGGGATTTGTTTGCTGCTCGCGATCGCAGACAGCTGGCGACGATTGGACCGCAACGGAAATGCGACGCTTGGTGATATTGTCGTACTTGACCTCCTCCTTGGGCAGGAGCTCGATGACCCCGTCGCGAACATCGCGCGCCAAGCGATAGTCGAAGGCGACGTGGCGCGGCTGCTGGATGGGATAGACGCTCTGGATTTCGACGTCGACGGGCTCGTCGTGGTGGCGCTCCACAAGTATGGTCATCTCCTGTTCGGTGCCCATGCTCAGCCAGCGACGGGGCTTCTTACGCATGCGGCTCTGCATGCGCCAGCGTTCGAAGGCCTCCATGTTCTGGATGATGCCCATGGCCGTTTTGGTGTCCTTGCTGCTCACATAAAATATGAACGGATCGCCCTCGGGCGGATCCTCATCCGATTCGGTCAGCGTCGGACAGTAGCCCATCAATACGTAATGTTCCGGATTGAAGCCCTTGAACAGCTTTAGTAGCTCGGTCGCATTCTCGATCTCCTCGAACAGGATGTCGCGCATATCCTTGTACTGCACTTGCTTCCAGGGAAACTCCTGGGTGACATTGTGACCCACCTGAATCTTCAGCGCCTTTTGCACTTGATCGCTGTGGTGAAAGGAATTGAATTGAATGGAATTTGTTGAGTTTTATGTTTGAGTGGAACCCACATGACCATTATCTTCTGGCAGGTGGGCAGCGCCAGCAGCGTGCGCCACGAGTCCTGGACACTGTACAGCTTCTGCAGGTCCTCGACCTCCTCATCGGAGCCGGGCTGCACAAACTTCCTGATATATGGCCGACGTTTCTGAATGCTGCCCGACTCTGGGCCCAGCTCCAGATCGCCAAAGTTTTCTCCGGCCTCGTCCATGTCGCTTTTAATCTGAATCTATATTATAGTTATTTATATATGTTGTTATTTTTTTTATAAATTGTCGTTGTTGTTGTTTATCAAATGCCAAATTCTGTCATGGCAATAACGGAGCATGCGCCGACTGAAATTTCTAACTATGGCAACTTCTTTCACGCACGTTGTGAGCTCTAAAAAATTAAGTCGAAGCATTTTCACTCATTTACATGGGCAAATTTTTCTCTCTTTTTTTTTTTTTGTTGAGTGGGTGATTGTTGCTGCTGCTGCTGCTGCAGTTGTTGCTGCCATTTCACATCATTATCTTTGACCAAATACGGAACTATGCGAGGCAAGCGAAAAAATAAAAAAAAGATACGCAATTGTGTGTCAGTCACGGGGGCCTCAAAATATGTGTTTTTCATGTGGCCCATGCCGCATGCGGCAAGCGGCATGCGGCATGCGGCATGCGGCATGGACATGATCTGTGTGGCAGTTGCGGCGCAGTTCAACAAACGGCAATGCCAATGTTGGAAAGCGCTACGCAATCGAAATCGAAAGTTCTGTGATGGACAGCTGCAGTCCACCGTCGATGTCAATGCACCACCATCAGCACCACCAGCACCACCATGGGCAAGCACCACAAGTAGCCACTGCAACTGCAACTGACACACATTTAATGGTTGCACGTCGCTCACTTTCATTTTCATTATTTTCATGCTGCATTCTGGGCGCAACTTTCGATTTTGAACGCAATTTATGCACCTGTCAGCTGATAGCTGATAGCTGGCACCTCCGATTAGTTCGGCGTTCGGTTGCACCAGCAAATAAATCACTGGACAAATTGTTGACAAAACATTTCGTAATTTAAATAAAAAAAAAGCCAACACAAGCCCGACAAGCTGCCGATAGTCGCCTACCGATAGTTGCAGCAGTTGCCAGCATGCAACACCAAATCCCAGTCCAGGCCCAGGCCCAAACTCCCCCCCCCTCCCCAAAATAAAAAACAAACAAACAACTTCCTCATCCGCCTCAGCCAGCCAGGCACAACAATGACGACGTCCAAGTCGAGGCCCAGGCTGATAATTTTTGATTGTGCGCCGTTCGCTGTTCGCTGCTCATATGCAAAGTGAGTCCAAGGCGGACCCAACAAAAAAAAAGCAGCACCAAGAAGACAAAAACCCAAACTCAGCTCCACAATGCGACGGCTACCACAGCTACCCAGTTTGTTCATAGCTTCCCCCCGCCCCCCGCCACCCTCTTGACCCTATTGACAGCCAGCCGAGCAGTCGTCCAAAGACAACGAGCACGCTCAGCTTTTCATTTGTAACACCAAATACGTGATACTCTTTCCAAGTTGCGGATTGTGAGTGAGTTGTCATGGAAAGCAACACAAAGAAAGATTATTATTTGAATAAAATTTGTTCACCTTTTTTATGTTAAATTTAGTACTGCATATTTTAAAGATTTTACAAACACTTTATTTAAGCTAACAGCAAAAGTGGTTCACAGCAAAATGATTAAGCATATATTTTAAAAGATCACAAGACGTTGATCAATTTATTAAATATAATAATTTGAATTTGAACTTGATTTGATTGACGATTTTCTTTAAAAAAAAAAGGCTTAATTAATAAATACATTTGAAGCAATAAAAGCTTAAACTTTTTAATTACTGCAATTATTTAATCTGAGAGTATATTTATAAATTAAATAAAAAAATAAATGTATTTGTACTTAATTTAAAGACAAATGTAAAAGCAAAATTCAATTTGGTTAAAAAAGATAAATTATTGTTAGTATATGGGCAATCTTGGGATGAAGTCAGTGTAATATTATTAAAAGCTGATATATATACTATTAGTATAGCTAAGGCCCATATAAGAACTTTCTTGGGGAGTTCAGCTTTGTATGCTTTAATTTTATTACTTTAAATAGTCTGCTTAGAATTTCTGTTAGGTTTTTTTTTAAATATAATTTTGTATATACACGCTACTAAATTTAATATGACCAAATTAATCAATTAAAAATCCTTTACTTATAGTAATAATAGTGCATTGAAGTTATAATAATGCTGAACTTATTTTTAAAAAAATAGTGTCTAACTAAAGACATCTACATTGAGCATATTTTTATTACATTTTTATAATAATATTCCCCAAAACAAACAAGAGTTAACCTGACTAAAATATATAAAATATAAAAAAGTAATTTATATTTAAAAAAGAATTAAATTGAATTTTGTTTACTTTAGTTCAACTTCAAGTTTAACCCTGATTTTTGATACTTTAACTTTTTTCCTTGGTTTGTGTACTTAAGTGGAATATCAACTTGTTGTTTTAGAGTCAATTTAGACGCACTTTAATTTTGCTGAGTGCATACAAATGTTTTACTCAAGACCACAAAATAAAATGAATTCAAATAATATATAAATTAAACAGACCGGCAAAGGAATTTTCGAGGAAACAAATAACAAATTAAGAATGATGAATAATAAACTCAAAAGGATACGGAAATAAATATATTAAAACATATGAACACAAAGGCTTCATTAGAAATCTTTTATATGATTTATTTAAAAATATTAATCACAGCAACATAAAGAATACGAAACTAAAGGTGATTCAAATAAATACAATTATATATACATATATGTATAGGTATGTAGGGTATAAAATTGCCTTACTTTCTCATTAGCTAAACTTCATGAATTGAGACAAATCGCCAGTTGATTGGACCGGCAATAAAAATAATAAAATATTTGAAAACCAATCTAAATAATTATTCATAAAGATATTTGTGTTTTTATGTGAACTGCAACAAACGAGCAATTTAAAGATATGTATATACATATATATGTATGTGTATATATAAATCTGTAAGATTACGATATGGCTGTCACAAACATCACGTGAAATTATGAGATACTCGCACTGGCAGTAAAACAAAAACAACAGCAACAACAACAACAACAACAACAACAATAGGCCGGGGCCAATCCGGGGCTGGGTTAAGCTGAGCCGCATAATCGGCAAAAAATCGGCTGGGGCAGAGCCAATGAATGCAACAGGCGGCAGTCAGAGCCAGTCAAGCAGTCAGCGGCAGTTGTACAACTGGCGACAAAATGTTGCATGTTTGTGGCTGTCACCAGCGAGTTGCACCGCCCCGCCCAGCCCCGCCCCGCCCGGTTGGCAGGCCGCCTGCCTGCCTGCCTGCTTGCCACACGTTGTTTTTGCCAGTTGCCAGCAATATATGCAAAAAGGTGCTAAAAAGATCAGAGGCAGCGATTTATCTTCATTTGCATTTGACGTCGTTGGCTGTGTGTCAAAAAGGTGTTAAGTGCCACAGTCTCAGTTGCAGCAGCAACCACAGCCAGAGTTGCCACGGCGCCGCTTTTGATGACAACCGACGGCAACGGTAGTCGAAGCGCATAATTTTCGATATTTTATAACTTTGCGGTAGCCAAAAAAACAAAATACAAAATACAGCCACAAAAAAATGGCTACTCGCTGGCACATCAATCCCATCGACCGACCAGCCCAATAAGGTAAAAGCTCTCCCCCCCCCACCCCCCTGTTTTCCTCGATGCACCGTTATTAGCGGCAGCCAAATTGGCCAAAAACAGTGGCCACTTCTAGGCAGAGCTTAGATAGTCGCACCGATAAAAGGGACATGAAATTCAAATTTGAGCGCCAAATTTACCCAGCGAGTTATCGGGACGAAGTGAAATTGGCGAATGCGGCTTCCGTATTACGACAATTTGTGAATTATGTGAGAAATTTGTAAGTGCTCTAAATGCTTTACTGATTTCCCAGATCACGTTGGCCTAAGCGGCGTATGCGCAACAAACGTAAATGGGTTTACAGCCCCGAAATTGGGCCACACACAGAGTATGGAGTGCCTTATGTGTGCCTTAAAGCCGAAGACCGCTACAAATGGCGAATTGTGATAAAAAGCAATCAATTCGGATAAAGTCAGATTGCGGGCAACTTTTTATTTATTCATTTTTTTTTTTATATATTTTTTTGTTGCATTTTATGTTTGTGCAGAAAGTGCCAGAAAGAAATGCAAAGAAAAGTGATGTCAAAAAAAGGGAGAGCATGGCTAAAAGTGTAACAAACGTGAGAAGGAATTCAGGTTTATTAACGTGAATTTGCCTGCTGATCGTCTTAAGGGAAAAGCAAGTTAACTGCGGTGAAATAATTAAATTATTTGACAAATGATAAAATTGTAGCTCTTTGCCTGCAATTATTAATAAATAAATAACCCAGCTAATGCCAAAGAATTCGGGTTTATTGATCGTCTTAAGGGAAAAGCAAGTTAACTGCGGAGATATAGTTAAATTACTTGACAAATATAATAATTTTAGCTTAATATCTGCAAATATTAAATAATTAATAATTAAAGTTTTCAATTAGTATTAGCCCCAAGCTAATGTCAATGAATTCAGGTTTATCAACATGACATTCAAGTTAACTGAGGAGAAATAATTAAATTACTTGCTAAATAATATTGTTTGTACTCTTTGTCTGCAATTAATAATTAATTAATAATTAAATTACATATTAAATATTGTAATTTTAGCTTTGTGTCTACAATTATTATTTAATAAATAACCGAAGTTTTCAATAAGTATTAGCCCAAGCTAATGCCAAAGAATTCGGGTTTATTAACATGAATTTGCTTGCTGATCGTCTTAAGGGAAAAGCTAGTTAGCTGAGGAGATATAATTAAATTACTTGACAAATAATATTGTTTAGGCTCTTTGTCTGCATTTATTAATTAATGAATAACTGAAGTTTTCAATAAGTATTAGCCCAAGCTAATGCCATATTAACCCCGCAAAGACTTTCCCCCGCCAAATTGAACGCAGCTGCGCAGAGTAGAAAAATATGCGTTAATCTGTTGAGGAAAATCTGTAAATTAGAATTCGCACATGTGGCAAATGTGGCTGCCGCAGCGAATCGCAGCCCGTCTGTCTGTCTATTTGGTTGTGACAATGATAATCCCTGCAAAAATATGCGCACAAATTAAGTATCCAAAGCCGATGGCGAGGGCGATGGCGATGCCGATGCCGATGGAGGCTTAAGGCGGATAGGAGGGGAGGGGGAGGGGGGGCGGGTGCTTAGCGCTGGCTCGGTCCATTGTTGGCATATTTAAAGTTGTAAAATAGCGAAAAACACGTTTGACCGACATTCGTGACCAAAGTGCGGCTGCCGTGGCTAATGCCAACGGGGCTGGAACTTGGGACTTGCTTTGCCAGCGACTTGCCGGCAGCACCAGGATTTCAATTTCGATTTCGATTTCGCTTTGGCCGGCGACAAATGTGCCGCGTCCGCCTAACAGCCACCCCCCCCCCCCCCCCATCCACCCACCCCGCCAATTGACCGTGTGACTACTTTAGCAAATGAAAATGGTTGCAAGAGGAAGAATTGAAAAACGAAACCTTTATTTCGTTTATTTTTGTTGTTGTTTTTTTTCTAAGCCAAACATAATTTATGATGCACTTTTGTGGGGCTTGGGCTCCGCGTGTGACTCATGTGCCGAGCACACACAGTTCCACAGTTCCACAGTTCCGCCGTTCGTCGCCAGGTGTCGCTCAGCGCTCAAACAAAAGTGAAAATGGACAAAAATGAAAACCACAAAAATAGCAGACCCTAAATTGTGGCGCATTTGATATTTATGATGGTCTTTTAATCACATGTGAATGCGACAACGAGTCTAAGTCTGAGTGTGAGTGTTAGTGTTAGTGTGAGTGCACTGACCTCAACCTCAACCTACGTAGAGTGCTACGGCTACCGTATTTGCCGGTGAAAATCCCTCGCTAACTATGTTAAACAGCGAAATCTGACTCAGGCTCGGGCCGAGGCGCATGACTCCCGACGACAGCGGCATCAAGATAAAGCCGCATGACATACGGCGACAAGAAGCTACCAGAGCTTGCCACGAGTAGCAGCTAGAGCTGGAGCTGGAGCTGGAGCTGGAGCTGAAGGAGCAGCAGGAGGCAGCGGGAGCAGCCTTAGTCTTAGCCTCAGTCTTAGCCTCAGTCTTAGCCTCAGTCTCAGTCTCAGCCTCGTCATCGTCATCACCGTTTGGTCGGCCCAAACTTTTGTGTGCGCCCAAATTTGGTCAAACGTGCAAAATTTTTCAGCCGCACGCTGTCAAAGTTTTTGGCATAGAAAGCGAAATTTAACGTCAACTTGGCTAACTGAATTTTTGCTGCCTGCTGCTGCTGCTGAGGTAATCTCCATGACAGTCAGACAAATGGGCAGGCGACAGGAGACGAGAACCCGAAGAATTTCGCTTCTGAAAGCGAAAGTCTATTTAAATATACCCTGTAAATGTTGGGTGGGGCTTGTGTTTCCACATTTTTTTTTTATATTCTATAACAACTTTTCCAACTCTCCCTCAAGTTTCCTTTCTATAATATGCAGTCGTAAAGTATAAAAAAATTTAAAAAATTAAACTTTAAAAACTTGCCATTATGCTCTGTTTTTATGGCTAAGCGAAATGTGCATAAGTTAATATATATATATATATATATATATTTTTTTTTTTTAAACACACCCTAATCCCCACAAGATCATAAAATAACAAACAAATTGTGAATGGTGCAAACAAAAACCGAACCAGTAGCTAATAAAAAAAAACAAAACGACTTTTGCAGAGGAGTTAAAATTGGTAATACATTAAGTTAAAGTTTATTGCACATATTGTTGTTATTTGTCGCGTGACGTCAGAGCGTGTGTGTGTGTGTGTGTGGCAGAGTGTGTGTTGCAGCAGGCAACATTAACGGCGGCCCACGCGGCGCATGTGTAATCAATCAAAATGGCCAACGCTGTGTCTGCGGCTGTGGCAGAGGCCAAGGCAGAAGCCACAGGGCGTTGCTAATGTTGATGGTTGCCACAGTGTCAGGGGCATGCCCCGGCCGGCAACGGCTGCCAGTTGCTGCCACTTGTTGCCGGGTTGCGTTGCAACATTGCCTTGTGTGGCATTTGAGGGCGTAATTACATTTTCATTGCAAGACGCAGCTGCAGTTAAAGTTGCAGTTGAAGTTGCAGTTGCAGTTGCAGTCGCTGTTTAAGTTGAGTTGCGTCTCTCCCATGAAAAAGCAAATTAATGCCAATTTCCGTAAGGCGAACAAACATACAACACATATTTGCACCCGCGGCAAGTCTAATGATTAATTTTCCCAGCCAATTGTTAGCCATTTGACAATGACAATAAACAAAAGCTGCTCGCAGTGGGCTGAGAATGTTTTTTGTGCACAAATCGAATCGAAACGAATCGAATCGAAATCAATCTGCAATTTTAATTTACAATTTTATTTGGCCAGCACACACGAAGGCGATAAACATCGGCATGCACGACTCCGGCCAGAAGTGCTCTTGGCCAGGCCCAGGCAAAAGCCAAGCGCGACTAAGCCAAACAAACGCTCGACATTTTGCTGGGTGTGTACCAAGAATCAAAAGCGACAAAACAAAAAAACACCAATAAACGGAGGGGGAAAAACAGCAACAGCAACAGCAACAACAACAACAACAACAACAACAATAAAAAAAGGTCAACGGGCTGCAATCAAAATAACTCAAAATAACTCAATTTTCGGGAGCAATTAAAATGCTGGCGCTGATCAGCCGCAAGCCGATAAAAAATACCGCCCACACATCGATTGGCGGCAACTTGTAACATTTGTCTTTGACGCCCAACAACAAAAAAAAAAACAGTCAATAAAAATAACTGCAATTTCTGAACGAATTTTGAATACACTTAAAGCATATTTCTATACTAAAATATATAAGCAACAATAGGGATAGGGATTCTTATTGATAAAGATAATTCTAATGTTAACAGAATATCGATAATTTCTATATCTATATTTATTCTAGTTATTCAGCCAATTAAATTGAAGCTAGCTTTGATTACAGTGCGAATAAACATATTTTTCCATTTTATACTCTATCTAATCAAATCAACCTACTCAAAAGCCTTGTTAAGCCCACAGCAAGGGTATACAAAAGGAAATATTTTTATAAAAAAAATAAAAGAAAAAAAAAAGATTGCATGTAATTAACAGTCAATAATAAAAAATTACGTATACGCATACGTGATTTTGTGGCCCGAGAGTTGGCGGCAATTAATATGCTCATCGATTTTTGTCTCGCCTGCATCATCTGGCCTCAACGCTTGGCCTTTGCTGGCTACAGGGAGTTGGGGGTAGGGGGCGTCGGGGGGGGGGGGGGGGGGGGGGCTCGGGGGGGGGAGGGGGGGGGGGGGGGGGGGGGGGGGGGGGGGGGGGGGGGGCGTGGCTACGGCAGCGGAAGGTGGTTGGCAGCTTCACCCGCAACGAAAGTTGCGAATTCTTGGCTCGCTTTGGGAGCGAAATGAAAAGTGAAATTACTTATTATTAATGAAATTAATATATAAGCATGTTTTGGGTGCGTATGTAATCGCATGTGTGTGTGTCTGTATGTGTGTGTGTGTGTGTGTGTGTGACAGCAACACGTACATATGTTAAATCATAAAAAAACGACGATAAATAAAAGACTCAGCTACAGCAGCCACAAAGAGCTTCAGGCCAGGACGGGCCAGGCCATTCCATGGAACACGTTTCACATCGGGCAGCATCACAGATAAAAAAAAAAATAAAAAAAAAAAAAAAATGCTTTGGCTTTGGCCCGGGCATTAAAAAGTTCACTTTCGTTTGTGTCCAAAAACTGTACGCTGTACATGCTGCGGCATGCGGCATGTGGCATGTTGTCGATGTCGATGTGGCCCGGCCGTGCATCTGCTCAGCGTACTCTCCATTTGTATGATAATGAACACGTAAAAATTGCGCAAAACCAGTCGCCGAACGGACCCAAAAAACGTTGCAAATTGTTGCGGATGCTCAGCCAGCAAACCAACAACAAACAAGCCAACAAACCAAAACAACCAGCAGTCAGCAATGGCCAACAGCTGTCCCACTGCCAACGAGCCTGTCCCAGTTCGCGGCCTGGAATCAGTTCAGCTGCCAGCCAGTGAACCCCAATTTAAGGTTTATCCAGTATCAGTGACAAACTGTGACTGCCCCAAAAACAAAATGAAGGTCGCCGCCTGTCAGCCAAATGTGCTGCTTATGAAATATGATCTTGGCCGATTATCGCTGCGATGACTTTTATAGATAAGCCTGCACCAATTAGTCAGCTTATCTCTGGATTATGTAAGCTCTTGGGTTTCTTGAAAAAGGTTTTAGACACATGTAAATAAAATGTCATTTTCAATTTTGATTACAATTTGTTTATACTTTCCCATATAATGTAATTTCGGGTCTTTCACATATTCACAATTGTCGCAATAATCGCAAATTGTGTAAACACAAAAAAATAAAAAATAAAATATAAAAAAAAATGGCAAAAAAAATTGAAAATTGTAAATCGCGTGCAATTACACAACTTAATTTGGATTAATGACGTTAATAAATTGCACCCTATAAAATCGAAATAAATGCCACAATTTCCGAGCTGGAAAAAATGCGTTGCAAATGCTCTGTTAAATTTATGTAATTTTCAATTTCCTTGTGGCCTTTTTAATTAAAACATAAATATTTATATATGGAATATTTCACATAGCGAGCCATGCGATGGAAATTAATTCGGCAAATAAATAATAAAATCATTTACAATATAATTGCAACGAGCCCGAAAACACTTTCACCTTCGCCACGACTGTCTGTGAGGGGTAAAAAGAGGCGGACGGGGGAGGGGGAGGGGGAGGGGGCGAGGGCGGGTCTCCGTTGTTGCCGTTGTTATTTATGCTTTGTGGGTGTTCAACATGCAGCATTTTGAGTCTTTACCACAGTTTTTATTGTGGCAGTTGCAGTTGCTGTCGCTGCAAGTTGCGCGTTGCACGTCGCACGCTGCCCGTTGCCCCGTTGCCCGTTGCCCGTTGCCCGTTGCCCGTTGCCCGTTGCAAGTTGTCGGTCGCGGCGCTTGGCATAAACATATTTATGTATTAAACAGTAAAAATCTTTATGGCATGCAAGTGCCTGCAATTAGCCATAACCAAAGAAAAAAACAGGCAACAAGCAAAGTATTCAAAAGTATTTCAGCCGTTTTTTTTGACGTGTCAATTTGGGGCCACAACAAACACACCCCAAAAACAAAAAACAACAACAACAACCATTGCATAACTCCGCCAGATCCGAGCTTAGAATCTAACATTTTCACCTGACAGTGACTGCCAAATCGCAAGCTGGCAATCAATAAATGTTTGATTAGCCCCAAAGCACATACATAAAACATGACTAAGATGATCATAATGGCCATGATTATGAGCCCAACAATGCGCCTGCTGATTGGCCAAAACGAACAACAACAAAATAAAACGCTAACAACTTCGCACTGTGGTGCAAAGTTGAGGCTTAAAAGATAATTTACCTTAAAGATATATTTTCGAATAGAATTAAAATTCTTTGAGAGGGTATAGTAATCAATATCTACTTAAACTTAAATTTACAATCATTGCTTGGCTAACAACTATTGTAGAATCTGTTCAACACCTCTTTAAAAACTTCATCTTGATAATGTTTGTATTTGAACAAAAGAATTTGATTGAAATCTTGATAAACTATTGTTTAAAGTAATGAATTGCTTTTTGGTTGCCAAACACTTGGAGTCAGTGTAGAAGGCTGGCTGGTTAGCGGCGGTGCATAACTCATAAGTGGCAGTCATTTGTGTTATGTGGCACAAAATGCCAATGAACCCAGCCGCCAAATTGTTTGGCCTGCCTCATTTTTTTTTGGTACTCGTTGCAAACAAAACGGAAGCGACCTCAAGTGGCAACCGAGGCAGGCGATAATTTGCGGCCGCCTGACATGCATATCAGAGCGGACCGTGGGCGGACACACACAACAACGCAACAAGGCAACAAGGCAGCCAACGCACTTGAAGGCCAAAAGACAAAGACAGAAATAAAAAAAAATAAAATAAAAAAAAAATAAAATAAAAAAGAAAAAAAAATAAAAGGAAGAGAAGAGTAGAGAAGAGAGAAATAAAGTGCATGCTCAAAGCGCGTTAAACGATGATTTAATGCCAATAAATAAGTGTAAACGTTCATTACAGATAATTAATGTATCTGCGCCGGCGCGGCCAAAGGTCGAGCGGGTCTCGAACTGTGCCTGGGATGAGTTCGCTGCGTTGTGGAAGATGAAAGAAAAACGAAGAAAAGTGAAACTTCAATTAGACGCTTAACAACATTATGGCGTGGACGATTAAGACTTAAATTACGAGCATCGCAAGTGCAAAATTTGACATTTCACCTGCAATGTGGAAGGCGAGGGGGAGTTTTGGAGGAGGTGTCAGACTTGCCATTGATCTCTTTATCAGGTTGTATGCATACATGGCCCACAATTCATGCAACAGGCAACAATTTTCCACTTGCCCCGTACTGACAATGTCGCCCAATTCGTCTTGCAGTTTTCATGCCCGCCGGCCTGGAAATTGTCTGGCTCAGTTTTCAGTATACGGTATTCGGTTTTCAGTTTCAGTTTCGGGCCTTTTCAATTTAAAATGTAAATCAAGTGTGAAAAACACCAAAAAAAAATCACAAAAAAAAAAAAAAAAAAAAAACCCGTCCACTTAAACAAATTTAATGGCAATATGCCCGGTTGTGACTTTTTTTTCTTTTTTTTCTTCGTTGTTGTTATTGTTGTTGCTGTTGCTGTTGTCTGCCTGGCAGTCCCGGTAATAGTTCAATGATATTATAAATCAGTCGACCACTGGGGGAGTCCACCAAAAAGCACTTTCAGCTCCCGTTGCTGCCGCTCTTGGCTTGTAATACAAGCTGCAAAGAATGCAAGTGACACACTTTTCATTTGGCAGTTGCCACTTGGCAGGCAGCTCATTTGTCAGCAGGAAGCTGCAACCATGTTGCAGCTCACCAAAAAAAAAAAAAAAAGGTTGCGCCGCAATTTGCGCATGCGCACGCAAATTACGCGCCATAAATCATGCAACGGCCCCTTTTGATACACTGCCAAAGGGTACATCACTTTTGTGATGGCATTTGTAAAACTAATTTAAAGTTGCCTTTCATTAGTATATATATATTCCTAAGCAATATCGATTACGAAGTTTATAAAGTTATTAAGTTACAGTACTCTCAATTTTTAAGATATTTTAATATTGACTTATAATATCATATAGCTGCCAAAGGAACTATCAGTTTTGTTTTCTCCAGATAACTTAACCAACTTAGCATGACAATTAAATACGTAACATATAAGCCAAGTCCCGTTGATATTGCATTACTATATCTTATAGCTGTCATAGGAACTATCAGCCAAAAAATGTGTTTTAATAAGAAAAACTTGTTTAATTTTTAAGATATCTTAACCAAATTTACCAATTGGATAAAATGGCATGCTCTTAATAAATCAGCTGACTTTCAACAATATATCACCTCTATATCCTATAGCTGTCATAGGAACTATGGACCAAAAAGTGAGTTTTTGTATGAAAAAATGAATTGATTTTTAAGATATTTAAACCAAAATTAGTAGTTAGAATAGAGGGTAAAATCTTAATAGGATGGCCAACTTTCAGTATTTTAGCACTTTTATATCATATAGCAGCCATATGAACTAAAGGCAAAAAACTTGGTTTTTGTTTAAAAAAAATTTTGTTTTCTACAATATCCAAACTAAACTTTAAAATTATGCAAATCACAAGTCTTTGAAAATAAAAGCTTAATATTATCAAGATCAGTCATGTATATCATATAGCTGCCATATAAACTATTAATAAAAAACTTAATATATATGTATGAATAATTTTTTGTTTTTAAAGAAAATCTAATCAAACTGAACAAATAGGATTTTAAATATATCCTTAATATATGAAGAAAATCTTACAAGCATTGACAAAATGTATCAGATAGAAACTAAAAAATCGTTTCTTTATATCCACGAAATGACTGCAAGGGTATTCAAAAAGACGCCACACTAAAGTTAACTGTTCTTTCTGGTTATATTTTTTTTTTCCTTTTTTGTTGCTGGGCTGGGCTGGGGCTCAGGTGGAAGAGGGGGCTGGCTGGGGCTGGGGCTGGTAGGTGGGCAGTAGGAGTAGCCGCAACTGTCACCGTGGCTGATTGCCAGCCTGGAGATTAGCGCGCTGCGATAAACACATAAACTCATATAAATTGCAAAGAAAGTGGTTGTGGACATGTGAATACTCATTCGAATGTATTCGAATGGTCGCGTGCGTGTGCAATTACCCCCTCACCTGCCACTGCCCATGCGCCTGCCCCATGTTGCATGTGCATGTGTGTGTGTGTGTGTTAGTTTGACATTTGTCTGGCTGACCCTGACCCACAAAAGTCAATGCGGCAGCAAAATGCAATTGCCACCGACAACTGGCAAGCGGCGCGTTGCACGCTGCAAGTTCAATTTGTGGATCCCAAATTGAAAAGGAAAAAAAAGAGAAGTCAGCGTTGCCAGACGTCAATCACTTTGGCACTTTTATTTTGTTTTGTTTGCCCGCTCAAGACTTGAGACGTGGCATGCAAAGCATTAAGACTTCTGCTGCGCTGCTCCGATCCGCTGGCCCCAAGGTTAACGGCGCAAACAAACGGGCCAAAACGAAATCAAATGAAGCGCAGGCTCCGACCACAGACAGCTCCTGGCTAGAGATGGACAAGCCGAGACTGCGCAAATTATATATGCTTAAAGTGAGTAAAATGTGGATCAAATGTTAAGCACATACATATGCCGCTAAGAAAGATCTTAGATCTTAAAATGATTTACATTTATGTTAAGAATCACAGCTCGCCATGTTTAACTAGTTCAAATCGAATGCTATACACACAAAATTGGGTTAAGTTAAAGTCAAAACGTTCTAGATTCTCGACAGCTGGCACTTGGTCCAGCTTATAGCTCTCACGATCCGTCACGGTATCGTCTCTAGTCCCCTTTGGGCATCGGCGCTGGCTTTTGTTCTTCTGAATGCCAAACCCGAAACGTCACTCCAAAAAAAAAAAAATAAAAATAAAAACTAAAAAAAAAAACAAACATAACCAAATAAACTCTTGACTTGGCTACGCTCGGCTTTTTGTATGTAGTTTTATTTTTTGAGTAGCCGTCTCGAGAACTGGCGTCGACGTTGCCTTTTTGACAGCCGCCTGGCATGTTCAGTTTTATGAGTCTCGGCCTCATCTGTTGCATGCCCCTTGCCCAGTGCATTCTTAGAAGCTGAAGCTGGATTCGCTGATTCGTTCTAAGACTTGCGGTATTTCTGGCCGCGGCTGATTGAAGCCACATTTTGTAGGGCGTCGTTTTTGTTTTTGTTTTTTTTATTTTTTATTAAGTTCTTTCTATTTTGGTTCTGATTACAAATTGAATTTTATTCGTTTGCTTTCGCACTGCATTGATTTATGAGAAAAACACGCTCTAAGCCCAACTCTCTGACCAATTTTTTTAATTAAGTCCAAGTGTGAGCTGCCCGCCAGCATTTGATTTATGCTGCACAGATTCTATTTTTATATGCCACGGATATATAATTAAAATCGAGAGAAAAGCGAACGCCAACAAATATAAAACTCATCCAATCAGACTATGGCTAGAAACCTCGCAGTCGCAGTTGGCGTCGCAGTTGGCGTCGCAGTTGGCGTCGCTTTCCCTTTGGTCAAGAGGAGCGCTCCGTTAATGCAGATCTTGTCTTGGGCCTTGGACATTGCGTGCGATTGCATTACGGGTGAAATTTTGAAAAACTTTTTGGCGGCCTGGCTTTTTACTGGGCGATCTCGAGACATCGATAACCTTTTTGCTTAGGTTTGTTTTTTTTTTTTAATTTTTTTATTTTTTTTTTTTTGCATTGGCGGGAATCTAAAACTGACATCATCAGCGGCCAGCAAAAGTTGGCAATTTAATGCCGCTTTTTGCGGCTCGACTCGGTTTTGATTACATAAATTTGGCGCCTGACCGCGAATCGCGGCACCATTTGCATCTTCAAACGAAGGCGAATGTGTGTCAGAGTTCTGGGCGCGGCTTTCGGCCAACCAGCCAGCCAACCAGCCAGCCAGCCAGCTAGCCGGCATATATAATTACAATAACTGCAATTGCCAATTGGCAAACTGGCAACTGCATCAATGCAAATAACGCAGAATGTCTTGAAAACCTGTCGCTTTTAATTAAAGGCCCCGACGAGCTGCCCCGACTCTAAGTAACTTTTCATGTTTAAAGTTATGCGCACCAATAACAAAAGCAGCAAGCACGACTCCAAGTTACCCTGTAACCCAAAAATAAACCAAACCAAGAACTTCTTGTCCATTCAACACATTAGAGAGATTGACTGAACTAAATCAGTATACCCTTTTGGCGCCCACGCACAGGGTGTGTTAACAACAAACGGGCACATAAAAATAACTTTTGCATTTAGTCATAACTGCATTTAAAATGTCTCGACTCACATCCAAAGCTCGCCTTTATTTTGATTTTATTTTTGTTTGTTTTGTTTAGTTTTGGTTTTGGTTTTGTTTGTTACTCCCCATATGCAAAAAGTATAGAAAAACTGAATGGAATGAGAAAAAAGGGAAGGCAATTGTATCCCAGCCCAGTTACGACCCACTTCTGTCATGTTGCACGATAAATACTTTGAGATTTATTGTTTGCCACAGTGGCAGGCATAATTACAATTTATGCCCCTTCGGGGCAGCCAACAACCAAAGCAGCCAAATTGTGCAACATAACTGTATATGCGAGCCAAGTTCAAAGCGTGTTTGAGGAAGCTGTCGCCAAAGACAAAGCCCCATACAAATTGCAAGAGGAAGCTGTCTGTCCCATTGTCTCACTCAGTCTGTCAGACAGCTTGTTTACCTGCCTCACAATTGCCATTATTCTTGAGAGTATTGAAAGTGAATACGTGAATACCGCCAACCAAAAATTTATCAAATTTATCTAAATATATATAGCGAAAATCGTATACCCTTGAAGGGACGCTATGAAAATTCAGAATGATCTTAAGGTATTTAAATTAACTGTTAATAATTATTAACTATAATCATTTTTTTGGAGCCTCTCAAGTGTTTTTCTAATTTAAAAAAAGAAATTTTCTTTAGCCTTTACATTATTTAATCTTCTTTCAATAAAAAAAAACAAAAAATACGCTCTACATTTATTCAGCCAAAGTCTTAAAATTCCACAAGTTAAATGAGTCAGCAAAAGAATTCATTCATAAAACGAAATTTACTTTAAAGCAGGTGGAATTTTTCCCTGACTTAATCAGCGGCAACAAGCATTCCAAGCGAGCCAAGTTAACCTGCGTCAAGGGTATGACAACAATCAGCTTTCGCATACCGGAGGGGAATGGTAAGGGGGGTGAGAAAGAGTGAGAGGGGGGGGGGGGGTGATTACATCATGTGAGCTTTGAGCACTTGGATGCTATTGTTGAGCACATAATTAAGCGCCGCTTAGCTTATGTAATTAATGTCGACCAGACCGAAGAGAGACACCAGAGACGAAGTCTAATGAACCTCAGCTTTTGGCTTTTGGCCAGCTGCGTGCGCTGATTTATATGCGAGTTTTTGAGTGTTTTTTTGAAGCGGCCAAAATTGTGTTTTGTCACCGTGCAACGTCCACAATTCGATCGGGCGCACTTAAGCCACGTTTATACGCAGGCTCCTCCAATTGAGCACTCACATTCAACTTGGAGTTGGAGATGGAGTCGGAGTCGAAGTTGGAATCGGAGTGGAACATGTGACATAAGTCGCCGGGTGTATGGCAATGATATATGAATATGACAAAGCGACATGGACAACTTTATTGGCTCATGAAAAGCGCTGTCACTGCCGCTGACTGACATAAATCACGCGCGCAAAAAAATCATAAAATAAAGCAAAATTAACCAGGCGACGGACACAGGCAAAGCCAACGCAAGACAGATCGCAAAAATCAACAAAAACAAGAAATCGAAAAAAATAAATCAAAAATCAATTTTCGTTCAAAATGTTCAGCGACAAAAAGAACAACAAAATCTTAACTGGCATCCAACGTGAAGATTTCGATCTTGGTTGCACTCTATGAGTGTGTGTGTTTTTTTTTGTGTGTGTGGGTTTTGCTAGTTCCAGCTAACTAGCACAAATAGACAATAAACACTGCCAGAAAAATACTAAAATAATGCTTATAATATATATATTTATATATGAATATAAAAATGAGAGACAAGCGATTGCACAAATTATTAAAGAAGTATCAATAAAACAAAATGCAGCTGAATTGTTTATCAAATTAAATAAAAATAATTGCTAGTCAAATGACAATTTGTTGAAAATATAAATATAAATTTAAAGGATACAATTTTTTTTAGTTGAATTAAAAGTGTAAAGTTTATGGACAAAACATTTTTGAACTCATTTAGAAAATATTGCCTATTATCTTTATAAATGTATGTATATGTATGTGACCCTTGCCCCTTTATGCACATATGTATATATTTATTTTACTTTCTATTTTTATAAACATTTTAGAGGTAATTTTTAAAGGTAAATATCATATCAATCAATGTCCAATAACTGTATCATATAGTTTATACAGAAACATTTATTTTAAAGATGAGTTTCATTTTACAGAAAACTTAAAAACATTCAACTACACAATAACCTTATTCTCATATAAATAATAATTTATGAACTTCATACCCTGTTAAATAGCTGCAAGGGCATTTCATTTATAGCTTTTGTTGTTTCTAACTCTTGTTACCTGATTTTGTTTGCCAACTGGGCCGCAAAGTAGACCAACAAGTGAAAAACGACGTCATAAGTTAGGTTCAAAGCTTTCCACACACTCGCACACACACATTTGCATACGCTCATGTGTGTGTGTGTGTGTGCTGAAAATCACAGGCACGCCACCTGGCGGCCGGTCAAAGCGTAGTCAGACACGCCATCTAGACACGCTATAAGTATAAGTATATGTAAGTACGCCCGTTGTAGGTACTCATATTTAGCCTATTTTGGTTAGCTGCTTTCATTTGTTGTTTGTTGTTGTTTGTTGTTGTTTAATGTCTGCGGCAACAGTGAAAACCCTTTAGCCTATAAATGTGCGCCCAACGCGCATGACCTCAACAATTTGGTTCACTTGAAGTGGCAAACGCACACAAATGGCCAAAAGGAAGAAGAAAAAAAAAATTGTATGGCTAAAAGGAGCACTCAGACCCAAGCTCCTGTTGCGTGCCCCAAGCACGACGAGTGCTCATTGTATGTGTGTACTATTGCTATTGCTATTGCCATTGCTAAATGACCACGGCCAGTGCTGACCCTTTGGCGGTGCTCTGTACTTTTGGGTCAGCTCAGTTGCGTTGAGTTCGTGACCAAAGGCGGGCGCGTTTGTGTTCCATACATATTGGCAATTGTTTTTATACCTGCTACTCAATATGATTGGGAAATTGTGTTAGCAAGCAAACAACTGCAGTTCTATATTTACATATACATTCAGCCACATTTAGCCATGGGCTGTGCCAGCAGCACTCCAATGGTGGCGACCGCGGGCAGTGAAATCCTAAAAGCCGCCACTCATGTGGCAGGCGATGTCAAGCAGAAAGGCGAAGAAGTTGTCGAAGGTGTGTTTGTGTGTGTTAGAGTGTGTGTGTGTGTCAGCTTGTGTCTATTTGTGTGGTTGACATTTAAAAGCGCATTTGCCGACACCACAATACGTATACTTAATATTTGCATAGTGCGTGACAGCAAATCAATTGAAAATTTTAATTATTCATTAGTGAGTGCACAATTTGTATTGAAAAAATAAAATACAAATTGACCTTCGACCCCACGCTTTGCATTGTGCAAGCCCACATAATGAGCCTGGCCACTGCCAATCAAGGACAATTCAAAAAGCAAACACAAAAGCTGCGTGTCCTGCCTTTCAGCACTTTTACGAGAACTACTTACTTAGCTAATATACATGTACATATATATATATATATATATAAGTATATGCACCTTATATTACCTACATATTTATATATATTTATATGTGCATGTGTATGTGTGTGTATATTAAAAGCATATGAAGAAAAACGAGTTTTTTGCGTGACCAGCAAATTGGAGCACTCTGCTTTCTGTTTTTAAATAATGCCCAGCTAGGAAATTTACATGTACGTGTTGCTGGCATTGAGCGAGGACTGGGCTAAGAGCACATTGATTGATTGATTCAATTTGCCAAATTACACGAACAACAACAACAACAACATGAAAATAAGCAAAAGCTCATTTCATTACATGGAAAACCCCAACTAATTATGGAGCTGACAAAGAAGGGGAGTTGCAGTTCTTTATCAGCAATTTCCCCAGTCAATTGAAAATGAAGAAAAACCTGTGAGCGGCATTTAAAGCCAATTCCTTAATACTTATATTGGGACTCAATTTGAGTACGATTCATAAATTCATTTCTGATCATAGATCAAATCTTGCTAATAACTTACTTTCTGTCTATTTTTGTAGCATTTAGTCAATATTTGTTACCCATTTTGTTGCTAAATCATTAAAGCATAACTTAATTTGTCATTAGTTTAAGCGCCTATTTGAATAGTACAAACAAAGAGAGGAACTGAAGTCTTAATACCCTATAAATAGGCAAACATAAAAGCGATTTAGCGGGTGTATAAGAAAGTCTTGTATATAGTTTAAAAAGGCCTTAAAATGCAAAACATAAAATATGTAAAAAACATATTGAACACAACAACTATATTATACGCCATGTAAATAATTATATGAGTTTTACATATTTATATTTTTTACTTATCAATATAAATATACTCCTCCCGAATTTCAAACTCCAAAAAGTTGGCATAAACTAAACCAATTTTTATGTTTGCTAGCATATTAATTATAGCTACAATTAAATGTTTTTAATTGCATTGGTTTTATTTTTTTTCCGACTTTTGATTTGTTGATTTTCCAAAATAAAATATTCAAAAATTGATAAACATCAACTCTAAAAAATATATCTTAGGGGTAAATTTTTCTATCAAAACTCATGCGAAATTTGGGAAAACTTTTGACTTGTAAACTTCCCAAATCCAGGGTTTTTATGTTTGATCAAAATGATCATAATTTGTCCTCTTTCTTGATTCTATCAGCAAGAAATTTCAGCTGGAAATGTTTTGCACATTGAACTATTTACTTAGATAATAATCCTAATTATTGTGTTATGCTAATAAGGTTGAAAAAATAATTATTTTTATTAAATTATTATTTAAAAATTATTAAAAATTGTTTAGATTTTTTATCACATTATCTCAATTTCTCGACTTAAACTCTATTTATGTATCAAGGAGTTTCTGCACATTGCAGGGTATCTCAAAGTGTACTACGCTTGAGAGAAGCTCAACTGCCCTGTCAAATATCGATTGATTGCAATCAGTTCGATTGACAGGCGGGTGAATGACCTGCCAACGCCTGTCAATCAAAAATGCCCAAATAATGGAAATAATGAATTGTACACAATTTTCATTATTTTTTTGTTTTCCCTTATTTTTTTTTTAGATGCGAGCCAAGCGCTGAGTGCGGGTCTCGACACGGCCAAGGAGACGGTGAGCACAGCCGTGGCGGGCGTGACGAGTGAGCTGGGCAACGCCTTTAAGGATGGCACCAGCGCCCTGGACGAGGCCAAGCATAAGGTGATGGAGGGTCTGCATCTGGAGACGAAGCCGGACGTGGACGCGGAGGCGGAGGGGGAGGGGGAGGGAGAGTCGCCGTCAGCGCCAAGTTCGTCGCGAGCGCCGACGCCCGCGCTGGATGCGGATGCGGACAGTCTGAAGACATCGACGCCGGAGCCGGAGATCGAACGGGCGCTGGCCAACGAGGAGGAGGCGCCGCCCACGCCAAAGCCATCGCTGCAGGAGCTGGCCCAGCTGAGCGCCCAAGTGGCCGACTCTAATGTCGGCCTGTCGGATGCCGTTGCTGCGGCAGCAACGGAAGCAGCAACAGCTGCAGCAACAACCACCGTGGAGTAAGTAAGCCTAGTGTGCACCAATCCTCCCCGCTGCATAGAGCCCGTAGAGCCACTGAAGCAAAATCAAACGTAGAAAATGCTGCACTCGGTCGCAACTAAAGTCGCGTAGTTTGTATTTTGTAGCTTTTTTCTTTTTTTTTTTTGTAGTACTCGTTTGTAGCTGAATACTTGAATATTTATTATACTATTATATACTTAACTTACATATATATATACATATCTATATACTGCTCTCTTTTTCTCTCTCTCTTCAACAATAATATGTGTAAATTGTAAATAAATAACTCTTATCTCTATGTACATATCAATATACTCTGCCTTTCTTATTATTGCCAGCTAGCTAGCAAGACTAGCTAAAACTAACAAGAACAACAGCAACAACTCTTGTACGTAGTATTGGTAAAAACATATATACTATATATATTATATGAATACAATAAACTATACACTCTAATCAATCTTAGCTCGGCCTGTCGAGCTCTTAAAAAAAACTCTTGCCTAACTTGGAATTATTTAAAATTGTTGAGTTATGTCTTTCTGATTATTTTTATATAAACTATTTTTAAACTTTGTTCTTTAGACTTTTAAGAAATAATCTCCAACTCCTCGTCTAATTTTAGAGGCAACTATTTATTAATATCAGTTAACTGGTTTTATTTCTCTTAGCCAAATTCCCATTAAGTTTTGCAAGAGTTTAAACAAGCAGACCTCACAAACAAAATAACAAAATAACTACGTATAAACCATAAAATAGTTTCTAACTAACAAACACAAACACACACACACACACAACCCAACACACACACACACACACACACAACACACTTACTTAGCAAACGTTCGAAAAAGCGCAAGGAAAAACAAAAGGAAAAGGAGAAGAAGCCAGCGAATGTGGAGAAGGAGGAGGAGGAACAACGTCGACCCAGCACCACCGAGTGGGAAAAGCTGGCCGATCAGTTGGCCAAGAGTCGCAAATTTCGGCCCTACGAAAGTTTCGCGCATACCAAAAACCAATTCTCTGTGTACAAGGACTACACGAGCCTGCGCGACAAGCCCGGCCACTATGACGGTCACTTTAGCGATGGCAACTCGTTGTCCAGCGCGTCGCAGTCACAGTCGGACCTGTCCAGCGGCCATCTGACGCCGGCGCCGCCCACGCGTCGCGGCCAGCGCGACTATGCCAAGTTCGTGGGCGCCGAGCAGGCGGCCAGTGTGTCGCGTGCCAGTTCGCGTCTCTCGACGAACGTGCGAACGTTTGACTTTAATCCGCAGCGGGAACGCATCAGTTTGCCGGGCTCACGTGTCGGCAGTCGCGTGGGCTCCGCCCGTCGGTCGCTGTGGGCGCGCGAACAGCCCGTGCTGGCCGAGGAGGAGCCGCCCACGCAGCCACGCGTGCGTAGAAGCAGCATGGTCGGCGGCGTAGTGGGACAGCGCAGTCAGCTGCCGGCCAGATCCAGCTCGAATCTGAGCAGCTCCTCGCTAACGGCCAAAATCAGCAGCCAGCCAAAGGAGTTGGCTTTGGAGTCCAGCTCCAGCCTGGGGCCGCACATGAGCCTGGTGCAGGTGGTGGAGCTCAGCAAGGAGAGCAGCAAGCGGGCCAAGCAGGTGAAGCCGCCCAGCCAGCTAAGTGAAACGTTCAAATCGATGCTGGACTCTTCGCGCGACATTAGCTCTGCTCTGCTGCTGGCCACGCCCCTCACAGTTGCCTCCATGCTGAACACTAACGTGGCAGAAGCAGCCGCAACTGGCCACAGCGCCCCGACCAAATCAACTGTCATGCATGCCACGCCCACTCTGCACAACTTGACCAAGTCAACAACAACAACAACAACAACAACAGCAGCAGCAGCAACAACAACAACAACAGCTAAAAGCTTTGTCCCAAAGTTGCCATCGCCATCGTCGCGCGTCTCCTCGCGCGCCTCCTCGGGCAGCAGCAACGAGATCGTTATACGACCCTTGAGCCATCTGAATACGCCCAGCGCAGTGTCGCTGTCGCCGGATCAGGTCGTGGTCGCCGCGTACGAGGACAGTGATCTGGAGGCGGCGCTGGCCCGCCTCAGCGACTGGCGCGGATCGACAACAACGTTGCATTCGTTGCATTCGGTGCGTTCCTCCAATTCGCGGCTGGCGAATTCCATTGCGCAGCGCGATTCGCGACGCACTTCACCCTGGATTAGACGCCAAATGGAGCACAATGCTGGGCAGGAGCTGAAGCCATATGCCAGCTGTGGCATTGCCGAGCTGTCCTCGCCGTCGAGGCGAGTCCATCATCATCAGCTGCTCGAGCGTTGTGAGATTTGTTGTAATGAATTTGTGATGAAATTGCCATAGATTTATTTAAATTTAGCTATAATTTATAGAAGCCCTTTTTGTATCTACCTGGCCTAATATTTAACTTTAAAATTAAGAAATGATTTTTTTTAAAAAAATTATAAATATATCATTCAATATATATTTATTTAAATTTAGCTAAAATTTATAGAAGCCCTTTTTGTATCTACGTGGTATAATATTTAGCTTCAAAATTAAGAAATGAATTTTTTTATAAAAAATTATAAATATATCATTCAATACATATTTATTTAAATTTAGCTATAATTTTTTGTATCTATCTGGCCTAATATTTAAATTATATATTAAGAAATTAATTTATTTAAAAAATGTTCTCTATGTATATCATAAAACATATATTTCTATGAATTTAGTTAAAATTTATAGAAGCCCTGTGTTATCTATCTGGACTAATATTTGAATTTAAAATTAATATATTAATTTCTTTAAAACTATTAGTATATCATGCTATATATATATAAATATATATGAATTTAGTTTAAATTTACAGAAGCCCTTTTTTGTATCAATCTGGACTTATATTTAAATTATAACTTAGGAAATTAATTTCTCTAAAAAAATTATATATATCATTCAATATATATCTATATGAATTTAATTAAAATTTATAGAACCCCTTTTGTATCTTTCTGGCATATAAAATTTATATACAAATTTAAGAAATGAATTTTTTTTATAAAATTATAAATATATCATTCAATACATAAATATATTGTTATTAATTTAGTTGAAATTTACAGAAGCCCTCTTTGTATTTATCTGGCCTCATATTTAAATTTTTAAAACTAAGAAATTAATTTCTTTAAACAAATTATATATATATCTATATAAATTTAGTTAAAATTTATAGAAACTTTTTGTAACTATCTGACCTCACATTTAAAAGAAAAATATTTTATTAAAAAGTGTTTCATTGCTGTAAGAAAATTCGATAATTTAAATACATAAAGTATTCCCTATATATATAGCTTATTATATTTTCAACCAACTTTATTTTTCCCACTTTAAGGTTTAAATTAAAAACTGCCATTTAGCTTTAAGTTATAATTTTAAAATAATTTTACTGCTTCCAAAACAATGTTAATACAAAACTATTTTGTTATTTAAACAATGTTCACTCCAACGAAATCTTAAAATAAGCAACCCAACGATTTTAGTACCTTAAAATAAAACGTTTAATATAACAACCAACAATAATATATCCATATAAAAAGAAAGCTTTAACAATAATGTACATTTTTTTTTAAAATAAATAAATCTTTGATGTGTTTTCCTTTCATTGAAGCCAAAAGAGTCTGATTAGCTGTTTAATAAAAACCTTAAAAGCCATATTTGCAAGGGGTAAAACACATCATTTTTCAAAAATGGCCAAAATATAAAGTTGAATTAAAAAGAAATTTTGATTGCGATTGCAATTGTTTCCCTGAACTCTCACGAGTCTAAAAAGGCATATATTACTCAGATCCGACATTATTTGCCTGAGTTATGATAGTTTTAAGTGCTTTGGCCAATTGCTGACAAACCAGCGAATTAACCGTTATAAACCAATATACTTAAATATTTAAGGCTGCAGATTTGTTACGCTAATTGATGACTTAATAACAAAAAACCAAAAAAAAAAGCAAAAAAACGAAGAAAACACAATTGAATTGTTTATCTTAGACGTTCACTCAATTATTCTGCCACTTGGTTTTTTTTTTTATTATGTTTTTTTGTTTTTGTTAGTTTCATGTTCGTTTTATGTTTCATGTTTCACGTAGCACATGCGCCACGTCGCCCGTCCGTGACTTAATGAACTATTAACAGCAATGATAGTAATTTGTTGTAGCAGCAGCAGCCGCAGCAGCAGTCGCAGCAGCCGCAGCAAGGCAACAAATGAAATTGCTTTCAGGCAACAGCAACAGGCAACAGACAACAGACAACAAACAGACAACAACAACAACAACAACAACAACAACTTGTCTTCATGGCACTTTTTGGCAAACAAATAGACAATTCAACAAAGCGACATGCAGACAAATGACTTACAGCAGAGAGACCAAACGAATGCGAATGTGAATTGCGAATACGAATACGAATACGAATACGACTATGAATACGACTACGAATACTTATTTACAGATAGTCAAGCATTTTGCGGGGGTGTCATATCGTTAGACCCCGCACCTGTAGCCTCTAGTCGCAATTGGCTTTGCAACTATTTTGGCACGATTTTCAAATTACGTACATTGACTCGCAAAATGTTTGGTTTATGCCGCAATTAATTTACCAGGCGGAAGAAGAAGCAACAACAGCGGCGGCGACACAAGTGGCCCCCAGACTTAGTTCAGCTGGATGTGGAAGTGCAAGTTGGAGGTAAAACTAAAGTTGAAGGTCTTCTGTTTGTTGTTGTTGCTGTTGTTGTTGTTGGTTTCTGTTTTTTCTTTTTTTGTTTTTGGTTTTGGTTTTTTGTGGCATGACATTGAAAGTGAAAGAACAAGTTTTGGACGTTGGCAGCGAAGCATTTCTATTTTTAATGACGCTGACTTTTACAAGGCAAACTGACTGGCTGACTGAATGTCTCAGCTGTTTGTTGGTTCATTGAACGCACAACAACAACAACAACAGCAACAACAGCAACAGCAACAAGCCACAACAAGTAACGCTAATGATCTATGAAGTGCAAGTGTTTGTACTTTTACTTTCATTTATCATAAATGGAGGCGTCATTTGTGCTCGAGACAGTTGAAATTAGCAAATGCAACGAAAATACATTTTAGCACTTCATTTGCGTGTTGTTGTCGTTGTGGTAAAACTAGCTTTTAATCAAATTTACATGCGCCAACAATGTTTATCCCATACGCACTGTGGGCCGTGCCGCAGCAACGGCAGCAACTATTTTTCTTTTGGTGTAAAATTGATTTATGCAATTGTTTGTTAGCCACCAGCTGATTTGTTTATATGTGCAACGACAGCAGCAACAACCAGTAACAACAACAACAACAACAACAACGACAACAACAGCAGCGGCAACAAGTCAAATCAATAAGTTTATGCAACATGCGCCTGATTGTAGATTTTTGAGCGATAAAATCAAAAAGACAGCCAGAAGACAATGGCCATAACAGAGTTGCAGGCTTCCGCTACAAGTTGTTACAATTACAAACAGGCAACAGCAGCAGCAGCAACAGTTGCTGTAACAGTTGCTTTAACAGCTCTGTTAACTTTAACAGCACTCTTGTCTGTTAGCTACAACAGTTTTCGACCCAAACGAAACGCAAATTGGCATAAATTGATATTCAAAATTGTTGGCGGCACATTTTTCAATTAATATTGCAACTGGGCAACTTGGCAACTTGGCAACTTGGTAGCTTTGCAACGCACTTCGTTTCGCTGAGCTGGCAAAATAGCAATCATTTGTTAGGCAAAACATTTCTACAATTGGCGTCTGCTTTCGTTTGGCCTTTTGGCTAACATTTTGCATAACTGCGGGTCAAGACGGAAATGGGCAAAAACGTTGCCAGCCATTAATAATTTTTTATTATACGCTAGCTAACTGGCAAGCTGGCGACGTGGACATCTTCAATGCGTTTCGAGAGCCTTTTGTTTTTAATGGTCTGAGCACACAAAAACGTGCCACTGCCACAAGCCGCAAGCCACAAGCCACCATGCAACGTGCAACCAAAACAAAAAAAAAAAAAACAAAAACACACATAAACATCTGCTTTTTAGCTGGCTGAACAGCGTTCGGTTTTTTCGGTAGCTGCGGCATAATCCAAATTAAATTGTCAAAAGAAATGACAATTCAATATGCGGCAAACAGAAACAACAACAACAACAACCAAACAAAATCTTGTTAAGCAAACGCAAAAGAAAATTGAAAAGAAACGCAAAGCAAAGCACTTTGTCAACTCTCGCCCTGTCAAATTAAACTGTCAGAGTGACTTTTAACCCATTTATATTTTTGTGTTTTTCGGCCCATTACATAAGCTACTTATCAGCTCTGATAACTTGGGAAAACTCAAAGAGTACATACGTAAATATGTGCATGAAATATTAATGGGCATAAATGTATATAACTGTGTGTGTGTGTGTGTGTGTGGGTGTTCCATTATATATGTGTGTGTGTGTGCGTAGGTGTCTTGTGCGGTCAAGCGCATAAATCAGCGCGACAGTCAGACATTTCAACCATTCAAGCATTCGTCCATTCGGGCATTCGCTCATGCGTCAGCAAACAAAAGACTTAGGCAACGAACTCGCGACACTGTTGCAACAAAATGCGTTTTATGGCCCATGCACATGTGGCAACAGCTGCATCTGGAACAAGCATATTCTTAACCATATGTCTGCGACTTTAACTACCTCGCCCCGTTTCTGTCCCTGTCCCAATCCCGAAACCATTCCCAATCCCAAACCCAAACCCAATCCCAGTGTCTGTTCCAAACTCAACTGCGCTAATTCGTGACTACATTGTTGCTGCTGTTGTCGTCGTTTGTTGTTGTTGTTGTTGTTGTTGTTTGCCTGCCAAGAGCCAAAAGCCCTAAACTTAACAATAATAGTAAATAAGAATTGAGAATATGTTTAACGAACATTAAATGCACTTAAGTAAATTAAGGAAACTAGAAAAGTTATCTTCAGTTAATAATTTGTCCAATTAAATTGAAAATGCAGCTGAAGCTAAAGCTCCAATCAAAACACTCTCTTTATTTAAATTGTCTTAATTTTAACCCAATTAAATTGAACACTTTTTATGTCTTTATATTCTTATGTGCCAAACTTTGTCAGCTATTTAAAGTGCCCGGAATTGGAAGTGAGTGCAATTGAGGGAGTCGGATGCTAAGCTCTCCTGCCAGACGCTGTCAGAGGCTGCCAGGCCCAGGCCACAAACCGTTTTTGACTTGCTACCGCTTCGCGTGAGTCATGTGCTAGATCATTTTTAACTATAAGCAAATATAAATGCACGTGTGTGTGTGTGTGTAAGTGTGTGTGTGGCACATATGGAGAGCAGGCACTTTACTTTTGTTTTCACAGAGTCACAGTCGCAGTCCCCATCGCTGTGCCCAGACCCAGACCCGTTCCAGTCCCAGTTATATTCCCAGTTGTCAGTTGGTTTTGGGGCTTGTTTCGATTTCGGTTTCGGTTTTCAGCGTTTTTCTTCTTCAGCAATTCGACAGCATTTGGTTGTCGCCGACGACAAAGATAGAAATCGCATGACACGATCTTGTAGCCCGAAACAGGCGCCAGTAACCCAGTTTTCAGGTTTGTTTTTGTTTTTTTTTTCGGTTTATTTCTTTTTTTTTTTTTGTTTTTTTTTTTTGGCAGCAACGGCGAAACCGACTCCCTTGGCCAAATGAAAATGAAACGTTTTGGGCATAAATAAATAATGACAATACTCGGTACTCGTACACCAAAACAGGCAACAACAAATGATCACAACTTCTCTACCCTCCCCCCCCTCGCTTCCTCACTTGATTGTATTTGCATTTGTTTTTGTTATTGTTTGTTGTTGTTGCTGCGGCATTTGGTTGTTTGTTGCAAGTTGTTGTTGTTTCGGTTTCGGGCCCAGCCAAAACAAACTAACAAGCCGCACCGACGTCTGCCCATTGTATTTGTTTGTTTGTTTGTTTATTTATTTTGTTTTTTTTTGCTCTTCGGCTGGCATTTTTTTTCAGATTTGCCAACCACCCCCAAAAAACATGCGCTGAACTCTGACATCGCCCAAAAAACATTCAAGCTGCTCCTGTTGCCCAAATCCACACACATTATTGTTAATATGAGTGTGTGTGTGTTCGTCTACACTGCACAAAATTGTGATTGCCTTGGGCAATGCGATCGGTGCATTGAACTTCAAACGCCAAGCCCATAAATTGATTGATTTCGCTAACAATGAACGCTGATTTATTGCATCGCCTTTTGCTCAATTCTAGCCAAGTTTCACTTTCGTTTGGCAGTCCGTCAGCGAGCGTCACCCACTCGCCTGGGAAAGCATTTGGATTGGAGGAGGCATCACCCTACGCGTCGTCGTCGGTAGCCGCAGTCGCTGTTGCCAGTTGCTGTTGCCAGTTGCTGTTGCTGTTTGCTGTTGCAGCCGCATCAGACGACAGCAGCCATGCCAAAAGTTGCATTTTCTACAACAAATCAAGGTGACTGGACATCAAGATAAAAACATAACAAACGATTTGACTAAGCCAAACAGTAATAGGCAACAGCAAGCAGCAACCAACAGCAACAACAACAACAACAACAATAACAACAGCAACCACCAAAACACCGCCGACCGTTATTGTTATTGCTATTGCAATTGCTATTGGCCCGGCTCCTTCTCCTTGAGCCAGGCGCACCAAATTTGGTGCGAAACTGATGCTGCCTTTTTTTGCGCCTCCTTCTCCTCGCAGGCTGTCGTGGACATCGCACAGTGGTTGACAATTTAGAAGAAGAAGGCTGTGAACTTGGACACTTAAAGATGCCTTAAGTTCAACTGAATTATGTTCCAAACACAAATTTCTTTTCATCTTAAATTGACACCTTTTTTAAGTAGGCAAAATTTCCAAAAATAGTATTAATTATTTAATCTAGTTTTCTATATAGTGTTGCCTATATAGTTTTATATATCTTCAATTTCAAATATTTTATGACACTTTTTATTGCACACGCCCCACAAAGATTTGTTTGCTGCTGGTTTGGCACCACTGTGCCGGCGTCGTGGCTGTCGTCGTCATATTGAAATTGAAAATAAGAATCGTATTTGGTAATTGCAATGAAAGCGAAAGGAGTGAAAACTTTGTTGTCGCAAGTACGAATGCGAGTGCGACTTGGACTTGGACTGAGACTGAGACTGAGACTATGTATACATAGTTTTTTGGTCACAAAGATAGATCACCAAGGATTGTCGCAGGCAGCCACTTTCTATACACACACACACACACACACACACGCACGCACACACAAAGTGTTCGGTTCAATGACACAAAGCAACTCGGATCAAAGCTGGCAATCTGAAGTGGACCCAACACTTATCGCCGCTAAGCCACTAAATAGCAATAATAACAACGAATGGTAGAAAAAAAAATAGAAAAAAAAAAAAAAATACCAATCGAAACCTTTTGACATTTTTATCACGCACAGGCCACAGCGGCGAATGCTAATTGACCTTGACATGCGGAAGATCTTTTTGAATGCGTGCGGCGCGACGTGCGGCTGATGCACTTCACTTCACAAATAAACGAAAGACTCAGGCAACGAACTTGAGCGAAGGCACTGAATAAGTGTTTTGTGTGTGTGCTTTTCGTTTGTTGCAACACACGCAGCGCAAACAAAGTGTTAATTGCAATTGAATTCAGTGTGACCAGATTGCGCAAAAGCAAACAACAAACGGCGAAAACAAAAACTTAACACAAACTTTTCCATCTTTTAATTTGTTGGGGTTATTCCCATTAACAGCCAGCTAACAAATTTATCGATCATAAGTAGCTGTGAATTTTAGCTATAATTAAACTGGATTGCCTTTTTTTTTTATATATTTTTTTACAAACTTAATTATAGCTTGTGTTTAGCTAGCGGCTTTTCTTAACCGCATGCGGTCACACTAATTAACATACAACAACAACAGCAACTACAACAACAGAAAAGCCAACCTTTGACAAGTGCATATTAAAAATGTAATAAATAAACAAAATATAAAAGTGCAGCAAGGCGGGAAGGGGGCCGTAAAAATGACACCAGACGACGAGGCAGGCGCTCAAGAGGCGACACTTCACCTTGAGCGGCGTTGCAAGTTGCTGTTGGTGTTGTTGTTGTTGTTGTTTTTCTTTTACTTTATCGCCTTTCGGCTACAACAACTTTATTTTGTTTGCCGACTTTAAATGTCTGGCGCTATAAAATGAAATTTTACACACTGCCTGCCTGGCGGAGGCAAATGAAAACAAAACTGTAGCCAAGGTTGCCACATGTAGCACAAACAATCCCCTCTCTCTCTCTCTCTCTCTCTCTCTCTCTCTGTCTGGCTGTCTGCAAATTTAGCGACAGATTGTGACACATTGGCACTAAAATTGATAACTCTATTGGCCATTCGGGCCATTTTTGCTGCCGGCGGGCGCACGTCAATTGCTCACCTGTTGATTGATTTCGCTGATTGCCAGCGAGTTTTCCATTTGCATTTCACACACAAACACACACACACACGCACAGAGCGGCCAATTATAATTAATTTCCATAGCTCATCGTTGCGGCTACTCTCACCTGCCACAGAATGCGCCGCATTTTGTCAACATGCAAAAATGAGAAAAAACAACGCAAACAAAAACGAAAGTCAATTGCTGACCAACTGACTGACAGCAGCCGCTCTCACAAAAGACCAAACAACGCAGCCTGTTTTTTTTTTTTTGTTTTTGTTTTTTTTCACTATTTGTTGTCCAATAAACGAACCCGACCCCGACCCAGACCCAGACCCAGACCCAGACCCAGACCCACAACAAGTGCATCCGCTTAACCCGCAGACAGCAAATAAATGTTGTGAAATTTATTTTTGGCTAGCCGCCCAAAATTCCTATTATTTAACAATTAATCATTAGTTTCATTTTGGGTGGAGAAATTTTGTGAATTAAGTTGCTTTTATGAGTTTGTTAACAACAAAACAAACCAATTTAAATACTTTATTACTTTTAAAGGAATGCACTGTAAACGTGAGTTTATCAACAAAATAATATTAAAGCTTATATAAGTTTAAATCAAAAAGCTAACAGAATTTATATAAGGAATTAATTTAATATTTTAATAAAGCTAAAGCTAATGTTCCTTCATACTTAAAAAACCTGATAATACTACAATTTAAGCTATGAAAAAGCTCTTGAAAAGCACATTAAAGCCTTGTGAAAGCTTTTGAGCTTAGCTGAATAATTTTTGGTGGGCTAAATCAAATTTAAAGCTAAGAGTTAAAGAAAAATAACTATTTTGTTTGAAGCCTAATTTAAAAAAAAAAAAACTAACAAAATGAATAGAAGAAAAATTATTAATATGTTTAAATAAAGCCAAATCTAAAGTTCCTTGATACTTAATAAACCTGATAACACTACAGTTCCAGCTGCAAAAAAGCTCTTTGAAAGCACATTAAAGCCTCGTGCAAGCTTTTTTAGCTAAACTGAATATTTTTCGATAGGCTAAATCTTTAAAGTCTTATTTAAAGCTAAAAGTTAAACAAAAAAAAAACTATTTCATTTATAGCTTAAAGTCAAATCTAAAGCTCACTATTGAAGAAGAGTAAATCTATAAGCAGTATGCAAAATAGGCTCATTGCAAGGCAACATTCGAAGTTGATTTGCCCAATGGGTTAAACTTGAAAAAAAAAAACTGTTTCGTTTGGCAAAAGCGCATCCGCAGATTGTTTCGCACGCTTCGGAGAACTTTCAATTGCAGTGGAAAGCAAACAGCAGAGGCGCAGACCTTGTCCGTCAATCGAGGATTGGAATGTGAGTGGCGACGAGTTGAACAGCCGCAACAATTGAAAGGAGATGAGGACAGCAGACAGACAGACGGACAGACAGACAGACAGCGGCAGTAAGGTCGCAACATTTTGCGTAGATGTGCTTTGCATTTAACAATCGCAAATGCGTTCATTATGAAAGTTGCAGCAACAACTGTTTCTAGTTAGACTCGTGTCTCGAGTCTATTGCTGCATGTTGCCTGCAATTGAATAAAAACCCTTTTCATGTTGCCACAACATTTGTTTGGCTATAAGAAATACAACAACAACAACAACAACAACAATTGCCATTGGCGGCGCTTTGGCTTTGTACTTGTCTCTGGTTTTTTTTTTTTTGTATTTTGTTTGTCTGTTGTTGCTGTTGCTTTAGTTGTTTCCTATTAACGATAAAAATCACATGACACGAACTGGTTGGCGATTTGGCCTCGGCTTAAGCTACGACTGCAACTTCGAAGTGTGTTTTATTTTATTTTACTTTATTTATTTTTTTTATTGGCTTTGGTTTTGGTTTTGGGTTTGGGTTTTGGCGCCGGCGCCACTAACCCACTTAAAGTCCTCCGCAGCGCGTTTTGGGCTGGCCAATTATGGCACATTAAGGCCCGTTCAGGATAAGCGGGACGGGGGCACGGGGCAGGGGCAGGGGCAGGGGCAGGGCCAGGCACTGATGCGGCCTGCTGCACATTACGCAACGCCAGCGTCAATTAAATCAGTTTTACTCCAAATATTTTTAAAGGCAATGTCAACAATATATTTATGTATATGGCTCAATATATTGACAAGGGCCGCCCGCCTTTGGGCTCTTGGGCCACGCCTGATTGAATTTATGCCTGCCCTGCATTGCACTCCAATTGTTTGCACAAAACTTTCACAAATTAACCCAAGCCCCAAAAAACCTGTGAACTCAAAAAAAAAAACAAAAAAAAAAAAGCGGCAACAACTGCAGCGACTTGTTGCAGCGGCGACTCGATTAAAATGCTGCAAATTTAATTGGAAACAAACGGGTCGCATATTCTGGGTGGCCACAACAATGCCACAGATCGCAAATCTTGTGCATAAAAAAATTTAATTTTTATCAAAATACTATATATATAGGAAGTTCACTTCCTAACTTAAAATTAGTATTTAAATAATGTTTTTAAGGCGAGCAAAAATGAAAGAAAAAAAGCTTCCCAAAGAAACACAGTTACATTAAAATCAAAAATCAATCCAAAAATCAGTTACATTAAAGGTATTCCTTAAGTGAGTATGGAAAGAATATAAAATATAAATGTTAAAAGCAACTTTTTAACTATAAAATAAAACTTTTTAAATGAATATAAAATAAAGCTCAGTTGAATTATAAAAATGGGATTCAAAAGAATTTGTTTTCTAATATAAAACTTAGCAGAAGGAAAATAACAATTTTATAAAAAAAAGACAAAAAGGCGAACGAATGAAAATTTTTAAATTTATAATTAAATTGTTGTCAGTAATAATTATTTAAATAATAAATATTTAATAAATAAATTTGATATTACTGCCTTTTTAAAAAGACAAAGTGAAATTAATCTGAAGCACACTCAAAATGTGTTGCAGTTTTTTACATGTAGTTTTGTCAGTTTGGCCCACTGTGCAGCGTTTCAAATTGCTCTTTCGCCGATCGGTCAAGTGCAAGTGGTAATTTAAAGAATCGACTGAAGAGCGTCGCATCGAGTGTCCAATCGAGTGTTGGCGCCCCCATATGCGCATAAATTCGATTTTTTTTTTGTTTTTGTTTTTTTTTTTTTTGGTTTTTTTTGGGGAAGAAAGTTGAGCGACAGCGGCTGCGTTTCATGTGCTCTTTAGTGAAATGAAATGAAAAGTGCATAAATAAATCTGCCGCCTCGCTGCGCGGCAGTGAATGCTGCAACGAAGCTTGCAACGTTTGCAACCGATAAGAATCGAAGCTGGCCAAAACGCAAAGCAATACAAAAGAACTTTCGCTTTCGTTTTGGGCGCCTTTTTTTCAGTTGTTGCTGTCGCTGTTGTTGTTGTTGCTGATGTCGTTTTTTCGGTTGGGAGCAAGTAAAAGTGCGAGTGCATTATTTAAGCCAAGTTTGGTTATTGAAATGCAACCGGTCGCCCATGTGAAAATTGTCAGACTGACTGACAGACAGACAGACAGACAGACGGGCAGGCTGATTGGAAGATACACACATATATACTGTAGTGTGTACTTACATGTATTTACAACAATTATGTTGGGTTTAATGAGCCGCTGAAGTTGCCTGTCATGCCGGGTTGACTGATGAGATTGCATAAGCACGGGCAACATTGTCAACAACAACAGGCAGCGATCTCTCTAGTTGCCCCTGCCCCGTGCCACAATCACAAACGCTTTCACTGTAGAATCGTTTAGAAGTGCAACCGATTGATATTGCTTTTGGGCTGGCTTGTTAAGTTTATGTGGCGCGACCGTGGGGCGCACGACGACCAGTGATAGTAAAAGTGATAGTCGTTTTTTTCAATACCAGATTATTATGGCTTAAATATTTTACGACTTATATAACCAAACACACACGCACACACAGAGCTACACACAGGCTAGGCATCCATCCCATCCAGTTACACACGCAGTCGCACACGTCAAAGCAATTAAGCTACCAAAACACACACACACACACTCGCACACACAGGCACTTTTCTAATTAATTTCGAAATAAAAAAAAATCTCAATAAAATTTCATTTTCATTGACAGCCGCTTTTCAACTGCACTCGCCTGATGAGGCAAAAGCAACAACAGCAACAACAACAACAACACGCGCTTGGTACACTTAATTGACAAGTGTGAAACTTTCGATTTCTATACACCCATTGACATACAAAAAATGCCAAGCAGAGCAACAACAACAACAACAACAACAACAGCAACAACGACAACAACTCTAAAGAGCCTAATGATCCCGCCTGCTATGATTTGTTGTGTCTAAATGTCACAATTTTCCAAAATGACGGTTTGCCACACACACACACACAAGCTCACACACACACATACACACATATAGGCAGGGGTAGTCAGGTAAGTTGCAACAAGGTGTGCTGACTGCCTCGCCTGGCTGTGACTGCCTTTAGCCGCTATCTGGCTCGTCTGATGGCTTTGCTGATAATTATTGATATGGCTGAAACGGGTGTTAAACTGGCTGCTCCCGCAGCAGCTGCCGAATCTCCCAATCGGACTTGACAAAAAAGCGCCGGCGCAATGAAATTAAATGATTAACTAACATAGCCGCCGTTGAGGTCTCTCGTTTGGTTATATGGCAATATAACTTCAGCTCCAGCTTCAGCTTCAGCTTCATTTTCAGCTTTGACTATGGCCACCGTGTGGAACGTGCGAAATGGGTGAAATTTCTGACTATATCGTCCCCGGCAAATGTGTCTCGTGTCGTGCTCAAGTGTTGCTCTGACGTGATTTTATACTACAAAATATATGTTTCAATTACCGCTGGCGGCGGCGGCGGCGGCAGCAAGAGCAAAAAAAAGATGAAAATGAAAGTTGCCATATTTCAATTGAACAGCTTAATTGTGACTGCAGTCTTTGGAGCGGGCTTGAATCATTAAATATGAAGAACTATGGGAAGTCTGTAAGATAAAACATAGCTGACGCTTCGCTGCGTAATAAATTTCCAGGTGGAATCTCACGGAAAACTAGGGGATACTTATATAAAGCAACTGCCTTACTACAACATAAATTTATATTCTTAAGGCTGCCCTAACATATATTTAAAGTGATAGATTGGTATCTCAATTTCTATCTACTTAAATATCATATCATATGCAATCATCACATCAAAGCAGACATCATTAAAAGACATGCGAATTAGAACTTATCTTCAGAATATTTCAATTCCCATAGAAACCAAAGTTAAGCAGCAATCTTTTGTTTTCGCTTAGCTCCTCGAACGAATTGCGAATTAGCTCAAGGATTGATTTCCCAGAATTGAGAACAACATTCTCGTTTATATTTCATCTTTTGACAAGCCGTAATTAAAAATCAATTTGGCGCGCTTAGAAGCGACTCATGTCAGCTGCTAACAAACACACAAAGCGTGTATTATGCAAGAGCCGCCAGCTAAGAAAACTTATAAAAATAAAAAAAAATTATAATCGAGTTTGTTGCCTAAGTCTTTTGTTTCGTTTGTCAAAGTTGGAGGCAAGATACCCAGCAGTCGCATCAACGTGAGCTAAACATATCAAACCCAATATCTTCAACACATGCACACATATACACACACACACATACACACACACACACATATACATATGTATATGTGGAGTTCACGCTATGTCAAGCATGATTTTGTTGCCGCTTGGGGCTGAGTGGTTAAGTGTAGCTGCCATCGTCGCCTCCCAGCTGCCATAGAAACTCATTAATGAGCGCACAAACTGGCATTTGACAGATTTTTTAATTAAAGCATACAAATTGCAATTTTTCACGGGCTTAGAGCCCAGCTAACCAAAAACAACTGCAAAATCATTTTTAGCTTCTCGCTCTTTTTTTGTTTTTTTTTTTTTATGTAATGCCAGGCAGCTGCCCTATTTAACCTCAAAAATGTTATGCTAACCAAATGTTATTCGGTTTTATGCTTCATTAATTTTAAATATGCAAACAAACCAGCTGCAGATAAGCCTAAACATAATGAAAGCTCCCAATGGGATTAAATGTGCATATTAGCTAAAAGTGTTTGTTATTGTATAATAAACATAAACATGTTTTAGTTGCTTTTAATGGTATCAATGTGTGGACTCTAAAGCTCTCTATTTGATAAGTTTATTAGCTGCAAGCTTATTAAAGCTTTCAATATAATGAAAGCCCACAGATTAAAACAGATATTTTGACCACAAAGCTAATTGGAGTTTCCAATTAAACAGCTTTCAACTAAGTGGATCTAAAGGGTTTTCAACTTCAAGCTAATAAGAGAGCTTTAATTTGTTGTTAAGATTGTTTCAATTTTTTAGTATAAGCGCTGAAGCTCCTTAAAGCTTTCAATCTGACATCACATATATTCATATCAACTGTTTAATTAAATCATTGTTTAGAAAGTTCTATAAATTATTTTGATATTATAGAAAGCTTCCATTGCTATCGATTAATCTTTTTTAAAGCGCTCATTACTAACGCTTAATACTTATTTAAAAAAAAAAAATATGTTTACATACGCACCTAGTTAATGACTTGCGCTACGTTTGCATAATCATCGTGATCATGATCATTACAAGCAGGCTGTGTTTTGCTCCTTTCACTTTCTGCACAGCAAATGCCTAATTATTCCTAGCCGCCTCCACACACAACCAACCTCCCCCCTCCCCCCCCCACTCTCCCTCCCCCGGACTAAGCCTGCTGCATTGTCTAGCTGAGATTTCGCACATAATTAAATTGCGCAAAAATTTACATGAAATTAATCGTTTTATTGTTTTGTCTCGGTGGCATGTGCCACGCGGAAGCGGCGCCCTACCAAAAATGGCCAAGAAAATAAAAAACGGTAGCCAATGGTTAAGCGGCTGGGAGCCGCAAAAAGCTCGTGGCCGGCACGCAAGATTAATGCGCGGCCCGCCGCCAATTGGCAGCCGCGACGAAATTATTGAGGAATTTAAACAAAATGAAAATAAAAAATAAAAAAAAAATTCATTAGATTTTTGCTTGCCGCATTTCACTTTCAATTACATCACAAAACAAAACAAAACAAAAACAAAAACAAACAAATAGGAAAGAAACCAAAAAGCAAAAAAAACAGTCCACATGAATATGCAATTCTAGCGAAGATTTCGCCTCAACACGAAATGTGGCACAGCGTCTTAAATTTTAATTAGCCACAGGTCGAAAGTTGAGATTCTTTGGCGGCTGTTCTCTCAGTTGTTCAGCGAAAGTCGCGCCGATTGGTTTGGCAATGGAACACGTTGGATTAATCTTGCTGCTGCTGCTGCTGCTCGCAGGCGTCTCAGCTGAGGAGAAGTTGCCACAGTTGCCACAGTTGCCACAGTTTGCCAATGGCTACTACATTGATAATGGCACACATTATTTGCTCTACGAGCAGCAGATGTCGCCAGCTCCCTTTTGGGGCAACATCTCCAGCAATCCGCACATAAATGCCATCGAGCAGCAGGAGACGCCGCCCACGCGTATTGTCAACGGCGTGCGGATACCCTGTCAAAGGGCGCCCTATCAGGCGGCGCTGCGCTACGAAGGACGCTTCATATGCGGCGGCAGCATAATTTCCCGTTACTGGATCCTCACGGCCGCCCATTGCGTCGCCGGCAGCAAGGGCCGTTATGCGGTGCGTGTTGGGTCCGTGCAGCAGCCAAGCGGCGGGCAGCTGCGTCGCGTCAAGTTCATTGTGGTCCATAAGGATTACAGCAAGAAAACCATGCAGAACGATCTGGCGCTCTTGCGCCTGGCCACGCCTCTAAAATATGGGCGCTGCGTGCAGCCCGTGCGTCTGCCGAGCAGCAGGCGCAAAAAGAAACCACGCTGTTACCTGGTCAGTGGCTGGGGCCTGCGCAAGGAGACCGCACAGAACGTGCAGCGCTTTTTACGCGCGACCATCGTTTGCAGGGTAGCGGCTAGTCGTTGCCGCCGCATGTACCGCAAGGGCGGCGTGCGCATCTACCGGCAAATGCTGTGCGCCCGCCGCTTGGGCCACGACAGCTGCTCCGGCGACTCGGGCGGTCCGCTGGCCTTTGGCCGCACTCTGTACGGCGTCGTCTCCTTCGGCATCGGCTGCGCCAACAGACACTATCCGGGCGTCTATGTGGATGTCAGGCTATTCAAAAAGTGGATACGCCACACGATCGAGCGGTATTCTTAGAACTAATAAAACACACTCTTTAAAACCAAACCGAATTATCAAAAACATTTCTTTAAACTACTTCTTAATTGTGAACAGGGTATTATACAGTTGTTTACGCCCCACTTCAACAATGTTTTGTTGTTCACTTAAACTTAACTAACCAAAGCATATTCCCTTCCATACTTTATAGTTAAGAAATTTCTGTGAACAGAGTATCTTGCAGCTGTGTACAGCCCACTGCCAAAATGTTAATTGTCACTTTTAGCACATGGTGTAAAATGGTAGAGATTAGAGCCCCGAAACGTTTTAGTAATTCCCAAAATTGTTATAACAATTTCGTAAGGTTTAAGTCCACAATTAACCAAGTCTAGGAAGAGTCTTAGCCATGTTTTTTTTTTCTTTCTACTTACACGATGTTACGAGTGTTAAGCTGTGTGCATTTGCTTATCCACTTATTTTCGCTCGCTCTCATCTGCCTTCCTTGATCTAACATCAATATTCACAATATGCATTTGTTGTTGTCTTTTGGTTGGTCTGCCTGGCAAATTTGTGTAAATTATGTATTTGTGCACTTTTGATTTCATTTAAACGAAGTTTCCTGATGGCCCCCAGCGCATGTCAAATATCAAAACCAAATCGCGTCGGGGCAGCCGCCACTTGCGCAACACCACATCCACATCTATGTCCATGTCCATGTCCATGTCCAAGTCTATACCATCCCAGCCTAGGCTGGCCAAATATCACTGCCATATGCGGTGGGCGTGCTCCGTTAATGCTGCCGCTGCCGCCGCCGCTGCTGCTGACGGCGTCCGCCTCCCCCTTGTGAAATTAACATAATCGTGCTCAGCCTCTGCCCGTCGCTGCGGCCACATTTGGCGCCCCCCTCCCAACAAAGTGTTGAGTGCTGGCGCTGGCTGTCAAGTGGTGGCTGCCGGGCACGCGGTGGGTTGAGGTGGGTCGAGGCGGTGCTGCCAGCGCCAGAGGATCGTTTAGCACTTTTGCTGCTCTGTTGTTGTGCAATGGCTGGGAACACGCCTTTGATTTCAGTTGGTTTGTTCATTTTCGTTTTTGGTTTTTTGTTAAAATAAAGTTTTTTAATGTTATGAAAATATTATGCTTTAAAATTTTACTTGTTTTTAGCACGTGTGTATATATATATATATATATATATATATATATATTTATGTGTGTGTATATGTATATGTATATCGTGTGTGTGTGTATGTTTTGCTATATGTATACGTTCTCTTTTATATATATTTCTATATATATATAAATATGCATGTAAATCTTTTAAGCATTTTCTTTCATGTTTTTTTTGTTTTTTTTTTAATATTTTTTTATCATTAAGTTACGCTTAGACAATTTTTACGTATTCTAACCTAAATGTATACCATTATTTTTGTTTTTAGCTTTTTTATATTTTGTTTGTTTTCTTTTTTTTTTGTTGTAAATTTTAAGCTATTTACTATAAAAATGTTTAACAGCAAAAATTATATGCATTGCATGTTCTTTTTTGTTTTTGTTTTTTAAAAGGTGGCCCAAAACACAAACGCACATAAATTCTATTTAGTAAATTTCATAAAAATGTTATTTAAAAACTCAGTTTTGTCGTAGCGTTTATTTGCGCTGTGCACGCCACAATAAACAAAACTCGCAAAAAACGTAAAAAAAAATTTAAAAAACTTTACAATTACAAAGCACATACACAAAAAATGTTTGTTGTTGTTGTTGTTGTTGATGTTAATGCGAATATCTCTTTTTTGACAATACATAAAAATGTTTAAAGCTATATAACAATTCATCTTCTTATCGCACTGCATTTACAATTTAGTTGAAATGATCTTTTTGGTTTCCCTTTTTTTTTACGAATTTACAACAACATTTTTAACAGCTATGCAATAAATTAATTAAACGCTGCCAATTTGGATAACGGACTTTGACTTTTTAGACTCAACTTGAATGCAGTTCGTTTCCTCAGTTGAGCTCAGGCTGTAAAGCCCTCAGTGCTGTTATTATTATTAATATTATCTACACATTTGGAGTTTAGTTCTGTTTCTTTTGTTTTGTTGCTATTACAAATATGTTAAAAGTTAAAGAAAACTTTTTTGAAACTGTTTTGAAGCCTACACATTGCACATAAATCTGGGCTTAACTTTGTGTTGTTGCTATTGTTGTTGATTTTTCTGTTGCAGCTGTTGTTGTCTGTTTGTTTGCTGTTGTTGTTGTTGTTGGTTGTTGTTCCTCTTCACACATACAACACATCACATATTTTACAGTTTAATAATACTTTCTTACACATAATTTTGTTATCAATTTATAATTATTTTCAGTTGTTGTTATTGTTGCTGCTGTTGCTGCTGCTGTTCTATTTGCTCCATGCACCACCCCGACGACAATGTGTTGTGTTGTTGTTATTGTTGATTTAGCTGCTGTTCATTGCTGCTACGGCAGATCGATAGGTTGATTGATTGATTGACTCCTTAGCTTATGACAAAAATGGATTCGTAGCGGTTGCCTCCGGCTTAATCCACGGCATGTTGTTGTTTTGCTGCAAGAATTCAATTGGAAAATATCAGTTTAAAGGCACTCAAACAAACGCACAGTGGAGCTAAACTAAACTAAGCAAAAACTATCTACATGCAAGTTTCTAGCACCTACGTTTTGGTTAACATTTAGCATTTAATTAGTTGGTTAGTTTAAGTGTTATGTTTGTTGTTAAGTTGTTTAGTTGATAGCAGAGAGGAGAGGAGCATGCACATTCGAAAAAAACATTTTACCCATTTGCATTTTGCATTTTGCATTTTAGCATTTTGCATATTTGCATGTGTTTTATTTAAGCGTCCAAGCCTCCATTGTTGGCTACAATTAGAAAATATTATGATCAACTGTGTTTTGGCTGAGAGCAGCTGCTTGTTAACATATGAGTACGTATAGTAAGTAAGTTTAGGGCGCATTATCAAAAAAGCAGGGAATGAAACCGTAAAGATTCAAAATAATAATATGAAATTTAATATAGACCTATGTTAATGTTAGAACCGCTTTTCAATTTTTTGTCTTGGGTGAAAGGCGCTTTTACAAAGAATTTAACATATCTATACATAAAAATTTTGGATTTCATTTGAATAAATTAAGAAACTGATTTAAAATCTGATAAAATTTAAATGTGCAGGGCTTAAAAAATTAATTTATAGAATGTTGCTAAAACTGTTAACTTATTCCGCTTTTTTCACATGAGCTCTAACAAACATTTAGTGTCCAGATTAATATGCGGAACAAATTTGAGGTCAAAATTATGAAAAAAAAACTCATTACGTTTAAATGGAAGTAAAATTTGAAGATTAAAACCACAACGGTTTCATTCCCTGTGGGGGCAATTAGAAATTTGTCTCTCTTTAAGCACTTGCTGACTGAAATAATTATACAAAAGTTAAACATAAAACTAATACAAACAAAGAAAAGCAATAACAAGAATAGAAAATAAAACAAACTAAGTAAAACTCAAGCAAAGCAACAAGAACAACAAATCGCAAATCAGTTACTGGCAACAGCAATAACTAATTAACAGCAACAGCACGAGAATGACGAGATCCGCGACAGTTGCTCGCTGCTCACTCACTTCCAGGCTGCAGTAGTGGCCAGCTGTTGAGTTGGCATTGCCATAGAAGCCGCCCGATCCGGGGGCCAAGTTCGTCGGTTCGTAGGCCACCGGCGAAATGCTAATGCCCGGTGTATCGGCCAGCGACTCGGAGAGGGCGCTGCTATAGACATGCGTGTAGCTAGAGTAGCCGGGCGTGCTGTGATTGCTGTACGGACCCGAGGGCGCCGACGGACTGGGAAAGTAGCTACGCGATGGCGGCGTCTCGTTCAGGATGTCCATGTTGCGTATGCTGTCGATGCCGGGACTGGTGTAGCCGTGGCTAAAGCCGTAGCTGTCATACATGTTGTTGTTGTTGTTATTATTGTTCTCGACCTGTGGACTGTTGTAGACCGGCTGTTGATACTGCGGATACTGCGGCTGCTGCGACTGCTGTAGTTGTTGTTGCTGCTGCTGCTGCTGCTGCTGCTGAGGCTGTGGACGGGACGGGGGCGGTTTATTGAAGGCACTCAACAGCTGAAAATCGTCCGTTAGTTTGAGACTGGTCGGACGCAACGGCTGCAGCGGCTTTGGCTATGAAACGGATTACGGATATCGATTTGGATTTGTTGCATGCAACAGTTGCTCAAAATGAAAGGTAACAGACGAATAAGGCAAAGCAAAAGGTAACAAAATGCAATGAGAAGGAAAACGATAGAGTAACGGAAGAGTAAGGTAAAAGAAAGTACCAATAGAAAACAATTATTAGAGAGATCAGAGAGAACCGCAAACAATATCAATATAAATATATGTATATATATATATATATAAAAAAGTATATTTAACTAAATACCTAAACGTACTGCGCCCAAACCAATAATACTATCACAAAAAACCCGTTGCACATACACACATTCACACACACTACACACACACACTCACCTGAGAGGCTGCGCTGACACCGCCGCTGACCGGCGCCCAGGGATCCTGATTCATGTTGACTGGAAAGGGCGGCTGTTGTTTCAACTGATTGATGGACGGCACCTAACGAAAAGAACAGAGATTCAAAGTTAGAGCAAATATTTTTGTGGTTTTTAAAGATTCCACTCACGGCTGGCTGCTGCTGCTGGAATAGATTTGTTTTGGGTGGCATCACATTGTCCGCAAACGGATTGTACGCGGGCGCCAGGCCCGACTGAGTTTGCGGCGCATTCGGTTTGATCAGATTATCCAAATTGACCAGCGCCGAGTTCTCGCCAAGGAATGCAAGTGGATCGCGATAAGGCTTCTTGGCGGTGGCGCCCGTCGATGGATGCACCGAGCTACCGTTGTTGCCATAGTTCGAAGACAGCGGATCCATGTCATCCAGCAGCGATGCTATGGACAAGAAAGAAAGAGAAATCAATAAGCGACTGCATCTTTTAGCTGTTTAAAGCAACTCACCATTGTTGTTATTGGAGGCGTTAGAATTGTTTTGTTCGCCGCTCTTGTTGCGATTGGTAATCAAATCAAATTCATCATAGGCGGGCATTTCTTTCTGCAAGAGCAGCAAATATTTAGCAAAAAGTAATTATCTTTTTTAAGGGATTGCTTACCTTAATGGCGCCTGTTTGCATTGCCTTCCAGGGATCGTCGAGCGCACCCGTGCTCGGCTGCGCACTTGCCCAGGGATCGGCGGTGGTGGGTGCCGCTGCTGCAGCCGCTGGCTGCGCTTCCGTGAGCCAGGGATCCGCTGGGCCGCCATTGCTGACCGCGTGCGCTGAAGGTGGCGCTGCTGCCAGGACAGCATTGGCTGTGGATTTCGTCAGCCAGGCGTCGACTGGGGCTGGAGCGGCTACACGACCATTTTGGCTGGCATTGCCGTTGGTCTGCAGCCAGCCTTCGTTGGAGGAGCCCGAGGCCACGGATGGCGACTGTGTGCGCAGGCCCCAGGCATCGCCGGGTATGGGCTGAGGGGCGCCAACGCCCAGCGGCACACCGGCGCTCATGATGGTACGTGGCGCGGCCGAGGGGTGCCAGGGATCTACTGGCGCCGCAGCGGCGCCTGCCCACGGATCGGAGAGTTGGCTAGCGGCACGGCCAGCCGGCGCAGCCCAGGGATCGACAACCACGCCAGCGCCGCCCGCAGCGCCCAGGGGTGGACTTGAAATGCTGGTGGCGCCCAGCGAGATGTCCAGCAAGTCTAGCAAATGGCTTTGCGGCTCCTCCTTCTTGGGCGCCGCAATGGGTCGACCGCTTGTATCTCTGTCGGGGCAAGAAGAGAGTTTAGAAATTGTAAGCTATTAAGGTTGAATTTCAGTAGCTTACTTGAAGTCCTGTTCGCTCTGGCTGAGCGCGAGCTGCAGACGCACATCATCGCTGCGTCGCTTGGCTTCCTCCTGTTCGGCCTCTTCGCGCGACATGGCCATGGCCAGCTGCAGCTGAAGCTCCTCCTCGCCGGCCGTTTGTGGCCTAACCATCTCCAGTTCGGAGGCATTTTTGGGCGGTTCTTCCTGCCAGCCCGGCGGCATGTCGCGCTGTGATGGCCCATCGATGTAACCATCGCTGCCAAAGCCGCTCGGATGCAGGGCGAAGCGTTCTTTGGCCTTCAGTGCCTTCACGCGCTCGTTCTTCAGCCGCTCATCGTCCTTGAGCAGATTGACCAACTGCTTGGCCTTCTCGCGCACATGGGTGCCCTGATCTTTGCCCTCCTCGTAGTACACAAACTCGCGCAGCGTTTGTATGGCAAATATATTTTCCTTGCACTGCTGGGCGACCTTTTCGGTGCCCGTCTTAATCAGATACTCGAGCAGAATTAGCGCCTTGTAGACATGTCGCCAGTTCTTGCCATGATCGTTAAGGCGTTTCCATATCATTTGCATTATCTCCGAGAAGGCGACCACGTTGTACGTTAAATCGGCTATTTCGGCCATAATTGTGGCCGATGGCCCCCATGGATCATTGGAAGTCGCCTCGCGCACCTTAACCTGAGAATAAAAGGGACAGCTTTTACTATATAGCCAAAAAAAAAAGAGAGTCGGCCGACTTACCTGTGCATCTGAATAGTTGTGCGCGAGATTTTTGATGTTTCTGCGTAGTCCGGCAACATTGACCTGCATATCGTCTTTTTGTTTTCTCACTGTGTGACGAAAAGAGTAAAGAAGCGTGTTAACATGGCTAAGCGAAATTGAGCGTGCTGCGTCTACAGTTTATGTTTGTATATATCTATTTATTCAGTGTTTGATTCTATGTTCCCGTTTTTAGCTAAACAAATTTTTCTTTTATTCTTTTTGTTGCTTTAATTTTGTCTACCAAAAAAAAACAAAATGAGTTCTGTGTTCAAATGAATGTCACGTTAGAATAAAGGAAATAAACAACACAAACACGAAAACACAAACAGATCCCAATAAATCGCACAGGGGCGCATCCGATCTCCGAGAGAGGGTTTTTCTTTTTTTTTTTAATTCCAATAAACTACTGAGTGTGTGTGAGTGTGAGGTGTGCGTAAGTATCTGTGTGTGTATGTGTTGTGTTCGAAACTCAAAAACAAATGCGTGTTGTTTTGAATTTCTTTCTCGTTTTAAAAACACAAGGCAAATACTTGTCTACTCTTTTATTTATATCTGCATGTGAGTTGAGTCTAAAGTTTGCACTTAAAGATCTATGAAAGTTAAGCTTCAAGCGTCTCCACACTCAACTCATACAAATATAATAAATCACAAGTATTTTTAAACATATTTTTGATAGTTATATTAATTTTAGGCGGTGTAGTTAATAAATGATTATGCAAAGAAAACATTAAGACTTACTTTTCGTTTGTTTTTTGCGTTTGACTTATACAAGTAGATTTGTTTTCGATTTAGATTTCTTTTGATTTTTTTGCTTTCTCTATATGCTATATATAGAGAAGGTGTTTTCTTTTAAATTGCTTGAATTGTTTTTGCGCAAGTTTCTTTAGCTTTTCTTTATTTTTTTGTTTTTGGTTTTAGTTTTTGTTTTGCTGTTTAAGTGCTCCAAAGCAAGCTAAGTATGAGATACAAGATAATACAGTCAAAATACATAGTATAAAAGTACATAAATATATATATTTATAAAGATAAATATTTTATCGTTGTTGTTATGGAGTGCAAAAATAGAGCACATAAAAAGATAAAATATTTTTCAAGAATTTCAGCTGCATGTGCACACAGTACTAAGAAAATCACAGGAACTATAAAGCAAAACCTTTAAAACTGATATTAAATAAAAGCAAAACGAAAGCAAACACCGTTCGCTGTGGGTCCAAGTTCAAGTATGGATTAGACAGAGAGAGAGAAAGCTACCCAACAGACTCTATAGACGGGCAGAATATGAGGGGGGGTATTTGTAAGTCAATTTGAAGGCAAGCAAATATGTGCAATGCAAAAATATTAACAGAAAATGCGTCAAACTAAGTCGACTTTGAGATGCTCTTCGAAAATAAATGCTGACAGACATAAGATGAGTGTTATTCCTGAGCTGATAAGCGGACACACAGTTACACTATACAAATCCAGATAAAAACTGACAGAATTTGTTTTTTTTAAACGGCAAACAACCTATACGACCCCAGTTTATGCCCCATTGCGAATTTGCAGAAGCCACAAAAGTGCAGCAAACAGACAGCGACAATAGGGCGAAGGTCAGCTAAAAACGGAAATAATGTCGAAAGATGTTTGGAATAGGCAAAATTGCAGCTAAGCTGCTTTTTGCGTTATGAATACGAAAACAAAAATAAACGAATTATAATAATTGCGTTAATCAGTGACAGGAAGCATGAGTCGCAAAGGAATAAGAGAATCAAGAAAACAACAACGCACTTTCTCAAAACAAATGTCTTTTGTTATTTTTTAAAGTTTTTCTCTTTGAGAGCAGAATAGAAAATAAAGCGCAAAATCTGATCCACGAGTACGTCACAGATCTAAGAAAGAAAACAACACGCACACACTGCCAAACAACGTAGCCCATTTAAAGCTGATAAGTTATCAGCCCACATTAAAATTTTATGTTATTTTTTCACTTGGCTCAGGTAAAAACAAATAAATATTTCGACATACAGATTCTAGAACGCGTTGGAATGCGTAATTGCCACTGAACAGTGTAAGGAACGCACTTGACACATATATTAAAGCCGGCTTGAAAGAAGCTTCGTGCAGAACTCGAACTCGAACTCGAACTTAAACTCGAAAAGCTCAATTCGAAACTAGTCGAACGGGTATTTCTGCACGTGTGTGTGTGTCTTTTTGTGAATGCTGCGGGATTCATTGACCGCACGGTTGTAATAATGGGCCGTGTGTGATGATCAGAGAGAGAACGAGAGAGAGCTGTAAATGCGGGCCGGTGGTTAACGGTTTGTTTGTTTTGTTTTATTTTGTTTGCCTACGGTCTCTCTTTTGCTTGCTGCAGCAGAACAAGAAGCAAGTGGCAACACGAATAATTCAATTAAATGTCGCGCAAAAAAAAAGAAGAAAAAACAAAAACAAGCATATGAAGTCAAAGGAATGGGAAATGAGGGGGCGGTGCTCTGTTTGCCTGCGTCGTTCGTTTGCCTGAACTTGAACAATTGAATGCCAGACACAAACGGCCAAATAGCAATGTGCTAGAAAGAGTCAAAGGCGAGAGGAGCGCGACGAATTTGTGGGGTGGCAACGACGAGCACTTTCTTTGTTGTGGCGCTTTATTTTTGCACTTGACTTTTGCAGCGACGTTTTTATTGCCAAAAATATATTCTTGTTTGAGTTTGTGTGTTTGTATGGATAAACTGAACGGCTTGTGTTGTACTTAATGCCAAGAAAAGCCTTGAATTTAACACCAAGTTCAATGAACGTCGGCCACAAAAAACAATTCGCGCAGCAGCGGAAGCGCACTGCAGCGTCGTGCCGAGAGCTTTAACGAGATCGAGATCACAAGTGAGACTGAGCGAACGAATGAGTGCGTGATGCGAATTGATACGAATTGTGATTTAAATGGCGGCCAGCCACAACAGCAGCGAAAACAACTTGCGCACATTAGAAAAAATATTCTGCGCTCTTTGTTTGCGTTTTGTGCTGTGCTGTGTTATACTCTGTTCTGTGTTGTCTAATGCTATTATGAACCCTTGTATATGGTTTGTTCGTTTTATCGTTTAACACTACGTTGCGAATGTGTGGAATCGATAATGGAGGAATGTCTAGTCGAAGGTCAGAATTTGCATTTGCATGGCGAAGTCTGCCATTGAGAGAACATCAGGTTCTGCTAAGAAATCTGCGATTTTTGACGCTGTGACGTCACAGTTGGCAAAATTTTGTTTGACAACTAAATTCATACTTTTTGAGTGGTGTACCAATAAAAAATATGCTAGACTCCTTAATGGATCTTGACATAAATCGTTATTTTAAGTGCGTACAGCACATTTATGAAAATCGGCTAGATTGTTGTCCATTAAAACTTGTACTATACAAGCTAGAAATCTTATGTTGGCTAATATCACAGCGAAAGCTTAAGTTAGTACGCCACATTCTTGTAAATCGCAACTTCCATTTCTGCGATAACTAACAAAATTATGCTTTGCGCAACCTTTTTATAACTGAATCGTGGTATAGTCGAAGATCAGCATTTGCATATGCGAAGCCCACTGTGCAGACAAGTGATCTGTTCTCTCTCACACTCTTACTCTCTCGTTGTCCACTCTCTTCATTTTCTAATGTTGCATTTTGTGCATACGGGCGTACAATTTGGGGCGTGCATTCTTTGTGTGTGTGTTGGAGTCTTGCTGTGCGTGCGTATGCGTGTGCCTGTGTGATAACAAATCGAAAAGAATGCGATTAGATTTCATAACTATACATATATTGTGTATGTACAAAAGTACAAACAAAAACTGATATGGTACAAATATCCGAAACTCTTCCATTCATTAGTCACGTCTATTGCGGCGAAAAGGGAAACATAAACCAGTTCCCAATGGGCCCGGCTATGACTAAGCGGCGAGACTACAAAACCAGCCGGCGAAAATTTACAGTAGCAACTGTTATCAACAAAAGAGACGAGAAATAAAACAGAAAAACAACAACAAAAACTACTATTACAACTATTAAAGGTCGCACGGCCAAAGAGCAGCAGTGGATAAATGGTTTTTGTTGATTATACTTGTACAAAAATAAGAACTTCCGTTAAATTAACAGAAAATGACGTACACACATAAAAATACATATGTACACATATGTATATGTACAATATGCTTGACTTGTTTATTGTATTTAAATGCCAAAGGCATAAACAAATGAAATCAATAAAACGTACAAAACAAAAATGGTAAGAAAGCAGAAATGTTGCTGCCAAATAGCTAGCAACAAAATACAAAATACAAAACACAAAAGACAAATACAAAGAAAGAAAACTAAAGAGAAATGCTCGCCCCAAACGCTGCCCACCACGTCCGCTTACCTGCTGCAATACTTCTTTCTGACTTCTCTCCGCACTGCGTTGCGTTGGGTTGCGCTGCTGCAGTTAGCCTGTCCGTGTGTCTCTGTCTGTATGTGTGTGAGTGTGTTAGTGTATGTGAGTGTGTGTAGGGTGGGGGAAACTCCAAGAAACAACGACAACTACTCCACCCAGCTAGTTTTATATATTTTTACGACTTTCTTTTCAAACGTCCGACAGTCACAAGACGATGACAACAACGGCGACGTCAACAAAAAATTGCAGTCGAAACCAACTATATTATAGAAGTGCACGCGTTGGCGATATTTACACTTTGTTGTTTGTTGCACGAAATACGAAAATTAGCCAAATATAATATGAACAGAGCAATGATTTTCTTGTTTTGTATGGCTTTTGCGTTTGCTTTCTTTTTCTGCTGCTGTTTTGCTCCGTCTCCTTTCGCTAACGATGGTACTACTATTACTCGATATATCGATACATGGTAATGAAGCAACAACGTGTTGCCAGCAATCGATAAGGGAATGTGTCGATTACATATAACAAAATAAAGCCAAAATTAGAGATGCTTATATTTGTAGTATTTTTCAGTTATTCTTTTGCATTTACTGATTTAATTTTCAGTATTTTCAAAAACTAAAATATAAAAATATTTATTTTTTTAAATATTAACTTCCAACGATATATTTTAACATTAGTCATATCGATATATCGTGCTTATATGCACTGCTGCTATGCTATGCTATGCATCTATAGGTGGACATGAACTTAAGCAGACTGTTAACAATATGTTAGGCAATTCACACACTACAGAAGCGCTCACTTAACCGCCAAATTTAACATTAAAATTTAAGTTATATTACAAGCAAACTTTTGTCGTAAGAAAACAAAGCTTAAGTGAAATATATAACTCAACATTTTGTATTTTTTTTATTTACGACTTTATTTAGAATACCATTTTCATTTTCTTTTTTTTATATAATTACGCGCTACAAACTAAATTCATTTGTTAACCAACTGATAACAATATATATTCTTTTTTCGTGTTTATGTGCGTTGCTACTGTTGTGTGAGTGTATGTGTGTGTCTGTGTGTGTGTGTGTTTTGCTCGTTCTTTAACATTAACTCGATGCGTATGCTTGTTTGTTTTTGTTTGTTGTTGCTGTTGTTTTTTTTTTAGAGGTTTTCGCTTTTTTGTTTTTCGTTTAATTCTAAGTACCTACTGTTAAACTTTTCAACGTACATATGGTGTATACAGTTATTAAATATTTATATTCGCTGTCACTAACTGGCCAGACAAACTGCTGAGACAAACCGCCTGACATCCCCCCTTCTCCCCCCGGCAATCAATCTTAAAACTTAATCCTGTTCCTGGTCGCGTTCGTCGCTCTGTCGATGGGTCCTCGCAAATTGAATGCAAAAAAAAAAAAAAATATTATTATAATTATTGTTTGTATTTTTGTTGTTGTTCTGATTTTCGGTTGGGTTTATATTAATCGCATAAATCAACAAAAATTGTTCGATTTTCCTGGAATCGCTTAAGCTAAATTAACTTAAAAACATACAATCCAAATTGCTCGTTGCATGCCACGCCCCCACGCCCCCTACCGCCCCACGTCGCAGTTCGCCTAACGCCCGTCAGCGCCGTTTACATTTAAATAATTGTTGTTGCTTTCGCATTCGATTTTGTTTTTTGTTTTGTTTAGTTTTTTTTGTTTTTTTTGTTTTTTTTTTTAGTTTTCTCTTTGCTGTTATGCTTGGGCTCACTCCTCCGGCGGCTCCTCGGGTATTTGGCGACTCTGTGCCGCATGCTCCCGGGCGCCGAGCAGCACCGACGGATACTCATCCTCGTGCACCGAATTCGACTGCGAGTCGGCGTCCTCCTCGAGCAGATTCGATTTGCTCGACGGCGGCGTCGGCGCCAGCAACACATTCGGTATATACTCGACCGTTTCATACTCTGTCTTGGCCACCGTATCGGCCACGGCAGCCTCCACCAGCGGCGGCTGCAGCTGCACCTGCTCCTCACGTTCCCGCTCCCGTTCCCGCTCCATCTGCTGCTGCTGCTGCTCCAAAGCTCCAGCTCGGCTAGTCGGCAACTCGGCGCTTGCATTCTTGGCCTGGGCCTCGTTGGGCGCCACGTTCGGCTCCTCAATGTCAAGGACAACGGGCAGCGTGTCGTTCGGTTGCGGCGTCGTCGTGGTTGTGGTGGTTGTCGTCGGCGCCGTGGTGGTCACCATTTCCGTCTGGACGACAGGCGCCGGAGTTGTTGTCGTTGTTGTTGTTGTTGTTGTCGCGCTCGTCGTTCCCGTTGTCGATGTGCTATTCCTCTCCAGCTCCACTTGCAGCACAGGCAAAGGAGTCGGAGTAGTTGTTGTTGTTGTCGTTGTGCTGCTGCTGCTGCTGGCCAACAACAGCGGCGGCGGTGGCAACGGTGCAGCCGCAGCCGCTGCCGCTGCGAGTATAACGGGATTGATCAGCGGCTGGCCGAGCGTGGCGATTAGCGGCGGCAACAGCTCATCGTTGTTGTTCAGCAGTATCGGCGTCGGCACCAGCATCTGCACCAGCGGCTTGGCGTCCTCGGCATCGCCGAGCTTCACCAGCATCGGCAGATCGATCTTGTAGAGCATCGGCAGCACCGTGCACACCTCCTGGTCGTTCTCAAAGCACTGCGAACGTCCTCGAATCCGAGCGTCCTGCGCGGCCATCAGACGGCACAGCTCGTTCAGGCGCACATCGCACATGATCGGGTTATCTGCAAATTGAATGGTATTAATTTAAATAAAATTCATTTAATTAAAAAAATAAATTTGATAAAATTATTGTAAAAATATCCTTTTTTTTAAATAAATCAGGTGCAAACTTCTATAAACGGAATGGTCCAATTAATATATTTACATCTATCTATGTGTTATGCTATATGAAAGGTTTAGGACGTGAATTCGTTATAATCGTTTTCTACTGTTAGAGTTGTCTTACATATATATTAAATATATTATACATATTACATAGCCTATTTATATATCTTTCATATTTAACCATGGTTACTTTAATACCTTTGTGGCTGCCATATTGACTGCAATAAAGTATTGACTAAGGCTTTGAACTAGGACAGGTTAACTTGGGCACAAATGGACATAGTTAAATGGACTGTGCTGTTGATGAAGATTAAGTTTTTATATACACTATAACTATTCTATACTATATACACCCATATACTTTATACTTAAGCTCACCAAATTTATCTTTTCGACAAACAAAGAGTATTTATTTAAAAGTAGTCAAATATAATTGTGCTTTAAGTCTGATCAAGGAAGCTGCCTTTAAGTATAGCTGATCTCCACGATTTCACTATCTGTTATCCGTGACTCACCATCAAGATGTATTTCCAGTTTGCCGGGCACATTGTGATTCTTGCAGCGCGTGTTGGTGACGAGTTCGCTCGAGAGGGTCGTGATTTGGTTGTTGGTCAGATTGACCTGGCAGAGCACGGGCAGGCCGTAGAAGTCGCGCTCCAGCTTGGTAATATTGTTGTAGGCCACCTTTAGGATCTTCAAGTTGGGCAGCATTGTCTGAAAATCAAATATAAATTAAAGTTTAACATATTTCCAATTTTATTCAAGGACATTTTTTCGCACCGTTTCCAGCTGCTTTAGTTCCACCAATTGATTGGCCGTCAGATCGAGAATCTCCAGGCGATTCATGCCGTTTAGATCGCCCGGCAGAATGTACTCGATGCGATTCTCGGGCAGGCTGAGTATGCGCAGATTGCCGAGTCCGGCTAGCGCCGAGTCCAGGGTGATGATCTGATTGTGATCCAGACGCAGATCGATCAGCGGCAGCTCCGGCATGTGCTTGTCTCCGGGCAGCAGGCGCTGGATGCGATTGTAGGATAGATCGAGTATCTTCAGGGAGCGCAGGCCGTGCAGCTCCTCCATGGAGAACTCCACGATGTCGTTGAACGAGAAGTTGCCGATCTTCAGCTTGGTCATCGGATGCAGCGACGAGTTCAGCGAGCGAATGTGATTGCAGGCCAGATTCAGGGTCTCCATCTGGCGGCACGTCTGAAAGTCGTCCTGGGCCAGCAGCTCCAGCTCGTTGTTATTAGCGAACAGTTCGTTCAGATACTGCGCATTCCTTAGCACCCTGCCGAAGGACCTCAAACGATTGAAATGCAAGTGAATGGTCTCCAGATCGTCCATGCTGGCCATGTTCGCCGGCAGCCTCTCCAGCCGATTGTTGTGCGCCATCAGCAGACGCAGCTTGCTATTGTCCGGCAGCTCCCCATCCAGATCCCTGATATTATTCGCATTGATGAACAGCGATTGGAGTTTGGTCAGTTCGTGAAGGGATCCGTTGAGCGACTCGATTTGATTGCGACCCAAATGCAGGATGAGCAGGCTGAGCGGAAAGGCGCCGCGATCGAGACGCGTTATATTGTTGCTCGGCAAAATCAGATTGGTCACCATTTGTATGCCCTTGAGATCGTCCTGCTGCACCGCCCGTATATTGCAGCGCCCAATGTCCAGCGTCTGCAGCAGCGGCATGTGGTTTAAGACGTGCTTCGGAATCTCGTCGAGTTCGTTGTCGCCGACGCTTAAGTAGGTGACATTCGATAACCCGCGAAATGGCAGCTCTGGCAGCGATCTATAAATAGCGTCAATAAATAGAATACACAAACATTCAATTACATTATTATACAAAATAACAATAACATTAGACGGACACAATTTTTGGGTTTAAATTTCATTTTGGAAATACTACAAAGACAAAAAAACCCTATTACTGGATGGGGTTGAACCCACTTTGGTGGAAATTCGCAATTTGAACTTTTGAAGGTCCTATTCTTTATCAGTGCCAAAGCATTTGCTTTGGGTATTCCACAAATCTTCAAACATTTTTTTCCTACATTTTTATTGCATACTTTTCGGCGCATAAAATCGCACAGATTTCAACTGGGACAATTGCATAAAGGAATATGCTTTATAAGGAGCTTCAATTGTCGCAATGTTTTTTTAGATTTCAGTTCGAATTAATTAACATTAATTTTTTCTATAATAATTAAAGCTATTTAAAACCTAATGGGCCATTCAAAAATAGGTTGAATTCATTGTAAAAACATTTTAAATGAAAATATAAATATATTCTTGAACAAATGCAAGTGAACTAATTTAAATATGATAAAATTGTAATTATGAACACATTTTGTCAGATTATAATAACTTCATTTATTACTGAAATATGTTTAATCGATATTAAACCTAAAAGATTGAGAAAAGTGAAACAAGTTCAAAAGTATATAAATTAAATAAATAAATGTTTTCTATTTGTGTTTAATATTTAAGAAAGCAATTAGAACAAGGCAATGTCCTGTTCTTTACTAAGGACAACTCTACAATGTTCAGCATTCTACTTCTTACAATTTTAAAAAATCATAACAATTAGCTTGTTAATTTTCAATTATCTGATAAAACAATCAATTGAACAATCAACAATCGTTGATCACCAATCAATCGGCCTGTTATTCAGTTAGTCAATTTATTAGTGAGTTCAAATATCAATCAATCAGTTAGCCTAAGATTTTAAGTGTCAGTCAATCAATTCGTCAGTTATGCGAACCCGTTCAGTCCATCACTGAATCAATCAGTCTGGCAATTGGTCAGACAATCAATGAGTTAATTAATCAGGCAGTGTATGTGTTAATTACCATTTTTAAATATTTAGTTATTCAGTTAATGGAGAATTCAAATAATTAATTAGTTTAATCACTCAAATCTGTTTATCTGCTTGAAGTTTACAATAAAATGCTTCCATTTAATAATCGATAAAGCTCAATTTAATTACTATGACATTTATTTTGTAAGCTCTGATTTTCCCCTCTCAAGTTAAGCAGATCAAATTACAAAGGCGATATTTGAAACTGCCTTAAAAGGCGATGACACAGCTTATAACCAGATGTATCTGTATCTGTATCTGAAAGTGTATGTGTATCTATAAAGGTATGTGTATCTGTAAGTGTATGTATATATGTATGTATCTGTATATGTATGTATCTGCATCTGAATTTTCTATCTGTATCTTAGATACTTTTGTATCTGTATCTGTATCTGTATCTGTAAGTGTAAGTGTATCTATAAGGGTATCTGTATATGTTACTGTATAAATATATGTATCTGTATCTGAATTTCTATCTGTATCTTAGATACTTTTGTATCTGTATCTGAAAGTGTATGTGTATCTATAAAGGTATATGTATCTGTAAGTGTATGAATATATGTATCTGTATATGTATCTGCATCTGAATTTCTATCTGTATCTTAGATACTTTTGTATCTGTATCTGTAACTTAGATACTTTTGTATCTGTATCTATATCTATATCTGTATCTATATCTATATCTGTATCTATATCTGTATCTATATGTGTGTGCACCTGAATCTATGCTTGAATCCCTGGCTTTCTGTTTGTGTTTGTATAGTAGCTTTATCGTTGGCTGGAGGCGGCTATTAAGTTGTCGCCGTCGGGGCGCCAAATGTTCGCATTATTCATGATGGGAACTGGGCCTGGTTAGCAGCCCGGCTAGCTGGCTGGTTAGCTGGTTAGGCGTGCAAATTGGCAAGCTGTGGCAGCCAGTGGACATCCTTGGCGCCGTTATTGGCAGCAGCCAATGGGTCCACACTGATTGGCAGGCGCTATTTTTAGATGCGCCTGCGTCGAGACACTTGATCTTGATTGATTGGCTTGTCGGGCGCTGTGATTATGTAATGAGGAAAAGCGCCCAGCCGGCAGACAAACTCAGCAGCCAAGTCAGCAGGATGGGCCAGCAATAGATACCAAGTATTGTATCTATAATGAGTGGATGCCAAGCGCGCGTTGAACTTGAGCGCATATCAGCCACGATAAATACATATGTACATATGTATATAGTATATATAGTATATATATATAGTGTATGTATACAGACAATTCCTTAACGTCAGTCATATAATTGTCACACGACCTAAGCTGGCCTCTTGATCATTGATTGAACGTAATAATAAAATTCAATTGGGTCTTTTTCTCTCTCTCTCGCTCTGGTTGCGTCTCTGTCTCGCTCTCTTTTCACAAACTGCGCTGACCCCATCAGGCAGACCAACAAAAAAAAAAAAAACAATAACAATAATAACAATAACAATTACAAATAACAATAACAGAAACAACGGAACATTCCATTTCCAAGTAATCATTAGGCGGTGTGGGCTTTTGACGTTTTCTCTTTTATACCCTGTACTCCACAAGAATTGCATAAAATAAAGGGTATGCTGCAGCTGTGCAAAACTTTTTGTGACAGGCAAAAAAAAAGGTTAAATGGAATTTGGTTTCTGTATTAAAATATCCTGACGAATATCGATTTTATATAGATTTTTCACTCTAGGAAAAAATTCTCGTAATACCCTCAAATGTATTTAAAGTAAAATTTATATATCTATAAATTTGTCATACATTTTGCGAATTCTAAAAATACTCCTGAAATATTAATATTATTCCGGTATAGGGCATCTTTTAGTCGCGCTGTCTCTTAGCCTGCGCACCCTTAATTGTTTTTCTCATTTTTCGCCCAAATATGAAAAACATTAACCACAATAAAAAAAACAAACGAGAAATAAAAGTTTTTGTATAAACTTTCTTGTTGATTGTTTACTTTCTTAAAGCAAAACATGGCGAGGCCTATTCATAAGTAAATATATGGTATATGCTATATATGCTATATATGCTATATATACTATATATATATTTATATACTGCCAGTAGTTGGGACTCTGGTACGTTATCAATTGGACTCGGAATATTCCATTATAAATTATGTGGCTATCATACTTAATTAATCGAGCACTCAACACTTTTCGCACTTTTTCAGGGCTGCAATCTGTCGATGCAACTCCTCAACTGTATAATCAACAATATATATGTATATGTTTATATATATATGTATATATATGTATGTGTATATATAAAGTGATTTCTGCGTTCTCTACAAATCAAGACATTGCCATGTCGCATGGCCGGCTGCCTTATCAGCCTGAGAAAAAAACATAAAACAAAACAAATATGATCAATGCAACAAGGCGCCACATGCCACAAGACGTTGCAAGCAACCTTTACGCTGGTTCCTCCATCTCGACAAGTTTTTTTTTATTCGATTTTTTTTTGTATTTAGAAAAACCCCTAAAGAAATTTTGTTGACAAAAAACGCGAACAAATTTTTTTGTTTAAGTCGCATTGTGATCATTCGGCAATCGTAAAAGTGATCATTAAAATCACATTATTCGGTTGGCGCCAGTCATAAACTTATGACGATCAGCGAATCGTTAAAACAGCTGCTCTTATCACAGTCCAAAACACACACACACACACACACATGCGTGTATGTGGCACTCACACACACACACACACACACTCCCATACACACATGTTGACGTATGGTTTCTTAGAATACGTTCTTAGTAGCGATTTTTAATTCAATTAAGGTATTCCTGCTGGAGCAATCTTTTATTGATTTAATTGAAATTGAAAATTTGCAAAAAGTTTTAAAGCAAATATTAGCATTTTTTATGTCATGTGTTCAAAAAATAATAAATCAATAATAATAAAATACATAATATATTCAATTATATATCTTTCATATATTTTAGAGAAGTAAGTTATATTTGGATTGCAAGGATAGAAAAAAAGTGAAAAGGAAAATTGTGATATATATAGATACTATTTAAGATATTTACCAATTTAATTTATTTTTTTTAACATGTATGTAAATATATAGAAAAATAATACTTGATGATTTATTTGAAATTCCTTTTACTTTTTTTTTTAGATATATAGCGATATGTTGAAGTATTTCTTAGTTGTTAAAAAAAAATGTAAGATATTGAATAATATAGATATCATCAAGATAGTATCAAGCAAATTATTTGCTTTTGGCAACAAATGAGATTTGGCAGCAAACTTTCATAATTAGTAGTTTAGACATAAACTGAAAGCTAAAAACTAGCAGCTTAAGTTGCGAAACATGAGCATTATCAATTTTTCTTACTCATTTGTCAGCGATTTCGATCGGATGCCGTTGATCACGCGAATCGGAGACAGTTTGGAAATGCCACGCGTTCTTAATACGATTTGGCAGACGAGTCGATTTCATGATTATATATATATATATATATATATATATTCAATCATCAGACACAGACACACACACATACACTCGCACTTGCAGTGAAGAGTTTTTTTCCTGGCATGGTTTGGTCGCGGAGCGCGATATTAAGGCAATAGGTCAATTATAATAAATTGACATCAATGTAAAAAGTTTTCACTGGGCAGGCAGGCAGCACGCGCTGTCGGCAATCGAATCGAACCGAATCGCCGTTGCATATGCCTACACTGAGAGAAATTGCTCAGTCGAAGCTTTAAATTTGAATAGAAAGCTTTCAAAAATACATGTGATAAATTATGCATTTAATCAAAGTTCTTTTAAGCTATCTATACTAATATTTTATATTTGTTGCTGGTTGTCAATTTTTTAATCAACACCTTAATAGGACTTGAAGATATTTTATTTATATATTTTTAACATACTTTGGCACAAAGTGTATTTGAAAAAATTGAAAGATTTTAAATACTTTCTAAAAGGATATTTTATTAAAAAAAAAGGTCTTAATACCCAATAGAAGCTTCTTTCAAAAACAATTTTTTTTTGGCTCACTTTACTTTTTTGCAGTGCATAAAGCACTTAACATCTATGCTTGTATATGCGTATGTGTGTGTGTGTATATATATATTCAACACTGATTCGATTAAGTTCTAGTAATTAAATCATTTTTTTCCAGTTTTACATACAAATTGCATCTGACGAACGACGTTTGACAAATGATGTTGCCCACTGATAAAGTCATCGGATCGGCCAATTGTATAACCCCCAGTTAAATTGTGACTTCAAAAGAAATGTGAATCGAATATATATATGAAATATGGCTAAATTTGCATTGATTCTGTATTGTTCTTGTTGTTGCTTTTATTTGATTATTGTTATTGATTTTGTCAGCGCATTAAGAGACAAAAGTCAAATATCAATGAACCCCGCTTATGAAATAGGCCTGAATACATTTATTTAATATTTATTTATATTTGCTATTTTTAATGTCTGTTTATTGTGTGTTTGTGTATGTGTGTGTGTGTTAAATTGAAATTCATTCAGAGTTCGAGCCAGAAAAAACGTGCAATATAAATTGCAATTATCAGTTTTGCATACGCATTAAGTATACGTCGCATAAGTGTGCTCATCTCTCCTTCTCTGGGGATATACTCACTATATACTCATTAATAGCTATGTGTTGTTAATCGAAAGAGAGAGAGTGAGAGAGAGTGAGTGTGTACATACATTATATAGAATATTGATAAGACTATGCCGCTGGCTCTACAATTATCAATAAAAACAAAAATCGAAGCACGAACCAAATGTTTGTGTTTGGTTCGGATTTTGTTTCTAATCTTGAGCTGGGCCGCTGGCTGGAAAACTTGATACGCGTGTCGCAATGGACTTCTCAAAAAACAAAAAAAAAATAAAAAATAAAAAAACAAAAAAAAAGAACTGGCTGTAATTTGTCTCAATTGCATGTGGATCCCGGGCCGGGCCGGGCCGGGCCAGTTCCTAATTGAACAAAATTAAATCATTTACTTCGGCCAGGTCATAATTAGTTGGCCTGCGCCAACACACAACAAAAAGCCCTCAATTGAGGCCCAATTTAGGTGCAGCTGCTAATGAGTGTCATTGTTGTTGTTCTTGTTGTACTTATTGTTGTTGTCATATAGAAACATAAGAAACTGAAATTGAAATTGGCTGTAAACACGTGAAGCTTTTACATATTTATTTTTATTTTTTTAAATTTCTTTTTCTCTTTGCTTATTTGTATTTAAGTACATTGTACTCGAATTTCGTATATTTTGTTGTTTTCCGTAACGTTTCATTTTGATTGGGTTTAAGGAACCTAAATTGATAGCCAGCGAGCGGAAAATTCTGGAGAAATGCACGGCCTTGAATTGCCATCGATAATATGATTTTCTTAATATTCTTCAATTCAATTTAATTCTATTCAATTCTATTCTAAACACCCACCTGAGTCCGTTCCATTGCATGCGCAGCTTGTACAGATTGAAGTTCATGTCTCGGAAGGATCGCATCTCCAGATCGTCCAGTTGCGAATGGGTTATTTTCAGATCGATGCTCATATCGGGATTTAGCTTATTGGCCAGACTGTCGACGACAGCGTTAAAGGACTCCAGTTTCTCGCAGGAGAGCTCCACGTGATTGAACGCCTTGCCCGTTTCGCACGTGCACGGCGATATCTCCGGACGTACGGAACATTGCAGCGTTGCAATATGAAATACGGCGTAAACCAGCGAAGTCATATTGATTCAAATTAACAAAGATCTTCACTTAACAAAAATTCGGGGATTTTTCTTGTTTTTTTTTTTTTTTGGTTTTGGTTTTGTTTTTGTTTTGTTTTTCGTTTAGGACTTTTGACTTTTGCAGGCAGGCAAATTTATATAGTTTAGTTTTTCCGTGGGCCCGTGGGAAAACTCGCAGGCGCGTTTGCTACTCGTTGGCAAACATATGTGCGGGAGTTTCCATATTTTATGTTTATGTGTGACTGTGTGTGTGTGTGTGTGTGTGTGTGTGTGTGTGCGAGTTTATCTTGACTTTTGGTGCTGGTGCGTGTTATTTTTTTTGGCTACGACCTTTGTGCTGTTGTGAATTCTTTTGAAAATGTTGATCACTTTTCAGGCCTTAGGCGGCATCGGATTTCACTCAAAGGCCGCGTCGAGATTGTACAGAAGATGTGAGTGCGACTTCTGGGGCTGCACTCTCGCCTCGCGCTCGCTCAATCGTTTGGGGTGACCTCTTGACACGCACGTATATATATATATTTATATATATATATATATATATATATATATATATATATATATTTACAAATATATATATATATATATATATATATTTGTGTTAATCTTCTAAGAACAAAACAAAAAAAAAAAAGTTATATACACACACACCGCGTATTTGTTTTTGATTTTGTTATAATTATATATTAATTAAATATTTCTTTTTTATTCAATATATTCGTTTATTTCGACAAAAACCGCGCGTATTGAGCGAGAGATTGCCGTGAGTTGATTTCTATATAATTTATTGTTGTATATTGTATATGTATATGGTTTATTCGTATATGTTGCTGTTTTCAATTTTTGTAGCACTAGCGATTTATATTCTAGGCCCGATGTTCACGTCTTTAGCCCAACACGGTCCGTTTGCGACTGGGAAAAATAATGAAAACGCTGAGGATCCGCTTGCTGGCTGCGTCGCTGTCGACGCCAGCTGCTTGCTGCTTGCTGTTTGCTGTTTGCTGCTGCTGCTGCCGCTTGCTGCTTGCTGCTGCTGATGCTGACGACAGCTTCGCTGCTGCTGCTGCTACTGTTACTACTGCTGCTACTGCTGCTGTGGAACTTTGAGCGCATTTTCGAATGCAAAAGTTGCTGCTTATTTATTTATTTATTTATTTTCTTTCATTTTCTTTTCTTTTTGTTTTATTTTTTTTGTTTTTTTTTTCAAAGTATTGGCCATCAATTGCCAACTGCTACTGTTACCTATGTAATTGTCCAGCGGCAACACTCAATTACATGTGTTCCTGTGTGCGGCGCCAGGCGTCAATCTCAATCACAATCTCAAACGGCAAACGGCAAAACTGGCAGCAAGTCGGCGCCGGCGCCGCCGTCTTCTCTTGTTGCGTGTTTTAGTTGCCCCCTTTGAGCTGTTGCTGATGGGTGTTGCAGCCACATGTGCATGCTGTAAGTTGAGTTGCCTTGGTTTCTTAGGAACCTAGGCACCATGCCAGGCATCGGTCTCCTCTGTATCTATATGGCCATGTATATCTATGTATGGGGGCATCATTATCAGCATCATGTGTTGTTGTTTGCCTTTGGCTTCTGCTCTTACGCACTGTTGATAAATTGTCCTTTACACAAACACACACACAAACACACACACACAAACACACACACACATACAGATGTTAACGGCTGCCACATGCGTTTTGAAAATCACTGCTATACACAGACACACACAAACAAACACACACACATACCCATCTATGCGTATCTACATATGTTTTGAATGTATCTTTATCTTGGCATCTTTTGAGTAATGTTTTCAATTATGACGTTCTCAACTGCACCAAAAAACAATCTCGAAATGCTTGGAGCACATAAACTGAATGAGCCGGCTTGTTATGATTTGTGCTTCTTCTCCGCCTCATCGATGATAATCGTGCGTAAAGATTCTACACATTTGGCAGACCAATTAAATACCCTGTACATGGGTAAAAGCTTAAGTTGTTTGTTTCGCTGTTTCAATACATTATTTTAATACACATATTCCCTTATTTAAATCAATAGCTGAACGAACATTTAGTAATAAATTTTATAAATTTGTTACTTCTCTTTACAATTTAGTTATCGCAACATTTTATGTAGTCACAGTTGTCTTCAAAAAGCAGGGTATCTCAAAGGCGTCCCTTTGACTCTCTCCTAGTTGTATGCAAAACTGCATTAACGGTGCATTGTCTGCCATTTTGTGCTAGATATCGATAGTCGATAAGCAGAGCTTAGTATTTAATTTTGGTATTTAATTGCCGCTGCAATGGCAACCAAAAAATTTCACCGTTCTCGTAAATAAATCAACGATAATTACACTCAAAACATATTCACAGTGTGTGCAACTGTGTGGCGCCACCTCACTGCAGTTTGCCAGGCGCCACATTAAAACGAGGAACGAATGGCAGCAGCGTGCACCATGCACCATGCATCAAAGTCCGCAGCCTTAATTTATTTTGAAGTTCTGGCCGTTGCCGCTGCCGTTGCCGTTGCCATTGCTGGGCACAGCGCATGCATAATTAACCAAAGCCCCCTTTAAAAATTCCGTCTGTCGCCGCGAATTCCTCGCGAATTCCTTTGGCTGCGCATTGCGCGTGCCAACGCAGCCCAGCTGCCCTTGCCCCCGCCGCTGCCTCCTCCTCCTCCTCCTTCTGCTCTGCTGCTGCTGTTGCAATTAATCATTGGCTGCCCGGCAAGTGGCAATTTTCTTGTGGCTTGTAGCAAGTCTTCCACTCGGCTTGATGACACTGACGCACACACATACTCACACATACACATACACATGCGCACTCGCACGCCCACCGGGCGCCCTGGCAAGCGGCAAATATGACCAGGCGTTGCACGGTTATTTTTAGTGTGACCGTTACACGCCCCCTTGCGACAAATAGCTATATAATCGATTAATCGTATTAAAAATATACAATGATTGCGTAGCTGGGCTATTTTTAAACCTCAACAAAAAAATACGTTTTTAAATCATCAAAAAAAAAAAAAAACAACAACAGTAAACATTAATTATTATTTATTCATATTTTCGCTGCTTGCCACATAAATTAACTCAACATTTTTATGTGACAAATTTCGCATGTTTCCTTTTTTTTCGTTTTTGCTTTTAGTACCCATCAAGTTGGGCCGATCTCAAGTCATGTGAAATACATTTTGGACTTATTTATTGGATTGGTTCGTCGAAAAAATGTGCCAGCAATAGTTGTTGTCGTTGTTAGTGTTGTTGCAGCTCTTGTAATCGACTTTTGGCCACTCGAGATGCTGCAAATTCCAAAGAGATCAACAACGAAGAAGCATATCAACGCATATCCGTCCCAACGTGCACGTCAATTGGGGCCTGGCCCGCTTAATTACGGCCAAAAATATTTGGCTGGAATTTGGCTGTCGTCACGGCTTTGTCTGTTGGCCACTACGTCATCCGACTCGGGGACGCCACGGATCAATTGAGGCAATTTGGCAACATCGTGTGTGGCCCAAAATATCAAAAATTTATACCCTGCAAACGTTGAAGTTAGCCAAAAAAAAATACTGCATGTGATACTCGTAACAACAACCTAAACATATACCCTAGCATTATTTGTAGCCATGAAAATAATAAGGAAAGAATCATAAGCCTAATCTGCTCGTTAGGCAGCAACGCCACCTATCTGTCAATTTTTTGACATTTAAAATCATTTAGTTTTATTTCCAATATAATTTTGCGTGCATGCAAAAATCCCTTTGGAAAATAGTTTTCTGTAATTTTCTGGGGCAGAAGTCACCGTGACCAAAACACAATCTTACAAGAAGTTCATCACTAATTTGTCTAAAAATATTTGGTAATTCTGTTCTAAGAGAAATTCGCACATATGCATATAAATATATAGCAGATTTTTTTATATAACAAAGATCAATTTTACGATAACTCATAGTTGTTAACAGTGTAACTTTCAGCCGGTTACTTCCAGGTAAAACACTTAAACTTTTCATTTTTTTGTATGTACTTTTATTTAGCTTTCTTTTATGCAGTTGTCCTAAAATGTTCGACCTTCAATTTCGTGTAGATTTTGCTGTTAATTATATGTGTGTATGTGTGTGTGAGTGTAGATATATGTATGTGTATCAGCTATATAGCATTATATGTTGCATCGAAGCACCCAACGTGAAGCACTTCTTGTGACCGTCGTGAACCGCTTCGCTTGGCTGGCTGCAGTTGGCCCGCTTTAAACACAGAACTTATCCATTAACTAAATTAAATACAATATTTTAGTTAAAGTAAATATACAATACGCACTAAGCACTAATCGCCCGCCTACCCCGCCTACTTTTGCTCAGTGAACTTGGCGATCTGAGGATATTTGCTTGGCTTATAATCATTATCCTGTTTAAGGCGCTCGCGGGCATTGGTGCGCACCGCCTCTGTGTAGGTCGTCTGGACGACGGCATCGTGGGCAATCGCATTGACAACAACATCGGGATTAACAGCGGGACTATTTGGGCCCGGTCCATTTGGTGCGCCCAGACCGGTGTTCTGCAGGGCACGCTGCACGCCGCTAGCAATCAGGCACTCAACGTTGGCTGGCGGCTTGTCCGACTGGATGATCTTGCGACGCTTGGCAGACATACCAGATATGTAGGCATCGGAGTAGGGTGGCTGTGACCGGTTTTGCTGCGCAAATAGAAAAAAGTTCGGGATTACTAATTGAGTTAAGTTTAGAGAGTTTGCTGCAACCTACCTCCGTTTGGGTCTGCAGATCCCGCGTTATCACAGGCAGCCAGTCATTGGGAAAGTTGGTGTGCCATGGTTCCGATCCGACAGTGACGGCGGGCAACGGGGCCTCCACTTCTGTGGCACTGCTGCTGGTGGCCACCTCGGCCATTTCGATGTCGCCGTCGAGCGGCTGTTGCGCCGACGGCGTCTGCTGTGGACGAAACGCAAAAGGTGGCGGCGCCACAAACGGTTGCTATTAGTTGCGCTTCAAATAAGCTCTATTTGTCCCTCTCTCTCTCCCTCTATCTTTTTCTATCCCATTGTGACTTACATCGACGTCTGTTGGCAGTGCGGGCCGTGCACTGCGCAGCACCAGGAACTGTTGGGCATCGGCGGTGTCTGTCTGCTCTGGTATTGTCGGATTTATATAGATATACAGGAACTGCAAAGCTTCATTGCGGAAAACTAAAAAATATACGGAATTAGCTAAAGTTTGGACAGAGTATATATATATATTTGGAATCCACTCACTTGTGCGCAGTGGCATGCAGAGCAGACGCATAATCTGGCGCCAAAAGAGCTCCGCATTGGCGGTACCCAGGCACACGATGAGAACGCTGTAGAGGCGCTTGCGACTCTGTTCGCAGATCTGTTTGAGCTGCTGCTCGAATAGGGCGCCACTGCCCATGGGAGAACCGCACAGCTCGATGATCAGACGCAGGCTCTGGCGCAGCGTGTTGCAAACGGAGTCGCGTGAATTGTACTCGGGCCGTTCGTATTGTGGCAAATAGAGGAGGCTGCCGCTAAACCAGTCCAGGGCACGACCAATGGCCGTCGGCGTGGTCTCCGCGTTGATGGGCCCGCCGTCGAAGATGAACTGTTGCAGAAAGGTGCGCAGCTGGATACGCAGATTCGTCCCTCGCACCGACGCAGGCACGGACTGTGCGGTTACAACGCTGCTGGTGGCATTTGGTGTGCCGACAGCAGCAGCTACTGCTGCTGCTGTTGCTGCTGCTGCTGTTGATGTTGCGCTCGCCGCGGTCGAAATGGGATTCCCATGGACACAGGTGAGGACTCCCCGAGTGTTAGTGGTGACGTCGGCAGCGGAGGCGGCGGCGGCGGCAGCGGCAGATACATTGGCGGCGGCGGCCCCAGCTGTTTGCGCATGATTTCTCATATTAGTTACCAAAAAATTGTCAAACATAGCGGATATAAGTCTGGATATTCTTTGCATGGGCCGCGAGCTCGGCGGAAGGGGACCGCGACGATTAGTCGGGATGGCAGCATAAGTGGCGGGCCCACTGCCACCAAGGGCACCACCAACGGTTGCCATGCCCGGCAAGCTTCCGCTTCGGTTCTCACGGCTGATGGCGGCACCACGTCGACGCGACAATGGACGCGCGAGGCTCGTGCCGCTTTGGCTACGCGGCAAGCGACTAGCGATGACTGATGATGACACGGATAATATGCAAATTAGATGTCAGAGATGCAAACCGGCGCGACCTGCCTAAATTCAATACTTCTTCTTCGTGGGGTCTCTTTCTAATTGGGATCGTTTATACTCAGTACTATTGTAACTTTATACTATGGATGATTTATCATTTGTCTCTTTCTATTTATATGAATATGAATGCTAAGCTTCATAAAAAGCTAGAAAAACTTGTTTAACGTAAAGGAAAAATTCTCTTTTTAAGTTGATTACTTCTCTGTGACCTATTATTATATAGAGTACATTAAAAAGTACAAATGTTTGTGAAATGTTTATAGAAACAAAATAAGCTTGGCTAATTTATCTGAAAAGTCACAACAACTTATTAAGACAAAAGCTATAATAATCGGTTTAATAGTATTATTTCTATCTATTGCTGCTTTTGATATATGTATAGAAAAAACATAAATATTAAAACACAACGACCAACTTTACAAAGATTTACAAACAGCATGCAAACGAACTGATAAACGTAATATTTACATATAGACGATATATTATTTTACAGATTTTATATGTATACAGAAGGAAATCTTAAACTTTTGACCATTTCTTTCTGATCAACTTTAATTTAAGTACCATCTTAACTTTTTTAATCTGTAATTTAATATATATATTATTTATTTCTTTATTAAGCTTTACCATAACAAAAGAAAGAGAAGTCATAGAAAAGTGTTCCTCTATTCTAACTCGTGTTTGTTCTGTCTCTTTCTTTAGGAACTAATAGTAATACCCGGTTTACATCTCTGTTGAATGTGTGATGATGAGGAAAGCAAAAACAACGTGGACCGAGACATAACAACAACAACTGTTGTGCACACACAAACAAATAAACAAAAGATGCTTGTTTATAACAATTTACCACCACCAAAACTAAACTAGACGAACTTAGGCTTAGGAACTCACCTGTGGTGCCTACGGGATTGATCAGTGCTCGTCGATTGTTGCTGCTTCCGCTGCTGCTGCTTGTTGTGTTGTTATTGTTGTTGTTATTGTTGGTCTGGATCAATGTCTCGGTTTCGCGTATGTGATGGCTGTTGCACGGCAAGAAGCGATCGAAGGCTGTGTGCGTGGGCGCAATGCGTCCAGCCCAATTGTTATTGCCGCCAATCTGAATCTGCGGCCGTGACGTGGAGCGCGTCTGTGTCGCCGTTGTGGGCAACGTATACGCCCGGTGCTCACCGCTCCGTGTGCCGCTCGACGTGGACGCTGAGCCAGCAGAACCGGCAGACCCAGCAGAGCTGGCTGCCGCAGCAGCCGTAGTTCCAGCTGCAGCTGCAACAGCAGCTGGATTTGTAGCGATAACTGCTGCTGCTGCTGTTGCTGCATTCGTTTCGGCCGCAGTGCTGTCGGTGCTGGTGGCAGTTGCTGGGCGTCCCTGTGGATGCACAGCAGCGGTCATCACATGCACCGGCAGATTAATGGACATCATGTTGGGCACATTGAACTCCAGTCGCAAATCCGCATCGTTCCTTATGCTGTTCACAGCGGCCTGTATAAGTCGAGCCAGCTGCGGCATCTGAGGATCTGTAAAGTGCGTGGAAAGCATTAGTAAGATGAACCTTTGAACAATTGGTTTATGCAGCGAAAACAAGAACACATTAAGTTAGAGCTAACAATGGCAGAGTATTGAGGCCTTCGGATATTATTTAAACAAACTTTGCGCACTGTTAATTGGAGAGCTTGGCATAAGCAACAGATTAGTGCAAGGGACGAGCAAACGAGCTTTTAATATGAATAATTAAAGCTTCATCTGCACTTCATTAAAGAATATTCTTTGATAGAAACAGTTAAAGGCATGAAATACAGGCATGATCCGAATGAGATAATTCAGATCAGCTCTGGACTGAAGCGAACGACAGGCCAAAAAAAAAGGGGGCTAAAACCTACTGGGCGGTGGTATTGGCACAGGCATATATAGGCGAAACCTTGGCCTGGGCGCTGGCTCAGCCCCAGCTGGAGGCTGGTCTTGCTCATCTAGAAAATCGACAAGGTTTAGGTTGAGAAAAGGTTTTGTATGGGAAATTTAAAATATTTTGGTTGGCAGGTTGCTTTCGTGGTTGTGAAACTCACCCGTCGTGTCTGAACGCGGCTGTTGCTGCTGCACCAGCGTATTAGCTGGAATGGTAACAGCAGATGCCACCATGGGCTCATCCACGGGATCCTCGACATTGTCGCTTGTCGGCACGAGGCCAGCGACGACAGCGGCAACTCTCGCTGCCATTAGCTCATCGTCAGCATCGAGAACCTGTTCAGTTGGGAGTTGTCTTTGCCATTGCTGCTGTATCGGCCCTCCAAACTCTTCGCTAGCTGCCAAAAAATCAATGACTGGTGGAACTGGAATGCCAGCGGCACGTGGTGTCACAGCTCCCGATCTAAACTCTTCTCGTTCTCTTGCAAGGTCGGGCATATTCCGATTGAGGCCAACCGGAGTCTGTGGTTGATCCAAATGCGTTCCTGGAGGAGTGGTAGAATCTAAAAAATTTGAATAGAATAGACATGCAGATAAATATTAACATATATATATAAGAATATATTTATAAATTTGAAAGCCGCATTACTTCACTGGTTTGAGGAACTCACCAATTTCTCGACGCTGCTGCTGCTGTTCCAACTGCGCTTCTGCTGGGATGGGCACAAGTGGTGGTGTCGGATTCGCTGGCGGTACCTGAGCGATTAGCTCAGCCAACGGCGTAGCCACCATGTTGGGCGTGAATATGTTATTGGAGCGTATATAACCGCTCTGCTCGACGAGTATGGGCCGGCAGGTGAGGACGCGCGGTCCCGGCTGTGACAGATCCAGCATAAGGTCGGAGATCGCGTGCTGGGCATGCGACAGATAGTGCAGCGCCTCCGAGACGCGATCAAAGATACGCTGGGCACTCTCGCGACCGGCCGCATTTGACTCCTCAAAGTTGGGATCCTGCTGCAATATTTCGTGGTAGCGATCCAAGAAGGGCGCCAGTCGTTGCTCCACTGTGCGATAACGCTGAAACACATTGCCCAGCACCTGGGGACGTGTCCTGCGACGCGGACCACCTGCGGGTGTAGCCGCACTTCCGCTTGCGTTCGCCTGGCCCGCTGATGTGGCCGGATTGGAAGCGCCCGCCGTATCATCGGCAACCTGTGGCGAATTGGAACGTTCGTCGTCGCCCGGTGGCGTTTCTGTGCCATCGGCTGCGTCGTCGTCGCTTTCGAGCACATCCTCAATAATGACCGCTGCGGCGGCTGTGGTCTCTTCGCTGGTATCACTGCTGGTCGTGGCGCCGCTGGCAGCGCCATCGCTGCTGCTGCCCTCGTTGCCGCCACGCGGCGTCTGCTGCTGCTGCTCGCCCCCCTCATTGGTGTAGACGGTGGGCAGCTGCACCACCGCGTAGTTGCGACCGGGCGTATTGCGTGAAAGGGCGGCCGTGACCGCATCCTGTACCATATCCATGATATTGTTATTTCGCGGCATGTCCGTTGAGGAGACGCCAACTTCAACCACCGTCGACTCCATGGTCCAGTGGCCGCGTTGCAGTATATCCAAAGGTTGATTGTTTAGCCCAATCTCCGGATTTTCCAGATAGGCGGCTATGTTGTTGGCGCAATCGATCATGTGCTCGGCAACGGTGATGCGGTTAATGCAAAAGGACGACGAGTTGGGAAAGCGATTCGGCGGTGTGCGTGACTGCAGGCATTACAAACAGACACAATGAGAGTACAAATTACAAAGGCCGGCCGGTAAAGCACTCGGCCAAGACTTACCCCGGCATTGGTGAGGGGACTATTGTTAACTGGTATGGCCATAGTGCCCACCAGCATGCCGTCGAGTGCCCGGAAATATGGTGCATTGCGCATGTTGCGCGGCGTCGGCCGGCCCGGCATGCTGCGAAAGCCGCGCATCGGCTCATCGTTGTTGGTCGCGTTGGCGCCGCGCAGCGAGAATGGCGGACGCTCGGCGACGTGCAGTACTTTGCCATCGACATCTGGCAAATGATTTGAGGATTCGGATTTGAGATTAGTGTGACCAAAGGTTGTCTGGCTGGTGGCGTGACTCACCGTATTCCCTGACCAGCTTGTCATCGGCCAGCACGCGACCCTGGTAGATGATGCGTTGGTTTTCGGCGGCGATGTTCGTCTTCTCGGCGATCTGCTCCTTGAACTGTCTTATGGTTATCTGTAAACGGTTGCGAAAAGGAAAAGCGGTTTTTTCTTTGCTCAGCACACAACCTCAAAAATGAAATAAAAATTGCACACACACACATACATAGATATTGTCGCCCACAGTCACAGTCACAAGCACAAGCACAAGCACACAAACTTACCTCATTGTCGATGCTGAAATCGTGTGTGCGAGCATCTAAAGTTTTCACCTTTAGGTTTATTAACATTTTCTCGGCCGTCTGTAGCGAAATTTGCCTGTGTTGTCAATCGCGGCTTTAATCTGTACAAATTCGTTTCTTTCACTCGCAAAACTTCCAACAGACGGCTGCCAATCGTTAGTTGCTGGGGCAGACGGGGGTAGGACAAGAAGCAGAAGAAAATCGGTGCCGATGTATCGTTGTGTCGCTTTTGCCAATCGGATTGCGCTCTCACATTCGCATTCGCCGTCGCTCTCACTCTCTATCTACGTTGTGTTTTTTGGTCCGGTGTAGCCCAAGTTTTTTATGCCGTTTTATTTTTTTCTAATTTGCATTTACTTATTTGTTGCGTTTGCGAGTCGTCAATGCCGCTGGGTCGCATTAACACAACGATTGCCAACGATGTTCAGGCAATTGAATCGAAATATATATTTTTGGTTAATTTTGACAAAAAAATTACACAAAAAATTGCTAGCGGCTCAGACATAGAATTCTTAACATTTGGGTTTTTAACAAAAATATACTGATACAATTTGGTTGTACTTATTAATTTGGTATTAAGCTTTGTGTGCCAATGCAGACACATTGTGCAAGTTTCGCCATCTATCGATATCAAGACAACTATCGATTGCTGTATTATTACGTTTTTAAAAGTCTGGCCGGGCTAACGTATACACTGCAGCCCTGAGCTCTCGCTACTTGGCGGGAAAATTCAAATGTCTTTAAATCATTTTTTTGTTGTTTTATTTTTGTGGTTTTGCTTGCTGCTCATATGGGCACAAATAAAACGTTTGTAAAAACACTTGGCGTGCATGCCGCATACATTAAGCCAACTGCTGCCTGGTAGAGGTGAAGTCCACAACCCCTGCGACGTCTGCTTTGAGCTGCATCCTGTGGGAATTTCGGGCGCTGCACACACACAAAAAAGGCGCCGTATGAATAATAAGAAGAATAAAAAAACCACGGCAAAGGTGCAGAACAACTTTTCGCTTTGAATATTTAAGTGGTAGAGGCAGAGAAAGAAAGAAAAGAAAAGGGGGCAAAGGGCAAACGCAGCTAACACAATTTTTCTTATACCCGGAGAAATGTGCGGAAATGTGATTTAATGTCGGCGATTGTGAGACGAACTGGCTCCAAATGATTGCCGAATATTTGTTGTGGCTTTGTGCGGGCCCAAAAAAGGGCTTGAACTCTGCCCAATTGTCGGATTTAATGCTTTAACAGGCATAGTTTATGTATTTATGTTATTTTAAAGGCAATATTTTATTTTATATGTAATATTTGCGTTGTCAAATGTTACGTATGTTCTATTTATATGGGGCTACCTTTTTCAAGGGAAATAAATAATAATTACTGGACTTAAGTTAACGCTTTGGCTGAAAAACAGCGCGCGCAATTTACAAATTGCTTTCAAATGGGCTGTGAAAAAGTTTTAATGAGTTTTCGACACTTCGCCAGAGTGCCACGCCCCCTGCCCCCTTCCCCCTTCCCCCTTCCCCCTTCCCCCAGCCACCACCACTTTGCACCCCTGTTTATGCATTTTCATTTTCATTATCATTTTTTGTTGTTTTTTTTTCTTATTCGCTTTTCCTATTTGTTATTATGAGTGTTTTCGCGTTTTTTTATCCGGGTTTCTTTGCCTGCCGCCCGAAACTTGGTCTGGGCGTCTCTGGTGGGCGTGGCCGACATTTCCTTGAGAACGAAATACACAAAATAACAGTAATAATTGCTTGGCTGTCGTTGTTGTTGTTGTTGTTGTGGAAATTGGAACTCGCGACTTAATGAAATTATATTAATCGGACAGATCGGGAATTTCTCTTGTCGTTGTTTTTGTTGTTGATGTTGTTGTTGTTGTTGTTGGCGTGCTTCTGGCAGCTGGCAAATGACTTTTACTTTTGTTATTGTTAATGCTTTCATTAGAAAATTTGAATTTGGACGCATTGAATGCAACTTGTAATCATTTTCCTTTACAGCTTTCCCGGCACTTGCTTTAGACGCTTTTCCTTCCCTCCCTTCCGGGTTTTACTCATTTCACATGGCGGTCAAGTTGGTCGTTGGCCGTGGCCCAAAGTCTCACGTCAAATTAAATCAAGCTATAATATAAAGAAAATTGAAGCCAAGTCCCTTTTGTACCATAAACCAGACATAGGAACGTGGCAAGGAAGGGGAATTGGGATTGGTATTGGGAAGGGGGAGAGGGTAGGAGGGGGTATTGGACTGGTGTTGGGGTTGTTTGTGTTGAAGGCCAAGACAGAGGGCAGCTGATTGGCAATATAACACCCTTAACCTTTACGCGGCTTACGTTAAAGTTCGCTATGCAATGAACTTAAATAAACACACATGCCTGACATAAGGAATACAGCTAGGAATAAAGTGCCTGCTTAAGATTAAGACACCTGCTCTAAATAAGGGTTAAAGTAGTAATCTTACGCAAGGCCGAATTACAAGTGTGCGAGCGAGAAGGAGCTAACCTGTGTGTCTGCAATATGCTTTACGCTTTGTACTTGTAATTGCTGGTAAATAATTTCCACTGGCAACTGGCAATTGCATTGGCCTCATAAATAGCTCCGAGCCAAATGTACAGTCAACACTTAATCTAAGCTGTCAATGCGAAACAGAAACCAAATAAAACAAACCCGCAATAAGAACAATAGAAACTAACGTAATTGCCGCGCATTACGACAAAAGCGTAAAAATTGCACGAATTGACCAACACTGGTATGTAAGCATGTGCACATGTGAGTGCGGCGAGCTCGTAAAGTTTTTAGTTGCATTTTGAGCCAGCCACAGTTTCGTCTTCGTTTTCGTTTTCGTCCTCGTCTTTGACTCTTAATTTATGTTTCAATTCCAATTAGCTGACGAGGCGCGTGGTGCGCTTATACGAGTGCCGTTAATTGACTTTCGGCCTGGCGCTGGCGCGTCATTTGTAATTGTATACAGAGCCAATGGGAGTGAGAGAGAGATCGAAGGAGTGAGGTTAAGTGGCACGTTTATTAGCAGCCTGGCCAATGCAGCTAATTGAAGTTCAAATTGTGACCGAGCGTTGAGTAAGGCGCTTAGCGAAAGGAAACCGTTCAAATGTCAGAATGATGTGTGTGTGTGTGTGTCTGTGTTTGTATGTGTGTGTGAGTGTGTGGCCAGGCGCAAAGAAAGGCAGGAAACTTAAAAGCGCAAACGAAGACGAATTCACCAGCAAATTCACTTAAGCGACGTAAAAGCAACTAAAGCCAATTTAACAGTCAATACAAAAGGACACACACAGACACACGCACACTAAGCCAGTTAAGCGCCCACACAATCACATGGCAATTGTCAGGCAAACGGAAATAAAATCAAGCATAAATGCAATAATACAATTTATGTGCCAAATTTCATAAGAGCCATAATGGACTTACACACACACACACACACAAAGCACACATACTGTACACATACACAAATCAAGCAAAAGTCGTCAACAAACAAAGGTGACTGCCGCACATACAACTCCTTTTGAACGTAATCGTAATCACATTTGCGTTGTCGAGTTCCTGAATCTTGATGCTATTTATGTGTCATTTTCATTGCGCAAAACTTTCGCAGACGGTCAACGGCAACAATGTCCGGCAAATGCTGCCTCTCACTCTCACTCCCACTGCCGCTGGCCGTCCCCTTTCTCTTTCTGGCCAGCAAGTTAACAACATTTGCTTTACGTTTGCCAATTGCATTATAACTCAATTGTAGCTGAGCGATTTTTATGGATTCGAATGGAAGTATCGAAGTTCTCGAGTCCTTGAGTGCTCAACAAAACAACTGTACTTTACTTTGTGCAAAGAGTCGCGGTCGCCACGAAATAATTGATACCCTGCTTGGTTTTCATATTATAAAATAAACAAAGAATAAGTAAGGTAAGTATTGAATTATAACTATATGGGAATTTTGTAATAATATAATTTTGCAGCTAATAACTTGAAAATAAAGATTGAAAAATTATAAAATAAAATATTTTTAGTTTTTCTATAAAGAAACTCATATTTAAAGAAACTCATACATATATATTTGTATAAAAAAGTGATAGTAAAAGCTAAAGGCTTATTATAACAAACTGATTTCCTAATGAAAAATAAATATGAGAATCTTGTCAATAGATTGACATGATGTAAACCAAATTGTATGCGAGTGTTGTTTGCTGAGTGTACTTATGTATGTATTTTATTTGAATTGTTGGCATTCGAGTGCAAAGACATCTGAAGGCAGTTGAACTCGGAGCTGCATTAACAATTTTCCATCTTTAATGCATCTCCAATGGGCCATAAATTGTGCTGGCTGTTATTATTTGGGCATAGCCAGCGCTTGAGGGCACTTCAGTGGCAGCAGGCCGAATGTGGAGCAGAGCAGGTGCGGCGACCTCAAGACCATGCCAGACCAGACCAGATCAGGTACTGGGCACAATTGTTGTTATGCAATGGTCATAAGTGATCCGGTGACACGCCCTCCATTGTCTGTCACTTTGTGTCGGGGCGGTTGTAAATTGATTTGCCACGATCGCTCGAGATAGAAATGGATTTATGAAAGTCACGCAAAAAGCCAATCGCATTAGCCGAAACGCGTCGGGCCCACAAACTGGGCCAACCTATGAGTAATTGAGCGAGTCTACGATTCAAACACAATCCGTAACTATTTATAAGACTCCACTGTCGCTGCAAATGGCAAACAGTTGATCAAACTCTTCTACAGCTACAACATGGCACACAAATTCCTGGCTCTAACCTCAGCTCTGCTTGTGGTCCTGTCGCCCGCCTGGGCTGGCCTTATTGCCCAGCCGAGCATTGGCTATCTAGGAGGCGATGAGCACGCCGTGGCGCATACCCAGCAGAATGTGGTCAGGAGCTTCGACGGCACCGTCTCGCACTACGCCAAGTCCGTGGCCACGCCCTACTCCCAGGTGCACAAGCTGGACACGCGCATCAGCAACAATGTCTACCAGCCCGCCATTGCCAAGACTCTCACCTATGCCGCCCCAGCGCCCACCGTCTACACTCCGCATCAGCCCACGCTCTTCACACAGGCTGCACCCGTGGCTCCAGTCTATCATCAGCAGCAGCAGCAGCAGCTGCAGCAGCACATTCCGGCTACCTATGTTAGCCACCAGCCCGCCGTAGTCCACTACTCGCCGGCGGAGACCGTTTCCCACATGAGCTTCGACGGATTCGGCACCCACTGGGGCTTCTAAACTATTCACTTCATTTTTGTTCAATTATGCTTAGGAATTTGCAATCAATAAAATTGTTTTGTTTTTTTTTTTATATACTTACATAACTTTGCTTACGCCCTGTAGCGAAAAATTAATATTATAATAAACGAACATTAATAATGTAATCCCAGAAATATTATTTGACACGTCTGTATAATAATAATGTTTTATGTTATATTTAATGCCCGTATAATAGTGTATATTTATCTGATTTTGTGGCTTGCACTCATGTCTTCATATCGGTGGGTAAACAAATCATAAAAATCCACACAAAGTGCACTACAAATAGCCCCAAGTAGGACATTAGCCTGCTGTTGTGTTAATGCCAATGTACCCAGCTCTAGTCCCAGCCCCAACCCCAACCCCCAATCCCAACACCCAATCCACCCCATTGGAAGCACTCGTAAGCAGTGAATGGTCGGGTTACGTGATTTGTGCAGCGCAAACTTAAAAACCGGACCTGCCAGCTACGTGACTCGCATCCCAAGTGGCGTCCAAGGAGCAGCGCCAAAGGACACAGCATCGGAACTGAACTAATCGGATTTTTTTCTCATATTTTTTTGGTTTTTTTTTTGATGTTAGCTCGTTATAAATTATGCACGCTGAGTCAACCTGAGGGTCATAATCTATAAATTGAAATCACATTTTTGCTAGCTCATTAATTCCGGCCGAGAAGCAGCGAAGAAGTAAAAGATTCAAAAGTCAATTTGAGTGCAACGTTGCGGCTCATCAGTTGGCCATAAATGATAGCTTCATTTAGATGGCAATCAGTTGAATGGCCGAGCTCTCGAATCGCTCAAAGGACTGCAATTTGTGGAATTGAAAAGTGGCCGCAGGCTTGGAATTCACGAAAATTGTGTGAATAATTTTTGCAACTGAACAACCAAAAATTGTGTTTGCAACAAATTGCAAAAAGTGGCGGCCAAAAAGGAAAGCTTGGCAAAAAGTTGCTTGGAACAAGCGCTAAATAAAAAAATAATATAATAAAACAAAATACGGCCATAAACAGCTCTTAAATGCAACAGTCAGCGGCGGCGAGTTGAGCGGCCTCCAGCAGGAGCAGCTGGTCCTGGCCGAGGTCCTGTTGCCGCCTCGCCACTTGACTGCAAAAAGGCGCAATGATAAAATATTTGCCCGGCCAAGTAAATTGTTGGCAAAAAGTTGCCTCGCTAAAAAAAATGAAGAAAGCCCGAAGTGTTGTTGTTTTTGTTGTTGTTGTTGACCATGTTGTTGTTTTGCTGTTGCGGCCAAAGTTGAGTGGCAATGGCAACAGCCTCGCGCACTTTTTATGCTGCAGCCCGCTGGTTCTTAGCCACTTGCCCCACACACCCCCTAGTCCATTTTCCCTTAGCTCCAGTGTTGCCGTCAAAAGGAAGTTGCAAAAAAAAAATAAAAATAAAAAATGAAAATGCAAAATGCCCCGTAAGACGTATTTATCAACATAATTACATTTTTTAATGGCTTTTTAAACCGCAAAATGGCAAAGCCGTAAAATGAGATAAAAGTAGAGCATAAGACTAGAAGATATAGTGGCTTTATAATCTGCGTTGTTTTTGTTCTTTATGCTGTTGTGGCTTTTCACCATGCAGCTCATGAAAAATGTTTGAAGAGTGCCAACGGTAACTCAATTAGCCCTCTCAGCATTTTGGCATTTGTTTTGGCCTGGAATGTTACTTAGAGAAATCATCTTTTAGAGTTACGTAACTGCGAAAGGCTTATGACGAATATAAATTCAAAGTAAATTCAACTTTAAGTTGCAGATAACTGTTTTTATTTAAAAACTTACGCCACAAACAGACACCAAAATTGATGCCTGATGCAAGCCCTGAGTTCTGGGCATTGCAGGGATTTAAATGACGTGGTCATAACCAGAGGCAACAAGTGTGACGTGGCGATTAGCTATTTCTGCGAATAAGCACGTGTATTTATGCAAATATTTACAGCCCGCATGTATTGCATACATATGTACATTTTTCAATCTGTTCTAAAATAGATTGGCAAGCTTTTATAAACTCACGACTGCAAACATTAGCTGATTGAAGGGCATTTGTTTTTAATACTTACATACATATGTGAAATATGATTGCAACCATAATTTGACATAAACAAAATTAGAGTTTTACTGTTATCGCTAGTTGATAAAGAGTAGAGGGAGAAAGAGAGAGCGAAAGAGAGAGATAGAGAGAGAAACAGTTAAATATAGAGAGAACGCAAGGAAAGTGCAACAGTTGATCGTGTTCGGCATCGACAGAACTCAGTCGTTGTTTGCCACCAGGAGCGGACAGTTCAAAAGTGTGGAATAAGATCGCAACAAAAGTTGCAAAAAAACGCGCCTATAAAACCTGTTTATAAGAAAGCACACACTTATATATAAATATATATACATATATGCATAGTAAAGTACATGCAGAGCTAAGCAGAGCTAAACAGAGCTAACTCATACAACAACACGTGCTGTGACTGTTGCATATGCTATGACGTCAAGCTCGATGAGTCACGCGAAGCCTCTTTAAATGTTATCAGCTTGGCGCGCACAGAAGTAGAATGCTGTATATCGATAACACGGTGCTGTGTGCGCTGTGCGTGCTTTGGCTATCGATAACGCATTTTGAACGATCGCTGGCGTTTGGTGTTGAGCGCGTTGACATATTCAAGGATAGGTTGCGCAGTCGCCGTCAGGTGGCGCCCACGCTGAATACCAAAGAATATCTTACATATGATGAGATGTTGACCTATTTGGAAGAACTAAGCAACGCCTTCAGCCAGCGCGTTGTGCTGCGAGATGTGGGTCAGTCGTATGAGAATCGTACGCTGAAGACCATCACCATCACCAATGGGGATGGACGCACCGGGAAGAAGGCAATCTTTTTGATTGGCGGCGCCCATGCACGCGAGTGGCTGACGCCAGTGGCTGCCCTGTACACCGTGGAGCAGCTGGTTGTTCACTACGAGCGGCATGCGCATTTGCTGAAAGATTACGACTGGATCATCATGCCGCAGTCTAATCCGGATGGCTACATGTACTCCCGCACCGTGGATAAAATGTGGCGCAACACGCGCTCACCGAACGGCGGCGGCTGCTTTGGCACCAACATGAATCGCAACTACGAAATTGACTGGCGGCATGGCTATGAGGGTCTAGACGATCCATGTCACACTCATTATGCCGGCAGCAAGCCCTTTTCGGAGTCGGAGACGCGAGCGGTGCGCGACATAATGCTTGACCTGGTCCACAGCGGACGTGCGCTTATGTTTATATCCCTGCACTCCCATCACAGTTCCGTTATATATCCCTGGGTCTACCAGTCGTATGTATTATACAGTTGCAACTTAATCAACGGCAAACTTATGCAAACTTTTTACCTTTTAGTTCGCTAGCAGCAAATGTCAAAAAACTAGTTGAGGTGGCCAAATCCGGCACTGCGGCTATCAAAGAAGCCACGGGCTCGGAGTTTGGCTACGAACAAGTTGGCCTTTTCGATTCATTTGGCGGCACTAGCCTGGACTATGCCTATTCCGTTGGTTTTCCGCTTTCCTATGTGTTGGAACTGTCTGGAGTTCGAGATGGCGTCACCTTCGACTTTTGGCCGCCGACAGAGTTGCTCCAGGATCTGTCCTACGAGTCGTGGACGGGCATACGCGGAATGGCCGAAAAGGCCATTGAGCTCTATCCACCTACAAATAGTCAATCAAAGTCTGCTGCTAGTCAAAATCCCAGTTCGTTTAGGCTAGCAAACATTATGAAAATGCTACTGCTCTTAACGGCTTTATCTTTGTTCTCTCGATAACTCATATTTATATGACACAATACTTTAATTTCAATTGGCCAACGAACTAAAGTCACATAGAATGTACCAAAAAATTGTCTCGTAAGCTTTAAATAATATTTTTGTACATTCATATTATATTTCTTAGAATATAATTAATCATTAACTAATTGGTTTAACAAAAATAATGTTAAGCTAACTTTTGTACTCAAAAAATATATACATGTATAATATATTTTTAAATATACTTAAAACTATTTTTAGAATTCTATAAACAAAACAAAGAAAAATAAAGAAAAAAAAATTATTTTAAATTCGAAATGTATTGAATAAAAATATGTAATAAAATGTAATATATAAAGTATTTATTAATTGTACAGTTTTCTTTTATTTTACGCTTTTCGCTTTGGTAAAATATCATTCGGCTGTTCCGAGCTTTAAGTTAAGAATGGATTTTTATAGCTGTTTTATTGTGTTCGCCGTTCATTTATATCAATTTCTGAACGGTTGGTGCCTTAACCGAAATATCAGTTGTCTCGCATTTAAAAATGATTTTAAATCCGCAACGCACACAGCAATGGGTAACGAATTGGACTCCGCAGTTGTTCACGTGACTGCGCGATATACGAACCCACATAAACCCCCCCCCTCCCCCACACCCACACACACACCCACTCGACCAGGCACACCCACTCGGACACAGTCAGGCAATCGGACTCAGTCGCATATTACTCATACGCCGCGTTGTTCACGGACTGGCGCCAGCTATCAACATGGCTTGGCCGCGCATCGTCTCGCTGGATCTCTGGGCGGTCTTTGGATCTGGATCTGGCTGTGCACTGCATCGGTTTGTCTGATACATTTCACATGCTGCAATTAACGCAACAAATTGCATTTTTAATATGCACAAATTAATGTGGAAAATCTTCTCTTCTCGTTTTATTTATTTTTTTTTTTTGTTGGCGTGGTGCGAGTTTTATTTATAACAGTCATTGTGAAAATTGAAAATGCACAATTAAAAACACGCTTGAAGCAGATACATCTGTATACATTTATATATATGCTTGCGCAGACAAGCGTATCTTTTTTGGGCTTCGACTGACCCTTTTGTCAATTTAAAATAATATAATAAAATGCCATTTGCAAAGTCAAAGTTGTTGGCCCGCGGCCCAGGAAGCAACTGTTAATTAGTTTTTTGCGAGTCCAGCGCGCTCTCGGACTTGGTCTGGTCCCCGGCCCGCCCCGCCCCGGCTTGGCAGCCATCCATCCCCAGGGTTCAGCGAGCACTGCAAATGTTTTAATTTCCGCACCAATGTCTCTAACGGAAATTACCTCAAAAAAAAAAAAAAAAGAAAAAAATGTGGCAGCTATGACTCGATTCTGGGCCTCGTCAGCTTAACTGAATCGCAAACAATTAACATGTTCGTTTGTTCGCCCTGCCATTCATTCAGAGCGTTAAGAAAATAATACTTACAAAGTGTTAATCGCTAATTTAGCCCCCCTCCCATAAAGCCCCCATCGATGGGGGCTCCATTGCAAGTGTAGCCGTTATTGGGTAGCTATAGCAACGAGCTTGATTAGATAAGCGCTGAATACTATAGATGCTATGCAGCTGGGATTAACCGCTGAAGTGGGGCTCTTCATAGTGCAAAATGCTGCTGATCGCAATAGTCGTGTTGCTTCTCACGCTCGCCATTCGCGTCCATCGGGCCCAGCGGGCGCGTCGCGAGGCAGTCGCCAATCTGCCGGGTCCTTTCTGTCCGCCACTGATTGGCGCCCTGCATCGCATGATCAAACTTAATCCGAAGAGTGCGTATTAACTGAATATGTAACAAAGTATTTTCAAAATTTATAAATATGGGTCACAGATCGAAGTGCATTACAAAAGTTCGCATTTTCTTATCAGAAAATCTGTTCCTAGGTTTTTTTAATTTTATTTTTAATTTGATTTTTTTTTGTGCAGCTTTTCAATTTATATTTTTTTTTCTTAACTTATTTAAAATAATCAGTGCCGAAATAAAAATAAAATAATTATATTGCAGTCGTGTGCTTTCGACTGTATCAAAAATATTAGAAATTAAATGTAGATAAAAAAAGAAATAAATTTGTCTTTAAATCAACTTAAGAAAATTAATATTTATTATATAAACAGAGTGACTGTAAAGGGTATATCCACTCTAGAATAGAGTGTAAAAATGCAATTTAATATACATTCCATGTACCTTTCTTGTTAAAGATCCAGTTAGTCTGGTTTTAAAGATGAACTTAACTAAAACTAGCTAAAACTTTTATCACATTCCGCAATTTCTGGTTTAGGTTTTAGAATAACTAGAATTCTACTCGACGGATATGTATATATATATACTATAGCATGTACCTATTATCGGTATCCAGTGACAACTTTGAGTTGCGTGCTATAAAATAGTTACTTTAATAATTGTGGCTAGCATGCAAGAGTAAATATCAATGCAGCGACAGATTCGTCGAAATTATGTAGTTGAAATATTTAATTATTTAAGTAATTACAATAGTGAAAAATAATTAAAGATGAAGAATTGAAGCCTGTGTAAAATGCAATCATATAAGTAATTGTGATTTAAGTACTTGTATAATTATTAGGTAATTAATTAAGTAATTATAATATTTGAAAGTATTTAAATGCCTGTATCGGATAACGAAAATATGTAATTGTGATTGTGAGAAGTAATTACTTAAGTAATTAACTGCCTAGCTTACATAATTTGGTCTATAAAAAAGGCAAATAGTTTTGTAGATTAGTCGATTATTTATGCCCATTATTGACTCTCTGGAGCCAAAGATAATTTCCATTAATGAAGCCTTATCAAAGTATGCCGTAACAGATTAATCCAGCTATTATTAAATCTTATCTGCGTGCATTGTTGTTTTGCATGTCACTAAACGTATTGTTTATAAACAATTTGCCAAAGCACTCATGACTTGAGCAAAGTGCGTAGCCACTTAAAGTTGTTGTTGAATGTATTTTTATAATTTTATTTGCCCAATCTGAAGTAGCCCAGCTAAACAATCTTGCCACCCCGCAGGCTTCCTAGCCGAGTCCCGCAAACGTGTCCAGCAACTGGGTCATCTGCAGCGCATCTGGGTGTTCAATCGCCTGCTGGTCATCAGCAGCGACACCGAGTTCAATGAGCAGCTGTTCGCCAGCCAGGAGCATCTGGTCAAGCATCAGGTGTACAAGGTGCTCGGCCAGTGGCTGGGCAACGGACTTTTGCTCAGCGACGGCAAGGTGTGGCATCAACGCCGCAAGATCATCACGCCCACCTTCCACTTCTCCATACTGGAGCAGTTTGTCGAGGTCTTCGATCAGCAGTCCAATATCTGCGTAGACCGGCTGGCCCAGCGAGCCGATGGCCAAACCAGCTTCAATGTGTATCCCTTTGTGTGCTTGGCCGCCTTGGACATCATTGCCGAGACGGCGATGGGCACCAAGGTGAATGCCCAGCTGGCCAAGAGCACGCCCTATGCGAATGCAGTCAATGAGTAAGTTTGTCAGTTAAATACCCTGCATAAATAGTGTGCTTAAATTCTACTCCTTGCTCAGATGCACCGCACTGATGTCCTGGCGCTTTATGTCCGCCTATCTGCAGAACGAGCTGCTCTTCACGCTGACGCATCCGCATCTGAAGTGGCGCCAAACCCGCCTGATACGCACCATGCACGACTTCACCATCGGCGTGATCGAGCAGCGCCGCCAGGCACTCGAGCAGCAGCAGCAGCAGCAGCAGCAGGAGGAGCATCCTCAGCGCGAGGACGAGGTGGGCAGCAAGCGGCGCATGGCGCTCCTGGATGTCCTGCTGCAGGCGCGCATCGACGGGCGGCCGCTGCGCAACGAGGAGATACGCGAGGAGGTGGACACCTTCATGTTCGAGGGTCACGACACGACAACAAGCGCGATCTCCTTTTGCCTGTGGAGCATCTCGCGCAATGGCGACGTTCAGGCGAAGATGCTGGAGGAGATTCGGCGCGTGCTGGGCAACGATCGCGGACGGGCGATCAGCTCGCGCGATCTGAGCGAGCTGAAGTACGTGGAGTGCGTCATGAAGGAGTCGCTGCGTCAGTTTCCGCCCGTGCCGCTGGTCGGACGCACAATGCAATCGGACTTTAAGTACAGTAAGTTGGGGCTGGGTTGAGTTAAGTGGCAGCTGGACGGGATTAGGATGAGTTCGCTTTCCTTTGCAGCACACTCCAAGGTGGGCGACGGCATCATTCCCGCCGGCACCGAGGTCATTATGGGCATCATTGGCATGCAAAACGATTCGACGCACTTTCCGGAGCCGGAACTCTTCAAGCCCGAGCGGCACGAGAGCGGCGAACGCGTCACCAACTTCTCCTATGTGCCGTTCAGCGCCGGGCCGCGCAACTGCATCGGCCAGAAGTTTGCCCAGTTGGAGATGAAGATGCTGCTGGCCAAGATTGTGCGCGAGTTCGAGCTGCTGCCGCTGGGCGAGCCCGTTCAGCCCGTGGTCAACATTGTGCTGCGCTCCGACAACGGGTTCCAGCTGGGCATGCGCAGGCGCAGCGACTCCAAGCAGCCATAGAAAAGTATTTGCTTAAGCTTATTCTTAGTGGAGGATTAGGTTTTATAATAGACACTTGTTGTTTGCTTAAATAAACTTATACTTAGAATTGGTAGCTTAACGTGGCCTTAATGCCAATTGATAGCCATTCTGGGAGCCCAGCACCAGGCGCAGCTCAGGACGCACTGCGTCCCCATGCGGCAGCAGCTCGTACTGCAGCAGCAGCGGCGCCAGCAGCGCCTTCAGCAGCGACAGGCTGAACTCCTGCGCCGGACAGCTGCGCGGCCCCAGCCCAAAGCTGAGCAGCTGCTCCGTTGGCTGCTCCAAGAACCGTTCCGGCCGAAAATGCTGCGTCTGCTCCTCGGTACGCTGCAGCTCGTACAGATTGATGTAGATCTCCGCGCCAGCGGGCAGAACTCCATTCCCGACCACAGAGTGAGCTGGGTAACAAAATTCCAGTTAAACTTGTCCACTGCATTCAGCAAAAGGACTTACTGTAATTGAAGTCCTGGCCAAGTTGACGCGCCACAATCAGCTGAGGCGGCTGCAGTCGCAGGGTTTCCTTCAGCACCGCATCCAAGTAGGGCAATCGATGTGCATCCCCATTCTTGGCAAGCAGCTCGTCCAGGCAACGCTGCTGCACCGCCGGATGGCGGGCAATCTGCACCAGCGTGCAGCAGAGCGTCGTGCTGCACAGCAGATAGCCCAGAAAGTTGCACGTGTTCAGCTCGGCCAGCAGCTGCTCCACGCTGAGCTCCTCGTTCCCGAGCAGCGCCTCCAGCAGCGTCTGGTGCTCCAGCCTGGGAATGGACTCTGCCTGCTCGATAATTATGCCTGCCCTGCTCGACTTCCCTTGTGCTCGGATGCGTTCCACCAGCTGCTTGTTCTCCTCGTTGATGCGTCGGATTAGTCGCTGCTGACGCAGTCGCTGCAGCGGACAGGCGAGCCAAAAGGTGAGGCGACTGGCGGATCTGATGCTCAGGAAACGACGGCGATAGAGCTCCGTGAGGCTGATTTGAGAGATGGACGAGATGGTGGAGTTTTAAATGTGATCAGAAACACAAAATAAAATTGATGATCTATTGTATAGATAAAGCATGAAGATCACGACATAAAAGATGATTTTATAGTTGAGGTTTTCTCACTGACAACTTTAAACCAGGTTAAGGAAACTCATGTATATATATATTTCTCGTGTATATATATTTCATTTAGTACTCAATCAATGAATGTTTTTTTTTGCTCAGTATGCTAACAGAATGTTCAGGATCTGGTTAGATCATGGAGCAATTGTTTGGCTAAATTGAAGGCCAGAAGGTCTTAAGATAGTTGGGATTTTTTACCCACTACTTTAAACCTGGTTAACAAAGACTTAGCTAAAGGGAAGTTACCTTAAACTAAAGCAAATGTTTTTTATATCTTACATATATAATTTCTGGTATATTTTAGAATATTAAGAATCTGGCTAGAGAATAAATGAAGTGTTTGTCTTACTTAAATACCAGAAGGTCTAAAGATAGTTGCGATTTTCTTATCCACAATTTATAACCAGGTTAACAAAAACTTGGCTAAAGGCAAGTTTGAAGATTGACTCGAAACTTAAACTAAGCAAATGTTTTTCATATCTTACATATATATTTTCAGGTATACTTGACCTGGAACCAAGTTAATGAATGATATTTTGGTGCTCTGAATGCTAACAGCTAAATTATGGCTGAAGTGTTTGTTTTAGTTGAAGGCCAGAAAGTCTGCACATAAACATTGGGTTGGTAGTTTGGACTGTTTTCTTACCAACAACTTCGAACCAGGTTTAATTAAAAAGATTGCTTGGAAACTTATTTTTCATTTAAACATATATGTAACCTTTAAAATTTCTGTTATATATATTTAATATAGTACTAAAATTCTGATTATTTATGGTATATTTTACATATATAATTTGTGATATATTTGATAAAGTAATCTAGTAAATCTAAGAGCTAAAGTATGGATTAAGATTGTGTTATTTGGAAGCCAGAAGAAACATACAAATTGGTTTGATAGTTTGGGAAGTTTCTCTAAGCTTTGGTAAAATTCTGATTATTTATGGTATATTTTACATATATAATTTGTGGTATATTTGATCTAGTACTCACTCAATGAACGCCTGTTTGTATTGATCGCTTGGCTGGACGCCGCAGCTGGTGGCCAGCATCAAGTCAAACACGTTGCCAGCCACCAGCTGCCAGGCGTCGAAGATCTGGCGCGTTGCGGCGACTGTCGCCAGCTGTTGGCCAAGTAGCTTGGCCTGTTGGCCAAACAGTTTGGTCAATTGCAACAGGTTGTCGGGCCTGAAGAGCGCCGCCAGCTGGCGATGCCGTTGTGGCCACTGATCCAGAGCGCAGCTGAGCACGTTGTCGCCGAGCCAGTCGCTCATCAGCTCGTGGCCGGTCTCCAGATGCGACTCGCTGAGCAGCAGCTGCTGGGCCAGCTCCAGGTCGGCAACGGGTATGAAGAGTCTGTGGAAAACCCAGCAACGCGTTAAAAGCCCATACTTGGCCAGGTAGTTGGCGCTGCGCCGAAAGAAATCTGTTGACAAATGGCAAATTGCAAATTTAGTCAATGCTCAGCTTGAGTACCCCTACTTACTTTGCGGCGTGATCAGCATGATTTTGTGCATGGCGCCCATCAGGGGCCAGGCGAAGGGTCCCTTCAGGTTCGCCACTAGGACACGCTGCCGACGCGTTCGGAAGTAGTTAAAGGCCGACACCAGGCAGAAACACACAAAAATGCTGCCCAAGATCATTTTGACAACTGTTCGCGAAGTCTTCGCAGTTGCTGCTGCTGCTGCGGCTGTTGCTGCGGCTGCTGCTGCGATTGCTGCTGCAACTATTTCGGGCTGGGTTCGTGCTGATTAGAACCGGTTTATGGCCGAGCTAGGGGGCCTTGGCTATCTCGAGTGTTTTACGAGTCGATAACTTGCATCGCCGCCGATAAACTTTTTTGGAATTTCTTTGCTGCAAGTTTTAAACAAGTTGCTATATTTGGTTTATATGGTATTTAAAAACAAAAGCAGTAAAAAGATTAAAAACATTTGCAATTCTAAGCCAAATTCCATGGTTATTGATTCAAAATAAGTTTTTATTTATATATCCAGAAGTTCGCGAAATAGATTCTCTCTTTGTATTAACTCGTCATTTAAGTGTACAATGAACATTTACAATTCAATTTCTGCAATAATATATTAAGTATTTCTCACTTATTATTTATTAACATATTTTTCAAATTTTAATCGATTTTGTTAGTTAAAAATAGATTTATAATAAGCTTGTACTTTGAAAATTGAAAAATGTTGCCTCGGCCTTTGTTGCGTCAGATAGAATCCACAAAATGCTCTTAGCAACATGTTGACATGCTTACCCGCAACATTCGCAATTGCTAGCAACATGTGGAACTTAAGTTATGTTTTCACAAATCTTGAATAAATTAGGGGCTGTATGACAAATAAAAAATTAATTAACTTAATTAAAAATAATATTTTATATATTAAAATTTGTTAAAGCTACTTTTGCAGATTATAAACAATATCAGAAAATTCTAAAACATGTGCGAAAATTGAGTTTAAAATAAGGAGAATAAACTATGATTATAATTGATTATAATTAATTTTTGATCATAGCAGGTCATAGAAAATATATATATATTTTAATAACAAAATTAGAACATATGATATGATTAACAAATATTGCATTTATCTTTAAATAAATATAAATTTTATTACAAACAGATATTGAAACAAATGTAAAGTTAAATCAAGTTAATTACTGCAAGCTAAGTAAATGTATCTTACAAATTGTATTGCAGCCAAAGGACAATAAAAGGCTATAAGATAAATGCTGCAAATGTGGTTCTCAGTTGTTGCCTTATATTTACACAGTACACACAATAATTTGATTGGCCAGCAATAGATACAGATACAGATGCAAAATACATTCGTACCTTTATTTGCCTAGCCAGCAAATTCCACACTGATAAAATATTTAAGCACTTAACTAACATTTATTGCTGCTGCGAGCAAAATCATTTCACAACTATTACGACTAAGCCCGGCAATTTGGGGCTGATTCCGAATCTCCAATCCGCCCCCAGCGGCTTTATCATATGGCAGCTGTTGCTGTTCGGAGCGACGAATTTAAATCTTTTGCATTGTGGAAAGTTTTCTATGTGTGTGCGCGAGTGTGTGTGTGTGTGTGTGTGTATTTGTGTGTCTGTGTTGGGTTGTCGGTCAACCCTTTCAGCCAAGAGTCCAACTGTCAAAAGTACATTTGCCTTGGTTACGCCACAGAAATATCCTTGAAGCATGTAATGACAATATCAGCATCACAACCGACCCTTCAACTCCCAGGACCAGAACCAAGGTCTGGGTCCAGTTCCCAGCCGCGGGGGCTTTTGGGATTTGAGTGGTTTGCTGCTGCTCTTAGCTGTTGTAGCCATTGTAGCTGTTGTAGCTGTTGCTGCGCTCATTTTGCCCCGCTGATGAAACTTTAATGGCTCAAACACGCACCGGGGCCATGTGTCCAGCCGGGCTAAGCCCAAACAATTTAAGGTAGCTTTCACAATTTTCCACTCCTGCTTCTGGTCGATTTAATGCCGTGTGAAATGTGATGCACATTCCGCAATTCCTGCGGCTAATGAAGGCGCTTTTATTGCGGTTTCCCAGGTTGATCATTTGTGTGAATGTAAATGATGTACATTTTAATGTAAATTCATACATCAATGTCAGGACTTTAAGCCGCTGTATGCAAATTAAGGAAACAAAAACCATGTGAAGAAAATGCGACAATGAAAACTAAACTGAACAACAACAAAGCTAAAAGTCTGAACATTCTTATTGTTTCTGCTGTTGTTCGTATGGCAAGGCAAAAAAACAAAAAAAAAAAAACAAAAAAAAACAAAAAAAACGTTGCATGCAACGGACACAAACAGGACACAAATCCCATTCACGGGCCTGCCGAATATCACGAGTCGCAAAAATTAAAAACAAAGACATAAAAACAATTTACATTTCCATTGTTTCCTTTGCCAAACAACACATCAACAACAACAAAGTCAGCTTTAAAAAAGCTGTGTAGCTACAAGTGCGCAAAAAAGCCATAGATACCAGACACACACAGATACTCGCACACACACACACATACACACACGCTTATAAATTGCAAATGCAGTCGGTCAGCCGGCAAGTTAGAGACAGCAAAAGACACACGACGAGGCGACAACAAAAAAATCACTCGCCTATACCAGGCGATAGTACCTACTATGAGCCCCTATAAAAAAATAGGGGCTTGTCAACAGCGAACTCTGCTATAAGCTGCCAAAAAGGAATTGTTAAATATTTGAAGCAATGGTTTCTTTCTATGCAATAATTACTTAAAGTATGTAAAACGCATATTGCATATTAAACCTGTTAAGCTAGGTATAAAATATATTTATGTAAATAAAAATTATATATTATGCAGGCAAAAATTATTTATTATATCCTATATTCTCTTAAGATAAGTATAGATAAAATAATGTAGCCTTAAGATACAGAAAATATGTTATATATAATGGTAGGGCTCACAGGAAACTGATATCTCTGTTATCTTGTATTTAATTCATAATATGAAATTATTGTTATATAAAGAAAAGGGGTGTATTCATATCACAAATAAACTGTTATAGTTGATTGCGGCTTAAAACTAAAACTAATATAAAAACCGAACCAAGTATATTTAATTTTTACATAATTAAAATTATTTGTACTGAAAAAAATGTTAAATGACAAATGTTTATGTCTTCAGAGGAAACATAAAGAAGCTATTTCTAAAATTTAAATATTTACCAAATAGAAGATGAAGAGAATACTAGGCAAACTTTTTTAACTGGGCTACTAAACAAATTAGCTAGCAAGAACAGAAGTCAGTCAAATGTAAAGCTAAAGAAGTGAAGTATATACGATAGAAGTATTCGGAAAATATTTTAGGTATATATATACATGACATAAATATACTCTAAGTACTTTTATATATTAATATTATAACCAAAGTATCTTAACTACGAAAAATTTGGCCAATAGTTTATACTCTCTAATACATTTATTTAATAACTAAATTATGCACTGAACTATTTAAAAAGGAAATTCACGTAGGACATTTTTAGGTCGTTGTGGCTGCAACTTTGCCTAGACAGCTAGGCAGGCGACACTATTGCTGTAGTTGTTGTTGTTGCTGCTGTAGTTGTTGTTGTTGTTGTTGCTGTCGTTGGCGACAGGAAGCATTTTGCATGAAATGCCCATAAAAATGATATGCACATCAGCGTTGTCTGATATCAATGGTGCGATAAGCGCGGAAAATTTGCTAACTTGGCTGGCGATGGAGCGGCGCAGTTGTTGTCGCACTAATTGAGCCAAGTTCGCATTGAAGAAGGACATTCAGCTCGGCTCTTGGCTGTCAGTTAATCAAGACGAACTGTAAGTCGACTCGGTTCGACTGTTGACTGTTGACTAACTACATTTGGCTAGACATTTAATTTGGTTGTGTGCGGCTAAAAGGTTGCCATCAGTCACAGCCAGGCACATGCTGACGCCCATTATGACATTGACTTTTGTCTCATTTTGGTATTTCTTTTAACACACACACAGACACACACACACACACACACACAGATATTAATTCCCTGTTGTCATATGTCAGGCAGCCCCTAATAATACAAGCTGATGCGTGCGCTATGATTACTGTCAGCAGCAGGCACTCAGACGAAGAGAGAGAGAGAGAGAGAGGGAAAGGGAAAGGGGGGGAGCACACTATGAATAAGCACTCATAGCACTCACTCGTGTGGCACTCATATCCTTATGGGCTTATGCCACTGCGACTTAAGGTGCCCCGCAGCGTGGCAACTGTGGCAACAACTTTGACTGCGCGACAATTTATCACAGCCAATTTAACCACTTAAGTGTGAAATACGTTGCCGTAGCAAAGTGTACACAATGCATATGCGATGCACTTAAGGAAAATAAAGGCTAACAACTAAAGTAAATATATTAACAACTGCTAACAAATACAAAGGTTAATTGATTATTCATTTATCACGTTTTAGAAGAAGAAAGTACACTCACCATAAGTTTGAATTGAATTGTATTTTCTTTCAGTGTACGTTACATACAAATACACACACATACTCCTTTACATATATATGCATATAAAATATGTAAAGTCAAGCGCGGCGCGTTTTACAGTTTGCAGGCACTGTGCCAATGGCCCCCGGCGACAGACTGAGTCCAACTGTGAATTGCCACAGCGCTGACCACTCAATGTGCCAGCGTGTGTGTGTGTGTGTGTGTGTGAGGATAGGGGTGTGCCTCTGCTGAAGTGTGTGTGTGTGTGTGTGACTTTGTATATCTGCTGGCGGCATTTATTTGTTTACAATCTGTTTGCGAAAAGCTGCCGCAAGGCTTAAAAATCTGCATTTGCATTTTAAGCAAATGTCTGCAGCTGCAATGCAAGTGTGTGTGTGTGTGCGAGTGTGTGTATTAATTGAAAAAGACAGTTGCAATCGTTAAATCGCATATAGCACAGGCTTGTTAGCCTAAAAAAAATAAACTATAGCCAATTGATTTTTATGCAAATTAACACTTTAAGCCTTTTACTTTTTACGTGATTCAAAAATAAAGTTGCAGAATCGCATTTGTGTAACACACGACGTATGCGTGATATTAAGTATACCAGCTATTAATTTGACTTGCTGACGAAATGTTTAAATTGGATAATACAAATAAATGCGAGAATAATAAATTAATGAAAGAGCTTGCATTTTCTTCTCTTTCTTCAACAGTCTCTTTTTTTTAGCTAACTCTTTATTATAACTAAGCTCTGCAGACACATTGGCGGCTGCCTGAAGTTCAGAGCACCTTTGCCCAGACATATGCATGTTAATATGTGCTATGTGCTGACGGAAAAGCGCTTACCCTTAAAGCTTTTGGCAACTTCAATAGGCCAAATGCGGAGCGCAAACTGAAATCCGCTTTCAGTTCGCAGTTCGCATACATAAAAGTGCAGATTCATGTTTTGTTTGACAAAATCCGTATAAATCTAAAGAGCAAATGCCGTAACAAGCAGTCAGTCAGTTAACTGGCTCGCACATGAGCCGGATTTGTGACGGCAGCAGACGGAGACGAACGGAGCAGCGGACCGAAGGAGAGCAAATGCTGTCTAAATGGAATTAGCCGCAGTCAATGATGGCCCAGGTGTAAGCTCTGGCTGTTAGTATTCAAACGCGGGCACGTGTTGCGCTCGAATACAATTTTCACACTCATTATAAAATTTGCATAATTACAGAAGGGAGCTGAAGTCGAGGCTGCCGAAAAGTCGTCTCATTAGCGCATTGCGCATACGCCCCGTAGGTCGGCTTTGAAGTAGACAACATTCGGCCATTCGACAACACATGCCTGCAGGCAACAACAAAAAAAAACAACAGAAAAAAAAGACTGCCTGTTAATTTATGTGTGGCACAAAGTAAATGAGCTTTTCATGACACTCAAGAGCCGCGGCGCTAAACGCGTCGCGAGTCCTGAATTATAAATGCATGGAAATTAAAAACAATTATAACAATAATTACATTTTACGCCACAGCACATAAAGCATAAAGCATACAGAACGCGGCGCATAAACAAATAAACTGCGCATAATGATGCTAATCCCTTAAGCCAACCCACCCACACCCAACCTCATAGCCGAGAGAGAGAGAGATAGAGAGTATGGCGGATAAAGCCACAAAAAGTGCTATCAATTTGCATTGCGTTTGCCTCATTAGCAACGGCAAATTCGATGGACACTTTGGAATTTGTGTTTGCCTTTGTTGCACATTAATAATATTTATAGTTCTGCATATCAAGTAACAAACGCGAGGTGTGCTCTATCAATACACACATATATACACTTATATAGATAAAGCTATTCAAAAATAACTTAGCGCACAGTAGATTAAAATTGCTTTATCTTATACATATATACATATTTATTAACAGACTCGCACAGTTTATATTATCTATTAATAAACTTGTCTATATTGTTATTGTATCTCAAAGATGGCCAAAACTTATAGGCCAGCATTTATAAGCAGTCGTGGCCGAGCGGTTAAGGCGTCTGACTAGAAATCAGATTCCCTCTGGGAGCGTAGGTTCGAATCCTACCGGCTGCGATATGATAGAAATTCATACTTTTTATATATATATTTTTCGATGTAAAGATAGTAAATTGTAAATTATTTTTGAATTATTTTAAATACTCTTGAAATAACCCAACAAATGTTAGCACTCTTGTTAGTCGCGTAATTGGAGCGTGCAGCAAAAATCGAGTGGAACATTTGGGCAAAAATATTGCGGTCGCTGAATTTAAGCTTGAATTACAGCTCTCATTGTGTGGGTGAGTAAAATATGTACATATTTATTTAAAATATTTTCGTGCGAGTATTTTGCAATAATAATTAAATGTCAACAGTATTAAATGGCACAAGGAAAGCAGCGCCAAGCAAACAGAAAACGAGGCTGCATTTGACAGGCTATTGCAAAAAAATATTAAAAACTCTTTATAAAAATAAATGCAATACAATAAATTTAATATAAAAAATGCTTGTTATTAATTCAAAGCAGCAATGCAATTGAAGAAATTAAATATATATAAATCGTTGGCTATTCAAACATTGGAAAAACTTATTTCGCTGGCTTTTACGCAAAATGATTTTCCGCACAAACGCCAACAGTGAATAACCAAAAGTAACAATGGCCGATCAATCGCCGGGATTTCCCTTAAGAACTTATTGTCAAATTCGCAGACGTCGCAGCGAGGCAAAATTTGCTGCGTCGCTAAGCCGAAAGTCCAACAAGAAAAATCACTTTTCACGAAAGGAAGGAAGCAGAAATTGTGTTGGAGATTTCCTTTCGATTTTCGGCTATTTAATATGCCAAACACAATTTTACTTTTTATTCAATATGCAAAAGATACGCGTCAATTTGCTGTTTGTTTTCCATTTGTTTTCAACTTTTTAAATCCCAACTTAAAGTGAGAAGGGAGAGATCTGAGCTCTATGGAGATAATGTGGCTCACGTCGGCCAAATGGCATTAACATTAACTTCTTGCTAGTGCGAACATAAAAGATGTTGTGGCTAGATTTATGTTGGCAGTTTTACAGTTACTTCAAGCACTACCTAAAGGAGGCAACACATACACACACACACACACACTCGCACACACACACACGTACACAACAAACAAACGGTTCAACAAGCTAAAGTAACAGCTACTTAAGCGCATGCCGGGCAAACTTTTGCAACTATTAAAGTATTAAGTAGATGTGCATCAAGAAGCTGCAGCAGCAGCAGCAGCAGCCGCCAACCAACCAACTGCAGCTACATAACTGTAAATGCATTTCTTTAACAACAACAACAACAACAATAACAATGGAAAGTTTTGCCTGGACGAGAGTCCTGCTTATGCGCCATGCTTAACACTTCTTGTTGTTCTGGCCAAAAAGGAAAGCTGGCTTAAGTGTATAATAAGCGGTATATATTTTATATGCCAGAGTTGCCACCAACGCTGAAAATGTAGTCAGATGAATAAGATGAAATCAGATATTTTAAACTAAAGCTTAAATATTTGCCAATATGAACTAATTACACAAAATCCATATATCACAATCCTTAAATCCTTTAGATCCCTTCTTTAGTCTCCTCATTTAGAAGTCGTCCAAAAGCAAGCAGCCATCAAATGGGCCGCCTTGTTTTTTGTTTGATATATGCGTTCGTCTCAGCTTTAAATCAATGTTGACAAACTTTTATTGGATAAGTTTGTTTAACGACAGGCCAAAAGAAAGCAGCGCAAAACGCAGGTAAAAAAAACTTGAAAGTTGCTTCCGACGTTTTTTTCTACCTCGTTTTATATTTTTATTTGTTTGTCTTTTGTTGAAAAATCAAATTGAGCAAAAGTTGAACTTACGCAAAACTTTTCTGCAAACGTGAATCAAAATAGAGCGAGTGAAAGAGAGAGCGAGAGCGAGAGAGGGAGAAAAAAAATGTAAGAAAAGGGTGGCAACTTTGTAATTTGATTTGTGCTCGAAGTGCGCGCAATTGATTAGCCATTCTGGCAGTTCATGAGCACCCACAAATGCACTCACTTACTATCGGATTCACACCCATTCGGGCACTCACTTATGATTGGCTTTTCACCTGTTTTTGGCGGCCTCCGCCAGCTGCTGCGTATCTTTCCGTCGGCAAAGTTTTGCTCGAAATTTGTTTGCGCTTTGCGGTGGCACAAAGCCAACAACTGTTGCACTTGCAACCGGTGGCACAGACTCCAGCTGCTTAATATGCTGTGAAATTGCATTACATTTTGAAAAGCGTTGGCTTGCGGTTCGCCTGCTGCCTGCTGCCTGTTGGCATTTGCCTGCTGCAGATAAGCGCATTAGCATAAGAAACTGCACACGCCTTCCATGTGTGTGTGTGTGTTGGTGTGTGTGTATGTGTGTTTGTGTATGTGTTTGTGTGTTAGCTTCCTTTACTGTTTGCTTGATTTTGTATAGTTAAAAGTTGCCCAGTTTTAATGTCACTAGCTAATTTCATAACAAAGTTACCATGACACTGCTTTGTGAAGTAAATAAAGCTTTAATGTGCTTCTAAAGCTAGTTTTCCTTACAATTATAAAGCTTTCCACTTAAAATCATATTAAATGTGAGTTCACAGAATCTTTAACTAGAGCTTTCAGCTTTTTAATAAGATTTATCAGCTCTTAAAATATTAAGTAAGTCTATATTTTAATTTAAGTTATGTTTTATTTCATTTTTGAATCTGTTTATATAAAAAAATATATTTAATATACTTTAAAAATATATATATATTTGCTTCCAACTTAATGCTAATTAAAATTAAGCTTTAATGTGATTTTAATCTTTTATTGAGCTTTAATTTATTTGATATATTCAATTAGCATAAACTGTAGCTTTAATTTGCTTTTAAAGTTTTAACTTTCGCTAAATGCAATTTAAATTCAAAGTTACCACTAATAATGTATTATATATGTTATACATTTTGTCAGCAAGCTAATGCAATATTTATTCTCAGTTGAGCTTTTACTTTCAGCCAGTGTCAAATGCCTGCAAAATAAAAAAAAAGACAACAATGAGTACAGTGGCTGCCTTAAATCATTGCACGGCCACTGGCGTTCAACGCGTCGCTTGTCGCTGCCGGTGGGGCCAACAAAATGAAAGCTTGTATCGCATTTAAAATGCAATAACCGGATTAGATTGTGTTGTTGCCATATCAGCATGTCCTTGCTGCTGCTGCTGTTGTTGTTGTTGTTGTTGTTGTTGCATGTTACTTTGGTATTTATAGAGTTTTAACGCAATCGCAATTTCAGTTGACATTGTTCGCTTTTGGCCATTGTCAGCGCCGTTGCTGCTGGCTGCTGGCCCCTGTCGATAGCCGTCTGCCAGGTGTGCCCCCCTCCTCTGTTCACTTAGTCGTGCCTCACTGTACTTTGTGTATGTGTGTGTGTGTGTGTGTGTTTGCAATCTATCGCTGTCTGCCTTATGAAAAATGCATTTGTCTGTTGTTACATGATGTGAACTGCAACCAGTTGCCCAAAAATAACTTCATTTGGCATGGCCATGTTAATGTGGCCATTTCATTGCGGCCTATTGGCTACATATATGAATTCCAGCCTCGAATATGATTCCTTGGGGCTTTCGATTTTGTGCTTTTAGCGTTGTTGTTGGATTTATGAGCCAGCGAATATACAGTCAGACTATTTGGTTTAAGGATATTTTACAATTACTATAAAACTGTAGATAAACTTAAAGATGAGTTCTCTTTATAATAATTTTCATATAGATAACATATTTAAAAATCTTGCTCTTCATTTCTAAATTACTTTCTCAAGTGGTTTAACAGATTTTCTTAAAATCAATCATGCCTAAAAGATTTTATTTTTTTAATTTATAAAAAGGCGCACAACAAATCTCATAATTTTCTGTACAGCTTTTCCATCAATCACAATTTTGACACTAGCAGCACCTGTGGCTGCCAAAAAAAAAAAAACACGAAGAACGGAAAACATTAAAAGGAGCAAGTCCTTTGTCTTATCCCTCATTGATGGGCGTACAAATTAAAGAGAATGCAAATAAGTCAATTCCCATTTGAAACATGAGATGAAATTAATGCGCTACAAAATAAATACGACAAGATAAATGTTTTTCTTTTTTTTTTTCGGCACTGAGCGTGTGCCAAGTAACAAGATAAAGCGACGTGTCGCGTGGGAAGGGAACGAAGAGCTAATAAAAATACACGAGTCCTGTGCGCGTCCTGGCAGAGTGTGAAGAGCGCCTCGGGCAGTGACAGAGTGTGAGTGCGTGTGTGTGCCACGTTTAGCATTTCAAAAGGCGTATTGTTTATTTTTTTTTCTGTTTTTTTTTTTTGCCTTGTTCTTTACGTTTTTCTCTGTATTTTCGCATTCAATGTTATTTATCTGCGTTTTTCCCTTCTCGGCGAAAGCCTTTGTAACCCAAGTTCACTTTCACAGTGCGCTTTTGTAGTTAACTTCTTTGTAGTTTTCGCTTACTTATTCATTTCCTTCACACACACACACATGGAAAACTTGTGTATTTTTTGTCCTGTGCAATTTGTGTGCGTGTGAAAGTTGGCATGTGATAAACTCGGCTAGCTGGCGAATGTCACGTACGGCAACAACCTTTGCCACTTAAAGTTTTAAGTTGTGCAGCAGCGTCAAAAAATATGTTTTAATTCCATAATCAGCTTCGGCCAAGGCGAAATCAATTCGCCCCATTGTTCAAGAGTCCAAAAATCATAGCATACTTTGCTGCGCGACAAATGCTGGTCACGTACAATCCACACAGCGGTGGAAAGGACTAAGGAAAGGGGGTGGTTGGGTGGTGCGTTGGGCCAGCTGTCGCCCGGTTGTTGTTGTTGTAGTTGTTGGGTGCACTTAGCATTGCTACATAATTTTTAGATGGCGTCGTTTTAAGAATTATGAATGCCACGTGACTTTTGCTGGGCAAATAAAAGCCAGAACAAAAATATACGAAGCCAGAAATGGAGTTGGCGACTTTCAGCTGAACCGAAACATTCACTTTATGTGCCATTGAACCTTAATAAAAAAAAATGGAAATATTAATCAAAATGTATTATTTGGATTAAGCATTAGGAATACTTTAAAAGTAAAGTAAGTTAAAATATATAAAAATACTTAAAGAGGTTTTCAAACACTTGCAAACTTAGGACTTTAAAAGCAAAGGAACTATTTGAAATTTAATAACTGACTTTTCTGCTTTTGAGTATCTTCTTTATGTTAGAGCAGGCAGACTTCTATCAAGACTGGTTTTCATCTCAGCCAAGTTAACTTTGCGTTGGCTTAAAGCTGTGCTGTAGTCGCAGGCTGGGTTTAATTTATATCGGCGGCAACTCGACCCGACCGGTCAAAGGTGTCACACATAAACCATTCAATCTGACAGTCCCACAATTGTGGGCGACACACGGATCCTGCCGGCTGCGGCAGGACAATGCCAACGGTTGACCGCAAGCAAAACTTTCGATTTCAGTTCGTTAACGTGCAAAGTGAACACGTTTCTCGACAATGCACGGCATTTGTTTTCCTTTATTTTTTTGTTTTTGCCACGTGGATTGTTCTGCGTTTGCCGGCTGCAATTTGCTCGATGGTCATTTTTTCGTTACGTTCGTTGAGTGGTTTTTGTTTTTTTTTTTTTTTTTTTTGACTTCCATATTCATTTGGCACGAAACATGCGAGCGAGTGCAGAAAACCAATTTGTAATAAAGACTACGAATGAGTAGGAAATAAAAAAGGACATGCTGCGAGTCAGCGGCAAGCTGAGGATTATGTGGCACCCAAAAGATGTTGACACATCACGCGGCACGGTTTGCAGGCATTTGAATGTTTTCAATTAACTTTATGTAGATAAATAGCAACAACTAGCCTTGATTGTCTCGCAGGCGCTTTAAAAAAAAAAAGAAAGGAAAAAAAATGGCTGTGGCAGGACTCACTGTCTGAATGGGGGCGAAGCGAAGGGGCAGAAATAAAATGAAACATTGCATAACAGTAAATTACACAGGCGGCGCTCGCAACGCGGAAATTGCATTATCAGCGTCAAAAGGCGAGGCGCGAGGCGAATCGAGAAGGACGATTTCACCCAAACAGCAGCAGCCAAACAGGACCACCCAAACCACGCCGGCTGCTTTGGCCCGCGGCGCTTTGGCACTTCCTGCGCGTCGAGACAATGACAACGAGGACGAGCTGTAGCTGGAGCTGGAACAGGATCGGGGGCATGAGTTGTGATAGTGATAGTAAACTTTTTGCAACAGCGACGCGCATAATTACAGTAAAAGTGAGCTGGGGGCAGTCAGCTGTAGACGCAAGACTGATGAGCAGTTTATGACTTGACGCTTTTGCGCTGCATTTAATATATATATATATGTGTGTGTATATAAAGATATTTTATTTTGTGGCATGACAACAAAATGCACATTTGTAAATAACAGTTAATAACAAAGTGGATTTTACTTGATGCTGCAATTTTAATGAATGCGTTAAAGCCAAGACACACATTAGGGCCAAACGCACATGTGCGTCAGCTTCCATTATCATTTCCCCCCCTTCCCCGTCCTCGAACTCTCGAACTTTCAATTCCAATAAACTTGAGTGCCTCCTTTAGCGCCCCGGCGCAAATGGAAATTTTACGCCAGCCGAGAAAAGTGCCCCTTTAAAATCACTTTATTATGCATGCGTGCCAATGGCTGTGCGGACACATTTGTTGCCAACGATAATTTATAAGAAATATCCTCATCGAACCGGCGACTTTTCACATTTCCCCTCACCAGGACGACGACGACGACGACGCTGTCTTGTGCCGATAAAAAAAGGACCAAGCGACACGCGCTTTAATCGTGAACATGCACATGTTGGCACACGCCCGATAACGATAGGTATATGTACTATAAATACATATATATATATTATTTTATATGTAGATGTATATAGCATACTTATATATGTAAATGTAAGAAGTCTCCTTTTTAGCCTTGCCATTGAATTAAAATTTCAACAAATTTGCAAGATGCTCGAAAGTATCTACAGACTTGTATGCTGGCCAGCCAACAAGTGCCCCTCCCCCTTCCACCTAGCTCCTTCCACATCCTTGTCGTCGCACACAAAACAGCTGCACAATTTCCGTTTAAAAACTTTACGCTGAAAGTTTTTGTGTGCGACTTTTGGCAGTTCCACAAAAGCGAACAATAAACAGAACTTGAATACTCTAACAATTGTCAAGGCACGTTCAAATCAAAGAAATACATTTTATTTAAGAATATTTAAAACATAGAAAACTTTTTTTTTCGTATAAGAATTTATGTTAGTAGAAGGCGACTTTTGATTAATTTTTTAAAAGAGTGTTAATATTACATTTTGTTTGAATTCTTTAAGGTACCCTTAATACTCTGTGGCGTACTTAAGTTACAGCAAGTTGAAAGTTTCCGCCGCATGCATTTCAATTGCGTCGACATTTACATGCCAAGTCATTGGCCAGGGCGGCTAACGGGAACTCACCACCCAAAAGGCCCAGTGTCTTAGATCTCTTTGAGTCTAATAGATTTTAATCAGCCGCAGGATATGCGCCTGGACGCTGAGCAAAAGCAGCGACAACGACAACATGCTGTTTTTGGGGGCAGCTGCTGCTGCTGCTGCTGCTGCTGCTGCTGCTGCTGCTGCTGCTGCTGCTGCTGCTGCTGCTGCCTGGCGACAATTTGTTGGAATTTCTCGTAGACAGAGAGAGAAAGCCAGGCTCCGAGCTGACAATGATGAAAATCGCCCACGGCGCTGGGCTTTAATTAAGCGCAATGTAATGCAGGCATAAATTTCTAATGTCTATACATATACATACACATTTATATGTACATATATATGTATTAAATGTAACTGGGCATTAAATTTGGTAAAGTGTGCGTGGTTTAAGGTTTTTTTTTTTTTCATATTTTCCACACAATTTGCCCGCAAACACCTTGGGGGCCAGCTTGACGCCTAATGAGCCACTCCGTGGACCAGCGCCAGCCAAAAGCTGTTGCATTTTTGCAGCACTTTGACACGTTTGCCACACACACATCCAAGTCGCGACGAGTGGGCGCGAGTTGAGCTCCGAGTGCATATTTCTTTTATTTGCGTAATTGGCTGAGTGCCCCTGGCGCTGGCTGAGTAATGTGGCAGCCAGTTTATGGCCGTGGCGAAAGTGCTGCAGCAAAAAAAAAAAAATAAAACAAAAAAAAAGAAGAAAAAAATTTAATGGCCTTATCGGGTATATCCGTAACCGCATCCGCATCCGCATCAGCATCCGTTACTGGCCATAAAATGACCCGCACAAATGTTTGCCCAGCATTACACATTTAATTTGGTCGAATCCTCCGCCCCACTATGGGAAAGTGTGAAATATCAGACCCGGACAGCTGCGCCAATAAAAGTGTCAAATGGAAATGCGTATAATGAGCATCAGAGTTCAGCAGCAGCAGCAGCAGCAGCAGCAACAGCAGCAGGGACATCATCGTCCTGCGCGCGTCCTGTAACCAATTGAATGTCAATGTCGCGTCCGTTTGCTGACTTTTGACCGCCTCTGCAGTTTGCCGAAAGTGTTTTAAAATGTAAAGTGCCATTATTTGTGTGCATCGTTAAATTTCATTTAAAGCAGCCAAACAGCCAGCGACAATTTGTCCCTCGACGCCTGCCACATGCCCCCTGCCACTTGCCACTTGCCACTTGCCCCCTGCGAGAGCCACAAAACTTTCGTTTATCTTGTCATCGTCATCTTTATTGGCTGCTGCTGCTGCTGCTGTTGTTGTTATCCTGCGGGCGCGTTGTCTCCATAATTCCGCATGTAATTTGATTACCCGCCCAACTCTGAGATTGGCACACATTTCGCTATCTGAAACGCCAAATCGAATATCTTGGCCATTAGGCAAGTTTCTGGATGTAATGTTAGCTTGAATACGTTGTAAACATAAATTTAATTCAAGCTATTTAATAAGTTATCAATGGGAATTCATTCTTAAGCTATTCACTCTTTTGAATGTATTCATATTTCTATTGAGTTGTTATTCAGTATAAATCTCTTCTTTTGTTTGTTGAATTTTCAATATGTTTCTACACAAAACAGGCTCAGTTTTAAAGCTAATATTGCACAGTTTATTCTTTTTGTTACTAAGGTTTATAAAGTGTATTTCACTTTAATCTTTTTGGATTGCTTTTATATATTTAAGTCATATTTTATTAATTTATTTTAGCTATTTTAGCCTTAAAATGACTATAACTCGAAGAAATGTCATGCGATTTTGAAATAGCTTGCATTTTTAAACTCGTGGAAGTCTATAAAAATGAATATATTCCAAAAAAGGAATTATTAAAATATTGGAAATTTTTGGAAAAATCTTGATGTTACCCCTTGTGATTTTAATCAAATTTTGCTAATATTTTTGATGGCAATTTTTGAATGCCAATCGATAGTCTGAAGTCGTACAAGTTTAAAAAAGTAAACCTTTCAAATATGTGACTTCATTTGGCAAACATTTTCATACATTAGCTGATGAAAAATTCGGCCGAAAAATTAGTTTGAGAAGGTTAAACCATTTTTTTTTAAGATATACTTACAAAAATTATCTGTTAAGAATATTGTTGTTTTTTTTTTAAATATCTATCAAGTATTATCAATATCAGATTACTTAATAATACAGTTGTCATAAGAACTATCAGTTAAAATATGGGTTGAAAAACTATTTGTTTTTTAAGATATCCTGTCCAAACTTTGCAATTAAAAACATCACAAGGGTTCCCAAATATCCGCAAAGTAAAATTGAAATCAGATAACTATAGCATATAACTGCCATAGCATCAATGGGTCGAATATTTAGTTTTTGTATGAAGAACTTTTTGGTTTTCAAAGATAAATTTACCTTATCTACGCTCCTAATATATTAGCCAAATATAATAAATATCGGAGAATTATGTCAGGTAGATGCCATGGAAACAATCTTGCAGTTTAATCTTTACAATTTTGATTCAATAAAATAAACATAAAACCCATTTAAACTTGAATTTCCATTGGAGTTTCTTTATCCAATAGTTGGAGGCACAGTGGCGTGCCGAAAGCAGCAGCTATGCCCTGAAATAGAAGGGTATTTCTCAGACAAGAAGACCCTGAAGAGGTAACAGCTACTCACACAAAAGAGCAAGGCCAATTGATACCAGACATTTACAATAACATCGACTTGAGGATCATCGAAGTCCGCAATTGAATTCGACAGAACAATTTTGGAGAAGAAGAACACAAATAATACGACCAAGAACTGAAATTGAGCTGGTTTTTAGCAATATAAAGTAGCTTCCCAAAGCCAGCGAACTCACCTGCTTTAGCTTCAAGGTATTATTCTGAACAGCTCCATAAATACCCGCGACGAGTGCAAAGTTAATCAAGGTACTCATCACAATGGATGCGAACAAAGCAAGCTTCAAATGTTGTTCGGCCTCGCAAAGGGATGATATGGAAATACTAAGATCCAATCCATTGCATACCTAGAAAAAGGATATCTCCAATATGCATTTTCATGTGCTCAACTTAAAACTTACCCCTAAAAAAATGGTTGACACGATTGTCAATAGTTTAAGTGCCGTCACTCCGAAAAAGCACATTTGTGTGATTGTATAAAAGGCTGTGTTATAAATATTATTTGTACAGTTCTAAAGGGACACAACACACACAAAGCTCCTTGTTTTGTGTTATGAGCAAAAATGTTTAAAGGGAATTTCCCATTAGCTACTTTGTTTTTTTCAAAGCACATGAAAACTTTTTAACTTTGCTTTGTTTATACTAAGCCTAATGCGAATTAAAAGCCAGTAAGCAAATATCTTTGCTATAAAGCATATGTTTTAATTACAAAAGTAAATAAATTGTTTATACATTTAATAATGTTAATCGTATTTTAACTGTCTTGCTCTTTCAGCTGTAGGTAAAAAAAAACTAAAAATATTAAACAAATAGGCTAAAATAAACGGAACACAAATCAATTATTATCATGACGACAGTGAGTTCTACTTACGGAGAATATCATGCCCAGATGATACCATGCACTTATAAAACCTCTGAAGAATCTCTCCTGATAAACACTCGCCGCCTGCCACAGAATGACCTTACAAAGAAGAAAGGTCACCAATGCGCCCATATACTATGAACAAAGTTAAATATAAATGCTGAGGATATATGAAAAGGCTATTTTCCACCCACAAACAGGATTAGCATTTTATGATGACACAAAGCTCCAATACAGCCCAAAAATATCGAAACAGTCAGCAGCAAGCTCAGTATTATCGACAAAACCACCATCACATTGCCCTGATCCGAGGTTGTCCACAGACGCCTACTGGTCACGCCCAAGTCACCCAAATTGCACATCTGCAAATTGGTTTAGTTTTAGTTTTAGTATTACGTCAATTGACCGGGCTCAAACTTACCATTAGAATGACAGAGAAAAACGTCACGTGAATTTTGAGTAGCACCACGCCCAAAAAACACATCTAAAACAAATCAACTAAATTTTGTCAATCCCAAATGCGTTTCACTTATCTTTGGCCGCACCGAAATTTAAAACTCTTTTATGTATAAGCATTATAATAAATATATATATTTATATATAGTGGGCTATCTTTGTTTTTTGATCAAATAAAAGTAAATAATGTGTGACAAGTTTTCGAGTGAAACATAGTTATTTACACAGGCCACATGTGCAACAACAACAGCAAAAACAACAACAACAACAACAACGTTGTTGACAATATCCAGTTGAACGCACAAAGCCTTGACAAGACTCCTTCTAAGTAACAGCCGCCTCCAGCTCCTGGCTGGTGTCCCGCCCGTAGCCAGGATAACATTTTGCTTGGGCCCTGCCTTTGCCTGTTTGCCTGTTTGGCTGCTGTCGGCCCTTTTGCCTTGTGGCCCGAACGCTGTCTGCTAAAATAATCGCCACAATAATCTGTCAACGACAGCTGTTGATGTCATAAAAACCTTTTGAAGATGCCAAGATGTTGTTGTCAAGCCACACACACACAGACAACAACAACAACAACAACAACAACAGGCTAATGATAATTTGCCACAATTTACACTCAAAGCAGCCACAGCAACAGGACACTTGTTACCCTGCTCAGCTCCCGCCCGCCCCGAAACGTAAATGTCCTTCCCAGCCCGCTTTTAATGGCTGCGATAAAATCATTGATGAAGCCAAAAGCTAATTGAATGTTAATCGCTTGGCATTGACATTGCACGTGGCAGCTGAAGAGGGGCCCCAGTTTGGCCGCAGATAAAATCGCAAAGGTGAACAGCGCCATTTGCATAGAATAATGATAAATCAACAGGCGAGCCAGGGACCTTTAAAGGCGTTCGCTCATTTATTTATTTGCCAACAAGGCGCAAATAAAACGCAAACAGTCTTTAAATTAAAAATTAAATTTTAATCTACATAGCCGAGGGCAAGCAATGATCCGTATCAGTTGGTCGAGCCAACCTTTGCATCCTTACACCAAACCCGGCTCCAGCTGGAGAGCTGCCCTTTGTCTGCGGCTATGACATATCGCGATGGAAGTCGTCTGAAGTTCCTTGGCTTTTCCGTTTCTGTTTTCTGTATTTTTTTTTTTCCTTTCAGCTTATTTTCTACTTCCGCCTCAGTTCGTCTGGCATGTTCAAATTTGTTTAAGCTCAAGAGCTTAGCAGTTGTTTGAGTTCTCGCGATGAATTTCACTATCGAAAAGACCAAATTAATCTCAGAAGCTTTCTAAAAACTCTGCCTTAAAATAAATATTGATAACATACTTAAAACCATTTTGATGTTTCAGATAATTTCTTTGCCTTTGATTATTTGTATTTTCTACAAACATTTGTTAGGCTTTTAGTTAAATCTAGTGTGCTCATTTGGAACACTCTGTAAATGCAATTTTGTGTAATTGTCAATGGACAATTGGTGGCCAGCAAACGTTGGCCAACATGGGCAAACAGCAAAAACAGCAACAACATTGGAAGCACTGCACAAATTTGCAACACGCTGGCAACGCTCACAAAATTTACATTTGACGCTGTAGAAATTTTTCAATTGCACACTTGTAACGGCGTCTGGTCCTGACGTGGACAACATAAAATGCAGTCGCAGGAACAGGAACAGCAACAGGAACAGGAACAGTATATAGCTGTCCGGATCAGTTGGCATTTTGGGGTCGGCCCTTTTCACGTTTGTCAGGGACACGGGCCCCGATACAAATAGAAAATGGCATTGGCCAAATAGCCACAGATGCATCAATTGTCTAATTGTTTGCCGAGACAGAGACGTCATAATGTCCATCAAATTAGGGACACACAATAAATATATATATGTGTGTGTGTGTGTGTGTGAAAGAGAGAGAGAGAGAGAGAGAGTCTGTGCACATAGACAAGGATTGTTGTCTGGATGTTGCATGGGAAGCCCGTGGGATAGGTAAATTTGATTTATGACTTATTATGCGTCTTATGTCCTTTCATAATTTAATTATACCAGGACATAGCCAGACAGCTGGGTGTGAGTGCTAAGCAGTTTTTATCGCTCAGACTGCGTCTCGGCAAACGCACAATGAAGCATTATGCAATGTTGTTTAAATGTTGTTTCATGAAAATTCGCTTACGCAAATTGGATTGCAACAATTGTTTGTGCTCAGTGCTGAATGCGCAAACAGTTTGTGCAAAAACCCAAATGCGACAAGCACAAGCACAAGCACAAACCAAAATGCAAATGTAATTAAATTGCACTTAGGCCAGTCCTCTTTATCTCTCTCTCTCTGTGTGTGTGTGTGTGTGTTTGTATGTGTGTGTGTGTGCTTGGCATGCCAAATGAAATTGAAATAAATTATTGACTAATTGTCAAGGCAGACAGAAAGACAGACAGACAGCCAGAAAGAGAGAGAGAGAGAGAGAGACAACATTTGCCGCCGCCTCAAGAGTGCCAGCCCACGTGGCGTATGCGCAATCAGAGCACACAGAACAACAAACTGCAGCTAATTTGGAAAAGGGCAAATGTGGGATGAGTGGCCGTTTTCTTCATTTGATTTGATTGTTTTTGTTCGCCCCACCGCTGGGAAATGGCCTGAAATCAATGTCATTTCAAGTGGCTGGACTTAAACTAAAATCGTAAATAAAGTGTTCCACAATCACTTTTTAATCAGCTTTCAATTGGATGATTGGCCCGACAGTTGTTCAGCTGTCAGTGTACGAGATACTTATGAGTGTCATCTATACACCTGAGACTGCCATGACCCAGCACTTTCACAAATTAGCTGCACCAGAGAGCTCAGCTATTCGCCAGTGTAGACACACATGTTTACATTCAGTTTAAAATAGACGTATGGTAAACTGTCACAAAAAATTATAAATAAAAAATCGAAACAAAATCAAATAAATCAAAAATAAGCTTCTTTTAAAAAGTCAGCTTAGTTTTAATAAAATTAAAAAACTTAAAAGTATTTATCTAAGACTTGCAAAGGTTTAAAGTAAACAGCTTTAAAAATAATTATTATTATATATTATTGTTTAAACATAAAACAATCTTGCCTGACTATTTTAAAATTAATTATATATTATTTAAATTTAAAAGATAATTATTAATATATTTTATAACACAATGTTGCATTTTTAGTTGAAAGCAGAATTAAATATTTGTTTTTAAGATGTTGAATTGAATATGAATATAATTTGTTATCTGAGCTTGCAGGAAGTATTAAAAATGACCATAAAAACGTATAAATTGTTAATCACCCACGTAATTAATCTATTTGGCCTAAGTACTTGCCAACCTTGTCTTTTGTTACCAACTAACTTCAAGATCATGTGAAGCGCATTAACCCTAAATCTGTTTTAAAGAAATTTGCCTTGAATAGGCCGGATTTATAATTGTGGTTTCACTATGTGGGTCCATTTAAATGCCAAATGTGAATGAGTTTGGCCCAAAAGAGGGCTTAAACAAAAGAAATGGCTGTTATGTCAGCGCAAAAACAGCCCATAATTAACTGACAATAATTATAACAAGTGGCAAAAGCGCAACTAACCGGGTCACAAAGCCAAATTGAATGGCAATGAGGCAGATTTTGACTTTGATTCCAATTTTGATAGATCAACACAGCAGCCCGAGGGCTGCCCCCAAAAGCGGTTAAAGGGAGCGGGTGGCAGGGACCGGGGGCAATGGAGGTGTGCAAAAATATTAAATCCAATTAATGGCACATAATATATAATGCGCAAACATACACGACCCGACACGCCCCCGCTCCGGACCCCGCCCCCGTCGAGAGCTGTCGGAAAGCCGCTTAACGACGAAGGCCGACGATGACGTCGCAGAAACCGGCTCCAGCCCCAGCTTCAGCTTCAGCTTCAGATCGACAGCTCCATTTGCAGTCGCCCGGTGGTCTGATATAATCATTGCGCACTTCGGGCCAGCTTGGACAATTGCGCGTTTATTGCTTGTTAGGCTTCATTTTGCTTAGCCGCAGATGATTGCGGCCCAGCCCCGCAACGGAAGCAGCGACAAGGTTTTTTTTTTACTTGCAACAAATGTGGTTTTTATTATTATTATTATCAACGAGCAGCATTAACAAAGAAGCTTTCAGAAGACGTGTCCCGTTCGCCGCCTAGAAGCCCCAGTGGGTGCCGAAGCCATCGAAGCTCATGTGGGAGACGCTCTCCGCGGGCGAATAGTGGACGGTCTGCGAGCTGCCGTAGCTGGACACGCCCAGGGCGGGGGCATTGTGGGTGTAGGTGGTGGCGGCGGGTCCGTGGTTCACATTGGTGGTGGCCAGCGGTGCGGCATAGGTCAGCGGTGCCGGAGCGGCATAGGCGACGGCGGGTGCGGCATAGCTTTTGGTCACAACGGGTGCGGAGTAGACAGTCTTGGCCACAACGGGAGCTGGAGCGGCATAAACGGTCTTGGCCACAACGGGAGCGGGAGCAGCGTAAGCCACAGCTGGAGCAGCATAGGAGATAGACTTGGTCAGCACGGGAGCTGGTGCGGCATAAACGGTCTTGGCCACAACGGGAGCGGGAGCAGCGTAAGTCACAGCTGGAGCAGCATAAACGGTCTTGGCGACAACTGGAGCGGACGCAGCATAGGAGACGGTCTTCTGGAGCACGGGCGTGGCCTGAGTGTAGAGCGGAGCCGCATAGGTCTTGGCAATTGCGGGCGTGTAGACGTTGTTCTGGATGCGTGTGTCCGACTTGCGAACGCTCGAGTAGGGCGTGTCCACCGCCTTCGAGTAGCTGGACACGGTGCCGTCAAAGGAGCGCACCACATTCTGGTGTGTGGAGGCCACGGCGTCCACGGCAGGATTGGCCAGAGTTACGTGGCTGGCCAGCAGGCCGGCGTTGGCGTAGGCCACCAGGGCGCACAATGAAATGAGGTAACGGAATGCCATGACGAGCTGTTAACTGTTAACTGTAGCTGAAGCTGAGCGACTGTTGTTGATTTGGCCAAAATGTTGCGGCTTTTATACGCAAACGTCGCGACGCGTGCCAAACTGAATTTGATTTTTTTCTATTTGATAATTGAACCTGCCCACAATGAGATGCGAGTTTCGACAGTCGATTGTCCGTTCACATAGGTTTCACTGTGTGCGTGCGTTTGTTTGATTGTGTTTGTGTTTGTGCTATTATTTGAAAGCCAACTGTTGGCCGTAAATTAAACGTCGTAATTAGGTTTGGAGGGCGACTCGATGGCCCACGTGTAAAATTAATAACAATTTGCCAAAAAAACAAGAAAAAAAATATATATATTCAAATATATAAATATATTAGGCAGGGGGGCTGAGAATAAGTGCGGGCATCCCAAGTTGGCAACACAATTCAATTTGAAGGAGCAAGCGGCAACTTTGGTAATTTCAATAAATATTCATCATCCGCCCCGTGCGCAACAGGAGCGGCAGAAGCAGGAGGGGCATTCATTCTGAAAAACTTGCACGAAAGTACAAAAATCATAAAGAACAACAAAAAGTGAGACACACCCCGCTGATAACCTAAAAACAAACAAGAAAGTTTCAATTGGGCAGGCACAGTTGCGCAATACTCTGTACGGTAAGAGTTGACTGAACTGAATAGAGAAAGTTTCATTTGTAAAAGAGAAAACAATATATATGTATAAATATATGTATAAGTATGTATGTACTATATATAAATGTATAAACCAATATGCTCCTTTTAGCACTTCAAGAACAAAGCATAAAAAGTTGACACAAGCAGAAGAGTCCTTGAATTGTAGGGCGAGGGTGTGGGAAGTGGGGCATGGGGCATGGGGCGTGTGTCCTGTGGCATATTTGCTGCTTGACTTGAACTCAATTTAATGGAAAAATACGCCAGCGCAATAAAAGTTTTTGCGCTCTGTTGTTTTCTGGAAAATTTATGAGCTGCTGATAGTATTCAAAATAATTCACCCAGCCCCGTCTATGGAGCGGTAAGTGCCGAAGGGGGGAGGGGGAGGGGGGGGGGGCAGTTACTCAAAGTTGAAATCGAAGTTCGGTATACGCTCCGTCATTTGCCGACCCATTGAACCAGTTTTTTTTTGTTTAGCTTAGGCCTAAGTCTGTCTGTCACAGATTTGAGTTTGAGTTTGAGTTTGTTGCGACCGTGAAATTTGGCCAACACATTTTGGCTATTTAAGCTGCGCCGCTGGCCCAGTTAGGCATCAGTAACGTTTCCAGTTAACCACAACCAACACCAACTCCTTACGCCATGGCATTCAAGTACGTCCTTCTCTCGCTCTGCGCCCTGCTCGGTGCCGCCAACGCTGGCCTCCTGGCCCCAACCAGCTACGTGTCCGCTCCCGTCATCACCAAGCTGGCCCAGCCCCACTACGATGCCGTCGGCACCACCCAGCAGAATGTAGTTCGCTCGTTCGGCGGCACCGTTTCCACCTACTCAAAGAACGTCGTCACGCCCTACTCCAGCGTCAGCAAGGTCGACTCTCGCATCACCAACAACGTCTACACGCCCAAGACCGTCTACAGTGCTCCTGCTGCTGTCGTCACCAAGTCCATCTATGCTGCTGCCGCTCCCGCTGTCACCTATGCCGCGCCAGCTCCCGTTCTGGCCAAGACTGTCTCGTATGCTGCACCCGCTGTCACCTATGCCGCTCCAGCTCCCGTTCTGGCCAAGACTGTTTACTCGGCTCCGGTGGCTGCTCCGGTTATCGCCAAGACCTATGCCGCTCCAGCTTTGACCTATGCGGCTCCAGTCGCTGCTCCGACTGCCTACGTGAAGTACTCGCCCGCGATTGGCGTTGCCCACGTTAGCTTCGATGGCTTTGGCTCTCACTGGGGCTACTAAACTGGGCTCCCCTTAATTGTTGTAATTGTTGAAACATTTGTTGATTAGTCACGCGAAATAAACACTTTTCCATTTTCCACTTGCAAAAAATAAAACATAAATTTGAGTTTGAGTTTGAGAATTAATATTTAATAGAAGAGCAAAATAATTGCTAACTTTGGCATGTTTTCTCAAGGGAATAAATTATGGGCGACTAAATAATATAATAATTTGATTACCTTTATATATTACTAACATTTAAATGATTTACCTTTATATATATCTTCAGGTCTCTCTTTTATTTTTTTCCCCCTTTTATTCTCTTCACCCTTCTTCTCCCAGCTTTTCCTTGGACTGCTGCCCTTCACATTTGTCCAGCGTTTAATGGGGCGTATGTGTGCCATAATTTTATGCCCCTCAACCCCAAACAGCGAACAAATTCATCCACATGAATCGCAACTTACTTTTTTTTTTCGTAGGGGCGTACAAAATATTTAGTGCCAAACTTTTTGTTTGTCTTTGCTGGGGCGCAAATAGCAGAGGCTAGAGGGGAGAGGGGGGGGGGGGGGGGGACAAAAAAAGTTGTTGGCCAAAGTTTAATGAGCCACATGACCCCTTTTGGTTTTCAGTTAGCCCTTGCCTTGCGTTGCCTTGCCATAAACCCAGCGCTGGGAGCCATCAGCAGCTTGGCAGCTTGACCAAAGTGTTGTTGTTATTGTTATGGTTATGTGGGGCTGGAGTGGCGGAAAAGTTTTTGCCAAATCGCCAACACCGCCTCAGATAGTGTGGCATAAAAAACAGCATTAACTGCTTGGGCCGCAGCAAACTATTTAGCCATAAAGTTGGTCGTTCTGCCTCGCATTTTCCATTCCCATGCATATAGTATACATATATATTTTATGCTTGAAAATTGTTTTTCATGGCGTCAAATTTAATGTTGACAACAATAAAATTTATGTGCAGATAAGTTTTAAAAAAGATAAAACACCCTCAGCCCTCGAAATTGAGATTGTTCTTGAACATGTGCTTAGACGCTCGATTGCATTTCTTTCTTTTGCATATTTGTTGCGAGTCCTTTCGTCCAGGCTCGGCATGGTCGGGAATTCGCCTTTGTTGATTTCTTTATTGGCTCATGCATATGCAGAGCAAAAGCGGACCGGACACGGCTGAGAGCTCTCTGCTTTGCTGGCCAGACACTCGAGTGTTTATTGTTATTGATTGCAGCTCGGTGAAATATGAGAAGTGTAAGTCCTGCCAATGCCAATTCTCATCCAATTTCGCAATTTGTCTCGCTTGCAAATGCGAATGCAAATCCAAATGTAAATGCTAATGCAATTTGCTGCTTGAGTCGCAGCTAGAGTATGATGTAAGAACTCCACAAATCTCGGAATGTGCGGACGCGAATTCTTTTATTCTTTGCATAGTAATAAAACAAGATCAGCAGAATGATCAAAACGAGCTGCAAAGGACGAAGGACATGTGATTTAATTGAATAATTTGGCGTCTCTGCTCACTCACATGACAGAAAGGAGTGATCATCTCCATGCGTATTAGGGATGTGGTCATATTATCCTTTGTCAGGCAGCCTTCAAAGCGCAGATTTCTGGCCTCCATGACGCCATCCCTGAAGCAGCTGCGCGGCAACTTGCCAAACTTGAGCAGATAGTCGTCCGGGCCAAAAACACCGCAACATTCAAACTACAAAAATAAAAGGCTTAAACACTTAAATCTGAGCTCTTTTCTTGGCTTACCTCTTTTTCGTATTCGGCCAGGGTCTCTTCATGCTTCCATTTATTGTGAATGACATGGACAAGGGGATAGAGCAAAATCAGCACAAGGATCAGCATCAGCTGCAGCCAACTGAATGCGAACAGAAAGGGCAAATACTGCAAGCAGCAAATATAGCCACTGGTTAAGCATTTTACAGGGTATACTCACGGTGCGCAGTTCACAAATGTGATGCTTGATTACGATAAAAATACCAACAATCATCAAGACGGTCATCACAAAGTTCGAGATAATCACCGCGACTTCAAACTTCACAAAATCACAGTCATGGAAAGTCGCATAGAGTTGAACCAGTAAACAGTAATATACCATATCGGCAATATTGCAATACTAAGTGAGGTAAATTAATAAAAGCTCACATATAGATTAACTTTGTTTACTAACACAGCACAGGACAAACATTATAAGGATAGACCCACGGAAGGCGATCAGATTCCAATTCCTTTCATCACTCGTGTTATTCGTATTAACAGGCCCGATCGTGGTCGCCCTGTTAGTGTTTTGTTGCATTGTTGTGTTAATTGTGTAATTTAGAGTCTGAAACAAAAGCCAACTAAGTTTTAGTTTCATTCAATTGCCTTACACATGCAAACAAACATACTTAGATTAACTTATCGGGTATGCTTACAAGCGGACATTGAGGAATTGCAATTGAAATGAATTTGTGGAATTTTTGCATAGATTTCCTTATCTTCTTCTTCGCCTGCTCGTTTTAGTTTAGTTCAGTTGAGTTCATGTGTTTGGGTTTGTGTGGAATTTTTTAATCAAACAGTTGCCATTAATTACTGCAAAATTCTGCCAGCCACATAACAGACAGTTTTTATTTTTGCCTCCGACGTAGTCGAAATGAATGAAACCCCAAAAGATGGCAACGGACAACGAATAAAGGAATAAAGCGCCGCTGCCAAGGCGTGGCCAATTCTCACTCTCTCGTCGAGCTCACATGTTTTTGTGTGGCAGCTGCGAAAAGCTTGCCACGGGCCAAAAACCGCAGCCAGCGAGGGGGCCGCCATTCAACACAACTAAAAATCAAATTAGGTGCAAACGAGCAGCCGTCAGCGTCTGCTGGTGGGCGTGGCCACGCCCTCCCTCCCCCCCCGTCCACCTCCCAATGTAATGAATAATTTATAATGCAAAGCGCGCGAACAGAATTTTTGCGCTCGCTTTTAGTTGAAATTAAAATTTTGTGGCTTCTTTTCATGCCAAGTTAAAGCCAAAAGATTTGCCGCGTGCGCTTTTTATTATTATTATTTTCTTTAGTTTTGTTTTTGTGTGCTCTACACTGCACCACCCAACCACGCAACCAACCAACCAGCCAACCAGCCAACCAGCCAAGCATGTGGAGAGCGGCTGATAAATGTGCGTGTGCTGGTGTCAAGTGCACGCTCGTGAATTCAATTTGATATACAAACTGATTTATCGATGCTGAGTCGAGCGGAGTCAGAGTCAAGTGCCCCGCCCACCCGCAACTGGCACACGCCATTCATAAGTCAGTCAGTCAGTGGGGTAAGTTGCATGGGGCAAGGCGGCAAGTCGGCAAGTTGGAGCATGTCTGCTCTGGAGACGATAAAAAATTACATACACTTGTAACTGTTGCTGGGCTGCAGCCCCTAACAAGGTTAATTTGTTGCGATCGCAGCGGCAACTCTGTCATTTATCTTCGCTGTCAGCGGCAACTCTATGAACGAGCCAGGCTCTAATTTGAATTTAACAAGCTTCGCATCGAGAGCGCGTCCTCAGTCAATCAGCCCAGTCAGCCCAGTCAGCTCTGCCAGAATAGAAGGAAGGAGGCTGCCAGTCAGCCCATAAGAGAGTCAGCCAGTCTATCACGGCGCTTTGAAAATTAAAAATTTATTGCCAGACGAGGTGTCAATCATCGCCTGGCATCGCAATAAAAAGTAATATGTAACGTGGCGACAAAAAAAGAGAGATAGAATAAAGTTGCCTCCTAGTCGAATAACAAATGCTCTACAAAAAAAGAAAAATTTTGATAAAGTTGGATATTGATAAAGAAATTGAAAGGAATTAAAGTAAGCTTCTTATACTATCAATCATATAAATATATATATATAAATAGTTCAAGGATTCAATTTAATTAAAACTTTATAAATAGTTAGAATTTATTAAATTAAATTATTTTAAATTAAACACTCTTTTTTTATATAGCTAGCCAAACAAAATTTAGTTCTCAAAGTCTGCAAATTGTTTAGTAAAAATGATTAGAATATAAACCCGAATTTATACCCTGTAAACTAATTCATTGTCTGTCAGCTGCAATGAACTTTACAAGCAAAACGATAAAGCTAGCTGTGAATATTGTGTGGTGCATCTTTCAAGCTCACACTCAATCTAAGCAACGCAAACCTGTCTACATAGTCATCAGTGTCCTGTGTGGCAATAAAAAGTGAATCCCCGAGGACTTTCCAACACACTTCATCATCAATTTGTAGCCGTGCAATGTTTCAATTTCACTTGTTGGCTTCGATTGTTGATTGTCGCTTTTGGGGTTTTGGCGGCGACAACTGAAAACGACACTTTTATCGTTTTTCCAGATTTCTCCCACACACACACACACTCATAGCTCTTTTAACCATAGCATATATATGAATTTTCTCTTTATTTTTCATCCTGCTCTCTAATTGCGAAATTCTTTGGTAAATTGCAAGTTTCATAGAGAAAGAAATGTTTGCCAATTTCTTTACAGAACATTAGATAATAGTTTTTATTTTTATTTGGCCACACAACTCTTGGAATAAAATTTTGTTGCATATTTTGCGGCGTCAAATGGCAGCCACAAAAATGAATGAAATCGTAAAATGCAGACACGCCGGACAGCCGCAGCAGCGGCAAGCTAATAACGTACACTCAAAAACCGGATATGCCGCAGACCAACGCCGCACAAAAGCTGCCCCTAAACCCCACCCCCAGTCATATCTAAGCTCAGACATGTGTGTGTGTGTGTGTGCATTGGCATTTAAGTGCCGAAACGAGTTTTTGGGGCCAGAGCAACGTCTAACATAACCTCAATTTGTGTGTATGTGTGTGTGTGTGTGTGCGAGCTTTGTTTGTGTTTGTTTGTCTTTTATCTGTATGCCTGTATGTGTGTATGTGTGTATGTCTGTCTGCCTGGCTGTGTGACTATCTGGCAGTTTGTCTATTTGTCTGCTCGCTTTTAGCATTACAATTGCATTGCCTTCAGTTTTTCTCGCGCTGTGTAAATATTTGATTTTTGCATTAAAGTCAATTTGCTGCCATGATTCCGTAATTCATTGTTTATCCGCGCTAACTTCTATTACGCCTTCCTGCCACGCCCAACACTTGGCGTGTTTAATTTTCAGCATCTCTTTCCCCCTCTCTCTCTCTCTCTCTCGCTCCTTTATTGTTTCTTTCGAGGGGGAGGGTTTTTTCTCCACCCCTACTCTCCCCCTTCCCGATTTGCCCGCATTTCCGTTGCATTTGCAGTAACACCAGACGCAGTGATATCCGCATCATCTTTGTTTGTTGCTCGCAGCCACATTGCCTCCAGCTTTGGTCCTTTCGACCCGGCCCGGCCCGGCTCGGCCCGGCCCGGCCCGGTCTGGGCCTGTTTTAATATGCGCACTCAACGTTAGAAATTAAATCTGGCGCTCAAATGTTATTTGCGCTTTTCGTTTATTTATTTATTTATTATTTGTTTACGCCCCCTTCCCCCTGCCGCCTGTCTCCTGCCAGGACCTGCCCAGTTTTCATTAGGTAATGCATAATAAGTACGAGTATCTGAAGTCTGTGTACGAGTGTATTTAATTTATGTTCTCTGGGCCAACAGGGCGCAGTCCCTCGTAAAGATGTGGATAAACAATTTGGAATGAGTTCAACTACAGCAACGACTGACTTTAGTTGCTTAAGGTTGTGTTGCTTCCTATCCAAATATACTAAATATTTATAAACATTTTTTGTTTAATTGTTTGTTTATTTGCTCTACAAAAAATATATTTTCAACTTTGTGTAAAAGTATTGGATTTAATCAAACAATTTATACATTGCGTATGAGTAATAAAATTGAGTTTTGTTTCCTTTTTTACTACTATTAAATTGCCAATTTGTATTTGTTGAAGGTAGGCAGTGTTGAATAGGCTATTGAGCTGTTAGACAAAGATGAAGGTGCATGAAGTGCTAAATATAAAAATAAATATTAAAGAAAGCATTCTGCATTCTTTGGTTTGCCAAAGATTCAATACAAAAACTCAATTCAACCACGCTTTATTCCATATTAAATGGTAGTTTATTTTTCTTATACATATATAATAAAACACCTCGATAAACAAACAAACATTAGTTTGCCTATTCGCTGTACTCAATAGAACACAAGAAATTAACATGACGCACGCAGCGGTTTTAACGGGCAAGTTTAACAGGCCACAAACTTACCGTTAAGACCTCATTTAACAGGCGCTTCACACGCTCTTAAAGCAATCCCCCACCCGGGTTGGGGGGCTGTGGAGGTTTATTGATAGCCTCCCCCTCCCTTCCCTCCCTCAACCAGCGTAGACTGAAAACAAAATCAAACATTTCGCTATGCATTACGCAGCACGCAAAAGTCAAATCAATACCGCAAAGGCAATCCCCCCCCCCTCCCCCTTCCCATTTTCTCGAGTGCCACGCCCCCCGCCCATTTGTCTATCATTATTCGTATTATAAAAGAGAGCGACGCCTGCAATTTTAACGAGCTTACGCATTTTATCGTCGCGGCTGCTGCTGCAAGGACAACGCGAGCCAGCGAGTCAATCTAAGCATATCCGCATATCCTTGATGGCGTTGTCATCAACATCAACAGGCGATGCCAATGCAGTAAAAAAGAATCTAATTTAGTGCGCGGTTTGCATACAAATTCCAGCCACAACAACAAAAACACGCTTTACGTGACAATGTGAGCATGAATATATATATATGTATGTACATACATGTATATGTAGATGTATGTGTTGTGCATGTGTTGTTTCAATATGAAATTGATGTCACGATAAACATTGATTTGCCATTTTCGGAATGAATTTTTCATTAATTGTCTTGTCGCAACATCTTCGAGGAAATGCGCAAAACGATTTAATCACAAAATTTTCTAATTCCCATTCAAAAGTTGTTGCACCGAAGTTTTTAATGACTTTTCAAAGTTGGCTGAAACTAAGACTGCAATTACTGCAAGCGAACGCAAGGTGACTACACATAGAGAAAAACGGGGCACTTAATTTATTTAATATGTGTTAAAGATATTTATTTAAATAACGATTTTATAGCTCAAATGTTTAGCATAAAAGTTTTAAAGTTCTCGCTCAGTGTAGTGGCTGTTGTTTGTTGCAGTTAGAGCTGTCTTCTGCATATGCAAACGGCAAACAAAACGCAAACCGCTAATCGCGTTACACAAAACTTTTGGCCTCCACAAAGGTTGGGCCCAGCAATCGAGTACGAAATTCCGCATACGCCACGTGTGACACGTGTGTGTCGTGTCTATCGTGAGTCTCTCTCTCTATGGTGTGTGTGTGTGTGTGTTTGTGTGTGTGTGTCTGGTAAAGCATTCAAGTCATTTCCGCTTAAGCAGTCAGCCAAAGCCAACTAACTAGAAGCAGGAGCTGGCTGCCTCACCTGGCCGCTTGACGTGACAGCCGCGTGCTGTTGAATGCCGCAAAATGTTGCTCAGAAACCGACTTAAATACAAACAAACATGGCCGCCAATGGCGACCAGTCACGACAGGGTGCGAGAGGGGGCGGGGCACTGGGGGGGGGGGGGGGGGGCCCCAAAACCGGAAACCGGAAATTTAAAGCTATGCCAGGCAAATGAAGCGAACGTTGCCGCGATTGTTGTTTGGCTGCCTGTTGCCAGGCATTTTGATTGTTGTTGTTGTTGTTGCTGTTTTTTTTTGTTGCGACTTTTGCCGCTTTTGGCAGACACTGCGGACAGCGGCGGATTGCATTGTGCAAAAGTTTAATTACAAATTCCCAGCGATTTCTTGCAATTGCTACAAAAAGTGCAAACAACTTTTTATTGATATTGTTATGGAGTTTGGCCTGTCAAGACTGAGCTTGTTGTTGCTGTTGTTGTTGTTGTCGCTGCCAATGTCAAATGTCATGTTACGCCGAAGTTATACTCTCTTTATTGCCGTCTGCTGTCTGGCTCTTAAATGCAAATTGATTACTGACATCGACCAAAGTTGACGAGCTGCTTTCCAGTTCATAATAGCCAATGTCGCATTATGCGCATTCGCGCCGGAAAATGTACAAATATACACACAAACACCAACTGCGAGGGCTGCTCAAAAAGATCTTATATGTATATATACTCAAGCTTTGCTAACTTCCTTTAATAAGCTACAGGAAAATAGTCTAGTCTAAAAGCGTTGAATATGATTATAAAAAAAAAAACCTCTTTATGTTTAACGTTTCATAAAGTTGCATCATCTTTAATGGCCAACCTGGCTCTTATGGATGTGATCGATAAACCTCAGGAGACAGCCCCCGTCAGACATCAATATAAAATTGTCATAAATTTCATTTTAAGTTGCGAATGTATGTGGCATAAAAATTGGCGTGCATGAAATGCACCGTTGAAGTGGCAAGTGGCAAATGCATTCACACATACACACACACACACACACACACAGACACTTTTATGCCTGCCACTGAACGTGGCATGGGGCGGGGCTTGCACTCAACTTTTCCACATGTGCACGGAAAATTTTATTAGGTATGCAAATGTGTCAACTTTATTTGCAATATTTCGACACATTTCGACACTTGTTGCCATAATGAACTCGGCGGCGAGTGCGAGTGTGTGCGAGAGTGTGCGAGTGTGTGTGTGTGTGTGTTTATTTGTGTGTGTGTTGTCATGCATATTTCAATAGTTGGCAGCACGTAGCTGGCACACAACTGTTGCACAACCGTTGCACAGTTGCGTGCAAATTATATGCTAATAAAGGCCGCGAGTCGTGCATGCAAATTGAATTAAACTAAATGACAACTCGCTGTTTAAAGCAGCCACTGTATGCATATGTGTCTAAGTATGTGTGAGTGTGTGTATGTGGTTTGGTGCTGTGCATAAATTGCAGCTATTGTTTAAATATTTGCCAACATAATTAACTTAATTCAATTGGATTTCCATTAGAGCCCCGCACGCACACAACTCGAGTTAAGCTGAGTTAAGTTGAGTTGAGTTGAGTTGAATTGAGTTGCGTTGCGTTGAGTTGACTTTGTTTGCCCAGCTAAAGGTAGGGGTATCTATAGCCAGGCTTTATAGAGTCTGGCTGGCAAATCAAAGGCCTGCCCGTGCATAACATATGAGCCTGGAGACGAGTCCTGCGTCCGTTCGCCAGCTCTAAGCTTGAGTTGCGGCATCGACTTGCGTCTGTTGACTTTCGGCAATCGAATTGAATTGCAGCAGCAAATCACACAATAAAATAATTGATTCCATTTGAAATGTGCACACACACGCATACACACATTATATACACCCAGGCAGCCACAACGTTTGACTTTGGCAGGATGCGGGTGCGATTCCAGCAGCCATCAAAATGTGCCCCCCAAGACTAGCGTAACTCGTCCTTCGATTTGCTGACTGTGCTAAGAGTACAAATTTATTTCCATTGTTTGCAGTTTAAACACAATACGGACACAGACACACAAACACAAGCACATGCACACTGAGAGGGCGAGAGATAAGTGAAGAAGAATCCTTTTCAATTGCCACTGGTTTATTGATAAGCAGAAGTCTTCCCCCAGCTGCCAGCCTAGGCCTCCTTGCTGGCGGCCAAAGAGAGCTCCTTGCGGGTCCTGCGGCGCATACGCAAATTGGATATCAAACGCACCGTGCAGAAGTAGACAAGCTCCACAATGCTCAGCGTGGAGACGCCCATGAAGAGACCGAGCAGACCGCCACAGTTGGCCAGAAAGTCGGTGGTGCCATAAAGTTCCGAACGCCGCGAGGTCAAAAACTGCGCCTCCTTGAAGAAGATCGAAACTCGGGACATTTTCATGCTGGAAATTGGAAAATAATAACAAATAAAATCACATCTATAGCAGAGACTTTGTTTTTACCCCTCGCGCTTGGTCTCCACCTCGCCGCCCTTGTCGGCCTTGTCCTTGCTGGCAACTGTCTTGTAGTCGAAATCGGCCTGGGAAATTTCCGCTTCATACGCAATCGAGGTGCACGAGGGCAAACAATTGCAGTCCGTTTGGCCGCGATAGTTCTCGCCCTCGGTGGCCATGCCCTGTTCGAACTCCTTGAGCAGCAGCTCGTCCTCGGCCTCGTTGTAGCACTTTAGCTTGCCGGCACCGCAGACGGGCACATTCACATTGCCTGCAAGCAGCCAGTCAAGGAAAAACCTGAATTTGAAGTAGCTTCTATGACAAAGGGACAAGCTGCAACTTACGCGGCATGGAGAACTTGACGCAGCCGCATCTGGACAGGGTGAAGTTGGCCAGGCATTCCAGCTCACAGTTGGACTGCGAGTAGATGTTGAAGTAGCGCAGGTGACGCTCATTCTGGAAATAGCATTGGCGCCGGTGCGGCTCGTAGTGCTTCAGGCCGGCCGAGGTGGTGATGATCTTGGGTCGTATGGATATGAGCACCTCCTGGTCGAAGGGTATGCGGAAGTATTGACGCGTCACCTGTGCCACCTCGCCGGGCGTATGCAACAGAATCTAGCGGGAGGTAAACTTAAGATTGAAGCGGGGTAAGAACTTGACTCGACCGGCGGACACACCTTGAAGCCCTGGACGGGTCCGCGGCACATGTCGTCGAAGTCCACCTCGATGCCGCCCATGAACAAATAGAGACCCGCCTTGGCGCCGGGACCCAGCACACGATGCGGATAGGTGTCCGTGTTGGCGCTGAGGCTGTAGCCGGCCTCCACATTCCACTCCGTGGCCAGGCGATTCTCCTCCCGGAATATGATGTCGGGTATGATGCTGCAAGTAAAGTTACCATTTAACACCTGTGGGTGTTCCAACAATTACGCACCCCTCGGCTCGAAAGATCTCCGCCGGACTCAGCGAATTGAAGCTGTAGCAGACGCCATCCTCGGTGACGAATTTGTGAAATATTTCGTTGCATTTGATGGGCGCATTGCGCCACTTGCAGTCCAAATAGGTCTCGTCGAACAACGGTATTACCTCGCTAAGTGCATCGATGATCTCAATGCCCTTGCGGGTATTGTTGCCAAAGTCGATGTCGTGCAAAGGCGCATCGCAAACTTGGCTAACAGCACCGTACGTTGATTTTCTGCCAAAAAAAAAAAAAAAAATAAGTTTCACTTGCAATTCTCTTCCGCTGCTCTCAGTGAAACATTTGTGCTAAAAATAGAAAATTATATTAAGTATACGCAAACGTAACTTGTTTATCTTATCAGCTATAATAACTTATTATTTTTTGTTTAAATTATAAGCATCATTTTATATATATTATTTGGTTATCCTAAGGTCATAATTTTCTTTATTAACTTATCTATCAAGTTATGATTCAAGCTGCCAAGCTTAGTTGCCAGCATGAAAAGTTGTTACCAACCATCTATCTATATGAAATATATCCTTTGAAAGGATTACTCACTCTTTATCGGTCAAGTCGACAACGCCGCTGACACCGTTGCGAAAATCGCGCAGTTGCCAATAGACGTCGGTGAAGTTGAAGGCGCGCTGGCGGGACTTGGTCTCTGGGCAGACGGTGACCGAGGGAAAGGGTATTTGCCAGACGGGCGTGGATTTCTCGGCGAAACTGACAATCACCGGATTGTTGTTCCACTTGTCCCAGATGTTGAGTGTCAGCTTGAAACAGGTGAAGATCGAGAGCAGAAAAACGCTGACCCAGAACAGACGCTCCAGCCAGGGTCGCTTCTTCTCGCCCAGATACCGAATGCCATGGATGGTGCTGTAGTCGCAGTACTCGTGTATGATTGCCTTGGCCGCCTGGAAGCCGCTGCCGTATTTGATCTGCTGCTTGGTGTCCACCTCGTCCTCGCTGTCATCTGAGTTGGTCTCGCGGCAGGCCGACGCCGACTTGGCCATCAGCGCGGCGCGCTTCCATTGATTCGAGGTGGCCAAAGAGCCAAGATGCGCCTGCTTGGGCACCTCCAGACCATTGATGGGCGTCTGCGGCTGTGTGCTGTTCGACGACATGACTCGTTTCCGTTTCCGTTTCCGTTAAGGTTTATGTTTAAATTTAGGTTTGTAATGGAGAGTTGAAAGTTGACCGACGCGTGCTGGCTACGTTGACAAAGTCAGGCAAGCGGCCGCTGGTTGTTGGCCTTATATACCTTGTGGTGAACGGGCGTAGACCGCTTATTATACCGCGGGGTCCTGCGCACCCCAAAGGAATTGCCCACTCGCGTGCACGCAGCTGCCGCATCACGCATACGCCGTGTGTGAAATATGTGTAAAATATGTGTAAAATGTGTGTAGAATGTGTGTGGATGGTGTGAAAGGAAGTAGTTCCAGCTAGTTTTCGGTGTCATTTCAATTACTTCATTGGCTAAGCTCGCGTAATTTGCGAGCTGCACACGTTGCCAAGGTCCCCAGCCAACGCGGTGGCTGCCACTCGTAATTTCACCTGGCTAAATGTTACCTTTGCGGCCAACTGGTCAACTGGGCGACTCTTCACCAGGGCGAGGCATTCTAATTAGCCGCTGCGCACTTTAAGTTCGCCCCAGCCCCAGCGTATTTACCCAAATTGAATACCGACTGCTGCAGTGTCGCCAACTCCTGCCCTCCGCCAGCTCCACCAGCTCCGGCAGCTCCGTCAGCTCCACTTGCTGCAGCTGCTGCTCATGCATTTTAAATCCCGGAGTCAACTCGACCGCAGGCGCTTAACTCGACCTCGAAACAGAAACTTAACGGCCGCCACACGCTGCAGACGCCAACGTCGACGCAGTGGAAGTGCCACCGACTGGGGCCAGGATCCTGGGGCAGGGGCAGTTACCGGCTATGTCGAGCTGCAGCCGGAGTTAAGCGGCAGTAAAAATATTTGGCTTGCCCAGCGGCAAGGGCGAACAAACAAGCATGTTCTACTTGAGTCTAAGAATACCCTGTATTATTTATATATAATTTACAACACTTATATATTTTATATTATTATATTTAATCTAATATTGTAATTTAATTTTTTCAAGAGAGCATTGAAAGCCTTTAAATCTTAAAAAAATTGTGGCTATTAAAATATATATTTTCGACAAAATAAAAGTATAGGAATATAGACTGACTACTTTATTTAAAGCTACAATTACCATCTACGTATACGTGATATTAAAGTGCATATACCAAATATGGTACCGTCAGCTCTTGATTTCATAGAAATATGCTTTAAAAACCTAAAACAAAAATCATATTCAAATATTCTTTAAAAATATATATTTTTTATTTATTTCATATAGTAAATAAAATAAGTTCTGAGTTTCTTACCATATATATACCTTTGTGATAAAGAAACATTTGTAGATCAACTCCCCTTTGAAAATGCTCTGTATCTCTTTACCTTTATATACTCAACAACAAATACACCCCATTTCCACCCACTTTGAATAGGGTATTCGGTTGTCAGCCGTTACACAACATGGCGCGAGCCATTTTCGTAGCGCATTTTAATAAAGTTAACTGCATTTTGGCATTGTGTCCAAAACTTTGCCATGGTAAAGGACAGTTACCAACTCCCCCTCCCAACCCCAACCCCATCCCCGCCCCTGCCCTTCCCCAATTCGAGGAGCTTTGCCTGCGCTTTGTTTGCCCACTTGCACTCACCTTTTGTTGGCGCTTTTCATTAACGTTCGCTTTGCTTTCAACAATGTTTGCGATGTCCTTGTTGTTGTCCTGCTGTTGCTGCTGTTTGCCGACTGCGTCGTGTCGTGTGCAGTTGATCATCATTTATTTTAATGAGCTTCAAAATAGAATTTCTAATGTGCGCCAAAAACTGAAAACACCAAAACTTGCCCTTTGTTCGCATGCATAGGAAAAGCGGAAAAGCAACTTTCACTTTTCTTTAAATTGCTGGTGATATATATTCTTTATCAAATAAAAAATAAAAAACATTTGTTTTATTTTTATTTGCAAGCTAAAACACAATTAAAATGTTTTTTTTTATAGTATGCTTTTATTAAATACATTTTTTATGCCTGTTTACATGTTTAGCTGGAGGACACTGAATTGAATGTTGTTACTGTTTACAATAAACATATATTTATATATATATGTATATATATCATTTTGATATAACTAAACTATTTACATAGCAGCTACGTTTGATATACATATTTATTTAATTATGTGTATGTTATTTGTAATATAAATATTAATACGTTTATTTAATTATAACTTTAAGCCTTTTGGGTTTTTTGGTTTTTTGTTTTTGGGTTTTTTTTTTTTTATTTAATTTGTTATGTTGGGACTTGCACTTGCAAAAGGACTTTTGCTGTTGTTTTTGAAACACCTGTTGACACTATCCTACATGGTACGTATTTTGAATAATTGTTATAATATTGTTGGCTTGTTAAACGTGTATATATTAAAGATTAGTTAAATATTTATATTTATGTATGCATCTAAAAAAAAAAATATGTTATGGGTATTCCATCAGCTAACCATAATTAAGTACTTGATTAATGTTTATTTACCGTTTATATACAAAGCTCATTTGTCCTACACAATGCCCTTAATTAGTAATTTATGAACTTTTCGACAAACTCATTTTGTTTTTTTTTTTTTACCTATATGTTCTCATATGCAGTTTTGAAACCCAACACAATAATTAAAAGACAAACAGGACAGGCATATATACACATAAGTATATATGTATGTATATGTATATGTATATGTATATGTTTATGTATATATATATATTGAATACATGGATAGATATTTTTTAATTAGTTGTAGTTGTTAAAGCTACGATAATACCTAGTTTGCTAACTTTAAAATGATATGTTTTGCTGTAATTTACGTTTATTTCGCCATCTGTTTAAACCATTCTCAGTTTAAGTCTAGTACAAAAATACTGAATAAATTGCGCTTGCACAAAAGCCACCGAAGCAATTCGAGTATTTTGAATACCCTCCACACACAAATCTAAGACAATACACTAGACATATATATATGTATGTATGTATGTATATATTGTATCTATATAACTGGTTTCTGATGCTAACGCTTTTGATTCAACTTTGACTTTTGTCCTGCGTTGACTTCTTTCTATTGCGGGGTTAGGGCCAAGCTGATTCCGTTCGACATCAGGCTCAATGCGTTCGCAGTGGGCGTGGCCGGGGCAGCAGCAGCCTCCTGCAAATTGTATAAAAAACAGCAGACAAAAAATGCAATTTTAGTTTATATTAATCACTATGTTTTTATATATGTATATATATTATTTATTTATTGCCCATACTCACAATGCTCAGAGTGCGCACAATGCAGGCGCGCGTTGCCGGCGGCTCATCCGATTCCAGGCCGGGGGAGCTGCCGCGCGAGGAGACCGAACCGTTGATTAGCTTAATGTTCATGTTGATGTCGTCCGAGTGATGCGTCTGGGAGCTGCTCGAGAGGCGTCCGTCCAGCGACAGATCGTCGCGCTGCTGTTCCTGCAAGAAGCAGACAACTAATTATAGCCAAAAGAATGAAATCAAGTCAAGCACGCGACGCACTTCTTTTGGACTGGGGCACAGTTCGAACTTGATGTCCATGCAATGCGACTCAGTGTCGCTGCTGACGTTGCCCTCGTTGGTTGCCACAACTCCGACGACGGCGGCAGCAGCAGCAGCAGCAGCAGCAGCAGCCGCGGCAACATCGCTGCCAAGGGCTGTGGGCGACATGTGTCCATTGATGCTGCTGTTGTTGTTGTTGCTGCTAATTTTGTTATTGTTATTTGGCTCCTTGTTAAGTGTTGCTGACGTTGGCATGTGCTTTGTTATGGCTGCTGCCCCATCATCAGCAACAGCACCAACAGCACCAACAACAGCAGCAGCAGCAGTAGCAGTTGCAGTAGCAGTAGCAGTAGCAGTAGTAGCAGCAGCAGCAGCAGCAGCAGTTATTCCATGTGCATTGGCTGCAATTGCTGCAGTTGCATCGGTTGCATTGTTGTTGCTGGTGGGGCTGGGATTGTTGTTGTTGTTGTTGCTGTTGTTGTTGTTGCTGTTGTTGCCACCATTGGCGACCTCATCGCCCAGCTCGTAAATGTTAACCATGTGTGCGGCCTGTGCGTGAACCATCAAATCCCAGGGATTGGCGAACGCATCCTTGCAAACGGCGCAAAGCAATTTGGCGCTCGTCGGCGGCGTCTCTGTGAAACATGCACGAATTAATTAGTTATTTAAGTTGGAATTTGCCCAAACGGTTGGGCCCAAGTCACATAAATAACTCAATTTTAAATGCAATTGCAGGCAGATGTTGCTGACTTGCAGCCAAAAGGCATTTGCCACACAATCTGAGCCTTAGACAAACAAACAATCACACACACACACACACTCACACACTCACACTTACACACACTCACACATTGGTCAGGCGCAAAAAGTGTTTAACAATCATAAATTAATTGCCAACAGACAGTAAATGCCACGCCCCCGGCCACCAACCCACCCACAGGACGCCCACAAGGATGACTTACTTGCTGCAAAGGCCACGTCCTGGCACTTGCATGTGAACCTCAGTTTGCAGTAGCTTTTCTTGTGGTCCAATAACTCAGACAGCTCGCTGAAGCATTCCCGGCAATTGCCGCAGATTAATGTGTCCGGATTGCCTGCAAAAAGGGGCGAAAGACATAAAATATGCATTTAGCAATTATTCAGGACTAGCTGCGAGAATTCTAGGCTTCAAAATATTCCCTCTAAAATGTAAAGAAAGCGGCCCAAAGATCTCAATTGGCAACAACAAATGTTTTTCATGGAAAAACTTATTTGTTGACCGATTGTTTCTATGGTGGGTATATGATAGAGGTTTCTGATATTTATATTACTTGGGTAATATTTAGAAAAATCAGTAAAATTCATAATTATTAAATTTAGTTGGGCTACCATTAAAAACAAAAAAGGTTTTACATTTAAAATCTCATTTTTCATTCGATTTTTTAAGCTAAATGGGGTCAGATTTTTGAAAAGCTTATTTTATTAAGTTCGTATGAGTTACGACTATCGATTGGCATTAAAAATTTAGCATTATAAATTTGGCCTGCATTTGATAAAAATCACATCACGTATTCTTTCACTTACAGTTGATAAAAATCACATCACGTTTTTTTCAAAAATTACCAAAAATTTCCTTTCACTTTTTTTGATTCCATTCGGTTTATATTCATCCACGAATTTAGAAATGCTTTCCTAAAAAATATCCCTAAAATCTTTATTGATAACTCTGGCTCGCCTACAAATTTATCCGCCTGTTAAATTGATTGCCATCAACTTTGCAATCAGCATGAAATAAACTTTAGTTTTGAACAACTTTAAACTTGTTGCATTTTAGTAATTAAGTATTTATAACGTTGTTTGTCGCATAACTTAACTTAAAAAATATATATATATTTATCGGTACTAATTGTGTCTCAATATACAGACTCTCAATGGGAGATCCTGATGGGCCACAGTTTGGTCTCGGCCTGCAGCAGCCGCTTTCTGTTGACGATGCCGCGTTGTTTTCGCTGTTTAAATTTGCGCCTTTTATATTTTCTTCTTCGCTTGACTGGCTGTTCCCGCTCCAGTTCAGGTTCTTTCAGCCGAACTGGTTCTTTTACCCGAAACGGTTCTTTAAGCTGAGTTGGCGCCTTGAGTTGCAGTCTTTCTTTTAGTTCACCAAATTCTTTAAGTACATTTGGTCGAACTGGTTCTTTGAGCCGAGCAGACGCGTTCAGACGAACTGGTTCCTTCAGCTGCTGCTGACCTCGTACGCTATGCCTGCTGCGATACTGCAGCAATGTGGCAATTGCATCGACTTGCAGATTAACCTCTTTGCCACTTGTTGCACGTCGATTAACCCGTTGCTGCGTTGCTGCTTTGCTCGAAGCTGTTGTTTTCCTTGTGCAACAGACGAGCTTCTTGGTGCTGCCACGTCCCGGAACTGAGCTCGTTGTGGCAGTCAATGGCTTCATGGAAACAACGATCGGTTTCGATGTGGAACCCGTCAGAGCTGTGGCATTCGGCGGTGTCGCCGTTGTCAACACGCTGATTGTCACCGAACCCTCTTCGGCGGACACCGCCGTCGGTTTTCTGGTGGTGCTGCTGCTGGTGGTTTTAGCCACGGGCGTCGTCGTCGACATCACTTCACAATCTTCGTACTCTAAAGGCGTTGTAGTCTTCTCTTCGGTACAGGCATCCTCCTCCTCCTCCTCCTCCTCCTCTGCCGCATCGCTGGCGGACAGCTGCGCCACATTGAGTCGGACTCGCTGCTGCTGCTGCACTTGCAGCGGCTGTTGCTGCTGTTGATGCTGCTGCTGCCATTGCTGTTGCTGCAGCTGGCGTTGCTGCCACTGCTGCTGCTGCAACTGCTGCTGTTCCTGTTGCTGCTGCAGTTGCTCCTGTTGCTGCTGCAGCTGCCCCTGTTGCTGCTGTCGCTGGCCAAAGTAATCCGCCAGCTGCTGCATCATTTGCATCTTCGCATTGTTGTCCGTCTCCGCAGTCGCTTGAAGCGCCAGCCGCGGCGGCGCATCCTGCATCGCCTGCGGCAGGATCTGCGGCTGCTGCAGCTGCTGCTGCGGCTGCACAAACGGTGGCAATTGCTGCAGCGGCAACTGCTCGATCTGCTCGGCGGCGACCTGCGCGGCCAGCTGCTGGTCCTGCTTGTGCAGCTGATCGTCCTGGCGCTGCAGCTCCAGCTCCAGCTGGTTCAGCTGCTGATGCAAGCGATCCTTGGCCTCGGCGCGCTCCTGCGCCGCCACCTCCTGCTGCGCAGCCTTCATATTGATACCCAAATTGGGATCTCCGATGCCTTGCGGTGCGATCGCCTGCTGGCCAGTGGACGCAGAACTGTTGACGGTGCTGAAGGACGAGTGCAGGTGGCCGCTGCTGGTCAGCAGATGGCTCTTCAGGCTGAGCAAACCGTTCAGATAGGCGGGCGGCAGACGCTGCTGTTCTCGAACAACTGCAAAGGGGGAGCTGGTCAGCGATTGCGACTGCAGGGCGACAGGACGCGTTTGCAGGATGATTGTTGCGATGAGTAGTATGGCCAGTTGATATATGTTAGCGCCAAGTCTGTGACGTTGACACATTTCTCATATTCCCAGACGCTAGCGAAACATCGTCGGCACCAGGCGTCATTTTTGACAGCTTTAACAAAGCAAAATGGAGCACATTCGAGCGGAAACACAATTCCCAAGCCCGAAACAAAGGCGACAAGTTAACTTCGAGCTGCCATTTGCAGACACACAGAAAGTGTGTATCTTTTGTTTGCTTTACGATTTGCAAATAACAGATATGGTAGCTTTATTGTATACTCTAAACTGATATTGAACATATTTAGCAATTATATAATATATAATAGCCAAGTTTAGTCAGCATATCAATAAAAAAATAAAATTGTTCATACTAAGACTGATTTATTTTTAACGATTACTTCTATAGCATCCTTATAATATAACAAACCCATATAAATAAAAAATTTTCAGCTTTTTTGTAAATATATTAACACTTCCAATTGTGAAGTTAAGTTGGGTTATCATAAAGAAATCAAATATTTTTCATAGGAAAACCAATTTGCTAACCGATTGTACCTATGACAGCTATTAGATTAAGTGGTCTGATATTAATATAACTAAGTAAATATTTAGAAAAAAGTAGTAATATTTTTAATTATCAAATTTGTTTAGGATATTTGAAAGGAATAAATTTTTGTGCTCGTTTGAGCTTGGATTGGCATTCAAAAATGGTGAATCTAAATTTTTGACCAAATTTCATAAAAATCTAAAATTGGCAAATTTTTTATATAATGCTTTTGTGATTCCAATCTATTTTATAGATTTATACGAGTTTAAAAATACCTGCCCTTGCAAATTTGTATCATAATTATGCGACTTACAGTCATTTTAAGAAAAGTCAAAAATATCAAGAAATTGGGTTTAAATATATTAAAATAATCCAAACTTTGCTTTACTCTATAACTAAATGCATAGTTAACAAAGAAGCAGACAAGACAAGATTGATTAGCCCAGTTTTTGTTAGTAAAAGTTATATGTAAATATGTATAATAAAATTAAGTGAACTTCAACTGAGAAGTAAAAGCTTTGGTAATCAATGCGGAAATCTTAAATTGGCAACATTGAGCTGAACAAATGCAAACAAATCAAGTCAATACTCACTGTAGACTTTGAATGGTCCCCAGTGTTGATGCAAACTTAATTGCTGCTGCTGCTGCTGCTGGTGCTGGTGCTGCTGCTGGTGCTGATGCTGCTGCTGTTGCTGATGCTGCTGTTGTTGTTGTTGTTGCTGTTGTTGTTGTTGCTGCTGTTGCTGTTGCTGCTGTAGTTGTTGTTGCTGCTGTTGCTGCTGTTGATGCTGTTGTTGTTGCTGCATCATTTGGCTATGCAATTGTAGCGGCTGCGGTTGCTGTGGGGACAATGCCAAAGTCAACGGTTGCAGCAGACAGCCCAATTGCTGCTGTTGCTGATGCTGTTGTTGCTGCTGCTGCTGCTGCTGGTGATGCGACGGCTGTTGCTGGGGAAAGCCACCGTACGACTCCACGAGCGCTGTTTGATTAGCAATTATTGCTGACTTTGCATTCTGTGGCGAAGTCGTTGACTGTCCGGCGATGACGCTCTTCAACTGGAAACCTGTGGCAGCGGCCACAAATTGCTGTTGCTGCTGCTGCTGCTGTTGCTGTTGCTGCTGCTGTTGATGCTGCTGCTGCTGCTGCTGTTGATCCTGTTTGTATTGGGACCAGTGGAGGGCGCCGGACGCCGCTGTCGTTGCCGCCGTGGTGGCCACTGCTGCCGCATTCGACAGCAAATTCTGCTGATGCAGCAACAGCTGCTGCTGTGGCAACAAATTGGCCATGGCCGCCATGGCAACAGCAGCAACCTGCTGCTGATGATGATGATGCTGCTGCTGCTGATGCTGCTGCTGGTGCTGCTGCTGATGCTGCTGCACCGCCTGCTGCTGCTGCTGCTGATGATGAACGGCCGCCGCCGCAGCAGCAGCCGCGGCCACAGCCGCCGCGCTATGATGATGCTGGCCGTGCTGCTGCTGCTGCTGCTGTACCGCTGCGGCCAGACTGTTGTTGCTGGTCATCAGGCGCTTGCGCTTCTTGGGACGCACGCCGTTCGCCCCGCCGCCACCGCCGCCGCCACCGCCGCCGCCGCCGCGCAGCAGCGCCGAGGAACAGTAGCTGTCATAGAAGTAGTCCCTGCAAGGCATTCAAGGAGTGACAGGCTCATTAGTTGTGGCAAGTGCTTTGGCGCTCTGGCGCTGTAATTGAAGTGTCAACGTTGACCAACCTCAAAGTCCCCGACCGCTTTTGCTCGACTGAAAAATACCCTAAAATACCCTATTAAATAACATAATAGAAAACCTACAGTCTGATCAATTTCAACTTTGTTTTATTTAAATGTGATTACTAAATACAAATCAAATCAAAGCAAATCAATTCTATTTTAGGAATTTTTACTTGTTCGATTGTTTATAAAATTAGATTAACAGTATATTTGATTTATAAGATACTTAATAAATATAAAATTAACTTTAAAAATTTGTTTATTTTTAAGTCAATATTTGTAAAAACTCGAACAAATTATAGAATTAAATATTACTTAAATTTAAAACGTATTTAATTGATAGGGTTAGTAAGATAGTAAATTTCCCTTTAGTCGAGGCAACATATTTTATAATTATAAAAAAAGAAAACCTTCGTTTGTATCCACTTTATATTATTTAAATTGTGCCCTTGAAAACAATAACCAAAAGTGATTATATTAGGCTTTACTTTGGATATGTACGAAATTGAAGAAGAGTATTAAAAAATTAAATTAAATTATCTTTATCTTATACGTATTTTTACTTCTTATATTATTCAAATTAAACCCTCAACAACATAGTTGCAAGTTCTTATAGTCTACAAACCAGACAAGCCAAGTCTATTTGGTTTTTTCAACAACACATATACAAATACTCCCTTCCACAGTATTTAATGGGTATATTTACGAAAGAAAAAAAGCACTAAAAGCAGCTGCCAACTGTTGCAACCGTCGAATTGTCCGCCTGCCTGACCATCAGTCAATATTTGTTTAGGTCTCATCCGTTGACTGCGACGCCGTTTCAATTGTCATTTGCCAATTATGTGGGACCACATCCCTTGCACCCTTTTTAAATAGAGACAACCCCCCAAAGAGCCAACCCCAACCCTGGCAACATCATCATGCCATTGGATGAGTGTGCTCGTTTAGTGTTGCCTTTGATTGATACAATTGCCAGCTTCTGTATCCGTTTGTGGTTCCAATATTCGGGCAGTTTTCATATCGGCTGGCGCCCAACGTGTACGGGGCAAAAGGGGCGCCAACAATTGTGGCTTTTTCGGTCAGTTTGCGTGCGGTCAATGGACTGAGCGGGCTGATTTAAATGACAAACACGAGGAGCCCACCTGAAATGTTTGCGTTTTAATTACACTCAGACTTCTCTTTGGCATTTTTAAAGCCTTAACGCACTTCCTTTCGGCGTCATTAAGCTTAAATTAAATATTTCCACACGAGTCGGCAAGTCGACGTAGCCCGAAAGAATAAATTGTGTATGTGGCCGGGCCGGGCTGGGCCGGGCCGGGCCGGGCCGGGCGGCTCGCTCAGTCATCATTAAGGCCGCGCCAGGGACAAACAAGTGCACATGTCAGCGCCAGGACCCCGGGCCAGGATATTATAGCATACATTGCAACTGTCAGTCACAGTAACGGCAATTCCCTTTTTTTTTTGTTTTTTTGTTCACAGTTTCAGCTACGTAGTTGTGTTGACGCAGCACGCGTAACAACACACAACTGACCCAGACACAGACAGAGTCGCAAACGGAGTCGAAGTCGGAGCCACAAAAAAGTCTCGCCCCGAGTTGACAGCCCAAATATTTTATGTGAGACAGAAACAAAGGATACGTATAACGTATAACGTATAACGTATAACGTATACGAATACGTCCATGGGCATGTTCATGTCCATGCCCTGATGGATAGCGCCTTATTTATTTATTTATTTGTGCGGCTGTCGCCTTCACCAAAAAAAAAAAAAAAAACAAAAACTGTCAGCCTAGTCCAGAAAGCCCCAAGTCTAGAGTCCACAGTCAAGCCGTTAAATGATATGTAAATAAAGTCTAAATGAGCGCCACATGGCCGCATTAAATTGTGTGAAAAACTTGCCTAGCATTTATTTAAATTAAAATTTCAAGCATGAAATTGTATTTTGAAATTGTTTTCTATTTTCCATTTTTCCACTCACCAATCGTTGCCCGTTTTGCTGACATTTTGGCGTTTCCTGCCAATTTGGTGTGCCTTCGGCTCGGCGACCATGTTGACATCTGCAAGCAGAGAAAATGCAAAACGGAAAAAAGAAACACATTAATAACCCGAAACTTTCTTACGTATACGTAATCGTAATCCTTAAAACAATGCCAAATCAGCTTTGTGACAAATAAACAAAAACGAAAACAAACAAATTGTGCCTTTGAAGTGGGTGTTAAGTAAAAAAATGTAGACAATGGCATCTTTGGTGTCTATTATGAGCAGGTTTTGGTTTTGGACTTTTTAATACTTATTGTTGGTTTTTCATTATGCAAATGTTGCGCTCTAAGTGATTAAAACATAAAACAGGGTATACGCTGTCCAACTGCAATGCTATAATAATTTAATCTGACTGGGCTATCATTAATCTTAATAAAACGTATATATATATATATATATATATAGAGAGAGAGAAAACACAGTCAACAGCGGCCACAGACATTGTCAGATTTATGCATAAGACAAAGGGTTGGCCGGTTAATCAAGTTAATTGAAGCCGACCAATGTATGCTCTACCAAATCAAACAAAGAAAATATGTAAAAATTAAAATAAATTTTTTAAATATAAAAATATTAATTTATATATACAACAATAAGTATTAAATACAAATTTTTAAAGTTTTAAGATTTTATCAACATTTTAGCGTACTTAGCTGAATAGACTCAGATATTTTTTTTATCTAATACCAAGTTTTGTTAAACTCAAAGAAATATTTAACATTTAAATTTTCTTTTGCAGAATTGAAATCAAACATTTAATCAATCATTTTTTGTGTATCAATTAATATAAATTTATGATAAAAATCAAACATTATGCTTTTCGAACTCAGTACATTAGTAAATAAAAAATAACTCAATTCCAAAAACTTTTATGAAAATAAACAAAGAAATGAAATTTCGCCTTTTTACCGATTAAGTCAGCTTCCTTTCACGTCACAGACAAAGTCTGGCAGCAAACAAACTCCAAATACCCTGCCAACGTATTCGAAAGCTAAGCTAAAGCCAAATTCGTGCCCGAATGCATTACACATTTCATTTTTCAATGAAAAGGGTGCGACGGGCGGCGGGTTTTTTAAGGGCGGCGCTCGTTCATCATAATTCATGACAAAGTTTGAAGTGCGACGGCTGCGCCGCAGGGTGGCTAAAAACCAAAACGCGCCCAAAAAAAAAAAGAAGAAGAACAGGAAAAAAAGATGAGCCCCAAACGGGGGCAGTTGCTATAACTACAAATTACTGGACTGGGCTGTGGAACTTTAGTACTTTGCGTACTTTTTTTTTAACTTTAGCTGCTTGCTGGCTTCTTCCTTAAGTATTTGCGAGCGTTTGTCTGGCGAAGCGACGGGCAGACTATAATTAAGATTAAGGATAAAAGCGTAAGAAGGATTTGAGTTTGCCATGGCATTGCCACACTGCAAATCGGTTTAGCGCTGGCCAGGCCACATTTCTCAGCGCTCAAAAGTCAATGGCGCGTACCAATGAAATATTATTCCCCTACTTCCCAGAAACCGCACTCAGCTCAAGAGCTCTATTTTGTATTTATTTTTCTTTATAAAGCTGAGCTCTTCTAATCAGTGAAATTAGCATGCTGCATTTGCATTTGCATAAGTATGGCGAAAGGAGCACAGCAGAAATGCTTTTTATGCGCGCTGTAAAAGTTTTCATTGCGCGCCAACGGGGCGTATGAATATGACAGCATCCGCATACGCAGCGTTGTCTCGTGTGCTGCCGTCAACTGACATCGCGCACTAAGTGCATTAAGTTGTTTTTCGCACGAGACACGCATGAAAGAATGCCAAGATATCTATACACTCAGAGAAATGGGAAACATTTAAAACAAAAGCAAAAAAATATATATAATGAATTTGGAATTCTTGTATGAAAAGGTGCCTACAAATAACATGAAAGTAAGTTAACAATCTTCCACTTGATTTAAATACAACATACTAGGTTTTTTCGCTAAGTGTTCCCAGTTGGCTGATTGTCTGCGTTTTTCCTGTTGCGTTGCAGCTGCAAGTGACGCGCGACGCCGCTTGAAATTTCATTAAGCGTTTAAATGAAATCGACAAACAGTCAGTTGTCAGCCAGCCAGGCAGACAGCCAGGTAGACACACACACACAAACACACACACACATACACACACATATGTATATACATAAGTGAGCACTACATTGAAATTTCATTAAAAGTATCGCGGCAGGATTTATGTTGGGGCCGCACTTTAAGTTGCGGCCTGCAGCGACTTCCGCCGCACAAAATACGCAGACAGTTGCCTAAGATATGGCCGCTACACATGCCAGGACCCTTAAGTCAGGACCTCTATTACAGTTACTCTATTACAATGTCGGCAAAAATTCTGCTTTTTTCGCGCGCTTGTTCGATTTTAGTGCTGCGCTTCCGGCAAACGGCGGCCATTAACCTGGCCAAAACCTGACCCGACCGCAGCGGACATGCAACTATGCGAGGGTTAAGGTCTGCGATTTTCATGCAAAACAACATTGTACACACACACACACAAAGAAAAAGAAATTTTCCAGCCAACAAGCTAAACGATAAAAGGCAAAGATATTTTCAAGTTCCATGTCGGCATTTATAAAAAAGTGAACAAAGTTTCTGCCTATTAGCAGTTAGACAACTTTGCAGTGATTCATTTGTTATATTAGACTGATTCAAAGGAAGTTTTAAAGGATAAGCCAGAAATAAGCTTGGCTAATTTAAATGTGGCAGTTAACTGGGGCTCATAAGATATAAGATAAGAGATTGAGTTTTGTTTAATAAAAATGTTAGAATAGTAAAAATATAAAATATTTTTTTTAAAATAATATTTCACTCACCTAGCGTCTGGCTGAGCACCGTTTTGCCATCCTCGCCGTGACAGGCGTTGCGGGCGTCAAAAGGATTGGTGAACTGCACAAAGGCGTAGCCCTTGTGCATTGAGATGCCTGCGGGTTGAGCAACAAGGGGACATGGTAAACACATGTCTGAAAGGGGGGGGAGGGGAGGCGAACTCACCTGCCAGACGACCGTAGATCTGAAACATGCGCTCCACATCCGTTTTGGAGCATTGAAATGTGTTCAGATTGCCGACAAAGATGCGCGAGTTAACCGCCTGCGGATCCTGCGAGTTCGTCTGGTTGGACAGTTTTGACAGCTTCATTGTGGCCGCCGCTGCCGCAGGCGATGCAACTGATGCTGGCAAGGACACGGGCAACGGCAACGGCAACGGCAACGTTAACGGCGCAGCCGCGGCGCACGTGTGTCCAAAGTACAAGAAAGCAATCCTGGCGGCTGCTGGCAAACCCAACTAGCTCTCTCCCGTTACTCTCCTATCGCTATGCCCGTCTATGGGTGCAAAGGGGACGATGGGGTGGCAGTTGGAAGCTGGAAGTTGGCTTAGAGTGCGCTTTGTTTACGGCTTTGCGTGCTGCGTCGCTGCAGCTTATTGCATTTGGCCTTGGGTCCTGGGGCGGCTCTTTTGGCTCTGTGGCTGCAGGATTTGCAGCTGTCCTTTGAGTCCTGCTGATTTTTCACTTTTCACAGCGTAACGCAGTCTGTCTGTCCTGGCTGGCTGTTAAATCTGTAAAATAAGAGAAACAACGGCCAGCATAAATACAAATTGACAATCAACTTTTGTTTCTGCCGTTTTTTCATTTTTTTTTTTTTTTTTTGCTTTTTTCGCTCGGTGTATTGTTGTTGTTGCTTTCGTTGTTGTTGCGGCTTAAATATCAATGGGTATCTGTAGCATTCATTGCGTGGCATATCGTTTGTCCTCTACGTATTTATATTTCATTTATCCCCGCACTGTTTGTATTTTTGTGAATTTAATCTTATCGGCCATGCAATTAAAATGCAAAAATGCCTTTTTAATTGAAAGTCAAATATATCGTATATACCCATATATATATATTTTTTATATAAACAATTTATTTTAATTTTTTATTTATTTTTTATATTTTTTTTGAACAGTTTCAAAGGTTGCCAACGTCGAAAGTTACGTGACCAAAAAACTGTTCAGTCCACAAAAACCTACGCGAATGTAACAATCTGTGTAAAGCACCGAAATGAACAGTTATTTATAATGATATTATCGGTTCTGTTTTCGATTTCCCATTGCCATTAATTGCATACAAAAGAGTTTTTATATGGGCAAAATATGCTTTTGGTTTTTGTCAATTTTTAATGCAAATGAAAACTTTATTCTACGAATTTTCTTGTGCGACATGGAAAATGGCTGTCATCAACAGCTATTTTAATAAGGAATAACTTTTTGCTTAAAGCTTTTTCTTTTTTTTTATGTATTTGGCATTAAAAGTGTAAACACAATTTGTAGTTTAAGCTTTGATTGAGATTTTAGGATTTTTAAAACTAGCCAAAAAATAGTAAGCTTAAATATGACGTATCAATATATATATATGTGAATATCAATTATATATATAAATATCAATGTCCTTATAAAATAAGCTCATAGAAGCATTTTAGTAAGTTACAGACACAAGCAGGAAGCAGGACTCACTAGCCCAACAGCTTTTAGCCCAGTTGCCCCTTTAGACGAGCTGTTGTTGCCACGTTTTAGTGGCAAAGTGTGCGTTTGTGTGTGTGTGTGTGTGTGCTGGTGTGTGTGTGTGTGTGTGTCTCTCATATTTATGTTCGTTTGCTTTTACTTGGAACATGTTTTGTGCGTGTTATTAAATTAAATAACTTTTAAATGGCTTACATACAAGCGACAGCACACTTAACAGCAACAACAAAAGCAACAACAAAAGCAACAACAAAAGCAACAACAACAACAACGGTGAAGGCGTTTTTCACGTTCGTGTAAAAGTGAAAAATTAAGCGTTTTTATTGCGCTTTTCGATGGGGAACACTGCACAACACAAAACTGATACTGGCAAGCAACTTATGTATGCTGGCAACATGTGCACACAATGAGTGTGTGTGCGAGTGTGCGTGTGTTAGTGTGTGTGCTTTGCATGGCACAAAAGGCGCCGCATGAAATGAAAATAAAACAAGCGGCAATAAAAATAAAATACACTCTTGTAGCAGCAAATTGTTAATGTGATTTTTATGCAGCTGAAGGAACGTAAGTGTGCGTGTGTGTGTGTGTGTGTGTTTATGTGTGTGTCTATTTATTTATTTCATATTTATGAGCGCAGCAGTTGTCTTTAATTGCATTGGGCACACCTCAAGCCACAGCTGATAAAAGTCATCGATTGAAAGCATTTTCCCATCAGACATATTAAAAGTTCGCGCATTGTTTGAATGGGCAAACAGGCATAGACACAAATATAGAGACACTTGGAACTAAAACCGATTATATCTTTATTTTAACTCAACTGGATTTGAATAGCTTTTGTTGTTTTAAGGCACAAATGTCTGCCTTAAATGAACAGCCATTGTTTATTTCTCGGAGTGTACATTCACAGATGGAAATACAGGCACAGCTATAGACAAGAGATATATATTCAATGCTTTGGTTCCGCATTGTGCGCCAGTTATGAGTGAAAGGCGCTTTATTTATTATAATGGCATTCCTGGCTGTATCCTGGCCGATCAACCACCCGTCGGTCGTCCTGTCAGCCAGCACGGCATTCAGGCGATGCTTTCTCTATTTGTGCCACCCTCGTGTCTGTTGTCTGTCGCGTTTGTCGCATTGTCCTTGCAAATGAAGGAACGTCGCCGTTGGCGGCTTTGCATAACAGCTCGCAGCTTCCTTGACGGGCTAACATGCCCCATTGTTGCAGCCACAACGCCAACGACAATGTGCAACATGCCACAGCAAATCCAAAGCCGTATTGAATAACCGTCGCATTTGAATATGCAACACTTTTTGTGGCCTACTTTTTGGGCCTGTAAATGTTTTTCTTTTTTTTTTTGTTTTTGTTTTTAATGAACGCAGCTTTAATTAAAGCCAACAAATAACAACCGTTGGGTGCTGACAAATTTAAATTGCACACAAACAAAGCTGCTGCAGTTAGCGCCCCTCTCCCCTCCCCTTTACCCTTAACCCTTTACCCTTTCCCCTCACTTGCTCTCCAACGCCGCCACAGCTTTTGAAGTGCCTGGCAAGTGGTTAGTTAACTCGTCTTAATTATAATTAACTGCACTGCTGAACGCTAGCTAAAAAAAACTATGTGAGTGTTGAGTGTGTGTGGGTGTGTGTGTGTTTGCATTGTGTGTGTTAACATACGAGACTGCCGACTGCCTGGCAAGTTCAGCCACAAGAAATTGTGCAGGAAATTGCCGTAATTCTTTGGCTCCGCACCTCCTTTATTTCACTCTCTCCCTCTCTCCGTCTCGCTCTCTCTCTCTCTCTTTCTGTCTCTTTTAGGCCAGGTCTGCACTTCTTTTTCCAGTTGCCTTAGTGCAAAAGTAAATTAAGATGCCGACGTAAAGTAAAAGTCGTCGCCGCTAAACTTGAAAAACGCCAATTCCACAGCCCAGCCGAGGCACATTTGCCAGCTTTGTTATTGAGTGTGTTAAATGTGAGATAGCCGAATTTTAAATACACTTTAAAGGAACACGATCTCAATAATTTTTTAGTGAATGCAATTGGAACAAGTTTATCTGTAATAAGGTTTCAAGTTCACAACCAAATTGGTCTTAATATAACTAGCTAAAAGTTTATCTTAAATAATTAGATAAATATAATTATAAGACTACTGTCTAAAGAAATATTATATCTTTAAGTAAGGCTCTAGGAACTATTTTAAAAAAATGAAAGAAATTAAAAAAAATTATTCTATGACAGCTTTCCACCTAATAAAGAGGAATAGAACTTATGCTACTGAGGAATTATTTTAAATAACCACAAAATAAAAATATTATGTATATGAATAATGCATAATTTTTGTTAAAAGTACAACTCATTAAAAAGTATTAAAAACCATTTCTTTAGTTATTCATTTTATTTACACAGATTATATAAATGGCAACTAAAGTAAACTTAAAGAAACAAATAAAGATATAAATAAATAAAAACTCCTCAAATGATTTTAAATGGCAATGCACTTAAAAAAGTGATTATAGCCTTAAGAGAGAGTGACGCAATTACTGACTGCTGGCATCCTGGGCTGGCAGGATGCTTAATGCGCCGCATTGTCTACGGCTTAAAGTCAACAACTTAACGTTGACTGTATTTTAAAGCAATTTTATTGGCTTGCGACGTGCTAAATAATGCAGCAGGCCATTAAGCGGCCCCAAAAGCTGTTGAAAAGCCAGTCAAACTCACAGCCCCAATCCCAGCCCCTGTCCATTGACTGTGGTGCTGGCCAGGATTATCAGCCATCGGTATGTGGCGTGTGATCAAATGTCAAAGGACACATTTCGTCACCGAGCCTTGTTGCTATTTACTGCCTACAAATATGGGCGGCACATATCATTTTTGTTTCCCACTCAGCAAGAATTTTTTTGCCTTTCGTAATTTTTTTTTTTTTTTTTTTTTTTTTTTTTTTTTTTTTTTTTTTTTTTTTTTTTTTTTTTTTTTTTTTGAATTTTTTGTTTTTTTTTTTTCTCGAGGGCTGGATCTATTTGAGGTACAAAAAATTGAATAGACGCTGGAGCCATTGAAAGCCAAAAAGTCAACAAAGCGAAGCACAAGACTGTGCCAGATAGAGCGACAAATAACCCCAATTGAAGGGGGGAAAATACAGATGATGATGATGATGATGATGATGTCAATGGGCATACATATGTGTATGTATGTGTGTTTGACTGGGGTGTGGGTATTGACAGGACGGCCAACAACTTTATTCATAAGCAGCTCGACAGACGTGACCCCAAAGAAAGCCAAACAAGGAATATGGTCAGCATTCAGCGGATGACTTCACGTCTGCCAGCGATAACTCAGCGCAGTTTATATAGAAAATAAGAGAGGCAACATATAGGTTTTGTTTTTAAAATTCCACAAAAGCGCTGCGACGTTGTCGATAAGCACGAAACGTGTCGGACAGTGTTATTCCAGCTCTTCGCTTATGCTGTTAATTTATTGTAATGCGCAAAGCAATTTGCTGCAAAAGTGTACAAGCGTATTAAGTGCCAACTATTTGCATAAATAACAAGAAATTAATAACAAACACACGGCGCCATGGCAGCATTCGCATAAAAGTTAATAATTGCCGCATGTCAACGAGGGGGCGACACAGGGGGCGTGGCACATCGTGTGGCGACATGCGAGCATATAAATGAAAAATATGTACATATGTATAGGGAAAAAATAAAATAATAATAAAAATGCAGGCTGGCCAAGTGAAATGACATTTTATCACTTGACAGTAAATGCGTTTTATTGCGCTACTCATTAAACAAAATTTAATTTGCGAACTCACAGAACAAGTGTTAAAAAATAATGAATCAGTAAAGTTTTTCAATAAAAATTAAATATAATAAAAACAAAAACAACAACAGAGAAAAGTAAATAGTTGAACAGCTTTTTTTGTAAATTCTGATAACTTATTACACTAAGCTGATATTTGTTATGTACTTTTCAGTTCATAAGTAAAAAGTGATTTAATAACGATTTTTATCAGCAACTTTAATGTTGGCAGGCATCCTTTTGTATTTTCGTATTGCATTGAATGCATTTAAGGAGATTATATCTTTGGGAACACATGCGTATTGCTCGCATTACCGTTAGCAGCTCCGATTTCATTCAGTTGTTTACACAGCAGTTAAAGTGTTAAATTTATTGTTGGTCAGCAGTCATGCGGCTTATATTTGTGTTCGTCGGAACGGTTCGGGCCAACGGTTCAGGCTGTGGTTCTTTAGCTGCGCATTCATTCATTATAGTCGCACAATGCCAATGTATATGTGTGTGTGTGTATGCGTGTGCGTGTGTGTGTTGTTTCGTCTGGTGTGGCAATAAAAATGGCGTGCATATTTTTCAGTTTGTTATGCATTTCTCTGCCACTTTTGGTGCAACAACAATTATGAATAACTCTTTGTCCGCCCCTCTCGCACCCGCTGTGGGCGTTGCTGTGGTGGGCGTGGCACTCTCGCACTTACGTATATATTTCACTTCGCCAATTACGAGGCAACGACTGCGACAGTAATCAAATAATTGTTGCATTTGCTGTCGCATATTTCACTGTTTCACTTTAATTATTTGCACAGTTTTCCATTTTCATAATGTGTGCCTGAAAATGATAAGGCTCTTTAAACGCAAACGAAGCGAAAGGGTCGAATTATTATTATTATTACTATATGCTGTGAATCATGCAAAATATACATATGCATATGCATATATGTATGTATATTTATTTATTTGAAAAACATTTATTTTTTTAATCTGCTTTAGGGTCGATTTAGTGATTGCTTTCTTTGTTATCGTCGCAACGGTTTCAGGTTGATATACTTGATATATAATATCTGTGGCAAATAAAAGGCTTTTCACTATAATCTGTCTCATACAACTGATAAAAATCTACTCTGTAGTTTCCGACTAGGAAATGCCCTGTTATCATTTACGAATAATTAACAAGTAAAAGGGCTTTAGGCGGTACTTTCCGACTAGGAGATGCCCTGTAATCAGTTGCGTGTTATCGTTAAATATTAATATATAAAGCAAATTAATTTATGGATGCCTTTAAAAAATATACCATATATATTGGGTATAAAGGAAACTAACACAAAACTCATATACCCCTCTTGAACCATTATGCAGGGTATACGCATGCGAAAACACACTAAATGCATTATATGATATTCAAACGTATTATAGTATGTAGCACCTAACTTATGCAAACAGAACTCTTGTTGCACTAATAAAGAATAAAACAACAGCAATAACAAAAAAAAACCCCTCACCGATAACGATAACAAAGAGCATTTAGCATTTAAGTCACTTGAACAATTGCATTGCTGATTTAATTGTAAAAAACTCGGGTTTTTATTATCAATGCCATTATCCACTTAATATATTTATGTAAATTTATTATAAACAACCCCATTTGGGCGCCTATTTAATTATCCAATTATGGGCGCCAAAAGAAATTCACTTAAAATGTGAAAATATTTCACGAGCCGTTGAAGTTGTTGTTCAAAATTGTGTTTAATTCAAAAATGTGCGGCTTTAACAATTTTCATATGCAAAAATTTGCAGTTCTGTGTAGTGGGCGGCTGAAGGGGATATGGAGGTGGGGGCGTGGTCGGAATTGCGGAAACATGCACAAACAGCGCTTTGCGTTTGCATTTTTGGCTATCGCTTTTGGCCGACGCGGATGCGGATTTTGGTTTTGCGTTTTTGGGTTTTTCGGTTTGGTTTCGGCTTTGGCTCTGACCACGACAAGAGCGTCGCTGCCGCTGCCGCAGTCGCTGTTGCTGGCGCCGCTGCCTGTCGATTGTCGATTTGTTTTGCAAGCATTTTCGCGGTCCATTAAAACCGTTAAAACAACCAACAACAGCCGCAGCAACAACAACAACCATGCGCTGATGACCATTTAAAACACAAAAAAAAAAAATTTCTTCGCTATGGCTAAATGAAAATTCATGGAAAGCGGCGCACAAAATTAGAAGAAAATCTGAACGAATAAGACCAAAGCAAGGTCAACTGAACGCGTTGAGCGACAAGTGAAGAGCGCAGCAGTCTACCTCCGTCTCTCTTTTAACAGCTCTCTTTATGGCAACGTCACCAGCCACAACTGATGACTCACGCAGCGTTAAGCACTCTACCCATTGTGCGCGACGCGACTGTAGCGATGTTGCTGTTGCTGCTGTTTTGTGTGGGAGCGTGCGCGGCATACTTTGCGCAGTCCTCTAGAGCAAGTGTGCGCAAAAGAGATGCCTAGTGTGCGTCGTGTGTCTGCAGCTGTTAAGAAACAACAACGCTAGCAACACACAAAATTTTACTCTGTTTTACGCTCTCTGCGCTCAGTGACAGCGTCGATTTCACAGTGTTTGGGTGTGTTTTTAGTTAGCTGCTCGTGCGAAAATTTCTCCATGCAGGCCACAGCTTAATTGCAAACAAGTGAAGAATATAAAAGGGCAAAACTGCAAATACAAACAATTATCGACAAGCCACGATCAATTCAAAAGCAAAGATTATCTACACATACTGCAATATAACTGCGCGAGTATCTGTGTGAGTGCGTGAGCAAAAAAGAAATATATAAGATACGAGTTGTATAATCGCCAAAACTTGTTGAATTCGCTGCCTCTGTCACACCGCCTGCCCCGCTGTAGTCCAAGTCGCTGCTGTGTGAGTGTAAATTAATAAGCTACCTATAAACTACGCACACACACAGCCGAACACACAAAGAAACTAAAGCAGCAACAAGCGAGACGACGTCATGCAGGCAATCAAATGTGTTGTTGTTGGCGACGGCGCCGTGGGTAAGACCTGCCTGCTGATCAGCTATACGACAAACGCCTTTCCCGGCGAGTACATACCGACCGTGTTCGACAACTACTCGGCCAATGTGATGGTCGACGCCAAGCCGATCAACCTGGGCCTGTGGGATACGGCCGGACAGGAGGATTACGACCGACTGCGTCCGCTCTCGTATCCGCAGACGGATGTGTTCCTAATCTGCTTTTCACTGGTGAATCCCGCCTCGTTCGAGAACGTGCGCGCCAAGTGGTTTCCCGAGGTGCGGCACCACTGCAACAACGTGCCCATCATTCTAGTCGGCACCAAGCTCGATCTGCGCGACGACAAGCAGACCATCGAGAAGCTCAAGGACAAGAAGCTTACGCCCATCACCTATCCCCAGGGCCTAGCGATGGCCAAGGAAATCGCGGCCGTCAAGTATCTGGAATGCTCGGCCCTAACGCAGAAGGGCCTCAAGACGGTCTTCGATGAGGCCATCCGCTCGGTGCTCTGCCCGCCCATACGCTCCAAGCCCAAGCCCAAGTGCGTATTGCTCTAAATGATTGCGAGGGCGAGGGCGGATGAGCTGAGGAAAACAAAAGAGGGAATTGCATACAAATTTTTGTTTTTGGTTGCTGCAAGAGAGTGGGAGAGTTGCGAGAAGGGAGAGAGAGAGAACAAAGCGCAGAAAGCTTGCAAAAATATCATTCGCTTTAGTTACAGTTACGGTTACAGTTTTTTGTCCATGCATATGCATGTGTGTGTGTGTGTGTGTGTGTATGCTTGCGAGAGAGCAGGCAAGAGTCACGCACAAGAGCAAAGTATTCTTTTTGTTGTAGTTGTTGTAATTGTTGTTGTGTGTGTGGGGGGGCAACGCATTAAATTTGTAAGCAGAGCGCGCGCGTTTTTAGAGGGGGGCCAAAGTCGACATGTTGATATGCATACATATATATAAAAATACACAAAAATATATACATATATAATTATATACAGTGTATATATGTTTGTTCACGACAAGCGAAAATATTATGACAAATGCGTTTAGAATTTCTATGGAAATCAAATCAAAAACTATAAATGGCTATAATTAATTGTAAATAAATCTAGATGATTTCGAACTTGGCGCAAGTCAATGCGCGTAGATAACGCGGTTCCAACGCCGCTTATCGATTTCCACAAATTTTGTTGCACATGCCTATAAATATAACTGTAAAACAAAAACAAAACGAAAACCCCCAATCACCAGCAAACAACAAAACTAACTAAATTTTAATAATCAAAACCATTTTCACCTTAATTAAAAAAAAATGAACCTACTTAGCTGGGCTTCCAAACGTGCAGAGTGCAATAAACAATAATAAGAATAATAATAATAAATTGATAAACATTTAAAACAGAGAAAGTAGCATATTTAATGCCTTTTTGTATGCATTTGTTTTTTTTTTTTTTGTTTTTTTCGCCTGAAATGCGCTTAGTTTTTTAATTTATTTAATGTACACTAAACATATATACATATATTTTTTAAGCAATAAGCAACACACATACATATGACAAGCGTTAATTAAATGCAACAACTTTTGCCAAAATGTGCTTTTTTAATATATATATTTAAATATGTTTACAAACATTTTACGATTTATGCAAGTAAAACACAATTTATTTATATTAACACATAGCTTAATATTAAAAAAGAAAAAATGTAATAAAACAAAATTGTAAATAAAAAAGTAAAGAAAAAAGCAATTTATTTATGATTTCATGGGCATTAACTAAGCATAATAATCGGGTCTTTGCCCAAATGGATATATATAAAAAATGATTGCATACTTTCAGGCGGCACCTGAAAATTTCATTAGTTTTAATCTTATCAAGTTATCGGGCTCCAGTTATTACTATTATCTGTCACAAAATATTGATAATGACTTCCGCTTGTCGAGCGGAAGTTTGAAGCCCCAAAACAGCCCCAATCACAAACAATATGAATATCTATTTGTACACACGGCTCATTATGAGCGCTGTTGATTGATTGCCATTTGGGAGGGGGGTGCGAAATGTTCGGTTGGTTGGTTTGGGGTGGGGAGGGGATGGGAGGGGATTGGGAGCAACATGCCCATGTCTGTCTGACTGCCTGTTGCTCGTTAGTGGCCTGCGCCCAGTGTGAATTTGACAAATAATTACGCCAAGCAGCCCGCTGCGTGTGCATCTGGCAAAGACACAGCTCACGCCCCCAACTAACCCACAAAGCGAACCCACCCGTCCCCGCCCACCACTTGCCGAGGCAATTCAATGCCAGTGACACATGTGCGTATGGCGACTGATGGATGTGCGTCGTCGTCGTCATGTTTTGTGTCTGTGGCGCGACAAATCGCATAATTGACCCAAATTTCAAAGCGTCAACAGCTAAAATGCAGCAGGGGCAGACACCTCGCCTCACCTCACACTCAGCTGCAACATACAGCACACGGCATTTGCCTTCTTTTTCTCAGTTTTAGTTGATTTAATTAGCTGACCAAACATTATAAACATATATATTATGTTTATATCTGTATATATATATATATATATACATATAAAATGCGACATGTACCTTTGGCAAACGTTATAAAAATTCAGCTAAATTGTGTTGGCGTTGACAGGCGTGGAATTTACAACAATTGTTTGTTGTTGCCTCTCTATGTAACAACATGCAACATTGTAACATTATCAATCAAATCTATTTGCAGCGGATGTTCAATGGACTGCAGCAGAAGCTAAGCTTTATAATAAATATTTAATAAAAATAAATTAGCGCACAAAAGTTGAAAAACTTTCAAAAACTTAACTAAAAAAACAAAAAATTTAAATTACTACAAGTTAGTTAGGGAAAAAGTATATTAAGTAAAAGACAATTTTTAATCAGAGTCCAGATAATAAATCTTAATCAGCATACCCCTTCCACGTTTTCATTCAAGTAATTGCAATTTAATTTCGTAGCTGCCTAATTCCAATTAGCAATTGAATTGTGGTGAAAATTTTCGCAATTTTAGCGTAGATACTGTAACGTACGGAATCTCTGGTGTAAACTTGGTCGAAAATCAAAAATTGCAATCGCATGCAAATTCATTGACAACTGTCGCATAATTATGCAACATGGACGGCAATTTATGCAACGTGTGCGACTACGAAAATTAAAAGGACTTCCCTGTGTCCCGTTACGGGGACTGGCCAGGACATGTGTCCTGCCGGGCAGGACAATGATTGGGCTGCCGCATTAGTCGCACGCGCAATTTGCCCAACTTTGATTCGTTTAACAATTTGGCTAAATCAATTATACGCCGTGTGCGCGCGGCGCATTTTCGGCGAAAACATTTTGAACACAAGTTGAAAAATTGAAAATACTAGAAAAATGTAATAGGAAAATTGCTGAGCCGCAAGCGCAAAGCACAATTTGTGGCATTTTCATAGCCAGCGCCACAAATTTTCTGCAAAATGCCAATAAAATACGCTCGAGCGAAAAATTCCATTCAAAGAAGCAAAAGGTAAAACGAGTGCTCTAAAAATATTTCACACTTCCGGTGGGCAAAAGGGGCCGGCGGGCAGGGCCAAGAACGGGAGACAAAGACAACGGACCACCTGAGCACTGCCGCCGCGCGTCTCTCAGCGAGCGTCAACAGGATATGACAAGGTTCTGTTTCGGCGGCAACTTCCTGCCACGGCGCCTTTACCAACACAAAATTATGACGTTGCGGCCTGTGGCTGCTGCCGAACAGGCCAAAATGCCAAACATTCCCAGCACTCGAATATGTTTATGCGTTCGCCCAAAAGTCCTTCACGGTGCCAACATAAAACAGACGCCTGCTTTGCATATACCCTAACCAAGAGTGCGGGCGAGTTGCCATAAAACTTGCACCATATGAGGAAATGCTGTTTAAGAACACTTTTCACATATCTTTAAAGTTCGAATAGGCAAATATGTATGCGATCTGGCAACGCCCAGCAAATGTTGCTCGTGCTGCGCCTGCTAAGTTTATAATCGAATCAGGTAGAAGCCCAAACTTAAAGCTAAGTAAATTAAAGTTGTGTCAGCCCCAAACAAGGTATAAATAATCTAGTTTGTTTCTTTTCTTTAAGTGTATTTGCTGCTTCGTTCAATTTTCATTCTTGATGTTTGTGCGAAATTGTTGATTGACCCCTAAAGGGGTTGCCTGGGGACTTCACGTCGTGTGTGTGTATGTGTGTGTGTGAGTGTTTGATACAGTTGAGCTAAATAATGGTAATAACAATTTAACGTTTAATCGATGAACATATGAAGCGAAACTGCCATAGAAATGCTGAGCATAAACAAAATAATGCTTGCGATTGATATTGATGTGGCATAGGGAATATTGGATTAGTGCCGACAACAAGTCTCGAGCGTGGCCAATATCCATTGCAGTCTTTTAGTCTGGTTATTGATAATCTTTGTCGTGCCTTGACGTTGGCTAAAGGATAACACGACGTTGCGTGGCGTGGCAAAAATATGAGCATGAAAAGTCAGTGCACAGTGTACAGTGAAGGCTGGCCACAGGACATGGCTGGAGGAGTAATGAACTGCGGCTGGCAGACAACGACAGGCGCCTTGTTTGTCCTGGCGATCGATGCAACGGCCACTGGAGTGTATTAAAAACAAAGTCACGGTGCGTATGTGTGCGTTTGTCTGTGTGTGTGCGTGTCCTGTGCACAGAACGTTGTCCTGGCGCTGTTGTTGTTGCTGCTGCTGCTGTTGCTGCTGCCAAAGTCAATGAACAGCGACAGGGACAACGCCAATGGGACAGGCGGCTCACCAAACACAAGCACAAGCACAAGCACACAGACAGAGGACAGAGGACACAGGCTGGCTGCCGCACAGGACATGCTATCAGCGCCCGAGCAGGATATGAAGCGTGTGCGAAACTTTGCCACAATTAGGATGCTGCAACTGCCTCTGCTCCTACAGCTGCTTCGGCTGCAACTCTCAAAGCAATAAAAAAGTTTAAAGTTGCGTTTAAAAATTCATTTCATAAATTTAGAGCCGGCCCTCGATGAGACACTGAGCAAAAAAAAAAATAGGAAGCGAGAGCAAACTCTGATTTAGACGTCTGGCAACGTCAGCGGCGACACGTTTCCGCCATTTTGTTGCTGGCAACTTGTTGCGCCAGTTGACAACTTTCCAACACTGCACACGAAATTTCCGCTTTCTGCCTGCCAGACAAAAGGCAGCCTGCAGCTGAAAAAAAAACAAGAAAGAAACTTGCCAGCCTGACATTCAAATCAACGCCTCGCTGCGCACAGGTGTGTGTGTGAGTGTGTGTGTGAGTGTGTGTGTGAGTGTGTGTGTGTGTGTGCGACTGACAGTTTTTAGTTAATAATGAAAGCTGCGCTAAAAATACATATAAATTATATTGAAATGGACAGGCCCAAAGACAATGATCATGATGATGATGATGATGATGAGGCAGTCGCCTGAAGCACTTGGATGCGCCGCAGGTGGATAACGAGTCAACGTGTACTATTTTATATTTTTCTTTATTTTCTCTAGCTATTTTTGTGCCACCCCCGCAGTCAGCATTGTTTTTGTTGTTGCTGTTGCTGTTGTTGTTATTGTTGTAACACAGTTCAAGTATTTTCACTTATTTATTTTATTAGTTTTGTGCTTAGCTGTTTTTGTAAATATTTAAATAAGCCACAAACATTTCGCAAGCGTTGCCATTTTATTTATATTACAATTTAAATAAATAAGAAAAAGGCCAATGAGATGAAATTCAATTAATTTGATTAGCTCGAAATTGTAGAAATGTGTAAATAAATGCATAAATTTATGTATACGTAACAAGGGTAACACAATTATTATTATTATTCAGTTCGTACACAGTTTTGACATTAATTGTTCAAATTGCATGCAAAATAAACATACCTAATTGAAAGAGTCAGCAGCAAAGAAAAACATAAATTGTTCTACTTGAATCAAAATATTTTGCTTGCATTGCAGTAAATGCAAATCATAAAAATATATATGTATATATATAATATTTCAAAATATTTTGACATAATTCAATAAATAGATTAAGAGATCATTTTACAATACTAACTTAACTAGATTGTTTTTTTTTTTCTTACACTGTATATTCAAAACATTTTTATAATACATTTTTGAACACATTTAAATTTTATTATTAATTAATTTGCCAGAACTATTAAATTAAAATTTTCAAATTTTCAAAAATATATTAATACTAGAACGATTTCCTATTTTCTAGCAAATTAGCTTGTGAATCATTTAAATAGAATATCACATATATTATTATTTCTGTTAAGTTGATATCATATTTTTACCCAACAAAAATAGCTTCACTTAAAAGCAAACTATTTTTATTTTATTATAATAAATTACTTTATATGTTTGCCCAAAGAGTTTTACAAATTTCCAAGTGTCACAAATGTGTCTGGCATATGAGACATATATATTCAGAAAATCCCCTACACTCTTTGCCTCGAAATCTCTCGTGGGACACTTTATCAAGGCTTTAGCAATTGTCGAAAAATGAAGCTGCCGCTAAGTGGTTTTATTTTAAATCTTTCACGTACACAACAAGCAGAACCTTCCCCGCCTCCGCCTGCCCAGCATTTCCCAGCTGCAGTAGATATTTTTAAAAAAAGGAAAAACTCGCGACTCGGCCTTATGACAACAAGTTGCTTTTAAAAACTCAACTGTCGCGACAAGTTGCTCGCGAATGATTTGGTTTTGTTTTTCAGCTGTTTTGTAAATGTCAGTCTTCATTTGTCAGTCGCACCCAGCAAGGACTAAGGATGCGGATCTGCGCCCACTCCAACTTAGCTTAAGTGGCTTCGTTGTCAGAGCGAGTTCATTTCTCGGCTTTATTCCCCTATATATATATATACGTATACATATACATATATATATATATGTATGTATGTATAGTCATGAAATATGGCCCGCTTTTAAATGCCACGAAGAGTGTTTAATCTGTACTTTAACTAACGGTTTGGCTGGCGATTTGCCCGGCCGGAGGAGCCGCCTTATTGATGGACGTTTAAATTGCAGCTGAAATTGAAAAATGCTTTTCGTAAGACACGCCAGGCCAAGACTGGATTTGTTGTCTGTCGAAGGCAATGCTATAAATATTTATTATGCACTCTCAAGGCCTAATTTTGATTAATTTATCAATCGATTCGCCGCTGAGCCTTGACATGAAATGTCAGCACTGAATTTATAGCCCAACATTTCCACAGTTAGTTGCTAATTATTTCGCTTCGCTTCGGTTCGTTTCGCGAGGCGACTCCACCCTCCCGATCAATGAAAGAAAACTCGATACAAATCCTTGCCACATGAAACCTAAACACGTAAGCCCCCCAAACAAAGTCCACACAACAACAACAACAACGACAACTACAATAAAATAGTACAAAAGGTAGTGAGAGTGTATTTCACGCCATTTGGCAAATCATTTCCTGACGGGAAAGCATCAATCAGATAATTATTTATTTATATGCCGCATTTTTGTATTTAGCCATTTGCGAATGCGAAAATTTCCTAAAAGTGAAATGCAATTTTGCATATATACATATCGAATATATATATATATATATTTATATATGCATATATATAAATATAGATTTATTAGAATATTTAATTCATGTGCTTCATGCTTGCCAAATTTAAATTTAAATAAGCTAAAACTATCAACATATACCGATTTCAATTGATTATCGACCTTTGCTTATTATAAATGAAAACTTAATCGGTAGCTAAGTTCACTTTATTTATTTAATATATCTCATATATCCTGTATGTATAATAAAAAATTTTAATTCTTTAGGCTAAGCTGATTTTGGAGATTATCAAATGGCATTAAGTATATTTATTTAGGATTGTTTTAAAATGGTTTTCAAGGTCGAAATATATTGCCCAGTTTCCACAATTCTGTGTAATCTTTCTCTAGTAGTGTTTACATAATTAGTTTACAATAAAAGCAACTTATGTTTTATACATTCAACAATTCTTAGAATTCTAAGTGATCTAATTTAGCTAGAATTTTGAAAGTGAAATGAGGAATAATAAAGTTGAAAAGTTAAAAAAAGATTTACGAAAAATATAAAATATGAATATAATTATAAATTTAAGCAAACATGTTTTTCGGTCTATTAAAGTATTTAAATTTCCTGCACAGCTTCGAATTAAGTTAATTTAAACAGGTGCATTTAATTGAGAAATAACTAACTGCACTTTTTCAATTTCCTTTGAAGTTCTCTGTGGCCCAAAGAGCTGCACAAAAGGCTGGCTAATCATTGGGAATGAATTGTTGTTTTAGTCCAATTCTAATTAGCCATCTTTTTTCATTTGCCCATTATAGCCAACTGGAGCATGCAGCTGGGCGGCTTGTGTGTTTGGCAAACGACCTTGCCAGTGGGCCAGTGTGCTTGGGCATCTTGTTTAATTCAAAGTGGCAATTTGCGGTTCCATTTACCCACAATGCACGGCTCATAAATTACCGAGCATTTCGGCACCTGCATTTGCATTTACAGTTGCATTTGCAATTGTGGCCCAAATGGTTTTGATATGCTTGGAATTTTCCATCAAACGCCCGCACATTTTTTTTCAATTTTAATAGCGGCAACGGCTTTTGGCCGCCTGTTTAGATGAAAAGTTAATACGACGGCTGCTTTGATGCTGTTGCTGTTGCTGCTCTTGCTGTTGCTGCTGTTGCTGTTGCTGCAGCAGCAGCGGCGAATTCTGATGCAGTAACTAGTACACAAATATGCGCAGGTATTACGGTAGAGATTTTCATTTCAATTTCTTTGGTTCTTTGTTCCATTTAATGTGTGTACAATTTTAATTTTGTTTTTATTTTTGTTTTTGGGTAATTATAGCGCCCAGCGGGGCGACGATGACAAAGTCGTTGAAGTTTTTATTTTACCGTTACAATGCGAACTATCAAAAGTGCGCTAACCAGACTAGAAATATAAATTAAGCGCACATAAATAAACAGGCAGCCGGAAAACGGCGTGAAAAACTTGATTGGCTAAGTGACTGAATGGCAAGGCCCAATAACTCGAAGGCATATGTTGCCCTCATTTCCATACTCTCTCCTTCCTGCGCGTCACAAAACAATTAAAACGCCATAAAGTTCTTAACGCATTTGTTGACGCCATAAACTATTTAAAACAAATATATAAACTATATGGGCCGACTATTTATTTGCACAATCGTCAATGCAAAAGCACATGCGCCCAAGGACAGCACAAGTATCAGCAGCAGACTGATCAATTTCAAGCAGATTCTTCAACGGAGCATGCTATCTCTGTCTGTCAGATCGCCCTTCTCTCCGATTTTCATGAATTGAAGTGAGGCAGACAAAGAAAAAAAATGAAAATGAGGGAGAAAGAAAACAAGTTATTAAATAATATTTAAAAAATATAAGAAATAAGAAAGAGAAAGAAATATCTGACAGGAATAAAATAGAAAAAGAAAGAGAAGAAACAATATGAATATCTAATATACAAATTAGCCAGAATACTAAAAAGTAACTACAAAATCAAGATAATAAATAGTTAGGGCTATAAAAATTGCTATTTTCATAGTTGGATGGAGAAAATAAATATATATATATATATATATATTTATGTGATAAGAAAATGCAATGGCCGGAACTTAAGAAGCTCAAGGTGAACATTTTGCTTTGTTTCCGTGTCTTAATGGCCCGCCAGCAAATACTTGGCTGTCTTATGCGCTTTATATGGGCCCTAATACCTCTGATATTACGGCAATGGGAATGCAATAAAAGCAACAGCTATATTGCCTGCTGTTAGGCGCCCTTAGCGTGCGCTCAATAAGTCCCAATTCGATTTTAATAAACAAACCTCGTCGCACTTGAGCCGACATTTGTCAGGCTGGCCCCCCGGCAACATTTGCCGGCCCTAATGCCAGGGCGGGGGGGGGGAGGTAGATGGGGGAAACGTCATGGTTCCGTCTGGGTCCGTATCGCTAACAACGTGACGCGGGCAATAACCAAAAACTAATAGCAATAAATGTTCGGATTTTTACCCAAAAACAGGCTGTAAAAATTGCGCTGCCCCCACGGTGTGTGTTTAACAACTTGTTAACTTGTTAACATGTGCGATCTGTGTATGTGTGCGTGTGTGTGTTTGTGTGAGTGTGTGTGTGTGTGTGTGTGTAAATCAGGCAATCGACTGTAAGCCACAAACCAAATAAACACCCTTGACATTCCCAGCCACAGGCGGCAAATTTGTGGCTTTTTTTTCCTGCATAATATAATTTAAAATGCGGTTCAATTGAGTTTGTGCATATTTCGATTACATTTTCCATTCGAATCAGCACTTTTACTAGAGTGTATATTATGATTAAGATAATTAACGAATTAACTTATTTCTGATTATTTCAAATATAATATAAACTTGGCACTTGATGTGAAGGCAATAAGATTTATTGCCAAAAAAAAAAAAGAAAAAAACTAGAAAATGCTTTTCAACAGATGTTTCACAAAGAAGCTTTTCATAGGAATCAAACGTTTCACAACATAAAACGGAAAAGATCACGCACAATTAAATTTATTAACCATTATTCAAATACTTATTTGATTTGTGTATATAACAAATATAAACATATATGAAATTCGAGTTAAATTGAGATCTTGGAAGTTGTTGAGGGGAAAAACTGTTCATATATTGATTATGTGGAAATAGTTGGGAATTCTTAATAAAAACTTATCTACTAAATGATCATGTTAAGAGAAATTGAACGGCAAAAATTTTGCTGATCGATTTTAACAGAACTTTTATTCTTGAAAAAAACGGATTCTTTTTCCATGACTCAAGAGCTCCCCAAAAGTTTGCAATACTCTTACAATTTATAACAAACAGTTGCTTAATTAAAAGAGTAAAGATCTTTATATTCACACCATATATAAATTAAAATAAAATTTATGAGCTCTTTAATTCGCTGCACTTCTCGTTGATGCCACAAATTGCAAGCGAACTGTCGCCTGTCCCCTGTTTTTGCAACATTGGAATTCATACTGTTGTCTCTCATTATAATGCTGTTATTTGTATTTATACACAATTCAGGCGCACTTTTTGTTTTTCAGCCGCCCCTTGGCGAATATTGTGTGTATATTTGCTTTTGTTTGGATGTCGTCGAACAGTCAAATCGTCAAAGAGTCGAATAGTCGAATTGTGTTGCGTGCTTTGCCGCCGTGTGCAGTTAAACTATGGGCGGTTTTGGGCCTCAAAACTTTTGCCACGTAAATGATTTGTTTTGTCAATTATTCTGTTAGCCAACATGCAACAAACAGGCCGCAGGAAGGCAGCCAACTAACCAGCAATAACAACAGGCAACCAACAACGAGGCAGCTCAGCTGATAACATCAAAACAATGAGAAGGATAATTTCACATTCACCTCGAAACAGGCAGATGGAACTTTTAATTGGGGAGGCGTGGCCCCGGCCAAATTGCATAAGCCATAAACAACAACTGTTAACGGGCGACGTCTGTTCTGGCCAAGTCGGATCAATCGGGCGCACACCAAATGCCAAGATACTTATGAAGTGCTGCCTGTTTAAACAAGTGCGTCCAGTTGCATAAATATTTATGGCACCAGACGCAAATCAAAGCGGCTGCTGATTATTTATCGTTAACGGCCAGACGCTTGGGTCTGGGTCTGGGTCTGGGTCTGGAATTGGTATTACGAGCCACACAGGGACTGACGCAATGGAATACAATACAATAGCAATAACAATAACAAAAAATAAAACAAAAACAGCAACAAAAGCGAAAAACCAAAAACAAAAAACAAAAAAAAAACACATGTGCATTGTGTTGTTATTCTCAGTTTATGCTCTCAATTTAAATTTCGAAATTAAATTTAATGCACAGTTGTTAAGGGGCGTTAGCAAAAAAAAAAAAAAAAAGAGAAACAGAAACAAAAAAAAAAGAAAATTCGGCCAGAAACAAATAGAGAATTATTCATGTCGCAAGCAGAAAATAAAAATTACTGAACAGGCAATTGAGTGATGGATGGATTGGCCGTGGCACCCTCAATACTATTTTTCATCCCAGAAAAACTTTTCCCTCTTCGTTATTTTTTTCGAGATTTTCTTTTTTATGTGTGCGCCTGTCTTTAATTAACATGCATGGTTTGTGTTTTTCTGTCACATACTGGGCGACATATTATGTTTGGTTGGAAAGTAGCCTAGAGGTTTACCTTTTTGATTTTCAATCAGCTGTTGGGATCACTTGAAAAAAAAAACAAAATAACACACAATCGTCACACAGAGAGAGCGAATATTAAAATGTTTTCAACACTTTTCATAAAATCATTTGTATTTGGTCTGGTTAGCCGAAGCAATTGCTCAATTCAATGCACGGATTTCACGAATTTTGCGACACTAATTGCAATTTTAGACGCAGATCGCGATAAATGAAAATAACACACAGCTCAAAAATGCCTGTTCAAAAATGTGCTGAAAAATGAAGCGAGCCAAAAAAACACGTCCGTTTTATCGTGCAGGCCGTTGCCAACTGATGTGATATTCAAACAGCAAACTGATTCGGCACCGTGGCCGCTGCCAAAGGCGAATAACGAAACGACGGCGAAAGCCGAAGGGCTGCGTTCGTATTCGCTCGGTCGTTCGCGTGCGTTCGGCTTGTGCTCGTGCATCGGGGCGAAGCAGAAAAGCCGGCAAAACAAAATGTAAATAACAGTACTGTATGCTGTTCGTGGACGGGCGCGGCGTGGGACGGGGGCAGCGGGCAGCGAGTTGCCGGCTTTTGGTTTCAGCTTGAGCTTGGCAGCGTCAGGTGACGACTAACCTAACCCAACCCAATCACAGCCCACCGCCCACCCCACGCCTGTTTGCTTTGCGGCTTTTCGGGGTTGCTGCTGCCAGTCTGCTTGTGCGTAACTGTGTGTGTTTGCTTGTATACCCTTCGGCTTGGCCTGCAATTGGCGGGAAACTTTGTGGATTCCATTCATGGTGCGGCTACATAGCTTATCAACATTCTGTGTATTTTATGGCAGCGCATTGCCAAATTGGCCAATGCCAATGCACGGATTGTTTAGGCCATAAATATGAAAAACTTTAAATGCTTGAATTTATTAAAAACCATATTTTATTTAAATTTAGTAGCAAATCACGTGTATTTAGCGTTATCAACATTTTGCGCATGTTTCCAACGACAAAAACATTGCTCATGCGCCCTGTTGCCACCTCCTCGTTGACGGTATTCTTTGTTGTTTTTCTTATTATGTTTGCCCCCTCCCCTTCGATTCGCTACGAAACGAGCGACCGCCTAACGCCTCCAAAGTGACAACCTTTCAGTTTTATCGTTGGCTGTGTGTTCGTGTGTGTGTATGTATGTAAATAATGTAACAGTAAATTAGCGTGTTTGACACAGTGTGGGCGTGGCCAAACGATGCGTGCGTTGGGCAATCTGTTTACCGTTGACTTTTCAACTTCTAAAGGCCAAACCACATTGATTGCCCACCAATTGAGTGGTTCAAAAATTTGTCGACCACTTTTAAATACAATTTTTTAAAATAATTCTTGGGCGAGCTTGTTTCATTTATGCTAAAAGTAATTTCAAACGAAAAATTTAAATTCGTTTTAAATTCTAATTTATGACTTATGTAAATATAAGCTTTTTAATAAATTGTGATATATAAGCTTCATATACCATTTTAAATAATTCTGCATTTAGTAAATACTAGGAATAAAAATGAACACGTCATAGTAAACAGTTTAGACATAATTAAGCCTTATTAGGTAATAGAAAAATAAATGTACATGCCATAAGTAATTGCCCTTATTGACACCATAAAAAAATAATTTACAAGAAAATAAAAAACACACATTAAAAAATCAATAGCGGACTGAAAAATAAACAAGCCAATGGCGTTCATTTAGCCTGAAAATCACCAGCAACAACAACAACAAAGAATATGTAAAAAGTGCCAAACAGTTGAAAGCAAGAAGGCATTAAAATCAAAAATACAAATAAAATCCCATATAGCAGACAAGACTTGCTCGAGAGACGCTTCTAAGGGCACGATCTTCAGCTAGCGTAGTTCCAAAAGGGGGACGGGCTGGAGGGCGGAATATAGCCTTATAGACCCAATTGACTTGGGCTTTCCGTTGAACTGATCAGAGAGTTTTCGCACCTGTACAAATCAGTTGTTTTTTGTTGTTATTGTGGCCGCTTATTTTTTGGTTCATTGCCAAATTATTTAACAAAAAAAATATATATATTCGTATGTGCATATAAAAGTCTTCATTGGGCAGCGTTCATGCGTGTGAGCAAATAATTTTTTATACAAGTTCTTAAGAATTTATTTAGTTCTTTTTGCTGTATACCCAGCAAAACCTAAAACTGGGTATAAGCAGCCAATAGATTGCAATTAAATTAAGCGTTTACTGTCTACAGGGTATCCTTTAGGTTGGCATTCTTTGTCTTTTTGTTGTTTATTGTAGCGTATGGCTGTTGCAACTAATTACATTATGCTCGGGCCTCGAAATACGACAGCACACACACCTGGCGCACGGCCAAAGAGCAATCAGTGGGTTAAAAGTAGCTGAGGTCCAGCATAGATCTCCAAGGCGAGTCTAAATAAGAATTACTTCGACACAAACTGAACTGACAAAAGCGCCACAATTGGTTGTTAAATACATTAATATGCATAAATATATTTATTTTAAATAATTATTGTTTTTTTTTTTCTCTTTTTGTGCGGTTGTTTGCCAAATATTGCCATGTGACGTCACGACTGCAGACGGATATGTCTGGGCCTCAGCGCGGTTGTTGTTATTTTCAATGTTTCATTAATTCGTGTAGATTTATGTCGAGCAAATGGCTGGGTAATCCGCTCGGCCATATTTCATATAACCGCAGAAAAATGCGAGGCATTTTCAAGACTTAATTGTTACAATTATAAATTATTTTTGTTAATACAAGCCATGATATATGGGTTTTCATGCTACGCATAATGATTATAAAACATTTGTGGTACACTTTTGCTTTCGTTAATTTTCAATTAAAATATAAGGCAAGTTCTTCATTAAATTGCTCGTTGATATAATAAATAAATGCGTCACTGTAGTACATGTTTCTCGTTAACAGAGATAAAGAATCGCAAACAAGCTGTTAACGACATAGTAAGTATATAAGGCTTGTTATCTTGGGCATGTAGATATATAGGTTAATCTAGCTTGCAAATCTCCACGGCAATGCACGTAGATACTCGGAGCGATCCAATATTGTGCAGTATGCATTATCAACAAGTTTTTCCTGGAAAAATAAAACATAAAAGAGATTACCTAGAGAATTATAGGAACAGTTGTGTTCGTACTCACCTCTTCGTCGTTGCACAAATGCATAACACCTGTGGAATACAATTGTAGGGGCTTTTGCTTTTCGGGATTGCGAACCATCCGCAATACATCCAGCGCCTTTCCCACAAAGTCTGTGCCTAAGTTCGAGACAATATGTAGACGCTTCAGTTTTCTGCACGTTTTCAAAACATTTAAACATTCTTTGGCGCCAGCTGTAGATCGTCCCAGAAGAACATAAAGCCCTTCAAGTTCCGTTAGCTCCGCCAAGATATCTATGCAGCTTGCATCCTCAAAGGAACAAAGCAATTCTTTTAGTGATTTAATTTCAATAAGCTTAGTAGTCTCTTCGTGGTTTAAGCTGGACAACAAAATCAAGTTCTCTAATTTGCATTGTTGCTGACGATCAGCAAATGCGCTGAAAAGTTCAATCAGCTTGGCGCAGGGCGATGTCGTGTTTGTGGATTTTATGATCACTTTCCGGAGATTGGGCAAATCCGCCAGATCAGCATAGGATGTGTGTCCAGCCAGCATTGGAAAGGAGATTTCTTCCAGCTTCTGGCAATATGGCACAATGTCCTTCAGCTCGCCGGCAACCTCGCGCAGCCACAATACACGAAGATTAACATTCGATTTGCATATCTCAACCAAATCCTCTGCAGATATTTTCGTATCTATTGAAATCTCTTGCAAAGATTTCATTTTCATCAAACGACAAGCATTAAAGCTAACAAATAATTCATTAGGGCATTGTGAAAATAATTTAGTTTATTTTTTCAAACTCACCTGTTGTTTCTGTATTTTACACTAACGCTTTTCAGTTTTGGCAACTCTTCTAAGGCCAGTAATGTTTGGTCCACCAATTCGATGCGAACGGATTTCTTTGTTTTAGTAAGAATATCGAAGACACTTCCCATGCTCACGGCAAAGTATTCCAATTTATCCATGCGTTTAACATTATAGCAAAATTTATCAATTACAAATCGCTTTTTAAGGGATTTTTGCTCCTTAATTGGGCCAATTTCCAGGTACAACTTTTTAATGACGTCACAAACAATCGAGAACAATTTTAACTGCCATTTAATTAGATCAGATTCCTCATCGAAACTAAATTTAATTTCAAATTCTGGATACAGCACATAGGACCAGTCTTTCAAAATCTCACGAAATCGCGAACAGGTTCCACCAAAATTTGCATGATCTTGTGTATCCATGTATTTCAATATGTTACCAAGACAATAGTCATTCAAATCTAATATATTCAATTGCCTCGTCTCCATATTAGGCGAAATTTACGCGCTATAGTTTCAACACTTCAACGACAAAAAACTAACTGGTCTTAGTAATATATTTATTCTGCACGTGAACACATACATAGATTAAAATGAATATTACGCGTACAAATGACTAATAGGTGAGATAGCACTTTGCTGAACAAACCAAAATAACACTCATTCAACAATGTTTTTTTTTTCAAAGAAACAGCTGATTTCAAACCGCGCTATGCAGCACTGCTCTTCCGAGCCGAATGCTTACCTGTATTTATGGATAGCTTTAGATCGTTATAACAACTGCTGTTGTTTAATAGCGGAATAACTGCATATGTTTATTAAATGAGGGCAATCATAAGTATTCAAATGACCTAAACAATACCCAAAAAGTTATTTAAAATTGTATATAAAATATAATTCATTAAATTGGATCGCCTACTGTTAACGCCGCAAAAGCCGGTCTACCAAAACAATCCAAGGAACAGCTGATTTTAAGCTGCGCTGCGCAACACTCCGTTAAAACCAGTAATTATCGATAAGTACAGATCGACTGACCAATAGTGGCTGGAGGCGCGAAGAATTGCCTATTGAAATGATTTGAACAGTCCAAAATAATGTTAGCATATGTATATGCAATCAAATGAATTAAATAGGATCGAAGAAGCAATTGTAATTTATGTTTTGATATCTACTTCTTAATTAAGTAGAGTTTGGCAGCAAACACAACAAAATTGCTAAACATGGACACATTGCCCTATGGACTAATTTGAATCATCTGATAATTCGCAAGCATTTTAACATTTGCTTAAGAACTGACAACTTAATTTACTTAATATAGATTACATTGAAATATATTCTATTTTTTTTCTTTCTATCAAGCTTAGTTTGCGCAATTACTCAGCAAGAAATTTATATGTTCTCTTGTGCTCCACAGAGCTGGTTAGCATTAACCTCATTTTAGCATTTAGACAAATGTCCAAAACTTGCTTAGCCAAGTGAAATGCATTTCATACAACACGAACGCATGAAATATACACATCGAATTGCCTCGGAAATATCACTTACGAGAGTCATTCAAAATAATTGCATAATGAATAGAAGGCAAGCCGGATGCGACGTTGGCTGTTTTGTCGTGCTGGGGCCTGAGTTTTGCGTGTGCGGTTAATCAGGTCGATTAATCTACGCAAGTTTAGTGTAAGACTCAGGCGGCACTCGTTCTTATTGCTGTTTCTTGTTGATGGTAATGTTAATTTGCACATCAGCTGCACGAGCAGAAGCCACATGAAAAATGGGAACAGGTCCCAGGTTCCACCTACCACCAAAGGTCTGCAATTAATTTACTTTGGCAGGACATGCGAGCACCACGCTGAGCCACCACACCAGCTTTGGCAACCAAGTGAGTGACTTGCCCCATTCCTCGGCTGGGCTGCCGTTGCCTTATTTCCACTGTGCCATTGTCATATGAATGCCTTTGGCTTTGGGTTTGCCTTTGCCTTTGCCTCCGGCTGGCCGCATGACAATCTACAAGCGACATTTAATTGGCACCGGGAATTCGCCAGGCCAAGCTAGAAGTATGACAAGCAAACAAGCAAACTTTGTGACGACCAACAAACTGAATCCTGTGGCGAGCGTCACAGTTGGAGATTTTTGATTGACATGCGGTAAGTGCAGGCGTAAATATAATTGTCTATATACGTTTGTTTGTACATGCTAACTGGTCTATATTTAATGTTGCGTTTATATAGATGTATGTACATCTACTCACTTCGAGAAAAACAAAATATTCTTAATGGTTGAAGTCTGTCTAATTTTAAATAGTTGATATTTAATTCTCTAAGTGCATTTACAGAATTTTTGTTGAGTCAACTAAACGGAAGTGTCTCGCATAGCGTATCGCTAGCTTTTGCCTTTATTAAAATGTATTTTTGATCATTAAGTGAATAATGAGATTGCACTGTGTCCATAAATAGATCGCATAATTGGCCAGGTGTGCAACAATGATCTGAAATAAAAAAAGAAAAGAAAACAACTAACAGAAAAAAATATAATTTAGCTAAAGAATTTACAAATTTACATATCGTTTGGAATTTTTTAAGTAAATTTGCGGCCACGCAAATGAAAATGTGCTGAAAGAGGCTGCCATTTAGGTGGCCATAAAAGGCAACTGCCGCATACGCGAGGCTAAACAACCGTAAAATATATGCAGCCACCTCCGACCATTATCAGCAGCATGCCAAGAAGCATACACCCGCACACACCCTCACACACTTGCACACACACACACACACACGCCCTTAGAGCGCGCACGCACGCACAGCAAAGACAATTAGTGAAAGCCAAGCGCACGTTTGCCTTTACCTAGAGCACTCTACAGATTGGGTAGGGGTTGTGTACAGTGGGGGGCGGGGGAGGGGATGGGTGGTAAGAGAGATGCCACCAACCCCTGCTACCTCCGCCCACTCGTTTGTTCTGCCCCACTTCGTGACTTTTGGCGCTTGATGTGAATATGTTTGGTTTCCTTTTTTTGGCTTTTTACAATTCAGCTTTAGCTTTAAATGCCTTTTCACACATGAGCATAGCATTTTGCCTTTGCTTTTCTTTTTATTTGCACGCTCTTTGTTTGTTCAAAATGAAATAAGGTGCGGCAGTGCCCATAAAGCCAAATTAAATATAAAAAATAAGGCAAAGAACAAGAATAAGAAGAAGAAGAGGAAGAAGAAGGGCGCACGCATTGCATACAGGAAACGCACAAGGACACAAGGATATGGATATGTATGTATATGGACTGGCACGTCTTTTGAGCGGGATTTAATTTGCATGAGCATGTTTTAAAATGCAAACGCAAATGTTTCACAAATGTTGTGTGTAATTCGCTATTAAGGTTTGCTTTTTACCGGAGACCTAATTAAATGCAGAGTCGCGACGTTGACGAGGGCTTTAAAAGTTGATTGCGGACTTGGGGGATTTGTTAAAAATTACATCAGTTCCGGGTAAAATCCTTCAAGACTTACATACCAAGCAAAGGTTAGCGAAACGTTGAATAAGTCTTATCAAAAAAATTTTGTCGTTTATTTAACAGTTTGAAGAAGCAAAAAAAAAAAAAGAAGAAAATCTGAATTGACCGCAGCTCTTAAGCAATTAGCTTTTTGCTCAAAGTGAGCCAGGCAAACTATCCATTGAGCTAATGCCCATATATTATCGGCATTACGAGCCGACACACACGCCATTGCCACGTCGTTGTAAATGTTGGGAAGCGGACTTAAATTAATGAATTCAGAGCAAGGCCACAAAGCTAGTGGCTTGGCCACGCACCGCGCACACCACCACCAAGTGGTGCAGCTTTAACATATTAGAGAAAATGCCTCTAATCGAATTAGTAAAATTAATTTTTGATGATATTGAAATTAGTTGCAGACACCACAAAAGTCAGGCCGCAAATTTAATGCCACAGCCACAACACGAACGGAGGGGCGAGGGGAATGGAAGGGGGGCCAAGGTGAAGTTGTTCCGCCGAGAGTCGAGTGACTACAAAATACTTTTAGTTGCCTGGCATTCCTTTTCGAACATTTGGGCATGGGTGCATAAATTTACTTTGACAGTGGCAAGCGGCACGTTTGACATTCCACTCGGGGTGAGGTGCATGATTTCTATTGGGGCTTGTGGGTGGTGGGTGGCGGGTGGTGGGTGGGTTTTGGCTGTCGATTGTTCAATGCAATGCCACTTGAATGTGGCATCCAGCTACATTATTAATGACTGCTCGACATGTGTGTCAGGTTCGCTAAGTTTTGTTGAAAAGCAATTTTATTTACTTTTTCGATTTGTGCTTATAAATTACGGCTGATATGTGTCATGTTATTATTTATTGTGTGCTCGAAATTAAATGCCAAAATATCTTAAATATTTAATGGGAGGTGTGCTTAAAGCAATACACATACATACACACATATATACATACATACATATATACACCCACGGCAGTTAAAGTTGGCGCCGTTTATTGTCCTTGTCCTTGGCATCACAGCACAGACGGCGCTGACAGCTGTTAAGGCACCAGAGCGAGATAGCCTGCGGTGGCTAGAAAGAGCGCGCAAGTGTTTGCATGTCAGCAAGTAATAAGCACAAGGGCCATAATAGTTTTGCCAGCTATTCCTTTTTTCCACAGATATATATATATCTATATATATATATAAGTATTTTGGGTAAAATGCAGCCGCGATTACTTGGCCCGGTCTGGCGGGGCAAAGTTGGCGCCCAAGACCTGGTAGCTGGTCTGGCTGGCACTTCTGGCTTTTCGCAACAACGTCTTCCAGCCAGGGCCATAAACGTTGGACATTAACGGGTAATTTTCTTGCAATTTTGTAGTCGTTAGCGTTTTGTGGCAAGGACGACGCCAACGACGACAACAAGACGAGCCGAAAAATTTAATTTTCGCTGCATTTTTGAGGCCGCATAAATTTGCAGGCTAATCAACGCAGACGCGACGTGAAAAACTTTCTGTCCACACTTTAAAATGTGTGAAAAAGGTGGCCCAAAAAATAGATGAAAAAAAATAACACACACAGATGTGGGAGCGCAAGCTGTGCAAATTGAAATGGAAATCCATTAGCGCCGGACAAATTTGTAATTTCCGCTCTTTAATAAAACTTTGCAACACGCGCACGCAAAGCTGTCAAAGGGAAGCGGAAATACAAAAAAAAAAAAAAAACACACGCACAGCTGGACACACAACTCAGTGTGCGAGTGTGTGTGTGTGCGAGTGTGTGTCCACTTTTGAGGTGTGTTCGGTCAGGTAATTTCATTTACCTTACTCATTTAGCACTTTTTTTAACAGCTAGACGAGCGGCGGGAGGTTGGCGGTCATTTTCCGGCTGTTTGCATGATAAAAATCACATACACACTCCTTGAATTTTCAGCGGCACGCGATATTGTATGATTATCCTTGAACCAAAAAAAATATAAAAAAAACACAGCAGGACACCCCCATCGCATTTGTCTGTTCGTGTTTGCTCTGGTGGCCTGGCCCAAGGAGCACCCATAAATGCTGCCGCTGTCCTTTGACTTTTGCCACACGCCAAGCAACAAATAAAAAAAAAATTTTGTGGGCTAAAGAATGTAGCTCATAAATTTTTATATCATTGTCTGGCTGGTCTGCTTTTAATTTGGCCTACACATGCAAGCATCCTCGACATTAACTTTAAACTGGACACCGGCCAGGACGCATATGTGGAATTTTAATGAAATTCCATAAATGAACAGACAACAACTGGCAATCAAAATCAACGCCCTAAAAATTTGCTCACATCTGTCAGCGGACCAACAAAATTCGAACGGGGCGGCATAAATTATTAAAGCTGCCACCGCACTATGCAAACACCGCGAGGGTTGCCTCAAAAGTATTACAGAAGAAACAGCTCAATATTATATTTCTAGTATGTTTTAAAAGTAGTTGCATTATGTTTAGCTTAAAAATATTGGCTATTTTATTGAAAGCTTGGGAATCAACCCAAAACTAAATTGCTTGCACTTTTTACAAATTTTTTTTCAGATAGTTTTTGTAGGTTACTGAACTATTATATTATATTTAATTTAAATTAATTTTTTCTAATATTAAGCATTTAATTTGCCAGTATTTACTCTACGTTTTTAAGGAATATTTAGTTTATAGACAGAAAACGTTTTTGTCTTTTGTATAGAATATTAAAAATAATAAATATAAGCCATATTTAAATTTTTATTTTTATATAGCACATATCTTCTGCAAGTGATTTAAATTTAAGGCTTCCCCAAAGACGAATCTGATTTCCAACTTAAACTCTTGTATGCTTATGTTAACTTTAAGAGCACATATCTTAAATAAATACACAAATGCAATTAAGCAGCTTAAAGCTCGCTACAAATGTTTGAAGGATTTCTGTAGGAATGAAATTCTTCTTCAAAATCCCTTATTTTAAATGTATCGAAAGCTGCCCTCGTATTAGATATGGGCACACACACAGGCACACACACACATATCCAACACACACTAGGAGCACCTTTTTTGGCCGCTTGGGTGTGTCAGAAATCAACGCCAGTTAAAACGTGTGCCTTCTGCCTGGGAGTCCTCTTGGTCCTGTCGGTCGGTCCTTGATCCTTCGCCTGTGCCCCTTGAACATTGTTTAATTTACATTTATCCGCACGCTTAGCCTACCAGGCAAGTTCATTTGCAGGTGTCTGTCTGTGTGTGTGTGTGTGTGAGGTCCCGCAGGTGCACACACGCACACACAGACACACGGGAACAGGAAGCAACTGACACCGTACAAAATGTTAAACACTTGGCAACATTTTGCTTAAAACTTTTGCCGCAACTCCGCAGCAAGCTCTGCAGCAGGCGAAAGCAGCAGCTTTGCTTTCTATTTGCGGTTGCAGCACACAAAAAGTCACAAGGCACAATGCAGTTAAACCAACAACAAAAGCTCGAGAAGCAGCAGCAGCAGCAACAACAACAACAGCAACAATGCATAAAGTAAACAAGAAAGAACAATTATCTTTTTAAGGCTGAAAATTAAATACCCTATAAGCAATTATTTAGTTTGAATAGTGAAAACTAAAACAAGAATGTTTTCATAAGTAAATAATGTTTGCATTTGTTACTATATGATTTATATAATATATATTGAAGCTGATCACAGTTATATATACAAATATACCTTCAAGGAAATATAACCTCTAATATTAATTAAATTTAATAAATTCAATCTATAATCTTAGTTTATCTAATGTTACAAACCATGTGAGAAATTTGTAGTACCTCTTTGGAAGCGTAAAAGGTAAGCGAGCAAACAAAAGGCACGCCCGGAAATGGCAAAGCTGCTTGACTATAACAACCAAGCTCCGAACTCAAACCAAACAACCAGCCAGCAACGGGAGCAGGAGCAGGACAAGGGGCAGGAGCAGGAGCAGAAGCAGGAGCAGGAGCAGCAACAGCAGCCGCCACTTGGCCACTCATTGTTGGTCGCCTGGTCGCCATGGTGAATCCTCAGGTGTTTTGCGCACAGTTTACTACGTTTTTCATTTAACCCAGCGCCCAGGTCCTGGTTCAGGTCGTTTGTTCTGGTTGTTGTTTGGTCCTGTTGTGTTGTGTGGCTGTTCGGTTTGCGGTCGCCAATGGGCAGCCAGGATGCCGACGCCGCCTGACGATGCCGTCTTGTTGCGCCACCGACATAATTAAAAATTCACATAAATTTAGCTTAGCGTTGACACACACACATTCTAATTGGGTTAATTATGTGTCGCCTGGACTTTAAAAATGTCAGCCACTGCCCCAGCGTGTGTGTGTGTGTGTGTATGCGTGCGTTTATGTGTGTGTGTGTGCTTGTCAGTGGCTGGACGAGTGCCAGTTGCAAAGGAACTCGTCCCTTTTGAGTACATTAACAACAAATTATGTTGTCGCACATGTGACAACAGCGTGCGAGTCTCTGCGGCATCCACCAGGTGAAAATTTATCACACACACACACACACAAATGACACACAAATTGACAAATATATTTAGCTTAAAATTGTATTTAATGGTCAAACAGCTCTTCGAAATCATTTTATTAAAACTTTAGCTAATTAAAAGATATATACTGATTTTATATATTTAAAAATCTTTAAACAATTTACTTAACTTAAGCTTTCCGTTAATCCCAATCTCAAAGCCTTCATCTTCTGAAAACCCAAAAACTTACATAAATCTTCAATTAAATTGTGTCAAAGCTGGGTCTTAAATTAAATGCACTTTAGAACGTCGCTGGCAAATGTTAAGCTTATATTATGAGCATAATTACACATACGCCACGTTGCCACATTTGACATGCCACAGACTCCGTTTTTATGGCCAGCCGCTTGCATAATTTATGCCACCAGCTGTGGGCTACCTGGGAAGGGCAAACGACTTAAGTAGCTGGCCAAAAGGTTTTTATGGTTCCAGGGATACGTGCGGGTGCACGTTGTTTCCCTGGGGGCACATGGTTGGGGGGGGCAATAAAACAGATTTGGCTTAAGAAAATTATATGAGAATGGTGACCCGGCAGGTTGTTGTTGTTGTTATTAAAGTGCTCATCAAATAGTAAAACATAATAATAATAGTAGGGATATTATTAATAACAATAATAATGCGACGAGCGGCTGCAACTAATCCGAATGTCAGGGCGAGCGCTTTGTGACATTTAACGACAGCAAAAAGCGCACAAAAGTATGCAACACATAATGGGAAATGTCAACGGAATACACGGGCAAGGAGCAAGGGGCAAACGGGGCATGCGGGCGCAAAACCAAAGCGAGACAAAATTAATTACTCTACGTGGAAATGTAATTACGAAAATATTTAGCCCAAGCTCAGCGGCACGTCGGGCCACAAAATGCCATTTGTCAAAGCCGTGGCAAACAGCAAAACGAGCCAACCTGAGAGAGAGAGAGATAGAGATAGAGAGAGAGAGAGGGAGAGCGTAGGATTTCCTTGGTTGGGTTAGGCTGTGGGTTAATGTGTGTGTCCCCCTGGGCATCGGCTCGATGGCACCAATAATATGCTGCATGTAATTAATGATTTATGAGACCCGGCCAATTAATCAAATTAATCAAATTTTCATTAAACTTTGCCGCACTGCAGCAACGCCTTTTCAACAGCCCCCTTTACCCTGTCACCCCCTTTAAGACACTACTATCTGAGCTTATCCGGCCACACATTTGGTGCGTGCCACCAGCACATTAATTCACCGGGCCTACAAAACTTGGCGGTGTGTGTGTAAAAAGTTTATTTTATGGCCCACTTACGAGTACCACTATGCGGTTTCTCTTTATAGCGGTAATTATGCACCGCCAGCTGCGCAATTGCGTTTCTATGTAAATACGGGCGATTTGCATTCGCAGATCTTAACGTAAATGGGGAATGCACCGCATTCACCGCAAGCGGCGAAAAGGCCAAGTATATTCATTTAAATTAGCTGCATTACGATATCTCTCTATATCACTTTTTAGTTTAAGGTAACTTATATAAATGGAAAATGAAACCTAAGAGAAACCAAGAAACCTAACAGGACAAATCAACGTTAACCTTGAATACTTATCAAATCTACATGATCAACAAATATTTGTTCAAAGGACTGGCGTATTACATAAAGGAAAGTACCCCAGTAGTAAACAGCTATAGAAAATCTTTTAAAAGCATAAAAGCTATTTATCAGATGTGATTATTACGTTAAAAAGCTGTCCATTGCCTGACTGTGTTGCGACTTCTGCAGCTTCCTTTTGTTTTTAGTTGGCAAGCAGCGCAAATTCAATAAGCGGCCATAATAAAGGGGATGCTGTTGACAGCAACGTCTCAGTTTCGGTTTACAGCGTTGACAGCGTGCGGCATAAACATGGCCAATACCCGGCCAGCTGCAACATCCGCCACGGGACGTGGTGGGCCAAGTGCGAGGGACTTGTGTGCCGCCAGCGTTAAACCGCAAAATTTAATTCCCTTATCAAAAAGTGACAAGCGTGCGTATTTAATGCAATTTTGCAGAGCATTTAACATGACGTGTCTGGCTGAGCTAAGCGCGGGTAACTATGGGGACGAGGGGAGGGGAGCGGGGGAGGTGGGGGTTAGAAAAACGCATAGAAAAGTTGGGGTTAGCTTGGCCGTCTGGCATTTCGCTATTATCTAGCGGAAGTTGTTTACTTGCAGGCTGCTTCTTTTATATATTTTTTTTCCGCTTTGTTGTATTTTTGTTAGCTGGGCAAACTGCAAAAACCTCAATTTGCGCTGCCGCAACTTCCTTTTACGCTAAATTACAATTCCGCTGATTGCATTCCCGTGCCCCCAGACGTAGACTTTGGCTCTGGGTTCGCCTCAAAGCGCCGTCAGCTCATTCACATTGCTACGCGTTATTCACACTTTACGCCTAGATTTGAGCGCCATGAATCCTTTAACTGTTTTGCATATTTGTGTGCCAGCTTGGCATGCTTCCTTCCCCTGCCAGCTCCCGCTTATGGTTGTTCTTGTTTTTGTTTTTGTAGGATTCGTTTCGTTTCGTTTTGTAGTTTCGCATTCATTGCGAAAGATAAAAATAATGAACATACCAAAGCAAAAGTCAGCGGAAAAAACAACAAGGAGCAACTCAACAGCAGCAGTCAAAGTATAAACCACCCGCCCCACCCTCGCCTTAGCCTTGTCTGTGCGTGCAACGGCGTTCAGGATTCGGATTCAGTGCAGAAACTGCGCCACGTTTTTGTCGGCATAGGATTTATAGTATGTTTGCAGTTGTATTTGTTTGTGTGTGTGTGTGTATATGTGTGAGTGAGAAATGGGCGTTACTCTAGCTTGGGCGCTGTATGCCGGGTAATGCATAAGGCAAATTGCTTGTAAGTTCAACTCGTATTTTGCATTGTGCTTCACTTCCGACAGTTAAATTAAAGCCATTGTCTGTTGCCCGCTTTGGTGTTAGTTTGTGCGCCTAACGTAACAATTGCCAGTCGGACGCGTTTTTTATCTACAACTAACCGCAACAATAACAACAACAACAACAACAGCAGCAGCAGCAAACTGCACAGTAAAACAGTTGAAATACGACAGCAAAAATAATTTGTTAGCCTAAAAGTGTGCTACAAATCTTTCGACGGCCCGTTTCCGGCTAACCTCGCATTACATAAACAACAAACTGAAGCTAATCTCTGCTTTCTTTTTTTATAGGTTCATTTTGGTGGCCATTGCGGTTTTAATTAGTCAAAAACTCGTCGACATAGCGTAATCGCAATCACAGCAGATCTAAAAGCATGGTGTAATTATTTTGAATGCCACTGCTAAATTAGGAAATGAGCGAGAGAGAGAGAGAAAAAAACAGGTAGGCCATTTTAGTGTGGACAGGAAAAGTTATTGCTCAGCAATTGTGATCAGTAATGCTAAAGAGATCTAATTTAAACGCAACAGGTTAGAAAGGGATAAGCGTAGAGTCTCACCACACCGGAAACTGCTTTCCGCCATATTCGTTTAAAGCTTTGACTAACAAAAGCTCATTGCTATGACCAAAAATAGGAAAAAATGTTATTAAGAAGATCTTAAGTAAACAGAACCAGTTAGAAAGAGATAAATATAGTGTCTCGCTGACCTGGATGCTGGTTGCCTTCGCTTGCACAAGCTCATTGCTATGACAAACTATGAGATTAGCATAGTTTGAATTGCGTTCTTCAAAATCACTAATCTATATGCATATACATGCATTTATATATGTATGTGTGTATAGATTTTGCTTGTAATCGCCCACTACAACATAGAAAACAACTACGACCCACTCAATGCAAAAAGTATACTGAAAAATTGCATTCATTATGTGGCAGTGGCACAAAAGCAACGGCGACGGGAACGGGAACGGTAAAGGGAACGGTAAAGGCAGCGGTAGCGGAAAACGAGGCTAGAGCCTGCGGCTGTTGCTGCCACAATGCAGACACCACAATGACACAGAAAGTGTTGAGCTGCAAATGAGGAAACAATGCAACAACAACGAGAACGACAACGGCAAACAACAACAACAACCACAGCGACAACAATGGGAAAAATGCAAAATGGGGAAATGCTTGAAAGTGCAGGGCATGCGTGGCAAAACAAAACAGTGCAAATGCAAAACGGATGTGTAAATAATTTAGACGAGTTGCCAACTGCCTCATACACACACTGACACACTCGCACACACACACACACACATACACACACACAGACACACTTGCACATGCATATGCATATAGTTGTTGTGTATCTTTTTAGTTTATGTATCATTAAAAAATACTTACAGGAGAAGCAGAAGCAGTAGCAGAAGAAGCAGCGAAATAATGAAAGCCATGCAAAGCGAGGGAAATGTGCCATTTGCCAACTGCTAAACAAACACTCGAGAGTCGAGCTCCGGTTCTGTTTCGCTTCGGTTTCAGTCTCGGAACGTGCCAGAAATGCAATAATTATATGCATACAAAGACACACACACACTCACACACACACACATGTGGCCGGCTTTTTTGACATGCTGCAAATTAAACAGAAACACACACACATACACATACACACACACACACCCATCGCTTTGCTCGAACTAAATTACTTTTTTGTGCCAGCTGCATACAATCAAATGCAACGGGATTAAAAAGCAACCGTGTAACGGTAACCGGCAAGCGGCAAGCGGTAACTGCTAGCTGCTGCCTCTGCGGCTTTGTCAGTTCACACACTCAGCGAAAAACCAACAGAGTTGTACACTAATCATAAAATAATAATGTAGGAATTAAGCTAAGGATTAAATAACTTTTTTGTTTGCATTGAAAATGCCATTTCATATTCAAACTGAAATTAAAAGTATTTCGCCAAGTGTAGATTCGAGAGCTGTTGTAAGCCTGGTAAACCTGGTAAACCTGGTAAGCCCGGTAAACCGGCTAAAACCTCTAACGGCATTTGCATTTGCTGTCGCTACTAAAACTATGTTAATGTGTGAGTCGCATTGAATTTAAGCGAATTTAAAAACCAAGTTCTGCACAAATGCGGAACAAGTGGCAAATAACGGTGCCTTGGGGGAGCTGCAACAGCAACCGCAGACATTGGAGAGTGCCAGCCCTGTCTCTCTATAAATCTCTACGGATGTGTCGTTAACTGCTGCCGGCTAACGGTTTTTATGCCAGCCATGACAAGGACAAGGCGCAAGCCAGCCCCCCAATCCCTACCATCCCATCCCATCTCACACACAATAGACAGCCAGGCAGCCCACGCAGACAGTCGGTGGGTTGGAGGGAGACAGACAAATATCGGCTCAATTTGCACGCTTCGTTATTCAATTAGACACTTCACACACCCACACACACACACACACAAACACACACATTTTAACACTCACACACATGCGCAGACGGCATAATTTTGATTGATGGCCCAATAATGACGGTGATTTATCATATTTGCATGCCAACATTTCACTCACAATGCGTTTTACACTCCAAAAATGCATTTTGTACAAATTTATGAGGAAATTATTCAAACATTTTTAAAACAGTTTTCTAACGCAACATAAAAGCTTTCTAAATGCACTTTTCGAATACATGCATTATTATTTAATATGCGATTAATAAACAGAAATAAACAAGGCACATATACAAGTTTTTTAGCTATCTATTTAACTGTCTAAATAATTGACTAACTAATTTTAGTTGAATGCACAGCACAAAGTGTAACTGTTAAATAGCTAAAAATAGCTAGTTATATTTTTGCATTTAATTGAAGACATGTCTTTAAGCTGCCCGGGATAATTTAAATCTTTTTGGAGAGGAAATATTGAGTGCACTTATTGTTGGTATTGAATCAGCTCTTTTAGATCGGTGTTAAGTGCTATGCCAGGGTTTATTGAAAGCCTGTGGTTCATGCCAAAGTCGGCCAATTCACTTCTGGTACAAATGCACGGCCATATGGAGTAGTTGGCTGCGTTTATTTATAGCGCTAATTGGTCTCTTTCGGAAGCGTTGCGTTGACAACGAGACAGTTGCTGACCACGTGCTTGGGCTTGGGCTTTGGCTTTGGGCTGCCTTGTCGTATACGCAATATTTGCTTTGTTTCAACACTTCTTTTTTCGCTGTTTGTTTGTGTTTCCCTCGTTTCGGTCTATAAAATCCGGCTTAAGTCCCATGCTACCTGTGATATGTATGAAATTTTTGCTGCACACACACGCACACACACAAACACACACACATACTGGGCGAGAACAAAAAAAAAAGTAGGTCGCACGCATTTGGCTGTGGCTAAGAGAGAGAACTGGGAAGCTTTCAGCTGGTGCTTGTGGCTTTGCCGACGGCTTGTGCCGCTGGTAAACACTCAAATCCAATTAAATTTAATACGACTTACTTGGCTCTCCCATCGTGTATGTGTGTGCGTGTATGAGTGTGTGTGTGTGTTTGGTGTGTGTGTTTGCAGTTCGTTTGTCATTTGCTTTGGCTCGTTCTCTGATTCTCTGATTCGCCCGTGTTTTTATTTTGTTTGTTTTAATTTTGCAGCATTGTTTCGTTTTACTTTTTATTTTTCTTTTTTTCTTAGGTTTTCATGTTATTACCGCTGCAGTGGCAGCCGCTTTTGCCCTGTTTACCTGCAATTCTCGGGCTTGGCTTAATTAAAGCTTAATTTCTCAAATAACATTTGCCGCTACAAATGAGCTCAAACAAGCTAATTGAGTTTTGTGTGTACTAAGCTCTCTGTGTCCTTGTTTGCTGATCAATAAATCCAAATGAGCACGCTCCACAATTAAAACGTAACTGTTTTTAATTCATTTCTATTGTCTTAGCTATCATGACAGGTGTTTGTCTTAAACTGCTTGCAGGCACTGTTATGTGTTGTAGTAGAGCCTCTCTCTGGACTAATTTAATTTATGGCTTCCAAGTATTTATATGTAATTTACTTGGAATTAATTTAAATATACATTCTTTTATTTTTATCAATACTTATATTATTTATAATAATATTATTCCAAATATTATCATATACTTGCCAAAGATACAAACCCAGAACATTTACTTTAACTTAACGTCTACTTTATTTTATTTTTATTTCAATACAAAAAATAAACTAAATTTAAAGCCACAAGTACTATATAAAATATTGGAAACATTATGCTTTCAGCTGGCAATTAAGAAAATTGGCCACAGGCAGCGCTCGTTTTAATTAGCCAATTGCTGGCCTTAACACCTAACTGCAAATACATCCGTACACGTAATAGATTGTAAATATTTGACACCAGCTCCGGCGCCGCACTTAACTTAACCTCCAACACAGGCCCCACACCCTTGCCACCACCTTGCGCTATTGTTGTGGCCTTAATCCAGCAACAATAGCGGCAACGAAAACAATTACAACAACAAAATACTCGACTCAATTTACAACTTTGGCTGGCTGGTGAATCGTCAAGTTCAAGCCATGGAAAACAGTTAGACGGCAGCCCGCACACCCCTTTTTACCCGGGCGGGGGAGGGGGGTTACGTTGACTGTTGGAGAGTTCTTCAATTACTTTTTGCACGATTTGATTTTACATTTAACGATTTTTCGCACTTAATTAGAAGCGAGTGTCGATGTCAGCGGCAGCAACGCTCTGCCATGATTTGATTAAATGTGAAGATGAATTTTAATTAAAATCTTTGCGCTACAGCGACTTTCCCCCCAACCGCAAGTTAACCCCCTCGTGTCCCTTTGCCGGTTGCGGCTAAATTTTTGACACTCAACTTGCCGGCCAAAGGGGGATTGGGGTCTTAATAGAGCAATAAAGCCGCAAGTTCATGGCAAGGATAGCAGGTCCTTTGGTGGGCTTAGTCATTGTCGGTCGGTGTCGGAGTGTGTTCGACTTTTAATTTATGCAAAATGAAAATTAAAGAGCGCTGACGAAAAACTTTTCGTAATGCTTTTTGGCCGCATATTTATGCAAATTAATTTTCGAAACTACTTACGAGCAATTTGGCCCTTTACATAGCGATCAATTTCAATTAAAGCCACGAACTTTAACTCTCACAGAGCATTCGCCAAATGCTTAGCAAATTATTTTGCATAATTTACAGCAAATAGCAAACAATGCGGCTTTCTCTTTATCTTTTATCTTTTGTCAATGCAAAATACAAAATACGCAGAAAGTGCGGCACAACTTTTGCAGAAGTTTTTCAAATACCAAAAAGAAGACAACAACAACAAAAAAAACACAAAAGGAAAATGCCAAACATAAAAAACACGGACACACTCCATACACATTTGCTGGCAGTCACGTGCAGCACAAGATGCTGGCGACGTGCTTGTGATTGACTTGCAGATATCCTGTAATAACAAGTAATTTAATTTATGTTTAATATTTAAATAAAATATGCATTAAATGCAATGAAATTGGCTTAGAGCTGGAGTCCAATTAGCTGAGTTTATATTTAATTGACTGATAAATGGCATCTTTTAGCAGATATCTTTAATCTAAAAGTACGTAAACAGTCTTTAGATTTTTAATATAAGAGATTTAACTATATTTTTTTACATATTCAATTATTTAATTAACCTATCAATTAAAAATAAGATTTAAATGCAGCATTTATACATTTATTAACTCTGATTTTTCTATATATTCTTAATTAGATACATACAAATTGAAGTAACATAAAAATAAGCTCAATTATATTTATGCAAATTTGTAAATTTTTCTATCATAAGTATTACTATAAACTATGTTGTACAAACTAAATTTGTAACGTGCTTTAATCAACTTCTAACGTAAATATATTTTCTATAATATTTATTTCGAATAAAATTGTATTTATAAGTTTGTTTGGCTTTCAATTGAAACAAATTCTATGACTACAAGCTAAACTTTAATTAAGAAACTACATTTAATTTCATTAATTATTTCCTTTCTAAACACAGCCACAGCTTTGAAAGCTTTGTTTTTATAGACATTAAATTTATATAAATAATTTTAGTCATCCATATACTAAAAGTGCCTTTCACATATTCCACAAAAGCTCAACACACATCTTTGTCCTTTTCAATAAAGGGTATCAAAACTTTTCTGTGGCTGTGGGTTGCACGGGGGGAAGGGGGCGTGGTTGAGGGGGCTGTCCACCGACTGTCGCGTCCAATGGGCCATTCAAAATTACGAGCCAACAGTTTCCGCAGTGTTTTTTGTCATTTCCATGCGCTCATTGTCAGTTTTAAGTAAGCAACTTTTCCTCTATTCATGTTGTTGTTGGTTTTTTGTCCTGTTTGCCGTTGTTGTTGCTGTTGTTGTTGCTGTTGTTGTTGCAGCAGCCGGCAAAAGTTGTTGACCAAAACTGCCTACAAACGCAGACAAATATGGAAAAACACATGAAATGCAATAAATTTTCAAATATATTTTGTGTGTGCCGCAGAAAAGCGAAGTTCCTTTTTTTTCTATTTTTATCATCTACTCTTTTGCAAGGATGTGCTGGCATTGTTGGGAGACTTGTGACATGCCAGCAGGCTTGATCAAAAGTTATAGTTAAGGCTTAACTAAAGACTTTGAGCTTTCAATTTCTTTAAAAACTTAAACAAAAAATATAACTTAAACTTGTATAAGCTGGACTAATCATATTTTTTTTCTTGAGGGTATTTTGCATTCGATATTCGATTCCAATCTAAATATTTATTAAGTTTTTTCACGCTCACGAATTTCCATTGTTTTGACGGGCAAAGTTTTTGTTTGGTGCAGTGCACTGCGAGTCGAAACGACAAAACTGATAAAGCTTCATTCCGCAAACAATCAAAACTGAAACTGACTAAAGCCAAAGACAATATAAATCAATTTGTCTATTGCGCAAATCGAGTGACAAATTTACGACTGACTTAAATTGAAATGGCCAACGAAATTAGAAGAAGACGCATAAGAAAAAGTCGCGTACATGACTCGTGTTTTTTCCAATTTTGCAAATCTAATCAATGTGTCTTTAAAATGTGCATTCACAATGGAAATTATTTATAAAATCCATATTCCTAATATAAACTAAGGGAATTATGAACATAAATTTAATTGTTTGATAGATTTCTTAATGAAAAGTATTTATATATTTATCAGAAATCAAAATAATCCTTATAATTTTAGGTATTTCCCAATGCAACAGTGAAAGTTTCTTATCTGAACCTTAAGTTATGTTAGTTCTACAATCTGTATTTTAAAAGTTAGAATTATGAAAATTAATCTTTAATATTTCAGTTTTATTAAGACAAGCCAATAATTAAATACATTTTTGGCTCTTTAACTAATCCGTCCACTCACCAGTTCTCTGAGTTCTGTTTGTCTAATAAACAATAAAAGCAGAAACTTAGTCTAACTAAAGGCCTGATTCACGCATTACTCCCTTAACAGATCGCTGCGTAATCTTTAACAGTTATCAATGAACGAAACTCGATTTCTATTTTATATTTTGTAAATACTCGTCTGTCATCTAGATTTGAAATCGTTGTGTATTATAAATTTTGTGAGATTTTCAAATGAATTTGACATACACAAACAGAGCGTACGCAACGATAAGACTGATAAGATTTCCTTTCTGCCACGATCAGTTCTTGTTCTTTATCTATCGTCACAGTTGGCGGCATTGCGCATACGTCAAGTGGTCCGCATGTTGAACACTATATAAAGAAAACAGCTGGCCCATTACAATTTAATAGGCGCTCTAAGCCGGAACGGAACGGAGCCACAAAAATCAAAATGCTGCTGAAACTTAGTCTACTGCTGCTGCTCAGCGGCATCGTTGCGCTGTCTGCGTCCAGCTACGAGGGGTAAGTCGGGGAGGGTTGAGTTGTGGCTGCAACAGCTAATAATGCCACTTTTGCAGCTACAAGATCTACGACATCAGGGCGCGCAACAATTTCGAGAAGCAGCTGCTGCTGCGCCTCTCCAATAATGCGGACTACGACTTCTTCGATATGCCGCGTTCGCTGGACGCAGCGACACGCGTCATGGTCCAGCCCAAGGATCAGTTGACCTTTGAGCTGCTGCTGCAGCGCTTCGGCGTCGAGTTCATGGTGCTGGATGAGAATCTGGGCAATACGCTGCAGCAGGAACAGCTGGAGCATCGCAGCCAACGTCTGATGGCACAGCGTGATCTGAATCGCATCGATTTCACCGCTTTCTATCGCCATGCCGAAATCAATGCCTATCTCGATGAGCTGGCCAAGGCCTATCCCAGCCGCGTCACCGTCCAGTCCGCCGGCAAGTCCTACGAGGGTCGCGACCTCAAGACCATAACGATCACCAACGGCGACGGCAAGACCGGCAAGAATGTCATCTTCCTGGACGCTGGCATCCATGCACGCGAATGGATCGCACCCGCGGGCGCACTCTATGTGATCTACCAGCTGGTGGAGAACTTTGTCAGCAACGCAGATCTGCTGAAAACCTACGACTGGGTCATTCTGCCCGTGGTCAATCCCGACGGCTACGAGTACACGCACACCACGTCCCGCATGTGGCGCAAGACCCGCCGCCCGGTGAGCACCAATTGCTATGGCACCGACGGCAATCGCAACTTCGACTTCCACTGGGGCGAGGTGGGCGCCTCCAGCTACTCGTGCGCCGACACCTACAAGGGCACCTCTGCCTTCTCCGAGAGCGAGACGCAAGTTGTGCGCGACCTGCTGCTGGAGCTGACGGGCCGCGGCAAGTTCTACCTGACGCTGCATTCCTATGGCAACTATCTGCTCTATCCCTGGGGCTGGACATCGTGAGTATAAGTTAACGCTCTTAGCTTGATTTACAGTTGGTAACATTCTGTGTTTCTGTTGCTGCAGTGATTTGCCCAGCGATTGGCGCGCCCACGACGAGGTGGCCCAGGCTGGCGCCAGTGCCATTCGCAGCTCCACGGGCACCAGCTACACGGTGGGCAGCTCCACCAATGTGCTTTATGCGGCCGCTGGTGGCAGCGATGATTATGCCTATGGTGTGGCCAAGTTCCCCGTCTCCATAACCATGGAACTGCCCGCTGGCGGCACCGGCTTCAATCCCACAACCGCACAAATTCTGCCCTTCGTCACCGAAACCTGGACGGGCATTCGGGCCATGGCCCAAAAGGTCATCGAGAAGTATTAACTCTCACTAAGCATTGCAAATAAAAAGATATTTTTTAAACATAAATAGCCCCACGTCGAATGCAGTGTCAGTGGAAACTTGTTGTAATTGCAACTGCATAATATATTTTATTTACATATAGTTCACAGCTATATTTTACTTGAGAGGCGATCCACAAATCATAGAACTAACTTTATGTTAACCTTATGGTTTGTATTAGTATTTTAATGGGCAACATAATTAGTCAAGATTTTAGACCAAATTCTGGCCACATTCTTTAAATATAAAGTAGTAAATTTTAGTTCAACAGATTTATTCCTGCAGCCAAGCCTGGACTATTATTCGGGCCATGGCACAAAAGGTCATTGAGTTGTTTTAACTCTGACAAAGCATTGCAAATAAAAGCAACGTTTATTTTATGCACTTGAATTGGCCGTGTTTCCGTTGCGATAGGCGCCTCATGTCTCCCGTGGCGCACGCCTCGAGCATTGACACACTTGGCCAATTGGGCCCAAAACACCTGCTGGGTTGCGTGCCTGCACTTGAAGTTATCGCCGCCAATTAACTTGGCCCATAGACTCGCACAGTAGCGCCAACTCAATGGCAGTTGTAGCTTCTGTGTAATTACAATTGTATAACTTATTTTATTTACTTCCACTTGAAGGCAGCCAACTTTATATAGACTCTGATAAATAATACTTTAAACTACAGTTATAGATTTTCAATAGTTTAGGTTTACTTTTTAGTTATATATATGTATATATTTCCATCTTAGACAAGTTCAGCTTTGAGTCAGATTTATAATATTAAAAGAGTATATTTTATATTCACATATATAAATCATACACAATTCCAGCTTTAAGTTATAAACCTTATTTGAGTGGATACTTCTCGACCACCTTGCGGGCCATGGCCTCAATGCCCACCCACGTTTCCTTGACCAGTCTATCGATATCAGAGGCAGGTGGATCAAAGAAATTGACTCCACCTGCGGGCAGTTCCATGGTGAATGATATGGGGAAACCCACACTGAAGGCATAATCATCGCTGGCGCCTGCGGCCGGGTACAGCAATGTGGTGGAGCAGCCCACCTGGTAGACGGTGCCGGTGGCCGCTTGGATGGCATCGCCACCAGCGCGTCCCACCTCATCCAGATCCTCCCAAGTGTCCGGCAGTTCACTGCAACATAAATTCGTTTAGCTAAAAGGGATCTCTTTTAAGTTCAACTGATCACCCACTCGATGTAGCCCCAGGGATAGAGTATATAGTTGCCGTAGGAGTGCACCGTCAGATACATTTTGCCGCGATCCGCCAGCGAGTGGATCACATCGCGCATCACAACTGCCTCCGGCTCAGAGAAGGCCTTGGGTCCGGCATAGGTCTCCGTGCAGGGATCTGACGAGGCGCCCGTCTCCTTCCAATGGAAGTCGAAATTGCGATTGGGATCGGTGCCAATGCAATCGTTGCTGCTGGGCTGGCGGGTCTTGCGCCACAGACGCGTGTCCGCCGACAGCTGCGTGTACTCATAACCATCGGCGTTCACCACGGGCAGAATGACCCAATCGTAGTCGAGTAGAAGCTTTGCATGCGCCTCGTAGTTGTTCACCAGCTCGCCAATCGCATAAAGGACAGCCGCCGGCGAGATCCATTCACGGGCATGGAAGCCACCGTCCATGAGGATCACATGCTTGTTGGCACGTCCGTCGCCGTTGGTAATGCGAATGGTCTTCAGCCAGCGACCCTCGTAGCTTCTGCCCACCGTCTTGAGGAACACACGGCTGGGATGCTGTTGCGCCAGATCCTCGATATACCGATTGATCTCGTCGTGGCTGTAGTAGCGTTCGGTGCCCAGGCGGCCCTGATAGGGATACCAGTTGCGGAGCATGCGATTCGTGTCGAAATCGCGACGCAGGGTTAGACCCACATCGTGGTTGAGCACCTTGTAGCCGAGCGTGTGCGCGTCGAGCAGCTGGATGAGATCGGGCTGCGCCTCGGGATGCACCATGACTTGGGCAGCTGATCCGCTGTTCGAGTACAGCTCATAGTAGGACGCATTCTGTGCCAGCTCAGACAAGACCAGCTCAGCGCCAGCCGAGCGACTCTTTGTGGCCAGCTCATACACCTTAAAGCTGATCAGAGTTTGGTTTAACAAAAGCGATAAACTCATCAGTTATCCACTCACCCATCGTAGACGGACGCCTTTCCCTGGCTTAAGAGCAAAGCGAAGCAGGCGAACCACAATATTCTCATCTTTACACGTTGCTGGCTGGGTGAAAACTGATCAAACTGGCAATGCGAACAAGCTCAAGATTTCTAATCAGCAACCTTATCAGTTGTACATAAAGTAAAAGTTAAAAAACCCACTCAAAGTAATCAACAAATTGCTTGTAAAATTAATTGGAAAAATAAACCAAAAATCGTAAATATGCGTTGATAGCTACACAACTGTTAAACAAATTGCGTATACGCTACGTTGTACTATTTTAAATTTAATAGCTACTCGCTGGTATTGCTCGGCCCGGCTCGGCTCGACTATCTACTTAAAATGTTTGGCTTTGCTGACTGACTTTAAGGGGTTTTACTTTCTAGAGTTGCAGCCAAGAATATTTCACATAAATCAGCTTAGGCAATAGAATCGATAAGGAATAAAAACCCGTTACGCTGCATCATAAAGATAACTTCTGCGCTTTTAACTATTTAACTATGGTCAATCAGTTGACACATATTGCAATCTATAAGGCATATTAGTAAATACTCAACACGGGCAACTCTTAAGTCGCATGCTTAAGAGTTTTGTATTTAACTTTAGTTACGCTCTTCAACAATTATTAATTTCAAGCTTTTTTCAATACTTCTCAATGAGCTTTTCGGCCATGGCACGAATACCGATCCAGGTTTCGGTGACAAACTCATCGATTTTGCTGGCCGGTGGATCGAAGCCTGTTGTGCCACCGCCGCTCAGTTCCATGGTGATGGAGATGTTGAAGCCGGCATAGAAACCGTAATCGTCGCTGGCGCCTGCCGCAATATACAACACATTTGTGGAGCTGCCCACCTCGTAGATGGTGCCGGTGGCTTCTTCAATGGCATCGCCGCCGGCGCGTGCCACATCATCGAGATCCTGCCAGGTGTCGGGCAAATCGCTGCAAGTAAGCAGAAAATAAGACTAGCTAAAATAAAATAAATAAATAAATTTAGAAGCCACCCACCTGGTCCAGCCCCAAGGGTAGAGTAAGTAGTTGCCATAGGAATGTATGGTCAGATACATAATGCCACGATCCGCCAGCGAGTGCATCAGGTCACGCACCACAATTGTCTCCGGCTCGGAGAAGGCTTTGGGACCGGCAAATGTGTCCATGCAGGGATTCGACGAGGCGCCCTCTTCGTTCCAATGGAAATCGAAGTTACGATTGGGATCGGCGCCATAGCAGGTCTGGCCCAGAAACTTGTACGGCTGGCGTGTCTTGCGGAAGATGCGCGCATAGGTGCCCGTCTGGGTGTGCTCATAGCCATCGGGATTAACCACTGGCAGAATGACCCAGTCGTAATCCAGCAGCAGATCAGCGTTCGTCTCAAACTGTTCCACCAGCTGATCGATCACGTACAGCACAGCCGCCGGCGAGATCCATTCGCGAGCATGGAAGCCACCGTCCATGAAGACGACCTTCTTGTTGGCCCGACCATCGCCGTTGGTGATGGTGATGGTCTTCATCTGCCGCTTCTCATACGACCAGCCGACGGTCTTGAGGAACACTCGCGTCGGATAGCGATCGGCCAGATCTTCAATGTAGTTGTTGATCTCCTCGTGCGTATAATAGCGCTCCGTGCTGAGGCGACCTTTGCCCGTGATGGGCGACAGGCGTCGCTGCAGCTGCCGCTGGGCGAACTCCGTGGCAATGGTCTCGCCCAGATTGGCGTTGAGCAGGCGATGGGTCAACAAGTCTTCACCCAGCAGCGTCTCGAAACGGGGCAGCTGCTCGGGACTGACAATCACACGAGAAGCTTGTCCGGCCTGGCGACGCAGGCTGAGGAAATCGTAGCCTTCGTGGCTCAAACCGTGCAGGAGTTGCGCCTGTGCATTTGTGCTGGGCGTGACTTCGTAGATGCGATAGCTGCAAGTGGCAAGGGTTCAGGATCAGACTTATTCAAACCACAGAAGATCCTTAGGTGACTCACCCCTCATAGCTTTGTTCGGCGGCGACGAGCGCCAAGCTCAATAGCAGTGTCAAAAGGCCCAAACGTGACATGGTTACACGCAGCCCGGACTAAAGACACGCGTGGCCAAAGTCAGCCACTTAAATAGCCCAGCCATAATCTAATCTTATGCATTGATCTAAAACCTATAAAACACTGATTGCAAAATCAACACCTCGTCGGACATTAATCTATCTTTATTTATGACTGCGCCGGATAGCGTCTTATCACCTCCATGGCCATGGCACGCACACCCACCCAGCTCTCCGTCACGATGCCCTCGATGTGGGAAACCCACGGATCGAAGCCGAGAAAACCGCCCGCTGGCAGCTCCATTGTGATGGCCACCGTTGCATTGGCCACGCCCACAGCATAGTCCGTGGAATCGCCCGACGTGGGATACATCAAATGATAACCGCTGCCATAACTGTAAATGCCATTGGTGGCCTGAATGATCGCCATGGCGCCGGCGTCCGCCACGTCCATCATATCATTGTAGTTATCGGGCAGAGTGCTGGAGAGAAAATAAAATTTAGTGTGAGCTATAATTTATAATTAAGTTTAGCTAAAGGGTATTTCATTAAAAAAAAAAAAAAAAAAATTATATCCTAATTTCTTCATTAAATGTAAATCGAAGAAGCTATCGTCGATCCTATAAACAATACATGATTTGGATTAGCCAAGCTTTGTCGATTTCTCTCCTAACTAGTTCTTTAGTAAGTTATAAGTAAATATAGAGTAATCTATACATTCTCTTGATCAGCCAATTTGATATAGCCAAAGTCATCTGTCCATCAGCCTGTCTATTTCTTTCCAAAATGGTGCGTAGAATAAGTTTTAATTGTTTTTCAAAGTAAGACTCATTCTTAGCTTAGCTCTGACAAGAGTTGTGAACAGCTCATAAATCTTAAAGCTAAGCTTGCTTTGGCAATCATTAAACTCAGCCTGCCTTTGGTTTAATTTGTATACAAATCATGCTTAGTCTTCACCTGGTGTGTCCCCACGGCAGTAGAAAAAAGTTGCCATACGAGTGCAGCGACAGGTAAAAGGACAAACGGTCGCTGTAGTGCAACAGGATGTCGCGTACCACCTGCGATTCGGGCTGATCGAAAGCGTGCTCGCCGCGATATGTTTCGTTCGAGGGATCCGGCGAGGAGCCAGCGTCGTGGCCCCACTCGTAGCCAAAGTTGCGATTCAGATCGGTGCCAATTTCCTCGGGATCCCACGTGGGCATGCGAGTCTTGCGCCAGTAGCGCGAATCCGTGTGAGTGAACTCGTAGCCATCGGCATTCACCACGGGCATGATCACCCAATCGTAATCGCTGAGCAGCTCCGCATTCTCCTCGTAGTTGTCCAGCAGCTGCTGAATGATGAAGAGTGCGAACGAGGGCGCAATCCATTCGCGAGCGTGCATTGTGGCATCGATGAAGATCACGGGCTTATTCCGGCGTCCATCGCCATTGGTAATGGTCAGCAGCTTGAGGGCGCGACCCTCATAGCTCCTGCCGAACTGTTTGACCCACGCACGCTGCGGATAACGCTGCGGCAGACTGTCCAGATACTCATTGATTTCGGCGTGCGTGTAAAATCCTCCAAGGACATCGAGCAGCGGCAACGTGAAACGCGCCTTGCTGCGTTCATTCTCGGCTCGTTGTGCCTGCACCAGCAGCGACAAGTCATCCAAGAGCAGCTCATGTTCCATCGATAGCGTCTCCAGTTGCTTCAGCAGACCATCCACTTGACTGGGCGCCACCAGCACCCGCAATCCGGTCTCGTTGTGGCTGCGACTGCCGCCTAGAAAATCCCATTGGGGCTTTGCCAATTGGCGCAGTTGCTGCAACTGGCGCTCGTCGCTTGGCCTCAGCTCAAACACCTTGTAATCCTTGTAGTCCTGCCGGGCCCACAGGCAGCCCAACTGCAACAGCAGCAGCAACAGCAGCGTCAGCAATCCCAAGCGTGTGAATGAAGTCATTTGTGGCCAAGTTCTAACTAGACTAAAGCCCAAAAGTTTCGATATCAATGCCCATGGCTAGCCACTTATCGTCGAATTCTAATTGGAGCTGCTGCCGACTTGGGTTACGATACCAATAAGAACATTTATCGTTTTGAACTAGACGCTTCTGTTTATGGCATAGAGTAAAAACCGAAAAAGAAACACCAATCAATTCAGGGAGGAATAACTAAAGCTAAGGAACTAGTTCTTTAAAGACAAAAAGAAACTAAATTAGACTATTAAAAAATAAAGATAGATAAAAGCTAAGTTACTTTAACGACCCCCTCTCATCAAGAGGGTAATATATATTTCTTAGTAAAAAATCAAGTTTATTTTATTGCTGCAACAGATATTTTTCAGCTGACTGATTCTTATAAACAATAAATATTATTTTTTATTTTTTTTTTTTATTTTTTTATATTAAAGATATATTAAAGTAATCAAAATCAGGCAGCATTTGTTTTATCTCACATAATATTCTTTAATGCCTAACAACGATGACACTAATTAGTTAAATTAACAATTATAAATTCAATTGCTTAAACGCTAAAAGACAGGGCACACTTAATACAGGCTAACGTGCCGGATGAACTCGACGAAGCCGGCGAAGGTCTCCTTGCAGACGTGTATGATGTCGAAGGAGGCCACATGGAATTCCTCACCGGGCAGCTCGAGCGTGTAGGACAAGGGTATGCCGAGGCTGCCATAGGCGAAGTCGTCCAGACTGCCAGATGCCTCGTACAGAATGGAGGCTGAGGTCCCGATGGTGTAGCGGGTGCCGCGATATTTGCCGATTTGGTTGGCGGCTCGCGAGGCCACCGAGCGCAAAGTTGCCACAGTTGGTGGCACTGTGTTTCTGTATTTTTTTTTTTTTTTTTTTTTTTTTTGTAGGGATGAAATGGGTGTGAAAATTAAAAAAAAAAATTGTATACACACACTGCCGACCAAAAATATTCGGTTTTAATTGCTTTTAGCAATTAATTGAAAAAGTAAATTGAATTTCCCTTTTAAGGGGCCCCAAGCCGGTGCCCGAGCTGAGCTCAGACCCGAAAAGAGCGTACACACCTCGCATAGCCGTAGGGATAAAAAATGAATTTGCCGAATGAGTGCACATCCAGGCTGAGCTTCACACGATGACGATTGAATTCCAGATAGCGGACCACAGCCGCCGTTTCCGGCTCCGAGTTGGGTGACGTCCCCGAATAGACCTCCGAGCAGAGCTGTTTTATGTGATTTTACAGAAAAGGTCAATGTCAGAACAAACCAAACAAACACGAATCTGAGCGAGATAGCAACAGGTTGCTTACGTTCTGACTGGCGCCCTGATAATTCCAATGGTTGCCAAAGTTACGATTAATGTCCACGCCGCTGCAGGAATGGCCCGAATAACGATGACGATTCTTGCGCCAGAAGCGATCCTAAAAAGAAAACAAAAATGTTCAGTCATGAAAAGTCAAGGCTATAACGAATTATCTATAAGTTTTCCATGGAAAGAGCTTATCTATTTCTTATAGCTAGCTTATCGCATAGCTGATAGCTGATAGCTGATAGCTGATAACTTGATAGCTTACGGAGGTGTGCGTGTACTCGTAGCCATCGGGATTGACCAGCGGCACCAGGAACACTTCCACATCGTTGAGCACTCGCTGGAAAGCGCGCAGATTGCTGAGCAGCTCGTAGGCCAAATAGAGCACAGTCTGTGTGGTAATCCATTCCCGACCGTGGGCAGCCGCCTGGATGTAGGCGACGCGACGCGGACGCACTCGCTGATTCAGCGAGATGGACAGTCCGGCGATGTGGCGACCCTCGTTGGAGCGGCCCAGCGACTCGTAGCGACAGAACTGCGGATAACGGGCCGCAAGTCCGCTCATAAAATTGAGAATCTCATGATAGCGCGGATAGTGCGAGAAGAAGCCGCGCGCCTGGCGACGCTGGCGATTGCGCGGACGCTCCGATTCGCAGTCTCCGCCCGGCTGGCACTCGTCCAAGTCATCCGCGTCGCCGTAGGTGCTGTTCGCCTCCAGCGATGCCATCAGATCCATCAGCGGCTGCGTCTGGTATTGAACGCCCAGCTGCGACAGACGCGACTCAAACTGCGGCTTCCGCTGCGGACCCACCGTCAGCACGGACATGTTGCGCGTCAGCAGCCAGAAGTCCACGTCCGTATCATTCGTCTGCAGATCGACCATATAACGGAAGGCGCTCTCGTCGCCATGCTGCACCGTGTACTTGGTGTAGCTGCATTTGAATAGAAGCAAAAATATTTGAATTAAATAAGAGTATTTAAAGTGCTAAAGTTAAATTAAACACAAACACTTCAATCAAAAAAGCTTTGAGGTCAAAGTGTTTTTTTAAAAGTATGTAAAAGGCAGAAGGAGGTATATAATCTTAATCAGCTCAACTGTCAACTTAGCCTATATGCCCTATATGTCTATATGAACTGAGATAACTAGGACTCTATAAAAGAGATATATAGCTATTGATTTCTTTGACAGTAATAATATTTTCTTATTCATTTTCTCCTCATAATCATTTTATATTAGCTTCTTAGAGAATCTCTTAGTCCAGCACATTCCAACTAATTCTTATTTATACATTTACCTAAAATTCATATATTATAATTTTTTTTATTAGCTTCTTAGAGTATTTCTTAGTCAGCTACTGAAGCATTCTGACTTAAACATTTATCCTATCATTCATATATTATAATCTTTTTTTATTAATTTCTTAGAGCATCTCTTAGTCCAGCACTTTACAACTAAAGCATTCTTACTTTTACCTGTATCCCACCATTCGCCTAGTTAATTATAAAAGCTCACTCCAAATAAATATGTTTAACAATGATATCATAGGCTTAAAAAGCAGCTTGTTGCCAAGTTCATAAAACTATGCAACAAACTTCTTTTGCTCAATTAATATTATGTATATATGTATATATACACAGCCTCTTAAAGAAACCGCACAAACAAGTTATTGTAGAACTTATTTTTTGGCCTTTTTGTAAACCAATTAACTTGAGCTCTCCTCAAATGTTGTGTGCACATTTTAAGTCTTAGCTAATCCCTATTATGTGCAATTGTCGCTTATTAATTGGCTGCCATAATAGAGATATCCAATTAAAAATACGTAAAAACCCAATAGCAATATGCAATATTCTCCACACACACACACACACCCATACACACACACACACATGTCTTGGTCTAATTGGACAAGAGAAATTAATTTGTGGCGCCCAAAAATGAGTTGTTGATTCACAAAAATTTATGCAGAACGCCTCGATCTCGTTGTCGATGTTGTTGTTGTTGTTATTGTTGTTGTTGTTGTTGTCGCCCGGCCAATTGGCGTTTTGCCACCTCGCAGTGAATCTGTGGCCAATTTATCATTTCACAAAATTCCACAACAAGATGAAGCAACAAGCTGGCTACAAAATATTGAAAATCTATGCATATTCATCATGCATGTTCGAAGGTGCTGGTGAGCTTGGGGGGGGGGGCGAGGCTGGGGGTGGGGGCGTCGTCGGAAACAGCTAGCAAAACAGAAGACAAAGACGAGGCTAATCACGTGTGGCAGTCAACGCGGCATACAATGAATGATATATAATTTAATTAAACGCCCGCCAAAGTCTCACTGCATAAAACAAAATGAAATAATCATAAAAAAATATACAGCGGGGGGGCGCCGAAAAAAAAACATAGCTAACTAATTTTTTCATTTTTACATAAAGCAACTGTTTACACGGTCTTATGTCTTAATTAAATCTTGGCTGTTGCTGTAATTTCCCTTTAATTAAAAAGCAAATGAAGCGCTATTGTTGGATGCTGTTGATTTCAATCAGTTGCAGCGAGCGGCCTTGTCAAAATTATATATCTCTGCATATTAAGCATCTATTTTTGAACAACCAAAAACTTCAAACGTTTTGTGTCGAAACAACAACAGCAACAACAACAACAACCTGCCCCCAAACACAGTGCCGATCACAAAGCAACGGAAGGAAGCAAACATTTTGCGTGCTAATTAAATATCAAGTTGTAGTTTTGCGCTCGTTTTCATTTTCCATTATGATCTTCCATACGGCACTGACCACAACCAATTCACAGTTGTTGTTTCGCATCCAGCGCTCATACGCCCCGTGCGCCCGCTAACACCCACAAGCTACGAATCTGTGCTGGACGCGTGTCGTGTTTTCTTTTTGTTTAGATGCGTGACACGAAATTTAATTGTTTGTGTATGTAAAACTTACTTAATATATATAAATATGTGTGACTAAATAAAAAACAAACCTATATCAGTATAGCTAAATATTGCATATGAAACAAACTAAATGTAGAACAATAATAATATATACAATAATAATAAATAAATTATAAGCTGTCTAAGTACTCACACTACTAAAAACTAAGAATCCGGGTTGGAATACCAGTCTTCAAAGTATGACTGAAGAGTTTGTCTTAGCTCAAGGTTAAAAAGCTGACCCGACAGATATTTCAAAATTGATAGGTTGATAGCTCATTTGATATATATAAATAACTATACAAGATTAACCGAAACGCGTTCATCTCTACCACAAGCGATCGATCAGTTTAGACAGCGTGCCATTTTCGGACAAGTTGGGCAAACATTTGCATTTCGATCGCTTTTGGCATTTAACTTTGGCTGCTGTGTCATCGCCAGATCGTCAAACCAAACAAACAGATTCAGCCACAGCTCTGCCTCTTTCCAAATGGGCGTGGCTTGGTGTTTGTTTTATAAGTACGCCCGAACTGGCCAGCGAGTCTGGCAGCGTCAGTGCTAATGTTAATGACAGCGTCTAATCACTGGCATTGACACTTCTACACACACATACAAAAGGTTTATATATAGCCATATGTCTGCCAAGTAATTAGTGGTCAAAAGAGCTCCTAAGCCACGTGGCTTAAGGAATTTTAGTTGTCAAGCCACATTAGAAAAAGTATTTAAAACATGACAAACTTAAGCACTTGCGATCTGTTGCTTTAAATGCCCTTACAAACAAACATTAATTGTTTTCAAGCTCAAGCTAATTTTTTCCTTTCTGACAAGATGATTTAAAGAACCCAAGTAAATTTGACTTATAAATGTATCTTAAGAAACAAAAATATTTGTCTAACAAGAGCTTTCTTTTGCTGCTGGTGGAAAGTTTAATTCATAGTAGTCTATATATGTATATACTAAAGAACTTTTTTTTTATATTATTATTTTACACTTGAAAAACATGTCAACCAAATTTCTAGTTCTACAAAATATAACTATTATCTTTGCAAAAGCAAAAATTTAAATTCCAGCAGAAGACAAAATTTAAGTGGAGTTCTTAAGTTAAGATCATAAAAAACGAAACATGCCTGGAAGACTAAAAAAGTTTGGCATTAAATTGTATCGCAGTTCGCTGCTCGGATCCGTTATGGCCATACCCTATCTGACGTTCAAGTCCCAAATTGACAAACTGTCCACATTCGATATATGGCTGATGTACATCTGCGTAGCGCTGGGCACTATAAATTGTATGGAGCATCAGCTATATCGACGATAGCCGATCTGAGGGCAGGCTCTGGTAAGTACGTGGCTGCTTTTTAAGTAAAAGCCTAAACCAGTTTAACAACCAGCCGGCAATCTGTTTAATTTGACTTAAATTTTAATTAAAATTTAAATTTTAAACGACAAAAAGAGAAGAGAAAATAAATAAATAATTGCTTAAGCTCTTATGCGGTGAGCCAGAGCCGCCTGATTGATGTGCTTAAAATTTTGAAATATTTGTAAATTTATATGTATGTATATGAAATGTACTATTTATAACTATTGTGTTAATTACCCCTCATAGCCGGCCAGATTGTTGGAGCACGCCAGCCCGACGAGACAAAGCAGCAAACTGCACACGACTTTAAAAAACATTTTGCACTCGGAACAGCTGTTCGTATTGCTAACGCTATTGTTATTGTTATTGTTGTTGTTATTGTTTTTTACTTTTAATTATGTATTAAAATATGCAGCGGAGCAGCGAATGAAGCATGGATACACTTGCTTTTCTTTATGCACACAACAATTAAAATATTTTTTTTTTGCACGTTGCACTTCAACAAAAAACAAACTTATGTAATAAATGGCAACATCTGCTGAGGAGCTAAGCTGAAGACCCGATTCGTGTGTTTCATCTGCGGTGCGGCCAAAGACTGTCGACCGATTCGAAACGCGGCTCAGAAAGAAGACGTTGCCAAAGCCACCAAAAACCCGAATAAAAAATTATGTTTTCGTATCGTTTATATGTGTCTGTCTTTATTTTATATATTTTTTTTTTTATTTAGGAAAGTGAGTGTCAAGGTCAGTCGAGCTGGCGCGGTCCAGTCCAGCTCCAATGAGTTGTGGCGAAGACACAAAAAAAAAAAAAAACACAACTCGGATTTTGTGGGCGATTGTAAACGCGTCACGAGACAAAATGCGGAAAGCGTTTTTTTTTTGCCACGGCACGCGTCGATTTTTTATGAGCACGATTAGAATTTGCTTAGCTTCTTTCTAATTAATTATTTTTGCATAATTTATGCCAGTTGCTAAGAAGCTTAAATTGTTGTTTCTTCTTTTTTTCAAATGAAATTTAATGAATTTTTTATTTTCTTTAAGATTGTTTTTTTTTTCGGAAACTTGTTTGGATAATTTGATCACTTTGTGATCTGGACACAATTCTTTTTTGGGTCTAGTTCAGACTTTTGGCTTTATTTCATGCGTTTTGCATCCGCGTGTCGCGACTCTTGAAGTGATTCTGAAGCCGTTACTTGTTTATTTACTGGTTTTTATAGGGGAACTTGAATTGTCCGACTGCCTCTGTGTGGTTTATCTGTTTGTGTGTTTGTGTTGTGCTTTGGGCCAACTGTGCGCTTTGTCTTCCTAATGTCACGGTCTGACACGGCCGCCGGGCATTTAATGAGGGGCAAATCTGCGATTCCTGTTCTAAATGAAATCGATTTGAAAGTTTTACGAAAATCAAATCACAAGATGAGCTAATTCAGCTATCCAGTCACAAAATTCGAGCAACGAACTCAATTGATTTCAATTTGGCGTGCAAGGTCAATCTGTCCAGTTGGCCGGAAGCGATATTACCACTCTAAACACACTCGTTGGTCCATTACAGTTACCAGCCAAAAAGCCGAAGAAGTCGAAGTAGCCGAAGAAGCATCGCTTTGAAAGGCATTTGATGAGCCCATTAAAAAACCCGTAGATAATCAGCAGACGAATTAAAAACATGCGTGGTTCGAGTTCATTAAAACATTAAGTGTTTCGGCAGATAGATCTGTAAATGGCCCACAGTCATGGCTAACAGAAGCCATTCACAAGCCATCGAAACGCCACTTATCAAAAAATATACAGATGATGATCCGTGCTCTATGTCGATCAATACTACGTATTAGTTTTTTTTTTTTTTGTTGGTAGTATTATTAAATGTTTTCGGTTTGCTTTTGTGCGTAATTATGACACTTGACTGTCGCTTGGGGCACTTCCGCTTGATCAGCGATACATTTTCATTGATCTGATCTTCGAAGATCAATAGCTATAAACGTAGGAGACTTCGAGGCACTCGTTCTGCAAACTATTTAAAATCGAAACAAAACAAAAAAATAGATACCAATTTTATATTTCCGGTGCAACAAAAGAACGTGTTAGTTAAAAAATTTGCATTTTAAATTTTTTTTTACCATCCATTTGGTTTAATAGTTTGGCGGCTGTTTTAATTTGCAGACTCGTTTTAGGTTCTAAATCATCTTGGGCAGCTTAATGGATTCTTGCCTCAAAAGCTCAGGGCATTCAACTTTTCCTCTTGACCGCATAAACTGAACAAAAGTTCCCCGACACACATAATTATTACCTAATAATCACATTATCTTACAATACAATATAAATATATATATATATATATATAGATCTATATATCATATCGCTCAAGGCATGCTCTAAACTGGTTATCAATACCCTGTAAACAACTTAAATTGGTTAAGCCAAATGAACGGGCGAAGAATTCGCTTTTAAGCAGCTTTTTATACCAATCTTACTTTTGTCAAAAATAAATATATGTATATAGATTGGTTTAAAGGGAGTGTAAGAAATTAAATGAAATGTTTTGGAAAGTTTAAAGTTTACGTAGACTTTAGTTGTTAATTTAAATGCAGGGTACCTTTTAGTCACAATCTCTGTGACAAAGTATTTTAGTTTGTTTTCTCGTTGTTTGTTTTGGTCTTTGTCAACGCCCCAATAAGCATATGAAAAGCCCTCAAGCTTCGCTTTGCGACCTTAACCATGAAAATAATCTTCATGCACTCGCACTAACGTTGACTACTAACTCAATTTTGAAGACATTTGTCAGATAAATGTATAATAACATATATATAAACTTAATATGGACTTTACACAAAAAAATTGTGTTTCTTGATTAAAATTGATTTATTTCTTAAACCATTACAAAAATATATTCGCTGTAAGAATCTGTTAATTTGAATAGAGTAAATGCTTTAAATTTATAAAAATAAAAAAAAATTGCCATTAACCAAATGTAATTTGACTTAAATTTGGCATAATTATACGCAATACAAATAATTATATGTTCATTACATTCCATTATTTATTTATTTATTTTTTAATTGTTTGTAAATTTGGATTTTAAAGTCCAACAACTTTGCCAAAATTAAGCCGATTTTCGTGTTTGATACAATTTTTTTTATAGTTGGTACTTTTCTATTTAATTCTACATCTCAAGTTTCGTAATTTTTTGTTTTATAGTTTCTTTGATTTTTTTTTTTTTTAAACATATATCATGTAAATTTAAAAATTTTCATTTTTAATTTATCAAAATTAGTATAAAAATAAACTCTAAATGTATTTGTGAAACTGCAATTTTGTTTTCAAAAATCAAGCGAAAAACTGGAAAAATAATTTGACTTGCAAAGTGAACAAAACCAAAACTAAACCAATTTCCATGTTTTTTACCATTATCTTGATTCTTTAGTAAGAAAGTTCAGCTTCATTCATTCGCATATAAATCTTTACTACTTTCTGTCTCTCTTTCTCTCGCTCTGTCTCTCTCTTTTTCACGCACATTCTCTCTCTGTCTCTTTCTATCTACCCCTATATCATTTCTATGTTTCTTCCTCTCAAAACTTTATTGCCTTACTTTATTCGTCGTCCCCCAAGAAGAGTCGCATTTTCATGTGATTTTTTTTGATTTCACGAAATTGCCATTTTTGCTTTTACACTGATCGATTCCTAGAGAATTGTCCGCATACTCGACTTGCAGCTAACGGCTATAAAAACCAGCAGCATGCAAATCGATTAAAGTGCAGAAAGGGCCGTCGCCTTGGGTAGTACAAACCATATTTGTTCAGTTTGTGTGGATCACTTGGAGTTGGCACATCGGGGAACGTGAACAAGCCAAGTAATGGTGAGTGTGAGTGGAAAGGAAGATAAAAGAAGAGAGAAAAGTGACAAGAAAATCTATAAACAGTTTCATGCACAGCATTTGATGACGTCGCTGCAGTTATTGGTGCTGTTCTTATCAGTCAATTGGCAAATGGAGGCAGTTATTTATAACGACTATGATGACGTTGAATTGTTTGATGGACTATACCGTAAAGAGGAGTCAAATGACGCGTGTGTGGGCCAAAAGGAAATTGCCAACTGGATCAACGATCAGGTGATAAAGAACTCGCAGCTAACGAGCTTCAATCAGCAACTGGGCAAATTGTTGTATGCCATAAATACGAAACGACCCGAAGAGATTGGGGACGAGCATTGTTGCTTCTACGAGAAGAACACCATGGACAAGATAATGGCGGATGTAACGGCGCTTTCGGCGGGCAGCGCGGTTAGCACGCCGCTGGTGGCCAGTGGTGATATAGGCAAAGATCTGGACAAGATTTTGGAACGCATGAAATTGTTTGTGGACAAGGAGTCGAAAAGCTGCTGCGATCTAATAACAGACCAGCTCAATGAACTGAAAGCTGAGACGACAAAAGAGTTGGATGCCATAAAGCTGAATATAAAATCGAAGAAAATTGAAGACTCAGGCGCCAAAGATAAGCTCAAGGCCCAGCAGAGTGAGCTGGAAATAAAGCTAAGGGATTTGACGCTGCGCATCGATGCGCTGGAGCGCATGCAGAAGGAGGACAGAGAGGCGGCGGCAAAGTGTTGCAAGGATCTCAATGAGCGCATAGACGTGCTGAAATTGCAACTGGAACAAGCCCAGCTGGCGACCGATGCCAGGGCCAAGCAATTGGAGCAACAGCTCAAAGAACTGACAAACAAACAAGGAGCACATCAGAAAGCAATACAAGATCTGCAAAAGGACACAGAACAGCGTGTGGCAATAATTAACGATACCCTAGCATTGTGCGAAATGGGCTGCGATATAAAACCAGGAGGCAGCACAGGAAATACAACAAATAGCGCAGAAGCCGAACTGAAGGAAAGATTGGCCAAATTGGAGCACTTAGTTGTGGAACTCGCCGATCAGCTGGCGCAACTGCACAGCCTAAGTGAAAGCTTGGCTCAATGCCGAAAGTTTAAGGACACTATTGAGGAGATGAATGCGTTGATTCAGAAATTACAAGCACAACTCGATGCAAATGTCGCTGCTCAGCCAGATCCGAAGGCTTGTGCCCCAAATCCGGAGTTGCAGGAGGAAATCGAAAAGGCCAAAAACTGTTGTAGGAACGCGGAAAACTTGTCTACGAATTTGGCGACGCTGCAGTTGAATGTGGCACAAATGGGCCATAATTACAACAGCCATATTCTGAAGCTGGAGGCGCAAATCAAGGACTTGCAAGAGCGTCTGGATACGGCGATTGAAAAGCAAAAAGAAATGAGCACAATGACCACTCCCAAGCCGGAAGTTGTTATTGATCCAGAGATTGCCGAGCGCATTAAACGGATGCAGGCTGAACTCGATACAGTGTCGAAATATGTGGTGATAATCCAAAAGAAACTCGACGATAACGCTGAAAAATTAAGCGAACATAGGGATTTACTGGAGAAGAAAATTGGAGAGCTCGAGGACGTGTTGGCCGATCGCCAGCTGGCGGGCGAAGCATTTGAAAAGGATGTCGAGAAACGCCTCAAGTCTCTGGAGGCCTTAATAATCGAGGCCACCAACAAGCCCAAGCCGGACGACAATCTCGCGGAGCGTTTGGCGAGCATGGAAAAAGAATTCGAATCGCTGCGCAAGGATACAGACAGGATATTGAATCAGCAGGAGCGTATCAGTGAGCTGGAAAAACACGTTCAACAACTGCTCGAGAGACTGGCCGCAAACGAGGATCGAATGAAGGAATGCACTGACAAATGTGACAGCTTTGATAAGCTGGACGATCTAATCGATCGCATCGAGGACATGGAGAAAGTTGCCGGCATTACAAGTGCAGTAGATGATTCACTCCGAAGAACCCCAGCAAAATCCACGACAAAGCGAGGTCCATGGATGAAGGCAAAGAGTACAACCAAAATTGTGGGTTTTATTGGCAGCGTTGACAAGCCAATACCGATAAATAGAGGATATAAAAAATATTAAACAGAAATTATTCTTCCACAATCTTCATTTAAATTATTTGTTTTAGTAATCATGCTAAAAACCTAAAACATAATTTCGCATTATTAAAATATTGGAAATTTCAAAAATGTTATTTATTAATTTTCTAGAGCATTTAAAGGTGTATCCTATCTTATATCCTTATCTTATAATATAAGTCAGCTTTCTATGTAAACTGAACGTTAACCAACACTGCCGCTTGGCACTAGGTTAAATAATACAGCATAATTTGTTAACTGCCTGTCATATCTACGTGTAATCATAATCAACATAACTTTATGCAGCCAGCGGCAACTATGTCAAATTTGCCGAACAAAGTTAAATTGCCCTGCCATATAAAATGCATAAATATGCAAGGAAACCAAAATGTTCGTCCTGCAAACCGAGTCCTGACAATGTTCGTTTTGGCATAATTGCTGGAATTTCGTTAATTTGTAGCCAGTTTTATTTCCACAACCCAAACAATTTTTTTACATCAGCTCAAAGAGACAAACGACAATGGGGCACATTTAAGCCAGACTTTTTAGTTTGCCGTTCCGCTGTTGTAGCCCCTTTTATTTTGGCCAACATGCTAATGACATAATGTGCATACTTCAGAAACGCCCCCGTAACAGGACCAACTGACTGCCAAACTGGGCCTTTGCGTGTCGCTGCCATGTTGAAGCAACAAAAACAAAACAAAAAGGGAATAAGTTTATGTCAGATGGTAAGTTCAAGACTCAGAGATAACCTACACGTAGTGTTACAGGAAGGCATAGAACATATTTATGTACAGCTACGAATTGTTTCTTGCGAAAAATATAAAATATATAAAAGGTAAAGTATCTCGAAAAATAAACTTAAACTTAAAATACTAAAAGATATAAAGCATCATTTATTTAATATATCTGCTGTAAAGATTTGATTAACGTACAATGAAATTTTTAAATGCACACAAAACTAAACACAAACCAGTTTTACAGGGTATATTAACGTATTATGTAGTTACAAGCATAGCGAGACGTGAATATATGGCCGTCACTGTGTCAGGAAGTTGACTAAAAGACCGTTAAATGAAAATCAACACGAACCCTATTTCTGTATAAATCAACTGGTTGCGCTCCGGGGCGATGTTCCACTAACTGCATTCATATGTATGAATGTAAATACATTGTATATATATATATATATATATATATATATATGTAACATGCATACACATGTCTGCTCCGACTTTTGACATTTGCGTTGACATGACGTTTGTCGGGCACCAAGTTACACTGTACTACAACATACAGATAAGAAGCGAATTAAAGCAGTTATAAAAAATAATTAATAATTTAAAATAAATATGCAGCTGTAAATATTCATTTTTAATCATTTTGAAACACTATCAGAAACCGATCTGCAGTTTAAATCTGTTTGAATTTAACGGAAAATGTTTTAAGCGCCTGTTTCACATTTCACTGTTCCGATAACAATATATTCCATAACAGAGAGAACAGTGCTAAAGCTCGATTAATATCGAAATTAAAATCGAGTTTTTCTTACCTGCTGTTAAGCTGAACTTTTTCTGTTTGGTTTTATGTTGCACAGTGTTATTTAGAGGCAATCTCCAAAATGAATATTTCTCTTGCATAGATTGCTTAAAGCCCTGCTCTATGGACTGCTACAACTGCTCCGTTTCCGGGAACGGCACGCCAATGCTGAAGCGACTGTCGGCCGAGGTGCTTCCTTGTTTATTTGCATAGCACGTGCCTGCGCTTTTGGCCACCTTGGCTCCAAGCCCAAGTCGGCCTGACATTTAGCATATTTGCGTTTTGTGGCAGCCCGGCTACAGAGGCCCCCGGACAGCGGCAAATACAAATCCAATTCCGCATATTACAAGCTGCCGTGCTGCGCCCAACTTATTAAACGTTGTCGCTGTCCCAATTCCAGCCAAATGCGAACTCTTGCCATTGGCCGCCCACGCCTGTGCCACTTTGCCCGGCAAAGCCTTGCTCCCGGGCTTCTTTGGCTGCAAATGTTGATAAAAAGTCGGGCGAACAGACCGTTTGGGTCGCACAATGGCAGCCAGGCCCAAAGGGCTCGCACGTCTCGTCCTCGTCGAGCAGCTGCTGCAGGTGGAACGCCAGGTGAGCGACGTTTTGGAGATTTCTACTCGCAGCAGGCCTTTCAGCTGCCAGCTGAAATGAGCCTCGGGGAAATAAAATGATTTCATTTAGTGTTCGATTTACAGTTTGCTGTGTATATAGAATTTAAAATTTGTAGTGACAATTTAATTTTTTTTTTTTTTGCTTACTTTTCTCAACTGTTTGTCTGCCGTCTATTTAAAATTAAAATGCAAACCGCAAACTCAAATGCAATGACAAAACGCGCCAAGAAGGCGAAGGCGCGCTCCGCCCCGAAGGTGTCGCCGATCACGGTTACGGCGCTGGCGACGCAGACGGCTCGCCGCATGGTCATTCCACGTCCGGATGTGCTGCACACATATCTGGACTACAACCAGATTAATCAGTATTTAGAGTACATTGTGCACAGATATCCCAACTTCGTTAAGCTCTATACGCTGGGCGTTACGACTGAGAAGCGCGAGGTGCGCGCTATCGAAATCAATTGGATGAACGCTGACAATATCGAGCTGCCGTCCATGCTGCGCCTGCAGGCGACTAAGCAGGCGGAGTTCCACAAAAGCAGCGGCTCCAAGGGTCCCATGGTGCTGCCGGGCGACAAGAGCCGCAACATCATCTTCATTGAGGCTGGCACACATGCGCGCGAATGGATCACGGTCAGCACCAGTCTCAACTGTATCTATCAGCTGACCGAACGATATACGCGCAACATTGAAGTGCTGCGCAATCTGCGCTTCATCATTGTGCCGCTGGTCAATCCCGATGGTTACGAATACTCCCGCACCAAGGTAGGCCCAACTCTGTTCCGGTTGCTGCTGCTGCTTCCACTTACCCCCTTGTCCTATCCCCTCATGCTCCATCCAGAATCGCAGCTGGCGCAAGAATCGACGTCCGCACAAGGGCTCCAAAATTGTGGGCACCGATTGCAATCGCAACTACGACATCTTCTGGGAATGCGGCCCCACGAAAACCAATCGCAACACGTACAAGGGCGAGCGACCCTTCTCCGAGCCGGAGACGCGTGCGATGCGCAACATTCTTGACTGTGTGGCGCCCAATTTGCTGTTCTTTCTGTCGCTGCACTCGTACGGCCAGAGCATCATGTATCCATGGGGCTATTGCCGGGAGGCGCCGTACCATTGGCGCGAGCTGCACACGCTGGCCACCACCGGACGCAGCGCCATCAAGACGTACAACGGTCGCGAGTATCGAACGGGCAGCATTAGCTGCCTGACCAAACGCACCATCGCCGGCAGCGTTGTGGACTATGTATACGGTGTTTTAAAGGCGCCGCTGGCTCTGGTCATGGAACTGCCGTCACGTGAGCTGGGCTTCCAGCCGCCTGTGGAGATGATCAGTCAAATAGGCCACGAGAGTTGGTTCGGCATTCGGGAGATGTGTAAGAATGCGTTCGATCTGCGCCAGCGTATCCGGCGTGACGAGGAGCCAATGGCGCCCAAGCCGCCGCCGCCACGCAACAATTCCGGCGGCGGCGATAGCCCATCCAATGTTAGCAGCAGTGTGGAGAAGAAAAAAAAGTCGCCGCAAAAGAAGAAAATAAAGAAACGCTCCAAACGCTCGTTGTTAACCCAACATGCCGAAATTCTTGAGATGCAGAAACGTCACTTGGACAATAGTTTCGTATCACGACGGGCTTTGACAGCGCCACAAAGAGCAAGCGGACAGGGTGATGGGCCCTCCTAGCTGACGTCCCATTTGGTTTGTGTATTCAGTGTATGTCCAATATATTATATATATATACTATATACTTATATATAAACGACATGGGCTTGGTCCCAAAATTTATTTTGCTTGGGCTTTTTAATTTTGTATCCGATTGCTCTCCATTGTAGTGGGCATAACATGATTTTGTACATTATCGTTATGTTTCTGTTTTCTTTTTAAAATCAAATGAGGAATTCGCGCAATTATTTTGATTGCTGGCTATGTGGTGTTTCGTGTGCGTGCTGTGTTTATATGTGTGCTGATGTGTTTGTGTTTGTGTATGATCCCTTAAATACTAGTACAACAGGGCCGAGCATTGTGACATTCACTTGGGCTGGAACAGCGGGAGACGCGGTGCAGCATATTTCTGGCGCAGCTTTTCATATACCTTGCGATCCTGTCAGGTCAAAAAGAATGGTACATTATAGATCGTTAAAAGAGGTGAGTGGTTTAAGTTTGGTTTACCTGCTCGCTGACCGAAGGACGCAGCTGTTTAAGAGCTTCCTTAAAATGAATTTTGCGTACGCACAAATCGTCAGTTTTGGTGTTGCCCTCGTTGAGCGATTCACGCAACGAATACATAGAAGCCTGTTTAACCAGACCGGCCAAATCGGCGCCAGTATAGCCCTGAGTTTGCGAGGCCAGTTCCTGCAGGCAAACATCTTCAGCCAGCACTGGACGTTTACCATCCTATTTTATAATAATAAAAAAATAGTATTAGTATATGGATTGACAAATGCTTTAAGATTATAGCGACCTTGGTAGTAGCTTTGAGTATGTCCACACGCTCCTGTTCATCCGGCAGTCCCACATACAAAATAGTGTCCAGGCGACCCGGACGCAATATGGCCGGATCAATAATGTCCGGTCGATTAGTGGCAGCCAGTATATAGACGCCCTTGCGCTCCTCAACGCCATCCATTTCGGTCAGCAGCTGGTTGACAATGCGTGTGCCTGAATTGTTGCCGTCTCCACCATTCGAGCGCTTGGGGCACAGCGAATCGAACTCATCGAAAAAGATGACACAGGGCGCCGAATTTCTGGCGCGCTGGAAGCATGCACGAACGGCACGCTCGCTCTCGCCCACATACTAAAAACAGAAAACATTAAAGTTAATATGAAAATATTATTTATATGCAGTTTACCATATTCATCAGCTCAGGTCCTTTAACGGATATAAAGTTGATGCCCGCCTCGTTGGCAATGGCCTTGGCCAGCAGCGTCTTGCCACAGCCCGGCGGACCGCAGAGCAGCACGCCTGACGGTGCCTCCAGGCCCAGGCGTGCCAGCATATCGGGATATTTGACAGGTGCCAGCACGGCGAGCTTCAGCTCCTCACGTATGTCATGCAGTGAGCCAATATCATCCCAGTTGGTGTCCGGTACGGTGATGAAGCCTTCGCGTTTCGCCGACGGCTGCATCAGTTTAATGGCGGCCGTAAAATCACTTAAAGTAAGACAGAAATTCGGGTCGACAAATTCCTCGGGCGGATTGTCCAGGAAATTTGTTAATTCAGCCAATGTGGGCTCGTAGATCTCATCGTCTGGATTTGTCGGTTTGGCAGCGGCCTCCGGTTGCTTTACGGGCTCTTCGTCAGTTTTTGTTGCATCCTTTTTGACAACCTCTCTTTCGTCCACATCCATTTCCATGGGTGCCTCCTTTTCATTTGCCTTTTCGCCATTAGTTTTATCTGGCTTCTCCGTATCCATGTCCGAGTTTGGCTTATCCACAGCGGGCTGTTCATCCTGCTTGCCATCGCCGGGCTCGTCGTCGTCCAGTGTGACTGTGGTCATATTCATTTCACTTGCCGCGTGCAACTCACGGAACTTTACCATCGAACGACGCTTGACAGCGACGGTTGCGGCACGCGAGACCAGGGCCAACAAATCGGCGCCTACATAGCCCGGCGTCAATTCGGCAATCTTATCGAAGTTGAGCTTGGGATCAAGCGATAAGCCATCGCACTGAATCCGCAGTATTTCACGGCGCTCCTTGCGCGAGGGAATGTGTATGGCAATTTCATGATCGAAGCGTCCGATGCGACGTAGACCCGGATCGAGTGTGTCCGGGCGTGTGGTGGCCGCAATGACCACCACAGATTGGCCAAATTCGGTGGCCTTCAACTGATCCAAGCTGGTTATCAGCTGCGAAACAATGCGACGCTCCATATCCTTAGAAGCATACTGACGATTGCCGGCAATGGCATCGATTTCGTCAATAAAAAGCACACACGGCGAATTGTCAATCGCATGCTCGAAAACGTCACGAATACGCTCCTCCGATTCGCCAGAAATGCCGCCAATTAACTCGGTGGCAGGCACCTCCAGCAGGGGCGTCTTCAATTGCTACATAAGAAAAGCAATATTGGTATTTACTTCTGATTAATAATAATTAGTTCAGCTACTTACGCCAGCAATGGCGCGTGCCAAGTAGGTTTTGCCACACCCCGGAGGACCGTGCAACAGAAGGCCACGCGAGGGCAACAAGCCAAGTTGAAAATAGAATTCTGGTGACTTGATATGAATGAGCATTTCGCACAGCTCTTTAAGTGTTCCATCCATGCCACCAATATCACGAAAGCTCTCTTGAATGCGTGTCGTCTCCCATTCCTTTTTGTATTTGCGCGGACGCATCTGGCCGCGTTCGTAAAAGTCCCGCTGTTGCTGAAATTGCTGCGGATGTGAAAACGGATGCTCCTTGCTGGGTCCACCATCGTTGTTGCCCTTGCCCAGGGCGGCTGATCCAGCAATAACTAAAGGAGGGCGATATAGAGATTACTACTAATTCAGCATACATTCTCCATGATTATACTCACACTTACTGGGCGTAACGCGACCCGTGGGCGGAGTGGGTACCTTCTCAATGCTGACCTCACGAGTGCCTACAAGCAATTTACAATTGACATTCGATTTAACTATTAATGCACATTTGAATGCTTAGTGCTTTCGCTTATTTGCTACTGCCTATAACATACCCTTTTTGGCCTGCACACCGGATGATGTTGATTTTGGTGATGCATCTAATGGACGTTTTAAGCCTTTGCCACCATTCGATGGACTTGGTGGACTGTCGTCGTTCTCATCACCACTGGAAATGTCGATGGGTTCGCTAGTGGGTTTTGTTTCGAGCACTTTGCGTGCTGGCTGATTGTTGTAAAGGCCTTGCATCATATTATTCATAATACGGTTGTTGGATGCGTCCGGTTCGTCTGATAAATAGTCTTCCTCGTCTTCGGAGCTGCTTGCCTTATCTAAGTTATAACTATCGGAAACAATGGAAAATGCTTGATGCACAAAATAGAAAAAATATATATATTACTTTGAAAAGTTGCAGGGTATAACAAATAGTAGGGTAACATTTCTCTATGCCCTACATATATAGTGCTCTGACCTCTGAACTTAGGTGCTGATACTGATTACGTACAGAAGATGTGGTGAATATTTTCTGGCATGTGTTGCGCATTTAATGCAAAAGTCGAAGTATCCGCAGTTAAGGTATTTTGCTTTAACACGCAGCCAAACTACGCTGACAAAAAAAAAAAAATAAACATGCTTCACGTTCGGGTCGTTCACGCCGGCTCTCAGCCTACCCCAAACACATTTCTAGTACATAGAGGACAATGCATTTGTTGTTACAACGCCTATAACATCATCGGCGCTATTGCGACATGCGCAGTAACACTTTTAATATTTACTTTCGGCTTTACCTTGATGCACAAGCTGTCTGAATGGTCCAAATTTGCGACGCGAATATTCGGGATATTTGCGCATCAACTCTTTGGTCATCTGCTTTACATCCAAATAGGTCTCGTCGATGTGCTCCTCCAGATACTGTAAGAATTATCAAAGCCGTGAACAGAAAATTACATTTACATTTGCAATCGTCTGTCAAAATCTAACCTTGCTTTCGGGGCTTTTTTGTGCAAACGATTTGCCGGCTGCTGATTTAGCAATAAATTTTGACAGCTAGTCGCATATGATCAATGTATGTTCAAATTACCTGCTTTACACGATTAGTTATCAAATGGTCGTGCAATAGTGGTTTCACTTTCTTCATATTCTGCGTGGACTAAATTAAATATGCTGAAATCCACACGAGAATTAATTCGCGTTAACCGCTAAAAATATGACGCCGACGCTCAACCAAATCGCAATCGCCATTCACGTCGCACGCCAAAAATCGATTATTGCAGTATTATTAGTGATGAGTGAAAACTTAAATACCAATAAGCTCTGAAAACAAATATTCTTATTGAGTATTTTAAGCACATTAACGGCACTATAAAAATTGCAATCAAATGAATTTATTAGTGTTGATAAATTTTAAATCAAAAATATCGTATACCATAACTATATATAAATCTTTTGGGACCTATGTTAGTAACGATATCGCTTTTTGAAATAGCTGCTCAGTGTGACCTTAAGCACAATAAAATTTAAATACTACTATCGACATTGATGCCGAGCTTAAAGCAGAGCGCCAAAATTTAAATTGACTTTTTACTTTACATTTTCATCTAAACAATTTGTTTAGTTTTCACAGTTGAATTTTGATTTATTGGATTTTGTGCGTTCAACAAAAAACTTTGTAACTTATGGACTAAATAACTTAAATAATGTTGTTGTACACGCTTATAATTACATAATAATGCATTAAATAGTCTTCAATAATACAACTAAACTGAGCGGAATGAGGAGTTAATCGACAACTAACCAAATACAGTACCATTTCATAGTACATTTCCAAACAGTTTGTTTGGTGTTAATCCAGTTTTGTCAATTAAATGATATTTACCTACGAGAAGGAAGGGCTTGCTGTGTATTGGAGTTGAGACTACCCGAAAGGCACAACGAGTGGTAAAAAGATAATACAGATACAGATACATGGTGCTGCAATAGGAAGAGTATTAGAATAAGTTTTTCATGTAAAAATTATCAGTCGGTGTGTGTGTTGTTTTTTCCGAAATGTTTTTGCTTTTTTCGTAGAACGACGAGAAACAAATATGATTTGTGATACGGCTGGAAGACTCGGTGGCAACAGCAACTGAATCAGAGCACTTTCTTCTCCGTCAACGGAGTGCGCAAATCACCAGCAATAACCCGAGCATATGGACTGGAGCTGCTATCAATTCCTGTATGCTTCAACTGTTGCGAAGCTGCGGCCGTCACTGCAGTAGGCGTGCCCAGGGGCAAAGCCTTAGCCGTTGACGCTGGCGGGACCTTAGTAGTTGAAGCTGGCTTAGTCATAGCCGTCGCCGCATTTGTGACAGTTGTGCGCAGATTGTTTATATTGGCGACCAGTGAATGGCTTGCTGAAATGAAGGTTGAACCCGCTATGGACGTTTCATTTGAACTGCCCGTAAGGTCTGCCCAAACGCGGTAGGTGAGCTCGGTGAGGTGTTCCTTGATCCGATAGATTTGTTGCAGCATCGAGTCGAACAGCGTGCCAGCCGTATCGAATTCATTGGGTATAATGCCGTCCACAGTGCTCTCAAAGTAACTAAACATGGGAAACCAGATGCGCGTGCGCGTCGAATCACTTTGCATTAGGGCCTGCAAATTATGGATGTTTAAACATTAGTTGGTTAGGACAAATAGAGCCGCTTGAAGACTTACCCGATTGTTGGCCAAAGTGTGATAGTAAAGGAAGAGACGCGACGTTATGTAGAACGCGACAAAGACATCGATGGAATAATGCTCGTGGGCAGCGAGTATGAAGAAGATGCCAAACATGTTCAACAACCACGTCATCGTGTGCAGAAAATACAAATTTCGCGGTGTATCTGCAAGCAAGCAAACCAAGCCAATTAATTCATTACAAGTTCATTATCTCTGTATATAAATAAAAATACGTACATTCGGTGATAAAAAAGTTGAGTAGCGTTAAGGCCACCGTATGCCCGCTGAACATATAATCGCCGCACGTGCGCACACCCTGTATGGACATGCCCAGGCCGCTCCAGATGCGATAGGCGCGCGTCATCCGTATGACGAGGGCACCAAACACATCCACGTTCGGATCATCGATGGCGAAATCCTTCTGATTGCACTGCAAATGTGTGCCGGGCACGCTCAGCGACGTGATCAGCATGGTGACGCAGCGCAGCAGGAAGACGGTGCCGGCCAGAGCGAAAAAGCGACGCAGCAGCACCATACGGTATTTGTGAAAGATGAGCACGATTAGCCAAACGGTGAAGAGCAGCGACCCGGTTATTTCGCACATATTAAAGGCCCAGGGTATGTGCGGCACATTGTCGAGGAAGATATCCGGTAACGGTGGATAGCGTTTCATATCGGGCACACGCTCATGCACAATCACCATGACGAACGAGGTGATCCAAGTGACCACAAAAGAGTAGCCTGCCAAAGAGAAGCGCAATTCAAAATATAGCTAACGGGGCTAAAGGGGCTAACGTAAACAAACAAGAAATTAAACCAAATTCGATACGGCGCATTTTGTTTACGCTCCCAATGTGTGTGTTTTGACATAATAAGCTCATTCGGCAGAAAAATAAACTGAGAACGATGCCGTCGACTGTTACCGACTGCGCCATGCTCTGTTTACATTGTAAAACCAACTTCAAAATTAATTGATTGTAATTATAAGGAAAAATATCGATTTCTGTCATTTGTGGGAAATTCGATATACGAAATTTGTGTAATTCCTTCACACTTGTAATTTTCAACTTTTTGTATATTTTTTTTAACAATCAGTAATATTCTTCTCGTCACATGTTTATTATAATAAATAAATAATAATATTCATTAAGACTTTAGCTTTTGTATATACTCTATTTTTACTTTGAAAAGGAGTACAAATAGTGTTATCTCTAAGCTTAAACAATATATGGGACGTGACTGTTATATTACAAAGTGTGCACATTATTTAGAGACGAATACGTAATATCAGCTGTTATATTGAATATAACAAACAAATTCGATCTTTAATGCCCTCTGAAATATTGATTTTAACAAAATTTGTACGCTGTTTTAATACCGGACTAATATTGTAAACTGTTATATTAAATATAACAAGAAATTAACTATGCACATTATTAAGTACATACGTCATAAGCTGTTAAACTAAATAGAACGTGCATATTCTTTAGTACCAGAGAGGTTATGTAAACTGTTATACTGAATATATCAAACCAAAACTGTATTATAAACAGCTTAAATGCAAATATTTCTAGCTAGAATTCACAATCCAATTACTTTACAAATTGAATAACAAAGTGATTAAACTCTCAATCAATTGTGATTGGAAAATATTAAAGAATTCGTGCACGCAAAGTTACACAAAAGCGCACAATAAAAATAAACCAACACATGCATAAAACAAACATAGAAAAATTGTTAGTGGGAATAGTAGTGGGAGTGAGAGAGAAATATATGCATGCATGCATACATATGTAATGCATGTGTGTTTAACCTCCAAATCAAAATAACAGAGGCGCGCGTCACTGGCGTAATAAAACTGTAACTAAATTTATAATTAAAGTGACGTATAACGCACACAGAGGTACACACATGTGTATGTGTGCGTATTGAACAGTATTAGTCCAATTGGGAAACTGATAAGACGTGGGAAAGCCAATAGGCTATGAATGAAATCAAGGTTATTTTTATCAAATTGGACACTCAACCGATAAGACCCATTGACCCGACTGGCCCAATCAGATGTACATATGCTCACCCAAGCTAATTGCGGTCTTGAAATATTCCGGAGCCACTGAACGTCTGTCCTTGCCACGCGCCGCGTCGCCGTCGGAGTTGCTGCTGGAGCCCTCCTGCACCGAGGGGCAGGGACAGGGCTCGGCGGCCAGGCTGATGGGCATAAAGGTGTTACAACGCGACGTTAACGGTGCCTGTGCCAAATGGCCCGTTATGTCCAGCATCAGTGGTGCCGACGAATCTACGGGAAACACCGGGAAACCATTTAGCTGATGCTGCTGCAACTGTTGCTGCTGCAGATGCTGCTGCTCCTCGTGCTTCCACTGTAGCTGCAGATGGAAAACGCTGAGCCAAAACTTCTTCAGCTCGCCAAATGTAAGTTTGTATCCCAGTTTCAGACGCATGTCGCGCACATCCTCCTCTGTGAGCGCCAGCAGTACCTGCCCGTCAATGGCCTCGCAGCGCAAACACTCGAGCAGATCCTCGGAGAAGCGCTCCAGCGCGCCCACCCATTGCTGGACCTCGTCCAGCTGCCAGTGCGCGATCTGCAGCAGGTCTGGCGCTGAATTCTGTGGTGCTGTGGTGTTCTGCTGGCTCGCTTGTACCGCGAAGAGCTTGTGCAGCTCGTTGAAGTGGACATCGGTTTGGGTGACGCCAGTTGTCTGTTTGGGCTTCGCCGGCGTCGTTTGCACCGCCTGCTGAGTCACGGACTGGCAAATTTCACCGTCAGCGTCGCACATTGTTAAAGCTTTCTTTTCCCTCTCTCGCTCACTCACACACTTTTTCGATATAATTTACTTTTTGGTTTTTTTTGTTTGTTAGAGATTCACCCGGATTATCAATAAATTATCAATAAATGTTGCTGGGTATTGTTTTGTTTGCGTTTTGGTGGCGCGAGTGCAGCATTTTAAGCGCAGGCTGCCTGTTTACTCTTTGGGCATCGGCAGCACATAATTTAACGTTTCAACATTCGTTGTTCAAAACACACACACACGTTCAATTTAGTTGCTCTCGAAATTCCAACGACTGCTTGTTTGTCTTTTTTTATTTGCTTGTTGTGCTGTTAATTAGTGTATTTTAATGTTATCGTTACTCTTATGGTGCTGTTAGCAGGTGTCAAGTGAGAACAAAGTTGCGCGCAGCCAACTTCACGCTGTCATGTAACATAGCACATGGTTTAGCAGTTTGTAGTGCGCGCCAATACCAAATTTTTAAATGTAGTAATGCGTGTGGCTTTTAAATTTGCATGAATATATTTGTTAGGGTTTTAACGCATTTCAGATTTAGAACAAAAAATTAAATTCGTATATTAATTGAAGCCAGAACAAAAACAGCATTTAGATTTCCTCAATTCATCGCTTGTTGTTTTTTATTTTAATATAAAAATGGCATTTCTTTACTAATATTACGTTTAAATTACTAATGTGTAAAGTATGTATGATCGCGGCAATTGAAAAATATATATATGTGTGTGTATATATCAAGTGAAAAATATTTATAATGAACATGAAACGTCTTCTGCCAAGCGTATATGTAAATATATATATGAAAGCGTTCAAGTTGTTGACTTAAATTAAAATTTTTCTTACGTTCTTTTTTTTGTTTTGTTTTGTTAGTTTTTGTTTTACATTTTTTAAAGCAAAATTAAATGTTGCAAACGAAATTATAAGTTTTGTGTTAACATTACTTTGCAAAATGTACATCAAAGAAAGAAACAATTAACAAACGATCCATGAAAAAACAAAGTTATATATGTGAATTCAAACTTATTTTTCTCTTTTTTCTTTTGTTGTTTATACAGATGCTATTCACTCTCTCGCTTAAATTGTGTAGGAAATTATGATTATGCAAAAATAAACTATGAAAAAGTTATTTCATGAGTAGTTCTTTTGTTTAACTTATTCTTGCATAGGTTTTTTTTGTTGTTAGTTTTGTCATCTCTCATCATTGCTGTTTTGAAATACATTATAGTTTTGATAGCTTTTACAATATACCTTATATGCTATGTACCTAACATATATATTTACCAATTCTTTTTTTGCTCTTTTTCTTTATTTTTTTTCGTTTTTTTTTTTTGTTTGCTTTATATGTACGAAGCTACTGTTGAGGTTTCTTTGAATTGTGTTTTTATTTGTTTATAGATGTGTTTGTTGCACCTTTAGCGTGATTCTTGTTTATATATTAGCGTTCTGTTTAGTGTTGTTCCATACGTCCTATATAGATATTTGTCATTTTATTTAGAATTTCCGTTGTGTGAAAACGTAAATGTAACAAGTTTGTTTTGTTTGCTGTTTGCATTGCGCTTAAGCCATTAAAGTATTTCCTCCCTTTGTTGCTTTTCAATACAATTTTTATATACGTTATTCTAGTTTTAAACTATAACTCTTTCATATTTCAAAATATATAATAAACACAATGTAGTTTTTCTTTTTTTTCTTGTTTGTTTTGTTTTAAATGAGGGCTTCTATGTTGTTTTTCTTTTCCTTTTTTGCATTTGCATTTTTGCTGTTGCATTTGCCGTTGTTGGAGGTTGGGAACCACCGTCACATAAGATCGTAGTGCATTTTTTATAGTGAGAATTTAGGCGGCTGCCTTATGACAAATCTGAAAATCCAAAAAGCTTAAGTGAATAACCTCTTTTAAGGTATGTTGGGTGGATTGACTTACAACTGGGCGCTGCCTCATAGCGACGCTGGATCTGATCGTATGTGAATTTCACAAAGGCATCGTATTGTTCGGCCAACTTGGTGGTCAGGACCGATTCGTAACGTTCGCGCAGCTGATCCTCGCGCTCCTTGATCATGCCCTCGCATATGAGCTGCACCTGTTTGAATGTGAACAACGCCTTCTCGCCGTGCTGACGCATCATCAGATGACTCGGTGGGCTGTCCGGACGGTGCGGACTCTCCGGCCCCATTTCAGAGCCGCTCGACTCCGAGTCCTGCATACGCTCCAGAGCGGACGATGTAATGGGCAATTGTTTGCGCTTGTGCAGTCTTTTGATTTCATTGCACAAATTCTCAGCCATTTTATCTGCAAGGCATATGGAATCGAATGAGAAAACATGTAGAAGTATAAAATTATATCCACTTACCTGGCGACATCTTGGCCAATGCCGTCTCTGAGAATGGACTGGGCTCAGTGCTGTCTTTGGCAAAGCGATTGTTGGGCGTTGTGGCATTGTTGATGCTGTTGCTGCTGGTGCTAGCGCCATCGTTGCTGCCACCGCGCGAGGGCGAGCTGCCGCCGGGCTGCCCAAAGGGATTGCAGCGACGACGTTTTGTTGGCCGCTGATTGAGCGACTCCCAGTCCAAGGCGCGTTTAAGTGTTGCACATGCCATTGCTATGATAACTCTCTCTGTTTATTTATATATATATATATATATATATATAACTATATATGTATAGTATATATGTGCTTATATTTAGTTACTTAGTTGATAAGTTTAAATATATATATATATTTTTTATTTTTTTATTGCCACAGTTTGCTGGAAGCGTTCGCTGCGAATGAGAGAAAAAATTCAATGTAGAATTATAAGTAATAGAAACGAGCGAAGCGGCCAACTGAGACTAAATGAAATTCGAAAACGTAAAACTGGTTTCAAGGAAAACAGGATTCACCTGACATACACACATATGCACACTCGCACACATGAACACGAAGAGGCATAAAAGAAAATGGTGCAGCGATTTATGGCCTGGCAGCTGCTGTTGCTGCTTGAACGCAAAGAGGGCGACGCCGCCAGCCATTGCCATAGCCATAGCCATAAAGGGCATTCAAAAGAAAGAAAACCGAAGAAGCGATGCGCAATTAAAGGGAGTGTTCGCCTGGCCACAGGCCGACAACAACAACAACTTTCCAACACTACACAGCCAAGCCAAACCAACAACAACAACCATGCATAGCAATGCACACACGCGTGGAGTAAGAGACTAAAGAGGGCAAAGAAAACTGTAAACGATGCCAGCCAACCACTAACGCACACACACACAAACAAGCACACGCACGCACTACAAAATTCAACAATAAAAACGCGTAAGCGTATCCTTCGAGCTGTACCAGCTGTTTTTACACAGCCACAACTCCGTCTTACACAAACACACACTCGGGCAAACTGTTAATGAACCCTAATTGCATTCGTATGCGTGTGCTTCACACATTCTACCGTCACTTACAGTATTTTAAATGATTTTTTTTTTTAATAATAAATGATTAGTGCTTTTTTTACGTGACAAACGCCATGCTAAATAAAAAAAAAAAAGAAAAAAAAAGATTCATTTTGAAAGAAAACAAAATGACAGCAGCTTATGGGCACAATGGTTGTCTCGCTTGCTCACACACACACACGCACACAATTGCAGCTGTGAGTTGGAATTTTGATTTCGTGAAATTTTAAAAATGGTCGCAGCGCATATCATTAACTGAGCTCTTTAAGATACCATTGACGAAAAGAACGACATTTTTGTACACCATTGCACTTACGGTTGATTTGTGTATTCTTCCGCTTCAATTTCTGTACCACCTCACACGCGTTTTATTTACTTTTTATTATTATTTTTTTATTGTATATACGCACGAACGTTTTAGTTTCAGTTGAATTGTAAAACTAATTGTATTGCTATTGCTTATAGAGTTGAGCAGTATTTCAAAGGCCACTGAAATGCACTATGCTGTTTCTTGAATGTTGTTATAAAGTATTTGGTTTGTGAAATTTCTGTCTTTTTGCGATGTAATTTTCAGTTTTTTGTCGGACTCTTACGAAAAATGGACGACCGATGCATGCGTGACGACGATTCGTGAACAGAGAAGCGAGCCTAGCGATGGACGAACGACAATTTCCACGCCGCTATTACAGATGCTGCCCTGTCATCGACGCCAAAGTTATCGATAGCAAAAAATTCGTTATATTTGGTATGCAGCTCGTATGAACAGCGTCTGCTAAATTTAAGAAGAGTACTAACGAATGTGTTGTAGATTATGCAATTTAAATTCTAGATTATGTGGAATTTTTTTTAAGTTTTTCAGTTGATTTTAGTAATCAAATTCAATAATTTTTACATATTGGTACATGCCCAATAAGTTTGAATGCACGGTATTTTTTGTGTTCAAATTCAGAATTATTTCCCAGATACGATAAGGTCACACTGCTTCGTCGACAAAAGTTGGAATAAAAAGGCAGAGTTCGCAGTGAATTTGTGCAATTAATATTATTAAATATTTTTACAATTTTTTTATAAAGCACACAATTTTGATACGCTTTTTAAAACGAATTAACAACGTTTTCTTAGCGATTAGCCCAGTGCGTGCATATTAATAAACAACATTACGTATCGCGGTAGGGGCCAAAAGCAGGCAAACCAAAAGCAGAGCAAAGAAAGAAAGTTCTAAAAATATTTTTACCGTCGTGAAAGTCGCATATTTTATTTCGCGCAACAAATAAGAATTTTAAACTAAGAAAAGGCCAATTAATTGCAAAAATGGTATTGAAAGTGTACGTCAGTGGCATGTCCGGCAACAAGGAGGTGAGTACTGCAGTCTTAATGTAGGCGGGGCGGGGCAACTGAAAAGCACACACACATATACATATACGTAGTTTTTATGTATGATTGAATTGTAGGAGTCAGTGTCATGTTAATGGAATGCTTAGCTAGATAGCGGAACAGATAAAAAGAAATACCAAATTGCATATTCTATTTTATGCACTACATTTCTCTTGTTTGTTTGTGCATGGGTGTGTGTGTGTGTGAACGATGATGTAGTACGTACAGTCGAAACGTCATCTCTAGCATTCGGCCACTCCGAACAAAACAGAACGGCAAGTGGGTATTTTGATTGGCGCATGCATGTGTGTCTTTTTGTGTATGCGAGTGTGCGTGCGCTTTGTTGGTGGTGGCAAGAAGCAGCGCAACGACCGCAAACATTTCCATATAAGCTTATTTTATTGTCTGTGTGTGCTGTAAAGCGTAAAAGAATTCATTGATCACAGTTTTTTTCTATGCGTGGGTACATACATATGTATGTGAGAATGATTCATATTTGTGACTCTCTTTGCCCCCATCTTTGTGTGATGCGCGCATTTGCCAATAAGAACTGAAACAACGGTCATTGTGTGCAAAACAACAACAGAATGGCAATGTCCGTTAAAGGCGTGTGTGTGTGCAAAAGAGAGGGCGACGCGTCGCTTCAAGCTTTAAATGCGCTTTATGATGTGCCGTTGTTCATTGTTGAAAGAGTCATGTCAGCGTCTAAAATAGAGTATGTAGACATTTATGTACTATATATGAATCTGAGGGCAATAAATAACAACAACAGTTTATCAGAAGAAAATTACAAGCATGCAGCGATAAGTTTGTACATGAACTGCGAGAGAGAGTATTTATATATATATCTGTGTGTGTGTGCTTGTTTTGGGCTTGCCGGCAATTGAGAACCAGGGCTGGGAACTAAGTAACTAAGCAAATTTACACCTCTAGTTGCGCTATTTAGAGTTGCAAGGGAACAGTGCGATATGGTGAAATTGTGACGTCACAATGCTCAGAACTCTAGAACTCAGAACTTAATATTTTTCCATTTACGCTTCAGGTAAAGAAACGCCAACAGCGCGTTTTGATGATCCTGGACAGCAAGTGCATCCAATACGACACTGTTGACATCACAGAGCCCGGCAAGGAGGGCGAAAAGGAGCTGATGCAGAACAAATCGACCAGCAATGGTGGCACAGTCAGCGATCCCGAGCCGAGGCATCCATTGCCGCCGCAGATCTTCAACGATGAGGACTATTGCGGCGATTACGATGCCTTCGATATGGCCAATGAGATTGATACGCTGGAGGTGTTTCTGAAGCTGGCGCCAGCCGACACGACGGCCGTGAGCAGTGCTCAAATCGAACTGAAGCAGGAGAATGGCGATGCCAAGAAGGAGGAGAAGGAGGAAGAGAAGAAAGCACCAGCGGAAGGAGAAACTGAAGCTGAGGCTGGCGATGCGGAGAAAGAGAAGGCAGAGGTTTGAAAGTTTTTGAACAATTTGTACTTTTCTGTTTACTGTTATTAAGCGACAACAACAAGCCTGCACACAGAAGCAAACGCAAAGACAACAACAATAACGAATTAACATTAACAGCAACTCTCTTCTACTTCTACTACTACTAACAATAACGAGGCGCAATCGGCAAATTAAAATTCAAGTTTACAGTTAACAGTAGCAATAACATACAAATGTAAACTAACAGCATTTCGGCAAAACAACATTTTTCTTTAATTCTAGCAAATGAGCTTCGATTACCACGACTGCGGTTCTTTAAGTTAAGCTACTATATTTATATATAATATAATAATATACATATACATATATGTGTGTATATATTATATATTCATGACATGCCTACACATACACACTAATTTTAAAAAGAGATTGTGTTCACGCAAAAAACTTTTAATCAAAATGCATACTTATTTATAATAATACACTCACAAACACACTTTTGTATGTATGTAACATTGACAAACTTTTTGTTAACACTCGAAAAAACAAAACCAATCAGTTTAAGTTGCAAATTGATTTAATCCTAAATTTAATAGAAGAGTGTAGAAAACTAAAAGAAAATCTGTACGAATTGTGCGGCTGAGTTATGTTAATGCGAAAACATAAAAATCCGCGGAATATATAAGTACATATGTAATAAAAACGAAATATATTTCTTTATATACTAAAAAATCAACTGAAAAGCTTTTATAACACTCACTAAACACAACAACAACAACAACAAACAAGCAGCGTCTCAAAAGCTTTATCGCTTAACAGTTGCAGTTGTTTAACAGAGCATGTAAGTTAACAGCAAAGTAACGTGCAATAAATTTTTAAACTTTGCACTCAAACAAATTATAAATTTTCTAAAAAGAACGAAGATGGCGAGCAAGCGAGCGAAGAGGAGAAAATAGTGAAGGAGGGCGAAGAGGCAGACGAAACAAAGGACGAGAGTAGTGAGGAAAAGGTAACAAATTGAGTAATTAACGCATGCAAAGCGAAGCAAAGTAACATTAGGCAAATAGATGCGATCAGGAAGCTAATCGAGCATGTTTCAGCAACCAAGTAAAAAAGCTACCTTCTAGATAAATAGCATTTATTGAACTTTATCGATTTTGTATATACACATTTTACACATTTTTACCCTCCTATACCACAACACAACCCACAATCCGTCAATTGAACGCACCTCATCCGTAAATTAAACATCAACATTCACATTAGACTGAAACTGAAGCCGCAGAAGGTAGCGAAGAAGCAGAGTCCAAGGAGGATAAGGCGGAAACAGCAGGTAAAGTAGGGGATGTAAGTAAACACTATCAAGAATAACTTTAAGCTTCTCCCCGCCACTGAAGCAGACAAAGCAGAGGAGGAGAAGGCAGAAAAAACCGAAGAGAAAGAAGGCGAAGAAAGTGAGAATAAAGAAGCTGATGGTACGAAAACCGAAGAAACTGCGGATAAATCAGATGACGCAGAAGAAGAGAAGAGCGAAAAGTCAAAAGAAGCTGAGGAGAAGTCTGAAGACGCAGAGAAGGAAACAAAGGAAGAAACGGAAAATGAATCAGAAGGTGAAAGCGAAGTTACGAAAGAAAAAGAAGAAACCAAGGAAACTGCTGAGAAAGAGAAATCGGAAGACACCGCAGTAGAAGAAAAGCAAGAAGATAAAGAAAAAATTGAAGAAACAGAAGAAAAATCTCAAACCGAGTCTGAAGAAGTCGAAGAAAAGTCGGATGAGGTCAAGGAAAAGTCTGAAGAAGATCAAGTAAAACCGGCCGAAGAAACAGGTGATTCCTCTGAACAAAAAACTGAAGCTGCGACAGAAGAACAGCCGAAAGACGAAGAAGTTATAGACGAAAAACAAAAAGATGATGAATCTAATGAAACTACAGAAGATAATGTAGAAGAAACCAAAGAAAGCTCAGAAGATAAGGTCGAAGAAGACGGCAAAGAAACCGAGGAAGACAAGGCAGAAGAAACCAAAGAAAATACAGATGAGAAAATAGAAGAAACCAAAGAAACTGAAGATGATAGTGAAGTTGCAAAAGAAAATGAGGAAAAAGTAGAAGAAACCAAAGAAACCGCGGAAGATAAGGTAAACGAAGAATCGAAAGAGGAAACAGAAGGTAAGGCAGAAGAAACAGAAGAAACAAAAAAAACCGAAACGAAAGAAACTAAAGACAACGAAGCGAAAGCAACGAGCGAGCAAGAAGAAAGCGAAGAAGAATAAACCAAAAACTGTCAATAAATTAAGAAAAAAGAACGGAAAAAAACGAACAGACGAAATGACCCAGAACACAAACCTCCCCGCCCGCATCTCGCACCTGTAGTTGAATAGAGATCACACACACACCCAGCACACTCACACACACACACACACACATTAGCCCATAATGAACACGTTTTGTAAATAAGAGAAGCAAAAGAATTAACATATAATAAAAAAAAACAAAGCTGGTGGAGGGTAATAAAAATAAGCACAAAGCAAACAAGCTTTAAATACCAAATATGCATTTTTCCCACAGCTGCAGAGAGCAACAACAACAACAACAACAGGTGCTCCAGCTCCGGTGCCAGTTCCAGAGTCCGTTGTTAGTCCAAAATCAAACTCGGCTTCAAATCAGCTTTTGGACAGCGAACGCGACGCAGCTGCGCAGTAAAAAAAAAAAGATGATAGAAAAGAATTTTAATTTTAAAACCTTGTCTTTTTATTTTGAAAATGTCTTCTTTCTTTGCTTTATTCAAACGTTCACTTATTGACGCGCAATGTCAATGCGAAAAAAGTGTTTCAAAACTCTTTGTTTTTCTTTCATTTGTATCCAAATATAATTAAATATACAGTACATTTATAATTACGTTTAGTACAAGAGACATTAAAATGAAGTTTATTCTTTTACTTATTTATTTTACGCTCTAGTTTCGGGCTCTGTATCCATGTGATTCTTGTGTTTTCTGTTTCTTTCTGTTTTTTTTTAATTAATACAAAAACTAGTTAAAAAAAAAGTATGCGAATCAATTTCGCAACGCAAAATCATTTACTAATTAAAATAAAAAAAAGAGATAAATCAAAAAGTAGTTGCAGTTTCTTTCGTTTGTTTTAGTCAGCAGTATGGATTAATAAACGATTGTTATATGAAGGGTGGAAGGGGAAGAGGGGCGGGGCGGGTTACATGTCATGAGAAACTCTCTCTATATCTCTCTGTTACTGCCTGCCTGCCTAATTGCTATCCTCCTCATCAGATGTGTCCGTTGTGTAATCGCTTAGGTTCTCCTGCTGATCATTGTGCTCCGGCTCCGATTCGCTGAGATCCCACTGAGGATGATCTGTCGGTGGTGCGGGCGCCTTTTGCACATCCAGCTTCAGCTCCTGCTGCTGATCCATGCCCAGATACGAGTCTGAAAAGGCAAGAGAGATTAACATACAATGTATAAAAGATAATTTATGGCCAATTTACCCGATCGTAGGCACACCGTAAAGGTGTAAACGCCGGGCCAGCGCGGCGCCGTGAACTTTAGCTGTATCTCCTCCTTCTCGACCAGATTGGTGACGTGGTAGGGCGCCGTCAGCAGAGTACGCGACTTGCGATCGCATATGTACGTCCACCAGTACTCCTGCTTCTCCTCCGGGAAGAACGGACAGTGCACCGTGTGCGACATGCGCGATTTGCCCTCGAGGCGCTCGCGTTTGTTAAGCTTTGCCTGTAGACGCTCCCATTCCTCGTCGTCATCGTCGTCCAGCGAAGAGTTGTTCTTGTTCTGCTTATCCTCGTCCTCACTGCCCGAACCGGCCAGCGATTCCACATCGCTGTGCTCGCCGGCATCCGATTCCGCCTCGGAATTGGCCGCAGTTTGTTCGTCTGCCGTTGTTGTTGCCGACGCGGTAGCTGCAGCCGCAGCCGCTGCGGCGACGCTAGCTGCCTGCTTTGGCTGCATCTTCTTCTTCTGGTTGTTGGCCGGCTTCTTACCGCCCTTGCCCTTGCCGCCCTTGCGCGGCTTGGCCCAGGCGGATGCCTTCTTAACGGGCACCGTAGCGCCAGCGGCCGCAGCCTCATCGTCATCCCCACCAGCGGCAGCCTCTTCGTTGGCATCGTCCTTGATGCCCTGCTTCTCAGGGACCTTAGTGTCGCCAAACAGCGAGCGCATATCCTTTCGCTCCAGCGTCACCGTGACCGTCACAATCGCGCCCGCCGTCACCACGTTGGTGTTCTCGTCGTCGATCACCTCGCAGCGTATGGCAAAGTCAATTAGCGGCATCTTGCCCAGCACACGCATAATGTTCTCGTACTCGAAGTCCGTCAGATTCTTGAGCAGCATTCGGCTCTCCTCGGGCTTTAGCTGGGCGAACTGCTGCAGATTCTTCACGTGTCGCTTCTTGTTCATGAAGTACAGGTGATCCTCGGTGAGATGGGGCAGCTGCAGCAGCGGCGACTTGAACTCCCACAGACCCTGTATAATAATTGGCGACATTTTCATGCAGTTCTCGATCGTTTCGATGCTGGGAAGACGGGGCACACGGCGCGCATACGCCATCATCACCAGCTGGTGAACACAGCTGACCATCTCCTGCACCAGATACGGACACTTCTTCACAATGAACTGACGATCGCGTTCCAGAGTCTCCGGGTTGAGAGGAATTCGCGAAAGATGCGCGTGCAGAATGGCGCGCGCCTTAATCGAGTACATGCGGCATAGCGGATGCTCCTTGCATTTTTCGTTCAGATTGGGAAGCTGCCTGATGATCTGTGGAAAGGCAGAAGATAAGCGACAAAGATTCAAAATTTTATCTTTAGATTAACAGGAAAGGCAAGAAAATGTTATGTTAAAAGGAGTGCAACTTAATAGATTTAGTGCGCGTTACAGGAGCTCTGTAACCAAGAGAACTGCTTAACATCTGTTACATAACATAGCTGATTTCACTAGTTAAGTTAAGCTGAAGTTATAACTAACATTTACTCTAAGAATTACACTCTCTATGTTAAACAGCAGCATTAATATTTGGCTGTTATATATGATAAGAATTAAAAGATATATAACATATGTATTTATTGTAATACTTACGGCTGGCACCTCATCGTTGTCCGACTGCCGTTCGACCACCTGCGAGTTGTGCCGCTTATCAAACTCCAGACTGGCCGCCAGCACCATCAAGGCGCGCTTGAGCAGCATATGCGGTGTCTTGTGTATAAAGTAAAAATACATTTGCGTGGTGTCTAGCAGTACTTTGTCGCCGCTGAAGCGTATGGAGCGATACCACCAGACGCCGACGGCGGAGGGCATGGCGACCATAAAGACGAGGCCGTAGAGGCCCAAGACCCAAACACTGTTCTCCTTCTCGACAATCCACGAGGGCAGCGCAATGCCAAAGGACATGGCGCCCGGGCCGTCGGGATTGCCATATTTCTCGTAGTTCTCCTTGGCCACATCATCGGTGAGCGCCTGGTAAGCCTTGCTTAACATCATGAAGGACTTCTCGTCACCCGTCTCCTTGTCGGGATGCAGCACCTTGGACAGCTTGTAGTAGGCCTTCTTGATCTCGGCCTGCGTGGCCGTCGGCGGCACATTCAAAATCTCGAAGGGATCAAAGCTAGCCATCTCGTAGTCGAACTGTGAGACGCGGTAGGTGAGGAAGAGCAGCAGAGCCCACCCGAGCACAATTGCTAGCTTGATGACTAGCGATTTGAGGGTACGATAGGGCTCCGCATTGGCCAAGATGACCTTCTTCTTCACGCAGTCGAGACATTGGCACTCCTCCTTTAGCTTGCTAAGATCTGTGCGAAAAATAAAACAAAGAGACTGAGATAAGCATCGCATGTAAGATTGTGTCAAGAGTTAAGATCGCTGCATGTGGTTCTGCGCTCTCTTTCTCTCTCTTCAGGTGTATGTGTATGTATGCTTGTGTGTGTGTGTGTGTCCCATTTGTGAAGTGAGCTGACTTAAGCTGCTGCTGTTGTTGTTGTTGCAGTCGCAGCTTTCACCAACACGCAGACACTGTTGAGCCACCGTTGGACAACACTGTTAGAATAACTTAATGGAACGTGTCCATTTGCAACACATGTTTGCATACGGGGAAAAGCTCACACATACACTTATACCTAAAGAGAGAGCTGCAGTATGTGTTGATAATCATACAACTCGAACCTTCTTTCTTTTTACGTGGCCAATAGTAAATCGTTGTTGGTATCAGCACCAATGCGAGGAACGATAACACAAAATAATAAAACGTTCCGCCGCTCTCATCATATTGAAACTTTTGACCCGCCATTCAATTGATTGTTGATGCCGCAGCGCCGGCCTTCTAATTTATTTACAAAAACAGCGTTGTTTCTTCTTGATTTTGGTGTGGTCGTCTTTTCTTCCCCAGAGTCAGGCCCCAGCTGATGTTTGGTACGCTGGCAGCTTGTAGACTGCGCGCGTTTCCGAGTAGTTAATCAAATATGCTGAATTTTAAGTTGGGCAACGTCTTCAGCTAATGTTTATTTTAATACACCGCGGCCAATTGCACCAATTATACGCCGCGAATTTAAAAAACTTATGTATTTACAGCCGTCGTCAAATGACACGTCTGTACGGTGTGGCCGTCCGCGATTACATTGGCAATACCGCGCACAGTGTAACCGTTTTGAAAAGCGGTCAATTTCGCAAGGGTCTGCTTAGTTTATAAAAATGTGCTCTAACAGTTTAAAATGATTCACTATGTTTAAATTTCGCTGTTCATTTCTTGTTGTGTATGTATATTTGTTTAAAACAAGTTGCCAAGTTATAGAGCTACGCAAGCTGTGCAATTCGGCAATACCTTAGTACTCAATTATTTTTGTGTATCGAATAAAACGATGTATCGATGTAAGTTAAACTTGAGCATATCGATGCGTTTGATAGTTTTTGGCCACCCCAAGAATTTCATTAGCACATCGCTAACAGAATAGTGAGCGCGTTGAACGCGCAATGAGAAAATTTGTTCGCTAACGAGAAAAAATTTGATTTTTTATGCAAGTTGCTGATTTTAGTAGTTTTATAAACAAAACGGTGCATGTATTACAGATGGTATAAAATTTAAAAGCGTGAATTGAAAAAGGACAACACAACTGAACTCAACCAAAAGAAAATATAGAAAAGCAAGGTGCCAAAGAAGAAAACCAGTTATGTATGCGAAGTTGGAGTATTTCCTTTTTGCGGAGCAAAATAAAAAGTAACATTTTTTTTATGGTTAAAAAAAGAAGTTAAATGAAAGTGTTGTGTATGTGTGTTTTAACGCCTATTAATTAAATGGGCAAAGCAATAACAAGTGAAAAGCGACAATAAAAGGCCAGTTTTTAACCAGGCAAGGTTAATTTTCCATGACAACTTCCAACTTCATCCCCCGGACCCCAACCGTTTAGTTAAAACGACCAAAAGCCGATTTCCAGCGAATTTCTTGCAAAACAAAAAGTAAGTACAAGCCAAGTATACATACAGACAAATGCATGTGCATACTAGCCTTAAAAAAGTATATTTATATATGTGTGGGTTTTTGGCGTCGTCTTTGCAGTCAAAGAGGCGGCGGCCGCCTCTGCGTTTGTGTGAGTGTGTTGATGTGTGCAAAAGGCAGGTAGAAGAGCTAGATAAATAAGACTCTCAAGGGCAGCTAGAAATTATACGTGTGATTTGTTCTTGTGCGAAAAAACATACAAAAAATAAACAGACAGGGCGCCGTGCGTTTGCATGCTTTTCCCCCCTCTCTCTCTCTAGCTCACACACTAGGCAGGTGGTTTAGTTATTTATTTATTTATTTTTTTTTGCTAATTTCGTTTGGCCATGGCCCAACGTTTATGCTAATTTAAAATGTTATATTTATTTATCGCTCATCTCATTTATTTTGCGCATTTTATGTAATTGCCAAATTACAAATCTGCGTTAAGAGTGAAAAATCGATAAATCAGCGCCGCTGCAGCTGTTATAACGGGATGCGTGGGCCGTGGAGCCCAGAACGTAATTGGGGTAGGAAACAACACATACACACACAGACATAGTTGTTATACGTATGTTTGCGTGCTTGGTAGCCGCATAACAAATAAGCCGCTTAATGATGCTCAGCGTATTTTTTGGCGGCTGCCGCTAACTGCATCAAAAGTAGCACTCTTTCGCCATCTCCATCTCTTTTACGCTTATACATGAGCATGTTCGTGTGCATGTGTGTGTGTATACGCATGTACTTGCATTGTTTGCAACATTTCGTGCATTTTCCCTTATGCATTTTGTGCAAATAAGAAAAATCAATAAAGCAGCTTGCGCTAGAGAGCTGTATAAAACTATACAAAAAAAAAGCAAAACTCTGAGCGCAGCAAACATTTAACTGTGTACACATGTTATTAACCCAATTTCAATATGGTAGACAGATGGCTTTGGAGAGCGGTGAATGGGCAAGTGTGAAACGCGAGAGAGCAATCACTGCATGCGAACGAATAAATTCAAAAAGAAACCAACAACTAAGAATTTGGTAAATAAAAACACTTCGTGACTCACTGTTTTAGTCACAATTCACAAATTAAGTGACGCGAAATGTTCGAATCGAATAATGTATTCAACTCTTTCTTCCTTTTTTTATTTCACACGCTGCGTGAATGACACAACGTATTTGATTTGGCCCATGGCGATTAAGCGTGGGCCGTTTTTTTTGCACCTAGCCAAAATTCAAGTGGTAGGAATGCGTCAGTCAGTGCAAGTTAAGTGTTATCGCTGCAGTTAACAACAGCAATAAACAGTTTAAGTAAACCTATTTTAAATGGATTAGGTGTTTGAAAAAACCATCAACAATTAAACAACGCTTTCACCCAAAATTGCTGCTTATGATATCATTTTCGTTGATTGTTTCAATTAAAGTGCTGCCAAAACAGACAAATTCTGAGGAAAGCATGTGTGAAATGATGCTATTTATAACTATTGGACTTATCTTTATTTTTTGTTTATTTTTCTGCTGAATTTCCCGCAATCGATCAGCGGGGCAGCCGCATTAATATCGCATGCGATATATTCTTTTCTAGTTATGTTTCTGTTGCGACATCGTTTATCAGGCGGCGCTTATCGTTGCGTCGGCCGCAGACAAGAAACAAAAGCAGAACGCGTGCTTAAAGTGTCAGACGCATTTATTTACTTATCGCTCATCGATGAGCATGCAGAGAGAAGGAGGCGCGTTTTTTTCTTCACAATCAGCGAATTAGAGATGAGCAATGTATCCAAGTGACTCATTTCTACTGTGAACCAAACAGTAGATAAAACAACGTCTGTATTTAGTTTGCTGATGTCGCCTAATTATATTGTCATTCCCTTCACACGCCCGTCATCTCTAAATTGCTGACCTAGAATTGATGCCTGTCGCCTTATTCTCCTGCTGTAAGCTCTCGCTCACACAATGTCGTTCACTTATTTAATTGTTACGTTCGTTGTGGACTGTGTTTCTGTGGCTGCCCAAGAAATGACGCCATATTGCGTGCCACACTTCCCATAAGCTGGACATGTCAGTATGTATGTGTGTGTGTGTGTGAATGGATTGGCAAAGGGCAAGTGCGCAAACAGCTGACATTTGCCAAATACAAAGTTGCAGTCATAATTAGTTGAACATATGTTTTACCGTTAGGTTGGCACCCGTTTTTTCCTGTGTATACTTGTTTCTACAAAACATATTTTTCAATTTATTTAATCATTACAAAAATATGTTTGCCTATATAGTTGAAGAATTTGTAGATAACGTCGACTTAAGCAGATGTGCGTGGGTGTGTATTGTGTAGAAACACGAACAAATGGTATTGTGCATGTGTGTGTGTAAAAATGTAAACACACACATCCATAGGTGATTATGTACGTTTGTGAACTGTCCTACCAGTGTAAGATTCATGATTTACACTTGCCTAAGCAAAATTAGTGTAAAGCATTTGTTTATGCATTAAATTGCCATTAAAGAACTTGTGCATGGCAACAACAAAAAACTTAGAGCGCAATGGGCTTCCAATAACGCTTTGATCTCCAAGTGAATTTTTTTTGAGCGGCAGTGAGCGAGAGAGAAAGAAGGAGAGCGTATGTTATGCGGAGAGATCTAAATAAGCTGTCTGTATTTGTGTTTGTATTTGCGTTCGAATTGTTTGCATGTTTGTTGTTGTTGTGTGTCTTTCGTTTGTTTGTGTGAAAGTGAGTCGAATGCGTTTGGAGATGCGTTTCAGCCGTTCTGTTATGTTGTTGATTTAATCTTTTGTTTTGTCTTATCAGCATGCGCTCTCTTTTATTTATTTAGTTTATAATTTTCTTTCGAAGATTGTTTGTTGCGGGGGCTCGTAGCTTGGTCATTTCCAGCGTGTATTTTTCCATTTCAGCAATAACAAAATAAATAGTTACGTGTTGCGGCCGCTGATTTGATGATTTAATTAGTTATTTTTATTGGTTACACTGCTGCATGCCACAAAATTCGCTGTGGTACCAAATTGTTTACCCTTTCGCGTAGCTAATTAATGATTTTTTCAATTAATTTAACGCTTTCGGGATATCGATATCTTGTCCCATTTAAAACTTAATTAGTTTAATGGCACACGTTGCAAATTAATTTGAAAATTGTACATGTTGCTGCTGCTGGTTCAAATGATACCCATCTCGCTCTCTCTTACATACACGCACACGCCTTAATTGTTTACAGATTAGTTACAGCTATGGCAGCTTTGGGTGTGGCCGTCGCGGGTGTGAACAATTAGACGGCGGTAAGCGGCAGCATGCGTTGTGCCAGTGTGGACGCTTGGCAAAAGTGTCACGCAACCTGGGCACACCTGGACACACAGCTCATCACGTTCGCAACGCCAACGGATGCTAATCGGCTAAACTTGCGCTATTTTTGGGCACACTGTGTGGAATGCGTAGGTAATGCTTTTTATGGCCATGATTTATATATATTTGTATATGTGTTCGCATTTGGCACATATTCTTGGCTTCTACGTATTTGCCTAATTTGTGACAGTTGTAAATATTAAGCGCTAATATGCGTGGGCCTCTCTTCCTTCCTTTTTCTGTATTGTTTCTTTGCCCTTGACTGTGGTCAGTTTAACGCTGTTATAAATATATGGGCATAAACATACTTACAAACATACATATTTTCATTCCCATTCCCAATTGAACTCAATTGAGTGCTTCATTATGCAAGATCGTAAAAGTGGCAGGCAAAAGCTCATCAATCATTCACATCGGCAATTCGGAGCGCATAAATCAAGCGAGAAAAACCAATTAGACCAATCAAAACATTTTTTTCTTCTATTTAACGTGAAGTAAAATATGCATATATGTACATAGTTTTTAAATATTAATTCATATACATCAAATGTGATTTATTTGGCCACATAAAAGGCTAACCAATATAGGCAAGCGCTGCAATCGCAACGAACAGCAGCAGCAACAACAACAAAAGCAACTGCAACAATGACTGCAAACAACCTTCAACACCTTTAAGTTTTTTGCGCAATGCCAAAAATCAGCGAATCTGACGAAAATCAATTTTCAATTTGCATGCGATTTTTTGAAGTGTTTCTCGCGTTCAAATTTATGCAAATTGCAAACAAAAAGTTTTTGATGCTGAATATGAAGTGCTGCCGTTAGTTGGTGGTGGGTCGCCGCGGGCGGCTGATGGCGTAATGCAAACAAGAAAAAAAGCCCCCCAGAAACAATGAAGAATCACAAAATTGCACTTAACCAAATTCAGTTTTGGTGGCCTAAATTTTGTAAGCAGAGAACTAAATCATATGTTGCATGACGCAGCAACTTTGGCAAATATAAAGAGAGCGAGTGAGAGCATTGTAAGAGAGTTAGTCTTAATCCTTGTTTGCATGTAAATAATAAGTACGGTTAAAAAATACAGCTTTTGTGTCATTGAGTAGAGTTGTATTGAATTGATCTGAACTAATTTCAAACGAACTATTTAACTAAATGAACTACGTTCCACTTTAACGGTTAATCGGTTGTTGTGCTGTTTTGAGTGTTATGGGGATTATCATATAATGCGTAAACAAAATTCGTTTCGTTTAGTTCTTTAATTTGGTTAATCCTTAGCTGTGCAACATGTGGTAAATATTAAGTACAAATGTGATACACATTTTGTATATACATATTATGCTATATATATTCAGAACAATGGACGTTTTTATTGTTTTCATAAATAAACAAATTATGTCTTATCTCTAATTAAAACCCCCCGAACGATATTGGGTCTAAAAAGTACCGAACAAACGAAATGGGTATGAAACGAGCAATGAACTAGGTAATGCATTTATTCGTTCAATAAAAACTCTTTAAATTTAACCACAATCCACAACTCTCTCTTTCTCTAGTGTTGTAAAACATTTAAGACAAAGATCCACACTTATTTTTACATATGCATACATACAATATGTTTTGCTTGAGCACATTCAATTAATTCCCATTTTGTTAGCTATTTTATTTGATATAATCTGCTGACTAATATTTTGGTGATATACAGCAGGTTTACGTGTTGTTTATAAATCAAAACAGGCATTGGCAAATGTCCTAAAAAAAAACACACGCACACACACACACATACTGTTGTCGCCCCATCAATAAAAGGCCACTCAATTAATCCATTTTTGGCGGCGGCGGCACGACGATGACTCTTTGGTCATTTACCTATCGGCAACGCTGCGTAAGCTCCAATAACCTTCTCCACCTCCTCCTCCTCCATCTCCTCCTACTTCTTAAGCCGCGTCAGAACGAATCAAGATTAATTGTTTATTGCTAAATTTTCGCTTGGTTCTTGTTGTTGTCTCAGTGGGGCGTGTGCTGGCATTGGCCTGCCATAAACGTGTCGAACAGGCGGCGGCTATTAAGTTTTCTTTTACTGTGCCACTTTGCATATGATTCACGCGACTTTTCTTGCCTCATTTCCTTTTTGAATGTGTTCTTGGCGCCTAACTGTAACTCGTGTGCTTTATCTATCTTCCTCTCTCGCTCGCTCGTGACTTTCTTTCTGCTCGCTTGCCCCATGCATGCAGCAACATGAGTTTCGGTAAATTGGACATGGAAATTTGTCAACATGGTTGAACACAAGTGTGTGTTTCTATGTCTGTCACTTCACACATCATTTTGATTGTACAATTGCACGGCTTACAACATAATTTGCCAAATGTGATTAGCAAATTATATGGACATGGAGGAGGGTTATTTTTTTTTTTTTTTGGCCGCTCGCTTTCAATTCAACGCTTCGTTAAACTGAGGCAAATTGAAAGCTTGCCAGCCGCAATTACAGTGAATTGAAAAGTATACAACTAGTAGGCAATAAAAATTGGCCAGTGAGACGACGCTTCGCTCAGAAGTTCGTTAACCTCTCTTCTTCTTGCTAGGGTTTTAAGTGCGTGCGTGTGTGTGTGTGCGTGGCTTATGCTCTGTGAGCTCTGCCTTTGGCTGCTGCGATCATTATTGTTCTCTGCTCTCGCTCTCCCTTTCTCTCTTTCTCAGCTTGCCTTTGGGCGGTATTAGAACTAAACTGACATCACTGTGTGGGCGTTTGCGCTGTTGCTTTGTGTTGCCTTTTGTGTGTGTGCTTCGTGCATTTGTTTAATTGTGTCCATGTAATTATTCATTTTGATGTAATTGGCCTGCGTGTGGGTCGCTGTGACTGTCAATATGTAAAAAAAAAAAGAAAAGAGTACAAAAGAGTGCATGCCGCGGCCAACTTCATGTGCTTGATAATCGTATTAATAATAATCACAATTCACAATAAGCGATGCATGCATATATTTATCATTTACATTATTATGGTGACTTTCGTTTGTGCATAAAAGTAAATGAACACTATGCGAATCATTTGCAAAGCATATCAAGCAAACAACACTTGCGCAATTAAAATAAATGTAGTCGCATTTTATTTTTTGCGCAATAAAAGTTTATTAACATTTTGCACATTTGCCTAGCAACAACAAGCAGCAAATAACAAACAATAACAACAACAACAACAACAACAACAACAACAACAACAACAACAACAACAACAACAACGGTAACAACCGTGGAGACTCAGACGACCAGACAACCGCAAGAGTTGGTTAGTATTTGCTGTTTGGTTGTATGTGTGTACGTACGTAACGGTACCTGAGCATTCAGTGTTGAATAATGGTGGCGCATAAAAACTCAAAGATTAACAAATGAGCAAACAACGTTCGTTTCTTTTTTTATATTTATATTTTTCATAAATATGCAAATGCGACTCTGCTGCCACGCCCCTTGTCAGTTGAAATTTGAAATTATTGCACATTTCCTTGTGAACACCGACGTTGGCCATCAAAGTGCAATATATTTTTCATATACATATGTACCTACATGTACAAGTTAGAAGGAATGAACACGCAGATACCCTGTAGACAAGTGCACGTTCTGTTCGTTGCACAACTGTTATATACCCCACCCATTGAACCCATTTACATAGGGCAGCGAGTGTAATTAAGCTCGAACCAACTAATACAGCGATAGATGGAAGGAGAGTCAAAGAGATATACAAAAGGAGAGCCGGGAGAGTACGCAGAGCGAGCGGCGCTTAATGAGCTTTGCATTCGCCTCAGCGGCTTATCTGCGCACTTTGCATCTAAGGTGGTGCAAATACAAATTCCGAAAAAAAAATACAAAATAAAACGGAACAACAGCAAACGCCATAACTCTAATCATAAACAATGGAAAATTTACAATATGGAAAGTTGGAGCTGGCCCAAAAGAGAGCGCACAAGCAGCGGGCAACGGTCTGTTTGCCGGCCTATCTATCTATCGAATGTGCTTAAAACGCGCAGCCAAGCACTGCTCCAAGCTCTCGCAGCAGCAGCAACAACAGCAGCAATAGTAATATTTAGAAAAAGTGTTTTATATACAACAACAAATGGCTTATTCAGCGTTAAGTTTTGTGGCTTTATTTGTGTGTGTGTGTGTATAACTGCCACTGCGCTCTAATAATTATTTATAATAATTACTTTTTTTGTGGCCTGCTGTTTAAACACTAAATTATTTTGTATACCTTGTAAATAAAGGGTACATTGCTTATTAGACATAAAATTCTTTCTTTGTCATTGTAATTTTATGTGGTATTTACATCGTCGAGCACTTTTTAATGAAAATAATATTGATAGTATATAAAATAATACTTTTCACGTAGTTATTTGTCTTAAAGGGTATGTTTAAAGTCGACTACTGTCTTTTAGTTTCCTACCAGTTTCGTTTTATACTGGTGCTGTCCGATTTTGTGTTATATACAATACTCAAAATTTTGGCTATCTGTCTCTGGTTGCGTCTCGCTCACTCTTGCCCGCTGGCTCTTCTCTGTGTATTGCTTTTAATTAATCTTTTGCTTTGGCTTCTTTTTTGCGCTTTGTCAAGAGCTTCGAAAGCGATCCCAATCGTGCGCTGACCTTGAACGCAGTCCAACACACACATACGCATGCACTTAGGTGAGAGCAGAATTATTTGATAGACTGCATTTTTAATCGGGAAAAATTTGTTTTGTTGTATTTATTTTATTTTATATTTGCAATGCACGCACAACGCATTTCATGCTTGAATGTAGTCCAAATATTTTTACTTGGCACGCACGCAACTTACGGCCAGGCAGACAGAGTTGGGCCCCACAACGCATTATCGTCGTTTTTTTTTGCCTCGCCTCGCCTTGGCGCACATCTCATTTGTCGTCAAACCTGACATAAAAATTTTAATGCAGCAGCCGCCGCAGCAACCGAATGCATTTTGCGACGTCTTTTTGCCGGTTTTGTTTTACTTGTTGGTTTTTGACTTTGTCGCCTCGAGGCCATAAATATTTCGTTTTCATTTCTAAAATGAAAAAATAAAGAAAATACAACCATACATATACATACATATAATTTTTGCCAGAGTCTGTTTCTTCTCTCTTAGTGCGCTGAATTTGCATATCAAAACTGAATTTCATTTTTATTGCCAAGCGAATTTCTTTTTCTGCGTCTTCTTCTTTCGTTTCGCTTGCCCTGTCAAACTTGACACTGCCGAAAAGAGTCGACAAACAAACATACATACACACACTTATGGTCAACAGAATATGTACATCATTAAAGTTTTTCCTTCCTCTTTAAATAACTTAAATTTTATTGAAAAGTATAATGTTTGTTTTTGCTACAGTTTCTGTAATGTGAGGCAATGGTATTTTAACACAAAAAAAAAAAAATGCAGAAAAATACCGCAGCATATTAAAGCCCAAGTTGTTTAAAGATAAAAGAAAGTTTAGAGGATATACTTATTATTTTGTCTGTTGGTTTATGTAAGTACATGTTTTCTGCACTTTGACGCTGCAGTCGCCTTATTGCGGATGACATCAGCCGCAGCAGCGGCGATTTGTGTAGACTGGAAACTAAACTTTTAGCCACCCAAAGTTTTGCGTAACTAATTCTGTGCTCGTTGGGGCTTTTTAATGATTAATCGCAGACGAGCTGGAATAGCACGTACCAAAAGCATCAAGCAACAATTGTGTGGAGAATAAAAAACTATTAAAAATGTGTTTATGTGCTCTGTGTGTGTGTTTGCCTTTTTATGTTTGTAATAAAAGCGCAGAATAGTTGTTATTATTGTTGCTGCTGTTGCTGTTATTTTTGTGGGCTTGCTATTTTGTGTAATCAACGTGCAATGAACTTTTTCACAGACATGTATGTTTGTATGTGTGTGTACGCATAAACATATCAACACAGCAACAACAAATTGAGGCAGGTTCTCGTCCGCTGCGGCTGCTGCTGTGTGTTAGGCCGTTTAAAAATTTATTTAGCTTGGCCGTATCACACACTCATTGTACCGTATCAGCAACAGTATTTTTATTATTTTTGTTTTTATTGTCAAAGACACTGACATAAACTTTTATTTTTATTTTCCGCATATACAAATACACGCTAATTTGCATAAAGTTTCACACGCCGGCACACACAGAAAGAGAGATAGAAATACAGACAGAGACAACTACTCCGCAGCCTACTCTCCAAAGCAATGCACTTGTACATCTCAGCGCTCTCCCACACTCAAAATGTACTTAGCATAGCAGCAGCAGCTCAGCTGCTCAGCTGCTGCTGCTATTGCGCTCTTCGACATTTTGCTGTGCTCTCTCACACACAGCAGCTGCCAGCTGGTGCTGTTGCCCATTGACGCCGCTAGCTCAGTCTGTTTTTAGCTTTGCGGTCGTGCGGTTGTCTTGCCGCGTCAACGGATCGCGTAGATCGATGTTCGATTGTTTGATATCGCGTCGCGTTTAATAAATAAAATAATCTTGTTGCTGATTTGTGGCACGCTTTGTTTGGCTCTCTTTGATTGTTAGTTTTTAATTTGATTTTAGTTTGTAGCTGAGATTCCGCCGAATTTTCAAGAGACACGACCCACATTACGTTTGATCAACAGTCGATGATTTTTTTTTGTTTTTGTTTGTGTTTTAAGTTTGGCATTTAATCAGCTCGAATATGTTGTTCGTTCTCAGTTCAAGCCTAATTCAATTAAATTCAAAAGCACTTGACAATACTCTATAAACTTCCGCAATGATCTTTTTATGGCCAAACAATTGAAATAAACCATAACAAAGGCAGCATGCTAATAAATTTTGTAATAAATGCAAACAATAAGAAGAAAGACAACAAAAAATTGCTGTATAATTATCGAAGCGTGGGCAGCACACATATTTAAAATATGTTCATAGAAATGTGTGTGAACGAATTCCAGCTGAAAACTAAAGCAAAACAAAACACACAAGCTACAATCCACACCAATGCGTTCCACACATACACGCACACACGCTGAACTAAGCCGTGTTTTAACAGTTGGTTTGCCGCTGCGTCTCATTTGACGTCAAGGGCCTCCGCATTTTGACGCCTGATTGAGTTACAAATTTGCCACACAACAAATCTGCCTCCCCCTCCCAACGTTGCCCAACAATTTCTTGAATTTTACAGCGAGAGTTAACCTGAGACTAGGCAGGCACTTGCTTGTAAATCGTGTGGCGCATTTTTATTTCACATAAATCAAAATTCTATCCCATTAATATGCCAAGTACAACATTTGGTAACACCTCCAATTTATTTATATATATTTTTGTTTATCGATAATTGTGCATACATTTTGTTGCATCTTTTGATTTTCGTCCGCTTTCAACAAGTTCATTTTGTAGAGTTAATTTCGACTCTACTTGAATGTTAATTTGACTGAGATATTTGCCAAATAAAGAATTTAAGTGTGTTCAATGATTAATGATTTGTGTGTACAACGAATTTAACTAAATAAAAAAGACTTGACAGCTGCGTGTTAACCAAAACTTTAACAGTGTATTCTGAGTTAAGGTGATTTTTATAAATGTTTATGTTGTGCCTGAAGGGTAAAGTATTTGTATTATAAGACTAAAATTTAAGCAGTATATAAATGTTTTATTAATATTAATTTTGTGAACTAATGAGAACTTAAAGAGTATCTTTTTTATTTAAATCAAGCTTTTTTGTTGTTCACAGCTATGATAAATATATATTTAATGAAGGTGCAGAAAGCTTTCAAAGGTAATGCGTGCTTTAAATGTTTGCTTAAAGCTTGAACTAAGTATGATTTTATTTGCTTAGATGATGTCCTTTTTTTGCCTACATTGTATTAAAAGCTTTCAAATGCTAAAAGTGCAGCCTTAACTATAATTAAAGCTTTATTGCCCGACTCAACAAAACTTAAAAATGTCATGTCGCAGTTTCATTTATTGCTAATTTCTATAACAACTTTCGCATTACACAGCTCAAAAAAGATATTTGCTTGATTTTTTTTTTTTTTTTTTGTAATTATGAATAGTAAAAAAACCATTTTCCCATCATTTCCAATTGTGTGAACATTTTTGTTTTTTTTTTTTTGTGTTTAAATTTAACTTGGAGAGCAGCTTCCCATTTGTAAGTCGCTGTCGCTTGACAAAGGTCATGTTAAAGTCAATGTCAAAGGCCAAGTCGCGTTAATAAGCGCTTCATTGCATTGCATTTTTCTTCTTTTACATTCAGTTGTATTCATATTCGTATTCGGTTTTCTTATACACTCGTTTATTCATACAATTTTTTATTATTTAATTATCATGGGGTCTTGTTCCGTCTGATTGCGTTGAGCTGCCGCAGCTGCCAAGTTTGCAGTTAATGTTAAAAATGGTTTTATATTTATTTTTGATTTATTACCAAGCACGTTTCTTTTTTTTTATTTTTTGGGCTTATTCTGTTGTTGTTATTGCTGCTTGGCAGCCTCTGTCCAGGGTCAGTTGGTTAGTTAGTTGTTGTTGTTGGTGCGGTATTGTCTACCTAATGTGTTATTCTTCACTTATTTTTACCTCTGCTCTGTTCTAAACTCTAAACACACATGCGAGATCTTAATCCGCCTTAAACCACCTTGGCGTGCCACAAGGTCCTTAAAACCTAAACCACAAGTCCCAAAGCCACCAACTGGCTGTTAAAATCAGGGCCCATTCAACTGACCTCGTAAGCGCCTTTCGGTTTACAGTTTACAATTCTGTTGCAACACAGTCCAAATGCCAAATGAAGACCCACATTACCAGTAACAACAACAACAACAACAACAACATTACCCACTTGCCACTTAGTTGGCAACAACGCCTCAATTGGTTTCTTGGTTTCTGGGCCAGCCAAAAGCCGTCGAAAGTGAATTTCTAGCTTGGCTCTCGCCGCCAGCACGAAAGCCATCAAATTTATTGAGACCTTTTCAGTTTTATTTTGTTTTTGGTAAGGTGTCTGTTAGCAGCTCATAAAACGTCAGCACTTTTGGCTTATTGCATGCTTAAAATGATTGTCAGAAATAAAATCAATTTCTGCACTTTAAAGTCTTATCTATAACGCAAACTTCTTGACAACTTGCTTTGGTTTGTATATCTGTCATTTTTGGGGGTATATTGTTAATTATGTGTCTATAGACATAGATATACATATGTATTTTATACTACTAATAATTTTATTAAAAAATACCAATTTTTTCTACTTAAATTTTGTTGCTCATTTTCTTTTTGTTATTTTAAGCAGTAAATCAGTAATCAAAAGAATTTATGATATTATAGAAACTTCATGAAAGAACATTTGAGACGCTCTCAAGCTATATTCATAATAAATAAAACAAGACTCATTTGGGTATATGAATACTAGAAATTTTTACTTATAACCTGTGTGCATATATATACAAATTTTTATATATATACATTTCTATATATATGCGTTATTAAACAAAGGTCGTGTGGGGAATGAGTAATGCGTTGGTTAGACCGGCGGACGGGACAGGACGGGACGGGGTAATAAATAGAAATACGACAGGCCAGAACCAAGATTATATACAATCGATAAAACAATCAAAGAGACGTAAGATTTGAATTTGCTGCCAAATATGGGCGTAACAAGTTGACGAGACTACTAAATCGATGACAAAGACTATAAGCAAAAACAACAACAACAACAACAACAACAACATCGTAATATTAACATGTAAATTCAGTTTGCATAATATTGAAAAAAGTTGTAAATATGTGTGTGACGATCAAAGCCAAGTTAACAATACATAAGGAAGTGTGGGCAGACAACTGAAGCTTACAGTCAAAACATTATTCAAAGTGCCTAAGGGTATACAAATTAGACTTGATTGCAAGCGAAAGTTGGACATTAAAAGAATTAAAAAATTGGCAGACATCAGAAAAAAGAATTGAAGTGAATGTCGCAGATTTAATACCCTAGCAGTTATATAAAATATGTTATAGGATCATATCTCTAAAGTCTTGAAAGAGTTTTTCGCTCTATACACTCCCTGGGCAAATAAAACTTTATTTCCAATATTTAATGAAATATTTATGATGTTTAAGACACAGTCACAACGTGTGTGTGCTGAATATCAAAAGTCCAACGGTCTGTGTGGAAACAACCCAAAAAAAAAAAGCAGAGAAAAAAAACCAGTCAAAAATATTGGCAGCGATTGAAAGAAGGAGGGAAACAGGGAATAGTATTTATATATATATAAATATTTATGTATATACAGATAAAGCAATACTTCGTAGATAGATGAAAAGAGAGGTGACAAAACGATATGCTTATAAATGGGGCTACATTGTTGGCCCGCTCGATAGGTGGATAGATAAAAGCAGACATATTATGTATATGATGTATACATTGTAATAATAACGATCAACAATGGCACTCTGTATTTATAGAAAGGCGCAAAAAAAAACGCGCTTCGTGCGATGAGTTTGCAAATTGTCAAAGTAGCTGCGAGGAGTTGTTGTTGTTGTTGTTGTTGTAGTTTGTTGTTGTTGCAATTTCTGCTCCTCAGGCTCGGGCTCGGGCCGGTCCCGCCTCCAGTTTCTCCTGACAGCGGCGACAACTTGAAACGCCGCCTAAACACACCAAACAACACACAACACACAAATTGCCGTACAAATTGCCCCTCGGGGCGTGCCCCAGCTAGAGATGTGCGTGTTCCAAAAGATTGTGAACTGTGTAGATAGTTAACAGTTTAAAAAACATAATCATGTTTTTGGGATAAAACATAAGATAATCAGAGAAGTGAAAGAATATTACTTACTTATAAACTCAGCTCTTTATTTTCTTATTAGAAATAAAATATGACACTTGACAATCGCATTCCAAAAAATAACTCTCCAAAACTCTCCATTCATGCGATAATTCTAATGAAGCCTATATTGTATAATACTTGCATTCTTCATATTCTCAAGTATGCCAACCTTGTATAACACTTACCAATTTAACACAAAAGTCTTGCAGTCAGCTGCAGTATAACACTTGCAAATCTGCATGTTTTTGAAGTATGCCTAGTATAACACCTGCCTATATAACACAAAAGACTTGCTGTCAGCTGCAGTATAACACTTGGGTACCTGCTCGATATTGAGTAGCTTATTCTAATGAATTGGCAATAATTTCCATTTGACTTTTAGAGCACGACTTCAGCAATCATTAAATTTATTATTTTTGTAATTAGGAATTGTGCACAAATGGAAACTATTCAAAAAAATCTGTCGTATGCTTTATATGGACAGTTGGCAGTTCGTGCGGACTAACTGGAATAAAAATTCTTAACATAAAACGAGTAATTCAGTTGATTTTTTTTTTATTCGAATCTGACTGAACGTGCAATTATCGAGTTACAAATGAATTTGTTGTTGTGTTTTTTTTTTATGTATGTAGTATATATATTTTCTGCTGATTATGGTGCTGGTATCTTGTTGACTTTGCAGTTGTTGTTGTTGTTGTTGTTGTTATTTGTTCTCTTAACATGCATATCGTGCAATAAGTCATAAATTACATAATTGCTGTCCGTTTATCTCTTCGATATTGCAACTGTTTTTGTTGGTTTTTTGTTGTTATTCTTTGTTGCGATCTGTGACCTTTGTTTTTGGTTTTTAAATTCAGTTTTGTTCAGCTTAATGAGTTGAACGAACTTTTGGAAACCCAACTGCGCCCAACTTTAACTGATATGTTTTTTTTTCTTATTCACATTTTTTTTTTTGTTTTTTTTAATTAGTCTGTTTACTCATCTTATATTAAGGTTTTTTTTTTTTTTTTTTTTTTTTTTGCTAAGTTTAATGATGGAACAACTTAAATGTTATCGTAATAAAACTTTCCAAAGCGAATTTTATTGTGTTCCCAAACATATGGGCAGTATCTTATCAATATGGGTAAGCTATATCATATGGATTTTATTGATACAATTCATCACATATTAATATTTAATCTTTGTCAGCCCAAACTAAACTCAACTTTTTTTATTATTTATTAACTATTTTTTATGTTTTTTTTCTGCTTTCTTAATTGCCGCGATATCAGCTAACAAATTGTAACACTAAATTAATCAATCTTTTCATTCAACTTTATCCAACTTTTCTTCTTTTATTAATTTATATATATATATAAGTTTTAGCTGATTGCCTCGTGCACACGATTTGCATGTTTAGCTCTTTAGATTCCTTTATGGAACGTATTAATTTTCATGTTTAACGCTTTGCTGTGATTTGCTCATACGTCAAAGTCGCGCCTTTGTATGCAAATTTAACCCGGGCTAGAATATAACCATTTATAAATATAATTAATAAAGAAGGGGAATAAAGAATGTAAGCTGGCTGGATTAAGTTCAGACCGTTTTACCTGCCCCCCCTGCACTTAAATGCCAGACATTCCGTCTTGAGAACCTTTCCTTATTCAAATTTCACTGAACTGCGTAAATATTTATACAAAGTCTGTCTTTGTGTTTGTGTGCCTTGGGCCAGGTATAACGTATATCGTATATCGCGTAGTATATCGTATATAGTATTCACTGACTGTTTACTTCGTAAGTTTGCAAAATATATATCTATATGTATACATATATGTATATATATTCAAGGTATTGCCCTTCGTAAAGCTGGTAAACAAATACTTTTAGGTGACAAATTTAATGCTTGCACGAAACATACTTGCCTCATAAACAAATATGCAAAGGTATTTGTTTATTTTGTTTGTCCGCTTAAATTTCCCTGCACTTGCACTTCCGAGATAACAAATTGAATTTGAAATTCTAGATGTTTGCCCAACGGGAAACTCTCGCCACTTTTGTGGCAACGGGTGCGAGGGTCAAAGCTGCCAATGCTTTTGTTATTGCGGTTGCCAAGTGGGTGGAGGTGGGTGGAGATGTCGTCTACCGGAAAACGGTGGCTAATGATGATGATGTTGGCTGGGCTTTGGTTTTGGGCGCGTCGCAATTGACGTCAGACTCGAAAGCGTATTGCATAAAACCCATTTAATTGAAAGGTAATGCGAGTGGATGTCAAGTGGATCGTATTCAATATTGCGGTAGAGCAGGAAAATATTATGTTAACAAATTGCTGCAGTTTTTACAGTTATTTGAATATCCCTTTTGACAAGTCTCAATAACACATTTTTCGAATATATAAAAATATGAATGAAAACCGGAAAAAAAGGTTTGCAAAAATATTTCTCAGATTTCTCACAACTACACAAAAACATATATGCATTCAATGCATTTAAATACAACAATAAACAACAGCGTTTTTCTTGTTTAATATTTTTTGTTTTATTTTAACATCAAAGTTAATTAATTTTCTGTAATCACTATCGCGCAAATGAAGCCAATTATCGTACAATTTAATCTTTAATTCAGTTTATTGTGCTTATAAAAAGACATGAGTTTATATATATATATATATATATAATGACATTGACAATTTTATTTATATTTAGTTAAATTTCTGGTGTTTTTTATTTAACACTTACGTAATTTTTAAACGGTTCTCATAATGCGCTTTTAATTAAATTCATACAGCTTTGTTTAAATTTAGGGTAGGGTTTACATTTGATAGATCTTATATTGACTTTATCGTTTCCTGGTATAATAGTAATGCAACTAATCAAATTCTAACTATTAACAACTTTATGGGTTAATTTTAATTAATGCCAAGATTTAAATTCATTACTTAAATGCAAAATATTATTTATTATTTCCCTTTTCGCTGAGTGTACAACTGTTTACCATATATATTATATACTATATCAGCTCTAAAGTATTTAAGAGAACTTAATCTTGCAGCTGTTATAGATCGCTTTTATTTGTTGTTAATTTTCACAATAACTTAGTAAGACTTTAGCTTAAATAGTTGAAAGAACTTAAGTGCTGGCAATTTCAGGGTTGACTCATAAAATTAATAATTTTTTTTTTTTTGTATATTTCCTGCTGTTGACTGTTGAGTCAACGCGGCGTTAAGGCCTTAAACAAATACAGTTTAATGATAAATAAAACAAAAAATAATATGCACTAAACAATTGCACTTTTTTTTGTATTTAAAAAGTATTTAATATAAGGTTTTTATTGTTGCTGCCCAGACCGCCAAAGAATCAGCTTGTTAACAGATTATTTTTGTTTTACTCTTCGCTATTTGCAGTTTAATTGTACAACAACAAGTGCAACAATTGGCACAATTGGCAATAAATCAGCAGAAACGCCGCTTGAACTTTAAGCAGACGCAACGAATGAGGCAGAGGAGAAACGAAAACGAAAAACAACAACAAAAACAAATACAAATAAACGAAGCAGAAGAAGGAGGCAGTGCATCATTAGCAGCCATCATTTTGGTATCGAGCTATTTTGGGTAGCTGAAAGATACTTGCTGCATCTGCGAGATACTTTTGCGGGCCAAAAAGGGCCCACGCCAGCCAGGAATGCAGCCATGTGAAGGCAGCACCAGCGGCAATTGAAAGAACAACAACAACAACAACAACTACGAAAACAAGAAGAACAATTTGCATATTGCAACTTGGCCACTTGACAGTCACTTGACAGTCACTTTAGCAGTCACTTGAAGAAGAGCGTCGATGAGTTGAGGCCCGCGTCAGCCACTTGCTAGCGATAAAAAAGCGCTTCAACAAACAATGGACGCAGCTCATGTGCAGCAGCCAGTAGAGCCACCAGCAGGAGGAGCAGCAACAGCAGCAGCAGCAGTTGCCAGGTCATTGGACCAGCAGGTGGAGCCAACGATTGGTTCGCCCAATCACTCGCACTACTCGAATCTCACGAACAGCAGCAGCAGCAGTAGCAACTGTAACAGCAACAGCGGCAGCAACGCCAGCAGCCCATCGGTGGCCAACGACAGCAGCAGCTCGACATCCTCGTCGGCGCCGCAGTATAGCGAGGATTTGCGTGCCGCTGTCGCCCGGCAAAGTCAAAATCCACGTGGATCGCATTCCGGCAGCGGCTCAACCAAGACCTGTGAACTGGATGTGGGCGAGGAGGAGCGCGACACTTTCTCGCCAGTGTCCAGTCCGGATTGCAACGGTGCCGCTGCAGCAGCTGCAGCAGCAGCAGCAGTAACTGCAGTTCTGGGGCGCGGCAACGGCGGCAGCAGCAGTAGCAACAACAGCAGCGCCGGCAGAGACAACAAGTGCTACGACACCAAACTGAAGCCGCCCTCGAAGGAGGAGAAGCAGCGCCAGAACGAGGAGATTGTCTGCATGGAAACCTCAACGGTGTCCACCGAGACCGGCTCCTGGGAGTCCGTATATCCAACAACTGCTGCAGCGGCCCAAATTCAGCCGCCGGCAGCGGCGATCGCTGCAGCACCGCAGGGCATCAGCGCCAGCTGTCTGCTGCGTGAGTTCGAGAAGCGCGAACAGCCGCTGAGCAGCTCGCAGAACAGCGCCTGTTTTATAGACGCCTCCTCGCTGCGCGACGAGGACGAGGTCCTGTCCTTTCCCAGTCTGGACGGCCTGCAATCGGAGTCGGCGCTGGCCAAGCCCGATGCGGCAGCAGATGCCGACATGGAACTGGAACAGTTTCACAAGGCATTCGCCAAGTGCAAAGCGCAACCGCGCAGTCGCCAGCAGTCTGACTGCAGCTCCGACGTGGAGCCGGACGATCCGCAGCCGGATTCAAGCAGCGCCACCAACAATTTGTCCGACGAGGAGAAGCTGTGGAAACGCGAGCAGCAGCTGCCGCCCGCCACTGAGGCTAACGGTGTCTCGCAGGCCGCCGATGCGGACTCCTCCGACTCCTCGTTGAGCGCACGGCGGCGTCGTGCCGCTCCAGCTGTGCCCGTTGCGGTGCCGTACAGCTTCCAGCACAATACGCAGCAGTTCAGCGTGCATCCGCTGGGCAGCAGTCCCAAGTTTGCGCCGCACCATGGCCACGATCTCAGCTACACCACAGACTACTCCTCGAGCAGTCCGGGCCACAGTCTCGTCTGGTCGGAGCACAGCAGGCAGCAGCAGCATCAGCAGCAGTCACAGCAGTCGCAGCAGCAGCAGTCGCATCAACTGTTGCCCGCTGGACCGGCACAGCTGCCGCTGGCCACAGACACGCCGCACAACTCGATGGTGCACGTCCTGGAGCATGTCTCCAGCAGCAACAATAGCTCGATACACAGGGATTACACACTGAGCTCGTCGCTGTCGCATCATCGCGATTCGGGCGCCTATTGCAGCGATGCCACCGATTCGCCGCTGCCGCTGCCCCGCACGCCCAAGCGTTCCAAGTTCGACGAGGCCAATCCGATTGTGTCGGGCGGCGCCTCCATCGAGGATTTCCGCCAGAAGCAGTGCGATAGTCCCAGTCTAAAGCGACGCACCGACGCCTGTCCCATTGTCTCGGGTGGTTTCATTTCGCTGGACTTTGCGCCCACGCGGCCCCAGGACGACGATGACGACGACGATGATGATGAGGATGCGGCGCGTGAACAGCATGCAGACTTGGAGGATGAGGATGCGGAGCTGGCGGGCGTTGAGCTGCGCGTAAAGACGGGTCAAGTGCAGCGCAAGCCGTTGCCGGGCATCGCCTCTTGGGTGGTGGACATGAGCGACTGCCGGCCGGAGCGACGCAAGAGCACCAGCTCCACCTCGTCCAGCCTGGAGGCAGTGCAGCCGGCGCGCTTTCGCGAACGCTCCGATTCGAGTGGCTCGCACAAGAGCGGCTGTGGTTTCTATGTGTCGCTGGATGACATGGACCGAAAGCCGAAAGTGCGCGAGAAGGAGCCACTACAGCAAGATTTGCTGCAGCAGCAGTTGCTCAGCAAATCCTATACGGCGCCCAAGGCGGCCAATTTCTTTGTGAATCTCTCGCAGAGCGAATATCAGGCTAAGGAGCAGGACGTAAAGGAGGTCCAGGAACAGCAGCCAGCGGACAAAAAGAATATTTTCAGCATGTTCATCGACTTTGGAGAACAGCAGCCGGCCAAGCAGCGTGCCACAAACGGACGCAAGGAACCCTTCAATCTCGCCCAGCGTCTGAGCAGCTCCCTCAGCGTTGCCCAGCGTCGCGTCGGCGAGGAGCTAATGAAGTCCAGCGCCAGCTCGACGGAAACACTGATGGCCAAGAGCGGCACACAGCTGCCGCCGCTGCAGCCGCCGCCGCCGGCCAAAGAGGAAAGCAAATCTCTGGACTATCGCTGCAATCTGGAACAGCAGCCGCTGACGGTAGCCGCTTTGCGACGCATGTCAAGGCAACAACAACAACAGCAGCAGCAGCAGCAGCCGACGCAGGAGCCGAACAAGCGTCACAGCTGGGGCAGCAACAATAGCAAGGAACAGGTGCCGCCGCTGGGAGATTACAAGCGCTCACTGAGTCTGACAGCCAACGGCAACGGCGATCAGGCGGGCAACGGGCTGATGAGCATCATTGACAAGCTGCCGATTATCTCAAAGGCCTCTTCGCTGTCCATCGATAGCTCGCTGTCGCCCTACGATGAGTACAGCGGCGGTGCGCTGAGCAGCTGTTCCGACGAGGATCAGCAGGCGGCGGCAGCGGCGCGTCTGAAGAAGCGACGACGCGATGCGCAGCTGAACGAGACCTACGACAAGAGCAGCAGCATTGCATCGGCGCTGACAGAGGGTCTACTCTCCAAGGATATGTCGCCGGCGTCCAATACGGACACGGATGATCTCACCTTCCAGCAGGACGAGCAGCTGGCGCTGCGCGAGGTTCAATTGCAGCAGCAGCAACAGCTGGTGCCGCTGCAGCTAAGCAGCAGCTCGAATCGCACCTCCATCATGGAAACGATCATTGAGGCCAAGGAGACAGCATCGCCCAAAAAGCAACCGTTGAGCAATGGACACACCATGGAAACGCTGCACGCCACCATCGAGAAACAGAAACAGCTGCTGGAAACCGTTAACGAGCATGCCGAGCAGCCGGCAAACTTTGTAAAGCTCTCGGACATGGACAAACCGGTGGCGGTGAAGCATGAACTGCAATCGCCCGATGCGATGAGCAAGAGTGCTGGCAATCAGCGCAGCGCCAGCCAACGTTTCTATCGCGATGAACAGCATCGTGGCGGCGCCACACGGCCGCACTCGTGGGCCATGACACGATCCACGGGCGGCAATAATATCCAGCAGTTCGCCAGCTCGGTGGACAATCTGCGCAGCTTGTCGCGTCTCTTCCCGAACTTCAGCAAGGAGTTCTCCAATTCGCTGCCCGGCGACATGGCCCTGGACAACGGCCAGCAGCCGCAGCTGGACTACATCCAAACGGATCTGAGCGCCGACTCGAGTCTGGCCTCCAGTTTCAGTCGCTCCGGCATGGACGAGTCTTCCATGAGCTGTCGCCAGCCGCGTCGTCTCGGCGAGGATCTGTTGAAGATGTTCCTGCAGGAAATAGCCACCGATATGCTGGTGGAGGTGCACGGTCGTCGCATACGCGCCCACAAATGCATCCTGCGCAGTCGCTGCCAATACTTTGCCGCCATGCTGGCGGGCCACGGCGCCCAGAGCGTCGTCTCACTGCAGGGCTATTCCTATGCCGCCGTTCACTTTGCGCTGTGCCACATTTACTCGGGCGCTTCGCATCCGCCGGACGGCATTAGCCTGATGGAGCTGGCCGCACTGGCCGATCTACTTGGTTTGGAGGGTCTCAAGGAGGTGACTTCGCATGCGCTGAAAACCAATTACTGCCACAACTTCCATAAGCCCTGCTCGGGCTGTGTCGACGGCATACTTCAGGTGCTGCCCGTCGCCCTCAATCATGCTCTCGATGATCTCTATCGCAAGTGCTTGCGCTGGACATGTCGCTACTATCTGAAGGTTTGGCCCACGCGCCAGTTCGCCCAGCTGCCGTCGGACATACTCGGACGTTGTCGTCAACAGATTGTTGCCTATTTGGTAAGTCTATCAATACTATCAATACTAAACTATAATTCTATAAATTTACATTTTATGGCCTTCCTCTTAGACTTCCGAGACGGTGCTGGACACGGTTCTGGACTGTGACAATTTGCTGGCTCAATTGTCGGCCTATCGCTGGGGCCATGTCTGTGAGCAGCTGGTACGCGACATTCTGGACGCCGCCTATGCCTATGTGGGCGATCATTTTGCCAGCCTAATAGCCAGCGATTCGTTCCTGTCGCTGGGCCACGATCGCAGTCGCCACATTCCGCGGCTGGAGACGCTGCTGCTGCAGACAGCCGCGGCGCTGACGCCGGAACAGGCCTGTCGCAGCTATCAGCGCGTGACGCGACTTAATACTGTGCTGCAGGCGAAGCTCATCCATATGCCGGTCAATCTGGGCGAGCTGGCCAAGGAGCTGCAGGGCCTGCAGGAGGAGCAGCTGGACTGGCAGCCCGAGTACATACGCCTGGTTAGCGCCCTCGTCTATGCCGTTGAACAGTGCCTGATTCGGCAGTGTTCGCGCGCCATGCGCGTCACCGCCTGGCAGCGCATGGATCTAGAGCTGCGCAAGAAGATTCAGACCATGGCACGGCTCACCGAGCCGCTCGATCTCAAGCGCAACAATGGCAAGCCGGTGAGCAAGGCCTTCTCGTTTGGGGGTAGCACGCGCAGTCAGGATCTCGTGCAGATCAAGCTGGCCATACAGGCGCAATCGAAACGTGCCCAGGCCCAGGAGACACAGATCTACAAGGCCACGCAGACCAACTACGATGCGGTCAATGTTCAGACAGCTGAACGGGGCGTTCAGGCACAAGCCAATCACGATTTGCGCGAGGGCAACAGTGAGTGTATATATATAATATAAAAATATATGTTTACTATGCTAACACTTGCTCCTTTCTCCTTAGGTAAACTGCTCAAGTCTAATTCGCGCGCCTATGTGCCGCAGACGCAGCGCGCCAGCTCGCAAGCGGCCAGTGAACGCCACAGCCTGAATACGCACCGACGCACACAGTCCGAGGCGCCGCCAGTGACACAACGAAAGTCGCAGGCAGCGCCTGCACAGCCCGTCGAGGTCAAGGCGCCAGGTGCCACAAATGGCAACCAGGCGAAGACAGCTGCGGCGCCTCCGGTGCGCGCTCGTTATCTGGAGCCGCGCAAGCCGCGTGCGGTTAGTGCGGGCAGCGTCGGTCCGCAGCGCAGCGCGACCAGTTCGAGCATTCCGGCGGCACGCAAGGCACAGGCGAAGAACCTGCACATCTCTTCCAGCGACAGTTCGCGCAACTCGAGTCCGGCGGCGCTGCGACGTGCACCAAATGGCACGCGGCTGGGCAACAAGTCGAGCAATCTGTCCAGCGACAGTCTGGCCAAGAGCGGTTCACGCGAACGCTACTCGTCGGATCTCAACGTTGACTCGATGGCGGAGAGCATGAAGAGCTCGGTGATTACCAATAAAACGATCTCGCACGAATCGCTCTCGAGCAGCTCGAAACTGGCGCGCGTCCAGCAGCTCAACGGACACGTCGGCAAGCCGTCGGCAGCGACAGCTGGACCTCAGCGTGCCACACAGCGCGGCACAACGCTGGCCAATCGATCGACGCGTCAGCTCAAGCAGCAGCACAATGCGGCCGCAACGGGCGCCTCTAACGGTTCCAGTCCCAGTTCGGTGCACACAACCAAATCGGCGGCCAGTCGCCTGTCCTCGGTCAGCAGCACGTTATCCACGCGCGAAATGTTCAAGCAGCGTTCGATATCGGTGCCTGCCGGTGGCGAGGTGCCCGCCAAGGGACGACACAGTTTCCTATCCGCCAAGTCGCGTGAGATACTGGCCAAGCGTGCCGAGAAGAACAAATTGCAGCAGCAACAACAGCAGCAGCAGCAACAACAGCAGCAGCAACAACAACAGCAGCAGCAGCAACAACAGCAACAGCAGAAACAAATTAGCTCGGGTGATGTGCAGCTGCGCGCCTCGGCTGGGCCGTTGCGCTCCTCCTCACATTCCGCCGTCAGCAGCATGCTGCTGCAGCAGCACAATCTGCGCAACAGTCTGCCCTCCAACATACCCACACGGCGTCCAAATACGCTGCAGTTGCGCAAAACCACAACAGCAACCACAAATGGTTATGCCGCAGCAACAACAGCTGGCCACAAGCCGCACACGAATGGGGTGTTGAATGGCGGCTATAAGGCCGCACAGGCGGTCAAACAGAAACTGGATTTGCTCATCGATGTCCAGCAGCTGGAGAAGAATAGCAGCAGCACCAATGGGCAGCGCGTCGAGTCCAAGCTGGAGCGTTCCAGCACCTTTTGCAAGGACAGCGCCGACTTGGACTTAAATGTCACCGAACTGCAAATTGTGGAGTAAATAAATACAACGGTGAGAAATTGATTTCAGCTGCAAGTGGCGCTGATTTAAACTCTTAAGTGGGTTTAATTGCATTAAATAAATTCAATTAGGCTATATTTTGAGTTGTTAAAGTCACAAGCTCTTAAATTCACTTAATTTTAACAAGCGTATAAATTGTGGAAGTTTGCCAATTTCAGCATAGTTTTATAATTTTCTTTAAAGCAACAATAATTTCAAATGTTCTCTTAACTTACAGGTCCCATATCAAATATGAGCCGATCGAAACAACCCGTACACACGTCCCATAAGGCAACTCTAGTCAATAATAGCATGTAGTTGCAGGCGCAGGAAACCATTAACAATAACTCAATAATCCATAGAGAAGAGAAGAGAAGAAACAAAAAAAAAAAGAATGAAATACAAAAAACAACATGTTACTACAAAGCAAAAGATGCACCCACTAAAATTATAGCAGTTATTATTACATAAATACAACAAGCAACTTATTGTCTTTAACCCAAACTCCCTATTCCCCTTAAAAACAAAAAGTGTAATACAAAACATATTTAAATACCTATTATATAGTGAAAGTAATGTATGCCAGGCGGAGTCGAAGCAATGTCAAAAAGATAGAAAATTCGGTGATATTATTTAGTGTGCGCTTTGCTTTTTTTTTTTTTTTTTTATTTCCTTTTCTTTTATTGTTCTCTTAACTATGCTGCAATTTGTGTGCTTTAAGTACTCGTATAAACTCTAAACAAAGAAAGTAAACTAATTAAATATGTATGTGCTTTGCCAGCTGCATTTAAGTCGTCTCTGCGCTGCAGCTTTTATAAACATATTGTTAACAATTATTAATTTATACCCTCTCTATCTCTATATATATATATATATATATATACATATATATATCTATCTCTCTCTCTCTCTCTCTCTCTCTAACCCCGCCTACACTTAATTACTTTAAGCCTTGCTATTTTTATACTGTTCATTTGAATATTTTACACGTATTTGGCGCGCAACCAAGAATTTTTTTTAATTTAAACGTTTTAATTATTATATATTAATATATATAAAAGAAAAGAAAAATAAACACAAAGATTGTATTTTTTAAGCAAATCGACATTGATATATTGATACAATGATAATGAAGTGCAAGTTTAATAAATGTGTGTATTTATTAAAAGTTACATTTGCAAACGTATGTATGTATAAATTTGTGTTTTCATTTAATTTACAACTCTATAAAAACACATTAAAATGCGCGCGTCATAAAAAAGAATTATAATACTATCTTGTGCATAAAACTTCACGTATACAAATTTGAATCTGCGCGCCACTTTGCATTTTCATATTCCAGTGTTCCAAACGATTTAAATTGTTTTAGTTTTCTATCAGCTGGCAACGCTGCGCCCGCGTTCATTAAGCAATCAGCTGTTTCGGCGATTACTCTTTGCGTCTGTGATTGGCGATTGCGATTTATTAGCTACATTTTTTTTTGTTTTTTTTTTTTAGTTAATACCTACAAGTGGGACCATTAAGTACAGTTACTACGTGGGCGAGTTCTGCAGCGAACGCGCCCACTCAGTAAACACATTGCGACAGTGTATGACAACGCACTCATTGCTGCAATATTCGTCCTCCCAATCAGGATTTATTATCGCCGGCTTATTGCATTGTTCGCGCGTACATTTTTGCACGGCTGCCGCTTCCGTTAACAGTTGTATTTGATCTGACGGTGGCGGCTGCGCAACGCTGCCATTTGTTGACTCGACAGCGTTGGTTATGTCCGCAATTGCACGCACATCGGACGCCTCCTCAGTAGCCACGGGCAGTGCCGACAACGCTGAAGACTGCTCTGCTGCTGGTTGTGACTGCTGGTGTTGTTGTTGGGTTGTCGCTGCTGTTGCCTCGGTCAGCTGCTGGTTACGCTGATAATCGCGCAACTGTCGGACATATTCGCGTTTCTCTAGTTCGTGCCGCTGATCGTAGACGCTCTTCTGCTTCTCATCAATGGACTCCCACATGTTAAGCGCTATGGCCGTGATCTGTTCCAGCGTGCAGGCGGGATTCTGTTGCTTAATCGCCGTCATCGTGTCGCGAAAAAAGAGCGCATAGGGCGCCAGCGGCTTGGCAGGCGCCTGTTGTGGCAACAGCTGTTGCTGCTGTGGTTGCTGTTGATTTGCTGTCATCATGTTGTTGCTGCCGTATGTGCCAGGTGTATCGTAGTTCAACTGCTCCTCCTCGTCGTCGTCAACCAGCGTGGAGTGATCCAGGCTGCTTAGCCTACTAATACGCCGTGACTGCAATGATAACAGAGAGGGAGAGAGAAAAAAGCGTTTGTCAAACTCAAGTTTAATGAATCTTTTTATTATTCATGTTAGTTTTTTGTTTTTCTTTTCTGTGTTGTATGGACGCTCACTAGCAACTTCTTCATCTTGGCAGCGCGCTGACAGCTGAATAGTAAATCAAATCCGCAGCAAACTAAACTATTAATCGCCAGTATAAGACAAACGAACGAACGCAGTGTACGTATGTTTATGTACATGTGCTTTGTGCATAACACGTACGGCGTACTGTTGGGTGCTATGGAGGCGCATATGGTTGGCTGGCCCGACGGCGTAGAGGGACGCAGAGCGGCAGTCGGTGGCAGCCGCGTTGCGTCCACACAGCCATCTGATTGTGTGTGCGTGTGTGTGTTGTTTGTTGATAAGCATTTGGCTGCTTCTGCTAGCTGCTGATTGTTGTTGCTTTGTATCGATAACCCTCATGCGCTTACTGATGCCATCATCTAGGGCTATACACAAACACATACATACACTTTCACACACACACACACAAACAAGTAACAGAAAAAAAACAAAAACCAACAAAAGCTCAGCTCCACTTGAGCGTTTCCAATTGGGCGCGATTCGACTATTATAAAACGATTATCAACTGTTATCCAGCTGCTAGCCCCATTCATTAATGCATGTACTCAGCTGTAAAAAAGTAACAAACGACTCCAAGAGTGAGTTAAGAGTTAACAAACAATTTAGTATGTTATGGGCACCCAACTCGGTTAGCTCCTGCGGCTGCCCGCTCTGCCCATTGGAAGTCTCCGGCAATCTTGAATGATTTTATTCAAAGAAAGAAGATAACAATGAATTAGTAAAAAGCCTTAGACGTTCAACAATTTACCTTTAAAGAAAAACACAAAAAACCAACTGCTATACATATAAATATAAACAAATGAAGGGGGAGCCTTTTTTGCCATCCCTTGACCGGGCGGCGGCGGCGGCTCGCGTTCGAGCTCTTTACACTTACAGCAGTTTGTTGTTGCGTCTGATCCATGGGCGTCTCGTTCATTTCAAACACTTCGTCACCGAATGAGGGCGTGTGAAATTGATTCATAGCTGACGACAATGCCTTTTCAATTGTGCCTAATTGCAGTTAATAAATAAATATGTTTTATTCCCAGCGTGGACTTTTGTGCCGTTTCAGTTCAGCAATGTTTTGTTAGTATTGGACAATGGCTTTGGCAATTATTTTAGCCAGCACTTATTTGGTAACAGTGTGACCAGAGCGGCGTCTGTTTTGAAATACCATTAAACTGAACACATTTGTTTTACAGCACTGTTGCACGCGCTTTCTACCACTTTTTCAAATAGTAGGCGTTTATTATAATTTATTAAATTCATATTTTTATTATTCGAAATAAAATTGTTTATGTTTAAGATAATTTATAATGTTTGTTTGTACCAAATTCAAAATTGCTTCGATGTTCTCACTATCATGGCGACGCTGTCAAAATTTTAGTAGCGGTGGTCAAAATGATGGCATAAAAAATGATAATGATGACAATGTGCCTACTCCAAAACATCAGCTTTTACCCAATGATTGTTCGAAGGATAAAGTCAGTCCAACTGTTTTTATAAGAAGTGTCAATGGCAATTATATGGAATATCTCTTTTCAAAATGGGTTAAAAACCCAAAATCTGTACACAATGTAAGTATGTATACAATTAATATATTTTTATTTAATTATTACGATTCTGTGACAGTCGTGGAATCAATACTTCTCTGATGTTTTGCACGACCATGATGTAAGGAATTTAGAGAGCTATGTACAGGAGCCAACTTCCAAAAAAGCTCCGACTGAAAATAGTGACCATGTAGCTGATAAAGAGAAACATGAATCAGATGAACAAAACTATCTGGATCTTTATCGAAGACTAGACAAGGCCACCAAATCACGGTCTGATAAAGTGAGTCAAGCAAAGGAACAAACATCCGTAAGTTCAAGAGATGACGTCTGGATCAATAATCGACAACCCCAAGAACCGGATTGCGTGGTTGGACACATCATTTTAAGCCCGAAGCCCGAAGAGGACAAAGAGAAGGATAATAAAACGGCAAGGGACATCCCGAAGCTAAAGGCAACGCCTAACCAACAACAGACTAACAAGAGCACTTCAAACGAAAACAAGACTGTAACTAAACAGTCCTCCATTGAGGACGAGTATGAACAGGGTATGAAATGTGTGAGATCGGCTTTAAAACAGAAGAATTTTGCCACAAGACGCGAATACATTAAGTCACAGCTGAAGCTTATTGCAAAGAAAAAGATGGAAAAGTCATTGAAGCGAAAAAATCGAGAAACAAATTGTAAAACTGTTGCCAAGAGTTGTAAAACAACAAAGGAGCCAAAAAAATAGAAGTTAGGAAAACAAAACTTGACACAACTTGACATTTTAATTTTTGGTATCTCAGTATGCCGTCTCAGTTCTAAATTCAGGTTTGAGCATATTCCAAAATTGTTAATTAGTTACTATTCGGTTACACAATTAAAAATCGGTTTTCAGTTTTATCTGCTGTTTGAAAAATGTTTGGCCTGTGAGCAAGACTAAAATTAAATCAAAATTAAGGATTTTCTGTATATATGCCTTCAAAATTCAAAGTTTGGCTCTTCAAAAGTATTGTTTGGATTAGTCTGCTAACCGATTAATATATGCAGCAATGAATACAAGCCAAAATCGCATCGGGCAGTTCCTGTTCACCAAAAGTCTGCGACATGAACTATGCATCCATAAAACCGGAATCTGGCGGCCCCTGCGCATAGCCGCAACTGGGCTGTCAAAGAATCAGAGACACGGACGTGTTAATGAATCGGACAGCATGGCCACCGGCAGCAATGCTACGTATATTGATAGGCTGTACCGCAAATGGTCAAAAAATCACAACTCCGTTGACAAGGTAATAAAGAAAATTCTGTATATGTTTGAAATCGTATTAATTACCGATCGGTCCTTCGTTAGTCCTGGGATGCGTACTTCAGTGGCAAGTCACGTGGTGTATCAACGGCAAAAAATCGATTGTGGATGGAAACTGAAGGGGGTTCAAGTGGCGCTTCTAATGTTGCTAGTTCTGAAGGTCGTGTGCCAGATGCTGATTGGGCCTATATAGACGATCATCTGGTGGTGCAGGCCATCATCCGAGCATACCAGACACGCGGTCATCTAGCTGCCGATCTTGACCCGCTGGGCATTGTGGGACCCACTGGCCATTCCCTATCAACAGATGACAAGAAGCTGCAGGCCACTCGGGCTGTGCTACGCCAGCATTACTCTTATGCTTTTAGTAAGATATACTTATAATCGATTGGTAACAATTTTCTATATAATATCATCGCTCTTTTCTCCGCAGATGATTTGAACGCATTGTTTAAGCTGCCCTCGAGCACAAGGATTGGCGGCGATGAGAAGTTCCTGCCTTTAAAGTAAGTGCTTGCAAAAGCTTCTTATAATTAACTATTTAACTTTTTATTTGCCAGAGAAATTCTGGATCGTTTGGAACGTGTGTATTGCGGTCACATTGGTGTGGAATACATGATGATAACATCATTTTTTAAGAGCAACTGGATACGCACCAAATTCGAGTTGCCCGGTGCCATAAACTTCTCAGAAACTGAAAAGAAACTTATTCTCGAGCGTCTGACACGCTCGACCGGCTTCGAAAACTTTTTGCACAAAAAATTCACCTCCGAGAAGCGTTTCGGCTTGGAAGGCTGTGACATCATGATACCCGTGATGAAGGAAATCATCGATCAGTCAAACAAACTGGGTGTCGACTCTGTGCACATCGGGATGGCGCATCGCGGTCGTTTGAATGTACTGGCGAATGTCTGCCGCAAGCCGATGCCCGAAATTCTATCCCAATTTCATGGCCTTAAGACCACCGACTGGGGTTCCGGTGACGTCAAATACCATTTGGGACTATTTACCGAACGCCTCAATCGGCAGTCCAATCGCAAAGTGCGCATAACTGTTGTTGCCAATCCGTCGCATTTGGAGTTCGTTAATCCGGTTGTGCTTGGCAAGGCACGTGCCGAAATGTTTCTTCGCGGCGATTTTAAGGGTACTAAGGTGCTGCCAATTATTATACACGGCGATGCATCGTTCTGCGGCCAGGGCATTGTCTACGAGTCCATACATTTGTCCGATCTGCCGGCCTACACGACGCACGGCACAATCCATGTGGTGATCAACAATCAGGTGGGCTTCACCACAGATCCTCGCTACTCGCGTTCCTCACGCTACTGCACGGATGTTGCTCGCGTTGTGAACGCCCCGATTTTCCACGTCAACGCCAACAATCCGGAGGCGTGCGTTCATTGCGCCCGCGTTGCCGCCGAATGGCGTGCGAAATTCCACAAGGATGTGGTCATCGATATAGTCGGCTATCGACGAAACGGCCACAATGAGACCGATGAGCCGATGTTCACCCAGCCGCTTATGTATCAGCGTATACGCAAGCTGAAACCCGTTACGGATCTTTATGCGGAAAAGCTGGTCAAGGATGGCGTTATCAAGATGGACGACTACACTGAAATGGTCAAGAAGTATGACAAAATTTGCGAAGATGCCTTTGAAGAGTCAAGGAAGATCAAATCATATAAGGTTTGTTCAACTGTCATACTTATCCCAGCTCAAGCTTATGCTCTCCGTTTCAGAACTCAGAATGGTTGGACTCACCCTGGTCGGCCTTCTTCCAGGGTCGCGATCGTCTCAGGATGTGTCCAACGGGCGTAAGTGAGAAAGCTTTACAGCATATTGGCGAAATATATTCCTCGCCGCCGCCACCTGAACATAAATTCGAGGTGCACAGGTGAGTAATATTAAATTTGGAGTATTAACCAACTACAAAAACAATATTTGAATACCCTTTTGATTATCCTGTCTGTTTATATTCTCAGAGGAATATTGCGTATTTTAAAAATGCGCAAGAAAATGGTTCAGGCCAAGATAGCGGATTGGTCGCTGGGCGAAGCGTTTGCCTTTGGTACGCTGGTCAAGGATGGGATACACGTGCGTCTTTCCGGCCAGGACGTGGAGCGTGGGACGTTCTCGCATCGTCACCACGTGCTCCACCATCAGAAGCAGGATAAGGTGAACTACAACTCACTTAAGCATCTGTATCCCGACCAGGCGGACTACGACGTCTACAATAGCTCGTTGTCCGAATGCGCTGTCATGGGCTTCGATCTGGGCTATTCCATGGCGAATCCAAATACGCTGGTCATCTGGGAGGGCCAGTTTGGTGATTTTGCCAACACAGCCCAGGCCATTATTGACACATTCGTTGCCAGCGGCGAGACAAAATGGGTGCGACAATCGGGCCTAGTTCTGTTCTTGCCACACAGCATGGAGGGGATGGGACCCGAGCACTCGTCTGGCCGTATAGAGCGCTTTCTGCAGCTCAGCGACGATGATCCCGAATGCTGTCCAGATCTGTGCGATCCGGACTTTGTTGCTCGACAGTTGCTGAACATCAATTGGATTGTGACAAATGTGTCGACGCCGGCGAATCTTTTCCATGTGCTGCGACGCCAGGTGAACATGGGTTTCCGCAAACCCCTCATTAACTTCGCCCCCAAATCCTTGCTACGTCACCCGTTGGCGCGTAGTCCGTTCGCGGACTTCAACGAGTGCAGCTCATTCCAGCGTATCATACCTGACAAGGGCAAGGCAATGGAGAAGCCAGAATGTGTAACGAAGCTGGTGTTCTGTTCGGGCAAGGTCTACTATGATCTGGTCAAGGAACGCGACGATCATGAGCAGGAAGATACAGTGGCAATAGTTCGTCTGGAGCAGGTAAAAGAATTCCGTTTTATTCAATAACACATAATATAATCCATTAATTGTTCTACAGATCAGTCCCTTTCCCTACGATCTGATCATTGAGCAAATTGAACTATATAAAACGGCAGAGCTCGTTTGGCTACAGGAGGAGCACAAGAACCAGGGCGCCTGGAGCTATGTGCAGCCACGCTTTGACACCACACTGCTGGAGATAAATGACAGCAGGTGAGTGCGAGGGTCTTTTTTTTTGTTTTGTTTTTTGTTTTAACCAGCTCGTATTTCACTTGTGTAACGTTGTTGGCTTTCCCACGTAAATGCCAAGGCGCAATGCCAGGCCTTGGGCTACTGCTGGCACACGGCTAGTGTGATTCAGGTGCGACGCGCCTTCAAAGTGTCAATTGATGTCGATTCTCGCTGCGTGGTCGTCGTGGTCTGTGACGATGCGATCGCCAATTGCTATCAATGATTCAAAATGGCGTCGGGCCACATGACGCCATATCGGGCATCCGTCGTCGTTGCCGGCGTCGTCGTCGTCGTCGTCGCCGTCGTCGTCGTCGACGTTGTCTTTGTCGTCTTCGTTTACGCTGACACCAAAGCAACTAGTTGATCTCTTTTCGATTTAATCGATTTTCGCATAGCCCAAAAGCGAAACGTGTGCCAAGCAACGTCCGTCGCCCCCAAACAGTCAAGTATTCTGAAATAGATGAGACCAGAAACATACCCTGTAAATTGAACCAAAGCTTTCCCAATTCCTTAGCATATCGAATTTAAACAATTTACTTCCACGGTTTTCATCCATTATGCCTTTCCTCAACCCTAGCATACCCTGCCCATAGAATTTGTGTCCTACAGGGCATACAGTTGCCAATAAAAACCACTTGAAGGCTGTTTGAGCTCTTCCTCTTGCCCCTAAATTTATAGACATTGCTCGCATTTTGTAAACATTTCAAAATATTTTACATCAAATTGATGTTTGGCCTTTCGCAGTTCAACTCTCGATAGTTGTAAAATTTACTTATTTTTTGACCTTCCCCCGTCGCCAGTTCAGGCCATTGACAGCACGTGTGGATGATACGATGTGATTTCCTTGATTGTGCTGAGTAATCTGTTGATAGAAAAGATATGTTTTTTGCCAGAATGTTTCTGTCTTTTCGTTTTGAATCTATTTTGATTGCGATAAATTGCAGCATGCCCGCCATTTGAAGGCTCCAATAATTATTTTCAATTTGCTATTTGCGTTGTTAGTAATTAGCCTAGCCCCAGTCCCGGCCTCGTTCTCGCTCCCGTTCTCGCCGCTCCCCGCAATGCAATTTGAACAGCATTTGCGAGACAGAGCCCCATCGATGTCTGTGTGTTGTTGTTGTTGTGTGTGTGTGTGTGTGTGTTTTTGTGTTTGTGTGTGTTGATTGTGGTTGTGGATGTCCATGTCGCTGTCGTATGAAACTAGCGCAAGGAACTTGGCACAGTTTTTAGTCGGCGTTTGATACTAAACAACACCGCTACCCCCTCTGGCCAGCCCCTGTCCGTCACTACCCGCCCCCTACTCGCCCCTATCTGGCTTTGATTATATGTAGTTTGGCCCGTTTTATATTGAATTTAGCATGAACGTTGTCGTGCAGAAAGACATCTCGCACAATCTACATAAAACTTAATGTAGCGACATCTACGTCTCTATTATGCGCTGCTCCTGCTAATGGCATCAAGTGGTTCGCTAAATTTGTGCGCTGATTTATGGAAATATATTCACGAAAGTGCTTCAAAGTTGTTTCCCTAAACATGCGAAGGCCTTGGCCAGAAAAAACATTTCTCTCTCTGTGTACAGACCAAACATTTTTGTATTTCTTTCAAATTTGATTTACAAACATAAATTTCTTTTGATATGTTTTATTTGTAATATTTTGTAAAAGGGGATTTCCCGCACTCAGCTAACCTGTCTAGATATGACTTTCAATGAGCATGAAATTGCTTAGATCTCTTTTTCGAAATTCATTTATGCATATGGCATATGTATATAAATTCATATATATATATATATACATATATACATATATTCATATATATGTATGTTCTTAATCGCGTCCACTTGTGTTGCCAGCTAACAAAAATTGAATGAAAAACCCCGCACACAAAGAAGACGCGCCTGTTAAATCCCAGGAATGTAGCATATTTGCTAGACTATATCATGCGAGTACCATATCCTATATATACAAGTACTATATACCAATATATCTGTGTGGTTTTTAAGTATGTTTATCTCTTTGTTGTTTTTGTTGTCAACACGCAAATGTGAAATGTGTTCTTGTACAAAAAGGCAAGGCAATAATTTTGAGGGATTTCTCTACCAAAAGCCAAACGCCAAACGCCTTGGCAATCAATTATGAGAAATGCCCGAATCCGAAATCAAGGCAAATATGTTTAGCTGCTTGTTGTTGTTTTTCCTTTATTTTCTGTTGATGTTGTTGTTGTTGTTGTTTTTGGTTATTTGTTTTTGGCCGGATTTGTGAATGCATTACGCCAAAGTTTTATTAATGACACGCATTCTTCTGGCACATCTCAGGGCTGCGTTGATGGAGTGGGCGGCGATAAATATGTACGCCCGATTTCTTGCGGTCCATATAATTTTATTTAGGCAGGCCTAGGCCTATTTATAAAACTGCGACCCTCTAGGGCAACGGGGCCAAAAGAGCGGGCAGAGAAAGCAAAAAACAAAAAAAGATTGGCAAAACGGGCACAGGTCAGAGATCTGAGGTTTTGTTCAGCTCTTGCCTGTTTTTGATTTTATTCATTCATTTCAATATGATGATATACAGAGCGAAAAATCTATAAATATATCGGCCAGTGGGCGAGGCGGGGGGACGTATAGGGAATATATTGAATGCCGCAATACGAAAAATAAAGCACAACTTTGAAATAAACAAATTCATAAAAATTTTATGAGTAATTGAATTTAAATTCTTGCTTTTATTGTTGTTGCTGTTGCTGATGATGATCTCAATGTGATGATGTAAAGAATCCGTAATGCACATAGTTGAAATATTTGGTTCTCTTTATTAAACATATAATTTTTGTTTGATTTTTTTTTCCTTTTTTTATTGTTTGCTTAAAATGTAAACTAAACTTTTAGAACGAAAGGCAACGTGAAATTTTATAACAAATTCGTTACTTTTGAGCGATGCTCGCTAGTTTTTCACTCGTTATTATTTGCAGCGAACAATGCCAGTTTATTGATATTCGAACGAGTTTGCTTAATTCTTGGAATAATTGTTACGCACATACAAAATTAGAAGACTAGGCCCTAAACACTAGGATGACTAAGCTACCGATAGATAGATATATGTATATATATACACAGGTTTTACATAAGACTAGATATATAGACTAGAGACAAACACTATACAATAACTGAATGTCGTTGGTTGAGATCCTTAAAAAATTCAATTGTGCGTAGACAATAAATTTCTTAATTCCACTCAAAAGGAGGCTGCCAAGGGCGACGATCACATTTGGGTACACACTTACATAGACCATGTGCTTGTTTAGACCATATTCCATATGCTATAGCTGCGCGCACGTCGCTCCTCCTCGACGACCTGCTCATAGTCAATTTCCAGATACTCCTTGCCCACAAACTTAACCTTGCGTCCGGTGTACTTCTTAATGTAGCTAATGTGTGCCGGCACCTCCTTACCCTCAATCTCGAGCTTGTACGAAATGCTGGTGATGCGCTCCAGGACCCGACCGCGTTTCCAGCGCACCTGCGTCTTCCGATAACGCTCAGCGTAGAGCACCAAATCCCCAATTTTATATTCGCGCACGTGCAGGCAGGATTTGAGCGGCTTTGGCGGCTCTGGTTGCGGCTCAGGCTCGGCATCGGCCTCGTCATCTGTCACGTAGGCAATGGCCTTTTCGATTGTCTCAATTTCGGGCACCTTTGGCTCCTCCGGCTCCTGCTGGATGAAGAATGTGTCGCCAATGGAAAGTCGTCGCTTCTGTCGCTTGATGATCACCTTCTTTTTGATCTGTCGCGGCTTTTTTGGCTTTGTTGCAGGCGCAGGCTCTGCCTCGGGCTGTGCTACGGATTCCGGTTCCTGCTCAAGTTCCAGCTCGAGTTTCGGTTCGCTTGCGTTTTCTGTGTCTTCGTTGATCTGAACATTTTCCTGCTGCAGCTGCTGCTGCTGCTGCTGCTCTGTCGACGGCTCCTTGGTGGGCTTAGCCTGTTTCTTGGGCGGCGTTTGCTTGTTAATGCGTTCAGCTAGATCGCCAATCTTGTTCTTATCCTTGAGTATGTTGCTCAGCTTGGCCGATTCGGTCACCTTCTCCTTGCCCTTGTCAATGGAGGTTTTGCGCACCAGCTTCTTAAGATGCGGCGACTTCTTTTTAATGGCCACCAAATCGGATTCATCGTGCGGCTGTTCGACCGTCTCAATTTTTACGGGCTGCACGGGCCCCGTCAGTACTTTCAGCTCCGGCATGGCGGCTAGACTGTTGTTGGGTTGCGCCTGTGCGTTGTCTTTTGTAGCAACGACGATTGGCGATTGTTGTTGTTGTTGTTGTTGCTGTTCTTGGTGCACTTGCTCTTGTTGCTGTGGCGATGACTCTTCGTGCAATACTTCGCTCAATGTCGCTGCTATTTGCGGCGTCGCTGCGACAACAACATCAACATTAACGGGGGCGACTTCAATGTCAACGGCGACGACCACCTGTTGGGGCGTTGCTTCTCCGCTCGCCGGACTAATTATCGACTGATTAATGGGTTCTTTGGACTGGCTCAATAATGAGCTGTTAATTGCACTTGGGGCGGCTGCAGTTGTTGTTGTTGTAGTTGTTGTGGCTGCTACTGTTGCTGCGGGCACCACCAGCACCGTTTCACCCACCAATTCGGCTAGTTTCAGGCTGGCGCGTCTGCTCTGCTCGCTGGCTGTTTCTTGATTGGCAAACCCATCGATTGGCAATTGTTTTGGCGCCGCCTGCAATGTTGCTGTTGTCGCCTCGATTGCTGTTGTCGCTGCGGCTGCTGCTGTTGCTGCTGCTGCTGCTGCTGTTGTTGGTGCTGGCGCTGTCAATGTGGCCGCTGCTTCTGTTAATTGCTGCTTGGCGTCGCCCTCAACGCTTTTGGCAGTTGGTTTAGTTACGCTTTTGGCAGTGGCAGCATTGTTGTTGACCTTTGTAGTTACAACTTGTTCATTTATCGCTGTCGCCTGTTGTTGCTGTTGTTGCTGTTGCTGCTGTTGTGGCGTTGTTGCCGTTGTTGCCGTTGCCGTTACCGCTGCTGCCCTCTGATTGCTGCCGGAAGCTGTTGTCATCGTTAATTTCTGCTTCTTCGTGCGCTTGACAATCGCCTCCGAATCGGAGGGTCGCCTTTGTGCCAGTGCATCGATCTGCACGGGCTCAGCCTTAATCTTTGATGGCTCCACCGCAGCAATTGATGCGCGTCGCGGATTCCTGACCTTGACAATGGTTTTCTTTTTAGTCGCTGGCGTCTTGACCGTCTCTGTGGCACCTAAGTTCACATCCGCGTTGGCTGGCTGCGTTGCTGACTCATCTGGCAGTGCGGCTGCCAATGGTGTTGCCTCCACACCTTCCACTGGCTGATGCCCCTTAACTTCAACTGTTGCTGGCGTAACTTTCTTTTTTGACTGTTCTTTGGGCGCTGTTGCTGCTGTGTCTGCCTTCTTGGATTGCTCCTCGACTGCTGTTGCAGGTCTAAGTCCTTCCTTGACATCCTCTTTGACTGCAACTTCCTTTGACTCCTCCTTGACTGCAGTTGCTGCTGTCTCTTTTTCCTTGGGCTTCGATTTGAGTTCGCTTTGCACCTTTGCCAAAAATTCTAATTTAGCTTGTGCTTTGGATTTTTCCGCTGCTTTTGGTTTTACTTCTCCGTTGAATACAGCCTTTTCCTGTTGCTCCTCCGCTTGCTTCGTTACTTTCTCTTCTTCTTCATTAACTTTATTTGGTGTCGATTTCTTTGGCTCTTCATTAACTTTGCTTTCTGCTGATTTCTTTATCTCCTCTATGGCTTTTGTTGCAGCTGCTGTTGTTGGTTCCTCTTTGATCTTTGACTGATCGTCAACTATTTTTCGTGCTGCTTCATTACTTGTCTGGTTAGTAGCTGCCTTGGCCAACTCCTGTTGGTGCTGCTGCTCCTTGTCCTTGTCCTCGTCCGCCTCATCAAAGTAGCTGCGCCTGCGAACTTTCTTAACAAACCGGAATTGCACTGGCTGCACCGACTCCGATTCCTTATCCACTGAGGCCGTGGCTGAGATTGGCGCTGAGACTGAAGCTGGTGGTCCCAACCACTTCTCGCCGGCCGCCTCAGCCTCGCTCTCTGTGCTATATTGTTTCAGCACGCCCTTGACTTCGCTCAATGCGCCCGAGATTCGAGCCTTTAGTTTGTTCAGACGCTCGATAACATCTTCGGGCTTCTCCTCGACCGATTCCTGCGAGCGCATTCGCCGTTGGCGTCGCAAACGCGTCCGCTCCGGCAGCAGAGAGTCCACATCGATTGAGATATCATCGCGACTCGAGGAGCTGCGCTTCAGTTCGCCCAGAAGTGGACGCGATGTTGTTGCCGTCGGCACAGTCACATCACGTATACGACTCGTAGTGCCTGTGAGAGGCGCAACTGTTGCTAATGCTGCTGCTGTTGCGGTCGCTGCTGCTGCCGTGCTGGACAAACGACTCGTCAGTGGTTCGGGCAAGCGAGAAGTGCTCTTAAGTACTTCATACTTCATGTCGTCGCCTTGATTGCTGCTGCTATTGTTGTTGCTGCTATTGCTATTGCTGTTGCTGTTGCTGTTGTTGTTATCATCCAGCTCCACTGGCTGCTCGAGTTGCTCGCTATAAATATCAACAACGACGGCTGTTGCTTCACTCTCGTCACTCACTTTGGTCACAGTCATGTCCGCGCATTCACCAACCACCACCTGCTCAACCACCGGCTCGCTCCAAAAGTTACCCGTGTTCGTGGGCGCGGCAATCAACTGCACCAGTTCACCCAAAAGATCAATCAAATCAAGATCTAGCAGTGGCAAATTGCTAACGTCTTCGTCGAGCAAAGCGCGTACCGCGTTCTTAAGGAATTCTAAACTTGATAGCCGCGAAGCTGCCTGCTTATCGTTATCAACTTGGGTTTGGGTTACGTTGGCGGTTGCGTTTGCGTTTGTGTTGGCGATTACGTTGACGCTGATTTGTTGCCGTTCCTGACCATCCACTTGCTCTGACGACGATTCGCGCGCGTCTGAGTGGCGCTGCTGGCGCTGCTGTCGATTGGAGGCGTTTGGCTCGGCTATTGTTTGACTTTGCTCGGTGGCCAAGCATATTGACTGGCGCTCTTTAGTCATATTTAGCTCATTATGGGCTGCTGCCGCCGTCGCCGTCGTCTCTAATTTGCTTTGCTCGCATATTTCGCGTTTATTTTTGGCAGTACCAGCATTCATGGCGTCGTCGTCGTCGTCGTCGTCGCCGCCTTCAGTGCCGTCGTGTCGCCACCCAAAGGCGTCATTAAAATTTTCCGCCTGTTGATGCTCGATTTCCTTTCGCTCGCCAACGCCTTCAGCTTCCACGTTCAAGTTTAATGCTTTCTCGCGAGCATTAAGTTCATTATCAAATGCCGCCTTATGTACATCAACATCATCATCATTGTCAGCAACATCAGCATCAACAAACAGATTATCGTCAACTGTCCGCTGCGAATCCATGTCTATTTTAGTGCTCATTTTGTGGCTCGTCTGCGTCACTGTTGTTGTTGTTTGTGTCGTTTGTGTTGTTGGTGTGGGCACCACATCCGTCCGGCGCGTTGTTGTTGCCTCATTTCCATGCCCAGCATTGGCATCGGCACTTAGCAGTTTCTTACAGCTTTGCTGATTATCGGGAAAGCTGACAAATTGTTTTTTAATTGTGGGAAATTCGGTGAGCATCGCAGACCTTGACGTAGCCACGGGTGGCCTGCTCTCCCACACGCTTATTGATTGCATCGAATAATTGAAATTCCTCTTGGGTAATTGGCACATCAGAGGAAATTTTTGTGGCATAGGCAAGTGAATCACTTGCTCGGGAAACATTTGTTTTGCTGTTGCCTTTGGTTGTAATTGTTCTACGCTGATATTGGGTAGAGTATCTAACGTCTGCTGTTGCTGGACGGGAAATTTTAGCATGGCATATGCGCACTTTTCCCGCAGCAGCGGAAATTTTCCAGTCTCAACCATTGCAATGAACCCAGCTCGCTGCTGCTGCACTTGTTGTTGTTGCTGCTGCTGTTGCTGTTGCGGCTGTGGAGCGTTGCACAGCAGCGCCCTCTGTAATTGTCGCAGCGGAAACCGTTGCTCATCAATTGGCACTTCCGGCAGCGTGAAGCCATTCGCATTTGATGTTGACAACATGGCTGACTCAGCCTTATGTTTTATGATGGCGTCAGGCAATATTTGCGAATTATTATATTTATTATTATTAGCTGCCGTCAGCGACAGTGGCATTGGCTGTGACGGCTCCCCGTGCCCTGATTTGTTGTATGGCAACGCCCGCGTGTTGTTATTCCGTTTGATTAGGCTCTGTTGTTGACCTATTTTGGCTAAATTTGTTTTAATTTAAACACGCGCTGCAAATTGCTGCTGCATTCAACACTAAGTTGCAACCCGAACTGGCGAAACGGGGCATCTTTCAGCGGCAAGAAAATAGCTAGACATTAAAAGTTTCCTTGTTGCTTGTGCAGCAACTGCAAATGCGAATGCAAATGCTAAATCAATGCTGATCTCTGAGAAACATACATATAATTGCCAATAAATTTTGTATTTACATACGCTTTTCAATTTGTAATCAAAGACGAACATTGTATGCACTACAAACACTCAAATAGAGCAATTGTCGCAACGATTAGAAACTGTTCCAAACGCCAACAATATATTTAGTATACCCCTATTAGCCCTAGCAAAGGGTCACAAACACAAACTACTCTTGCGGCATATAAGATTCATTGTGTCTGCAGCTATAATATATGTTTATATATGTATTTTTACGTATATATATAGATATATATATATACGTTCAATTATATAGACTATATAAATGTGTCAGCTTGCCAAATTGTTTTTTGCAGACCACAAAAAAGAAAGATAGGTAAAGAGTGGAAATTAAAAAAATCCACTCGTGCCAAGCAGCGCCACAATCCCATTGTGTTCAAATAGACTTATGTGTGCACACATTTTTATATATTCTTATATTCGCGATATCACACTATATAGTTTGTATATAGGCACGAGCATTCATATATATCGCCAGGCTTGCCAAATTTTTGGCCGGCTGTTTTGCGGCAGGCGAAACATAAATAATCGAGCCACATTTTACTAAAAATTTGCTTTAATCCCATCTGATTTAATAATTATCACATTTAAATCCTCAGCCGATGCATCGCTTATCACGGACGGCCACCCAACTCGGCCTCCTCGACGGGCAACAAGGTGCAGCATTACGCCGAATACAAGGACTTCATAATAAGCGTCTTTGGCGAACTGACCGAGGATAATAAGAAGCATATGGAGGAAAAGAGGGCTAAGGAGCAGAAGGAGGCCCTAAAAAGGTCCGAAGCTAGCTTGGCCAAAGCAAAGGCCCTTGCAGCAAAGAAGCAAGGCAAGTCAGATTCCAAGAAAGATAGTCCGGCTGGTCAAAAAGCCCCACCCGCAGCAGGACCAGCACCAAAACCAAATCAGACACCATCACGAAAAGCAGCACCGGAAGCACCAGCATCAAAAACTGATTACACCCCAGCACGAGCAGCACCTGAAGCACCAGCATTAAGAACTGATTACACACCCGAACGTAGAGCAGCACCTGAAGCACCATGTGAGGCACCAGCATCAGTAACTGATCATACACCAGCACGTAGAGCAGCACCTGAAGCACCAGCATCAGGAACTGATCATACGCCAGCACGTAGAGCAGCACCTGAAGCACCAGCATCAGAAACTGATCATACGCCAGCACGTAGAGCAGCACCTGAAGCACCAGCATCAGGAACAGATCATACACCAGCACGTAGAGCAGGACAGGAAGCAAGAACTGATCGTAAACCAGCACGTGGGTCTACACCTCAAGCACCACCATCAAGAACTGATCAAACACCAGCGCGAAAATCAGCACCAGAAGCACCAGCCTCAAAAGGTGATCACATACCGACACGGCGAGCAGCTCCAGAACACATAAATGAAACTACCCAAGAGGCTGGCCCCAATAAGCAAGCACGAGGTGATACTTCACCAGCTAAAAGATCGAAACAATCTAAAGAAGAAACCTCTCCTGACGATTCGAGAAGCCCAGTGTAACAGGCAGCTGACTTTGCTGCAACACAAATAAATGGGTAATTAGTGTGTTGTTTTAAATTGGTTTTTATAACTAATATGGAAAGTCTGTAATTAGTGACAACCAATACATGCGCACTTACAAAATATTTTTATTTTTAGCTTAAGTTTATTGTATATTCAACATTGTTTCCAATAGTTCGGATTCTGTTCCATTCGTCTCTGAAAGTTCGTATACCAATTATTTACAACGGAGAAGGGCACAAAGGTTTCATTTGTGGCAGGTGATATATTAGACGCGCTCGCACAGAAACTGGACGCATAATTGAAAAAGTTCTCCAACATGCGCAGTCCAAACTGCTTGGTGTCATTTGCGCTAGACTGTTTATGGAGAAGTTAATTGTTTTTATTTTTAAATGGCATATTATTTAGAGACTTACGACTGCCGGCGTTTGCTGTGACACTGTTATTTCCGGTTCAATTGAAATGCCGATTTGTGCTATGTGTGAAATCTCTTGGGCGCCAAAGACCATGCCGTTTGCGTGCGCCTCCAGTTCGTGACTTTGCTTAAGCTGCGCTATCTTAAATATCGCCGATGGCTTGTTGTTGTTGATTTGTCCCAGATACTGCCAGGTGGGCGCTGCATTAGCGTCAGGCCAGCTGAAGTAGATTGCGGCTGCGGTGCCCAGGGGCAGGGGCGTGACACCAGTTAGAAAAATAACAACATAATTGACCGCCTCAATGTCTGGTACGTTGATAAGTAGTTTGTTTTCACCTACCGCAACAAAGTCCGTTTGGGGCTGGATATAGAGACATAATTTTCAGCTTTACGTGTTTATATTTAATTTTATTACTCACCAGTCTTCCGGAAATAATTAATCCAAACATTTTAGGCCGGTTCCTTAGGTCTTTTCTAGAATAAATAAGATTTGTGACATTCACAGGGTAACGCAAGCAGCTGATAGCATTAGGTTTGATATAGTATTTTTACTCAGTCGCATTGTCAAAGCTGGTCACACTTGTGAGATTCAATTCAACTGCAGTATATCGATATTTTTAGTTGTCCCTACTAGAGAGAAGTAGAATTTTGTATTTGTTTTTGCATAAAGTTATGGCCGGACTATTATCTTTAAGTAAATTGTGCAGTAAAAAGAAGACACTCACCTACACGTTCCACATTACATGCCACAAACAGATACGTGAGCGACTGCAATCGTGTGCGGTAAGTAAAAATCATAGCTAAATTCAAGGCCACTTGTGATATGCATAAATGGGCTAGATTACGATTTCATAAGTTTGTTTAGTGATAATGATTTAATATAAACTGGCACTGATTGGGCCATTGGCTAAATTACGTACAAGGAGGTCAGGCAACAGTTTGCGTGTGTGTTGTTTTGGCCCCTTTATTGATATTAGTTCAGTTGGAGTTGTATTTAAATTTAACGCACTAAGTTCGAACGCACTTGCTTCTTTCGTTGCAGCAAGCCTTAAACATAACTCAGAACTAAAAGCATTAACGGCCGCCAAAACAGCACACACGCAGCATGGGACGCACACAGCGCCAGCGACATCGTCGCGCGCCACAAACATCAACTGACAATCGAGATTCAGTGCACGTGCTTTATGGGCAACTCCACGCGCTAGGCTGGCGCAATCAAACGCAGCTCTCGGCGCTTAGTTTCGCGCACACTGGACGTGGCTTGTGCTCAAAGAGCCAGAGTTTCCGGGCTGGCGATGAGCTGATACGACTGCCTGCCGGCTGTCTTATAAGCATCGCCACGCTCGAGTCGGATGAGCAGTTCAAGGCGCTCTTCGACAAGGATTTGTTTGACAAGGATGCACGCATATCCTTTCAAGCGCTGGTCGCCTGCTATTTAATGCACCAACAGCACCTGCACGAATGCATGCACGACTCGCCTTGGGCTGCCTACCTGGACACACTGCCCGGTAGCTACTCCACGCCCTATTTCTGTGCTATGCCCGAGCTGCAGTGTCTGCCCGTGGCATTGCTTGAGCGCACAGCGGCTCAGAACCGTCAGATACGCGACTATTATCAGGTGCTCAACACGCTGGTGGGCACACAAAATTGTCAGTGCTGTGGTCAGCGCTACGGGACAGACATTTGGACCCTGGCACAATTTCGACTCGCCTATTTCGCTGTAAACTCACGCAGCGTCTACCTCAATGCACGCCAGTTAAAGCCGGCGAGCGGTCATTTCCAAGCGCTGATCAGCGGTAATGCGAATCTCGCACTGGCACCTTTTCTGGATCTGTTCAATCACTCGGACAGCGTGCAGACGACAGCCGAGTTGCAGTTGGTGGCCAGTGGGATAAGCCCGGATTATGTTCTACGCCTCGATGACATGGCAAGGCCAGAGATTAGGCCATATGAGCAGCTCTTTATCAGCTATGGAGCATTACCCAATCTGAAGGTACTCACGGAGTATGGCTTCTATTTGAAACGTAATGCGCATGACTACTTTGAGTTCTCGCTGCCGGATATTGAGCAGCTCATTGCGGGCAATAAGCAGCTTGCGGCAAACAGTTATCATCGCAACATCTTTAAATTCATCAGGGAGCATAATTTAATGGATCAAATGTTCGTGCATACACAGGAAGGCTGCTCGCACAATCTGCGCGTGGTGCTGCACTTGATCTTCAAGCAGCAGGCGTACTTTCCTAATATTCTCAATCAAATTGCATTTGGTGATGCCGCCCAGTTTGACAATGTGGAACCAGAGTTGTCCTATTTGGTGGCCCACAAAATGAAAGAGTATGAGGGCTTTGTAACGGCGCTGAAGCAGCTGCCAGAGCTCACGGAAAGCGGAGCTGTGGCCCATGGCTACCTGTTGGAGTGCCTATGTTACCTGCGCGACTTTAAGAGAGCGTTTTGTGAAGCTAGTTTAACTTAATTGAGTCTTTTTTACAAATAAAGTTTAAATTCATATTTTGTAAAAGATAAGTTAGTGATTTAGTTTAAAAGGTTTTGTTTGCCTTGCAGCTATATTCTACGTTTACCAGATCGAACGATGATACACAGCAGAATGCCAAGTCCAATAAAAGGATAACCCCGTTCACGCCCACACCAGGCAACAAATTGCTTGGTGGCGTATTTGCCAAGAAGACAAAAGGTAAATTTGTAATGCTGTAAATTTCGTTGTATATATCCTCGCAGATAGTGTATTTAACAAAACAGAGAAACGTGTCTAAAACCGCGCCATGTCTGTCCAAAAGATCTATTGATACCTAATATACGAATATATGATTTTAATTTGATTTTTGATCAAATCGTATGCTTAAAAAATATAATTTAAACACTACTGCAAGAATATGCTCACTGAATACAGCCGTGCTCAAAGCTTTATATTTCTATTAATCTGTTTTCAATGCATTTTATATATTAATTTTGGAGCTAACAAATAATTGTAATTATTTTTGTTTAATCTAAGCCAATTTGTAACATAATACCCTTTTAAAAAGCAAAAACTGCACTCGTTTGTTTGTTTGTCTGTTCGTTTGTTGTGTTGGCGCCTGTTTGGATTTAGCTGCATTAAAGTCAATTAAATGCAGTTGCAGCAGCATCAGCATCATCAGTAGCAGCAACAGCAGGGCCACAACAACAACAAATACAACAATCAAGACAATGTCACGTTCATATAGGCAGCAGCGGCGCAAACGATGGCGCCTCCGCGCTGGGCAAACTGGACGCACCAGAGGTCACCTCCAAGGATATGATGCGAGCCATGATGGCGTACATTTGGCCCAAGGAGGATGCCCTGGTGCGCAAGCGGTAAATCTTGAAAGTCATCTCTATATGCCTTAAATAATTGTTTTACCCTTTGCAGCGTGGGCATCTCGCTGGGTCTGCTCGCCGGCTCCAAGCTGCTGACTGTCTGTGTGCCATTTCTGTTTAAGGGCGCCGTGGATACCATGACCACGCTGAATATGGACACAGCGCCAGATGCTGTGTTATCCGCCGCCACAGCCATGCTGTTGGGCTGTAAGTGTTCCACAAAAATATAAACTTTTTTATATTTTATTTGATTAATCTTTAACCATTAATTTCAGATGGCATTGCTCGAGCTAGTGCCGCTGGCTTCAATGAGCTGCGCAACGCGGTGTTCGCCAAGGTGGCCCATCATTCCATACGCAAGATAGCCACCAATGTGTTTCTGCATCTGCACAATCTGGATTTGGCCTTTCACCTAAACAAACAGACGGGTGCGCTGTCCAAGACAATCGATCGCGGCTCGCGTGGCATTAACTTCGTGCTGTCCGCCATGGTCTTCAACATTGTGCCAACGATCTTTGAGCTGGCGCTGGTCTCCAGCTTGTTGGGCTTTAAGTACGGACTGGCCTTTGCCGGCGTTAGCATGGGCTGCGTGGGCGTCTATGCGCTGTACACGCTGAGCGTGACGCAGTGGCGCACACAGTTCCGTGTCTACATGAACCAGGCGGAAAACGAGGCGGGCAACAAAGCTGTCGACTCGCTGATCAACTACGAGACGGTCAAGTATTTCAACAACGAGAAGTACGAGGCTGGCTGCTACAATGAGGTGCTGAAAAAGTACGAGACGGCCAGCTTGAAGACCAGTTCCAGCCTGGCCCTGCTAAATTTCGGACAGAACGCGATCTTCAGCAGTGCGCTCAGTTTGATTATGGTGCTGGCGGCGAAAGAAATTTCCCAGGGCAACATGACCGTTGGTGATCTGGTCATGGTGAATGGTCTGCTATTCCAGCTGTCCATTCCCCTTGGTTTTCTGGGCAGCGTTTATCGTGAGGTGCGACAGGCCCTGCTGGACATGCAAGCTATGTTTACGCTCATGAATGTGGACAGCGGCATTCAGTCGGCGCCTAACGCACAACCCATCTACGTGGACAACAGCAACGCGTCCATTGAGTTTCAGAATGTGAACTTCGAGTATGAGCCGGGCAAGCCCATTTTCAGGGATCTGTCATTCAGTATACCCGCCGGCAAGAATGTGGCTATTGTAGGCGGCTCAGGCTCTGGAAAGTCATCTATGGTGCGTTTGCTGTTTCGATTCTTTGAGCCGAATTCGGGTCGCATTTTGATTGGCGGCCAGGACGTCAGCGGCGTCGAGCTGGACAGCCTGCGCAAATGCATTGCCGTTGTGCCGCAGGATTCGGTTTTGTTTCACAATACCATCGAACATAATATACACTACGGCAACCTGAGCAAGTCGCACGAGGATGTAGAAAATGCGGCACGCATGGCCGATCTGCACGATTCGATCATGAGCTGGCCCAATCAATACAGAACCCAGGTGGGCGAACGTGGCCTCAAGCTGTCCGGCGGCGAAAAGCAACGCGTGGCCATCGCGCGTGCCATTCTAAAGAACACGCCCATTCTGGTCTTCGATGAGGCTACCAGCAGTCTGGACTCCATCACAGAGCATGTAAGTAGCTTGCTTTAAATCCTTGATTTCATTTAATTATTTATTTTTATTATTTTTGTAGAACATTTTGCGAGCGCTAGCGCGTGCTACCTCGGGCCGTACCAGCATTTGCATAGCCCACCGTTTGTCCACTGTGAAGGATGCCGATGAGATTCTGGTGCTGGAGAATGGACGTGTGGGTGAGCGGGGCACACACCCCGAGCTGCTCAAACAAAATGGGCTCTATGCCCGCCTGTGGGAGACGCAGACGCAGCAATTCGATCCCAGTCGTCGCGAGGAGGAGCTGCAACCCGCTGCTCTGTAGTCAAGTGTGAGATCTGCGCATCTCACGTGTTGTAGTTTTTTAATTGTGCGCTCTGTTCAATGACGAAGCCACCAAAATTTTGTAGTGGAGTTTTTTTTTGTTAATGTTTAGGCTGAAAATCATATTTGTGTCCGGTTGTAAATACAGTTATACATATAGCATGTAAATATGGCCCGTAATTATTTGGAAGCATAGAAGCAGATAGAACTTACCCAGATAAAAACTGAATTTATAGGTATGTAGAGTTGCAGCGTCTTCTTTTAATCATATAACTATTAAATGTATATATATAATGAACTTTTTTTTATGGTATTTTAGAGGTATAACATTAAACATTTATTATCAGTTTTTATCACCCACACATTATGTGACACTTAGGGACTTAGGCAAGAAAAAACATTGTAGCAAGTGGAATATAATCTCGACCCGCTTCATTCTTAATCTCTCTCCCGTATGGCAATCGGGATGGGCACATCGTACAGCAAAAATAGCACACAATTGCCCAGATGTTTGAGGAACTGTTGGTAGTTGGAGATGCGCTGCATGAACTCCTTCCAGAGCGGCAACAACGGACGCTCGTTGGACTGATCCACATCGTCTAGTACGATATCCTCTTCCAACATGGTCTTGTTCACGTAAGTATACAAATAGGAAGCAGGCTTCTGGCCAATGGTGGTTACATAGTGTGTGGTGTTGCTCTCCAGGCTGATGCTCTTGCCGGCTGTCAGAAAATACGCCTCCCCATCTTTGGAGCTCTTGTAGCGCACATTGCCCTCGAGTATTGTCAGGGTGCAGTTGAACAAAACCGGTGCGATAAAGTTGCTCAGCGTTAGGCCAGGGAAATCCGCAACAAATATAACATCCGAGTAGTTGTTCCAGGCCAGCACCTCATTGGCAATTGTTTTGAGTTTGGGACGCATATGATTGAGTTCTGTTAGGAGCGGCAATGACCAGGGCGTGCGCTCAAACGGCGACCAGGGCGCCTTGAGCATATCCACGCGCGGATCGAAGGTGCGCTGCTGGAAGCGTCCGTTCATGGCGCACCAGATGTCAAAGTAAATGGAGATGTTGCTGCTCGTGAAAGGACTAGTCTTGGGATTCTTATCGATATCCTCGCGTATGTTTCTCTCTATGCACTTGGCATGCTGCACAGCCATATCGGCATACTTGGTCCAGCGATCGTACTCAGTAAAGGCGAAGGGATTCAAGTGAATCACCTTCTGGTTGTCGTTGTCCACCAGCTTAATGGAGGTCAGCACCGTGTCATATGAGTGCATCATCATGTCCCAGGAGTAGCCGTACAGGCCGTTGGTCCAGTTGTTATAGCCCTTGGTGATGAAGTGCGAATAGGGCAGGAAAAGCTGCAGCGCGCAGTAGAAGAGTATGATGCTGGTGCGCAGCTTAGCCTTGATGCCAGGTTTCTCACTCTCTGGAGCTTTGTTGTCTTCCACAGCTGGTGCTGCTGCCTTTCCTGAGAGCCGCAAGCGTCGTGGCCAGTCAAACCTAAAGAAGAGCGGCACCTCCGCCAGGCAGACCCAAGGGAACATGCCTAAAATGTGCACTGCTATAGAAGGAATAAAAACCGGAAGTGCTTTTCAACTTACCTATAACAAACAGTCGTGAGTTCATCAGGTGAAAGCTGATCATGAACGGGGTCACCAGCAATCGCGTCTTCTCACAGGTCATAAAGAATGCTATTGAGAAATCAAAAAAAGCCGTGAACCAGTGGACAATCAGCAGATCGATGAGCTCCGCATCCAACAGCTGGCGGAATGGTGCAAAAACCCAATGTTGACTGAGGCTGGACATGGCATAGCCGGAAAGCCACTCCAGCGAAAACTTTTTTAGGCCCGCGTACATGTACAGCACAAAGAACTGGAACTTAATGAGAAAGTAATTCCAATAGGGCAGCGGCTGCCTCAGCCGTGGATTGAGCCAACTGTCCACCGAGCTGTAAGCCAGAGCCGAAGATTAATATTGAACTCGAATTGGTGGCATTTACCCACCAGTAGCTGTGAGCCTGGGTGAACAGTAGGAGCGTGCCCACCAGTCCGAACAGATAGCTGTGATTGTTCCACGCCGGCTTGTCCAGCAGAAAGACGTACCAGTAGCCCGCCACAAAGGTCAGACAGCTGCAGCGAAAGCGATAGCCCAGCATAATGCCCCAGGCGCCCAGCCACATGGCCAGATAGACGCAGCCCATCAGCGGATAGTCGAGTGCCGCCAGCCCATTGAACAGCGGAAAGTGACAGTGATGCGGTTCGCCATACCGCACATCCAGCTGCCCTCCGCCACGCTCCTCGGCCAGATCAATCAGCATGGCCGCGCCGTACAGCATGCGGAATACGCCCAGGGCGGCGCCATCCACAGGTCGCTGCAGCCAGCGCGTGAAACTCTTCAAGTTGTCAAAGTTATGCAGCTCATGGCCAAAACATATTTTAAAAAAGTGGGCGGTGGGCGTGGTCTCTAGTGTAGCCTTCGTCTTGTGGCTGCTGCCAACATCCACATCATCTGAGGCTGGGGATTTATTGTCGTCTGTTGCGGTGGTCTTCGTGGGCAGCTTACGTTTGGAGTTGGTCATTTTGCCGACTGAGGCTTAAAGTAAAAGCTAAGTAAAGGGAACATTAAAATGTGCTTAAGTATAAAAGTGTGATCATAAAATGATAAGTATGGAAACAATTTAAGCATTGGTTAAAGGCTTGGCTTATAATTCATGAGGAGGCTCATTTTTGGCCGTTTTCAGATGGGGTAAGCTTAAAAAAAAATGTATTTTAACTGTTTCTATTCACGGCTTAAAGCTTTGTGTTGTTGGCTAAAACCTTGACTGCAACGAAGCCCGACGCCAATAATTTAGTCTTTGAACATGATTTAGTTTTGGTTTTTTTTTGTAGAATTTATTGAAAAAGTTGACATAAATACATGCATGCATATTGTTGTATACTAAATATATAATATATGTTTGTTGTTCTTGTGGTATCTCTTGCGTAAATAGAAATCTACGTTTGCTGTCATTTACATGATGCACACCTCCGCCGAACCCCCTTTCCGTTCCAAACCCAATTCTTCACGCCGGAGGCGGCGATCACTGAAATTTTGTTGCCTTCCTATTGTGTTCGTGTGTGTTTTAAGTTTTGAGCGAAACAGGGTTCGCATTTAAAAAAAATACATCAATTATGAAATATATATATATATTATATTTATTACATCTCTATATATTCTTGAGTTGAGTTTATTGCAACAAATTTGCCCAGCTGCGAATTCTCCAGTGAGTTATCTCTTAAACTTCCAAACTGTTGTGTTCAACAGGTTTCAATATTTGTTTTTTCATTTTTCGTTTGTTTTTAATATATTTTTCGAATACAGAAATACATAATAATTTTGTTTTGAATAGATTTTACAATTTGCCATTGTCCATTTCATTGGTTCGCAAAATTTCTAGAAATTTTTGGGAACAAGCTTTGAAAATGCCTCAAACTACGCATACGAATACAATATAGCTGAATATACTTTTAAGTTGTATTTTAAGCTAATGCTTTGGTTTTAAAGTTCATTGGATTTGAATTTCGGGAAAGTACATTAAACAACAAAATAAAATACGCTCTAATAAGTAAAAAAAAAAAATAAAGAACGGGTAAATTGTAAGAAACGATAAAAACAAAACTTTGGTCTGGTGCTTTGCTTAAATCTTTTAAATATGTATATACTTATATATTTTTTTTTGGTTTTTGTTTTAAATACTTGACTGTGATTTAATAGTTGACTTTAATTTTTTGTTTTTGCTTTAATTTAAATACGACAGTTATGCATAAGTGACTAAATATTTGACTCTGCTGCACATTTAATTACTTTACTTATTTTTTTCGCGTTTGAAAATAGTATTTTTGCATTTGGTTTTTTTTTTACTTTTGCTTTTGATAATTTTTACGCAACGCTAAAACATTTTAAAATGCATTTTCAAAGTTAATTCGATAAGTATTTATTTAGCTGCAATTCTTGCTGTAATTATGAATAAGCTTTGAAAGTTTTAGACAAAGTTCGGAGTGTCCAAAAAGTTTTTTGTTTTTGCATACAATGTGAGCCAACAGCCGCCCACCCGCCCGGCGACGGCCGGAAAAAAACATTATCGAATGAAAATTGTGTTGTTGTTGTTGTTGTTATTGTGGTTGCTATTGTCGCTGACCGACCGGCAAGCAACCCTCATCCTACAGTGCAATGTACCACCCTCTCCGAAATGGTGCGCAGGCGTGCTCTCTCCCTCTCTCGCATCTCTCTCCCTCTCTCTTTCTTTGTCTGTCTGGCGCTCTGTGGTCTTATATGCGATTCTGATTCAGCTGAGAGCGTGGAGTGAATGGGCTAACCATAACACCACTTGGCCAAATCGCCTCGTTGAATAGCTCGTTGAAACGATAGTCGGGTATGGAAATCTTAAATTTACAGTACGATAACTGCGACAAATTGGCATCGTTCTTGACCAGCTTGGTGCACTTAACCAGATTCTTATTGATCTTCAGTTCCTCGGCCAAATGCTCGATAATATCATCCTCGCTGGTGTTTGTCGCAAATTTGCCCACCTGCACCCAACGACCGTAGTCGCAGACGACCTGCAATCGATCCGAATTGCAATTGTTGCCGACAACGATGAGATTGTTCTGCTGTGGGTGCTTCTTGCCGTCAAGATTGTTGAGGGGCTGATTGCCGAACTGGAAGTACTGCTGGTACATGCGACCCTGGATCTGATTGACGCCGTTGCACACCTTGTTCACCTTCTCCTCGATGGTGTGCAGCTTGGAGCATAGGGCCTTCGGCGATTGATTTCTACACTCATCACAGTTAAACGATATCATTGGGTTCTTCTGTATCAAATCGTACATGGCGTCGTCAATGTTGACGCACGTCCGGTGGAACTTCTTCAGGCAGTCATCAGAATTGCAAATGATGATTGCATCCTTCGAGTTGATTGATTTTTTGCATTTTGGGCAGTTTTCGGCCATCTTGCCAATTGGTGCTTTGCACTTTCAAATGTGGCGTTGGATTTCGAGGAGAACGTCGACAATGTCGAGAAAAACACACGCACACGCACACACACACACAACACTCAAACACACGCACGCACGCACACACAATGTGTGTATTATTTATGTGAGCAAATGTTTCGGTCTCCGTCTGTGGACTCCGCTGGCTATGGCCTATCGCTATAGACGGTATCGGTGTGAGTGTGTGAGAAGTTTGCTGAAATTGTTGGAGAAAATAGAAACGCAAAACCGACTGCGAACCGAACGCTTCGAAGTTTACTGTTCAACTGACTGCGAACCCTTATAAAAGCTGCCGCCTGGCAACGTGCCGTAAGGGTGGCTTTTGTATGTTTCATTTTTTATGTGTTGCTTGCTTTTCGCTCTTTGTGCTTTTTTAACCACTATTTTTGCCCATATGATTCGTAAGCGCATTCAATGCTCTGTGCAGTCTACCAGGTATTTTTCTCACTCTCCTTTTTCGTCAACATTGTAGCTTTTTTATTTCATATTGTTTTTTCCTTTCCATTTATGTTTCCGCGTGCTTAGCGAAAGTTGCAAAGCTGCAACTCTGGCAACACTGTTCAAATCAGTGCGCGCTGCATTTGCGTTGTTCAGTGTTGTAAAACACCATTTAGATTGTTCTCGTATTGTGAAATGTTGTGAATGCATTTCGTTCAGATCTTTCAGCGAAGGATCAAGAAATGCAATCTACAAGCATTTTTTTTTAGTAATTTTTTAATGTGTTATCAATTTGTTTGCCACACACACAATCAAAATATTTAAATGGTCTTTATTTTAATTGCTTAGCTTTTTAATATGAAACCAATCGAAGTTCATTTTACCCCATTAAAAATTTGTTTATATTAAGCCCACTTAAAACTGACTTCCCAGACACAAAACATTATCGTGTTTCAGCTCAATTGCTCATGTACAAAAGCAAAAATCGAACGCATTCTCACCTGGATTCAGTTTAATAGTACTCCAAAGAAATCAAATTACCGATCGGTGAACACATGAAACACAAAAACTTCCGCTTGCAATTAAGTGAGTTTTTCTTTTTTGTTTTGCTTTATTTTTATTATTGCTGCTGCAGTCGCAACAGTTACGATTTGAACTGGCACCCCAATGGAGGAACGCACTGGAGCAGCTAGCAGGAACAACAAGGCAACGCGAGCAACACGGTCCAGCGACTGAGGCTATGTGCGCAAGGCTGCGTCTTATTTATACGGAGATGAGCAGCTCTCGCTGTTGTTGACGGGGTGGGTGGGTGGCCAGTGTGAAAGGGGGAGGGCTGTTGGCCTGCCGATGGCGGCCGGGTGTCGGCACAGGTGGGCGGGGTGTTGTTTGCGCATGTCCTTGCCAATAAAGAGGATGTCAAGAGGCGGCGGCGGGTAGGCGTGCACAAAATATATATAATAATAAAATATATAGCACTTGTGCACGAGGAAAAGCATAGAAAAAAATGCAAATAGCGGTAACAGGTGTAGCGGCATCTGCGCCAGCGACTCGGCAGCTGTTTTTGTTTGCCCAACCGCCGCGGCGGTCGAACGGCTCGTGTAATTGGGTTTTATTAAGTTGGCGGTGGGCGGCCATTTCCGTTTCCTCTTGTTGGCACTTGTTAGCGCACACGTTGTGCTCCACTTTGGTGTCAATAGATTTTAATCAGGTGTGGCAAGCATAGTAAACAGGCGCCTGGCCCTGGCCCCAGCCCCGGCATCCCTAACCCGTCCCCTTTACTGTCCTCGTTGCGACCCTAGTGCGTGCAGCTGATTTAAATATCAGCGTCTCAGTCTCTATTTGTATTCAGCTTTATTTTTATTATTTTCCCGGCTGCTTAGCGCTATCTACGTCGTTCGCCCAATTGTTATTTATGTATTCAATACACAACATCCACGTGTGCGCTATTCCCACGTAGTCCTGGACCAGCTGCTGCCGCTACTCAATGGATCCTGGCTGTTAGCTGCTGGTGCCAAGTGCGTAGTTTGTCTGCACTAAGCTTGATAAGCTATGCTTACGTGCTGGTTTAATTTAAGAATTTAAGTCATATGCTTTCTATGTTCTTCCTATTTTTAGACTGCCAAATTAACATCCCACTTGTTTTTGCTGCTTGCCGGCTAACAGGGAAATGCTTTTCGGCTGGCTAAATAAAAAAATGACTACAAAGTTATGAAAGTTGCAATTGAGAATTTTTTGTTAAATAATCTTGAATGACATTTGCTGGACGGGTTTAAAGTAAATGTAATTGAATTTAGTTTAAAAAGAATGCACAATAAGCCACTTTGTAGCAAACATTAAAATTGAATAAGTACAGAGTTAATGTCTTAATGAATTTAAATATGTCGCATGTAACTACTTTAGCCCTGACCAAGCACATTGGATTTTGCATATGGTCTTCACAGACCAGCACCATAAAAGCGTTGCGCCCTTTAAAAGGTCTGATTCAAGTTCACACTTCTTTCACATATCTCGTTTGGCATGCAGCTCACAAAGGTTTTCGAATATTGGCTTAGGCAGGTTTAGTTTTCAATATCAGCGCCTACTTTGGCTAGTGTTCGCATTTGTTGTAATGTTGGATGGTTGAAAACCTTTTCCAATCGAAATCAAATAAACAAATATAACAGCACCTTCGCAGTTCATTTGTAAAAAACGTTCGTAGTACGCGCTTAACCATTCAGTTTCGTTTTGCCATTCACGACTGTACTTTGATTCAAATGATCAAATTTTTATTACTGGACACTGAGACTCCCACACCCACACCCACAATCCGCGCAGTCAACTATTAACCTTTATCGTAATGTATCTCTTTTGCGAATTCTTCACCAACTGCAATTGCGCAAATTTGCCTGACTGCCAAATTGCCCCACGGGGCGTATGTGTAACACGCTTCGGACTATTTTCGATTGTCGCCAAAATAAAAACAATACTTAAATTCCAAAAAAAAAAATGCGATCGTGCGCTCATTTAAACATCTCATTTAGAAAACAAGCAAGAATGTGGCAGTTGCGGACAACCCGACTACGTAATACTCTGTTCAAATTACAAATATAAGAACACTTAACTTTGTTATGTTGCTGATTTGATCGTTAGCTGATAAGTGACCATGGAATGTAGTGCTGTGTAATTGATAAAGAGAGGATAGACTTACAAATAGATGGACAGGTAAACATACAATTACCATTCCTACTAACAGTCAGATGGACTACACAACAAATATACCCATTTTTTTGCAGTGTATTAGAAAAATTCGATGCTTGCTAAATGCGCCAATTTCAAGTTCAAATTGCAAATCAGAAATCGCGCGAGACGCGAGCCGCGAGCCGCTAATCGTTTGGACGCACATCACTCATACGCCGCATCGGCCGCATGGCCGACCTGAGACCTGACCTTCCGACAATTAAGCGAAAAATGTTGCACGCCGCCAATTACGGCGCAGCAGCAACAGCTGGATTATTTTTTGGCAATTGAAATGCGCGTGCCACACACACAAACAAAAACAACAACAATAAGTGTCAAACGTTTGCCTGTGCATCATCGCATCGGATTCAGAGTCGGATGCCTTTAATTGTAGAACTGGGGCAAGCATCTCGATCCCTAAACAGGGTGTTTTTGCCGCGCTGACATTGACACTGATATGCGCCGAACTGAACTGAACGTGAATTGTGATCGCGTTCGTCTGATCGTGATCGTGATCGTGATCGCTCCCGCATGCGTATAAATATGCGGCGCATGCGTTGCTGTTGGTCACACAACGAGGCGAGTTCGACAGGTGCGCGTTTCCCAGACAGACGATCAGGCGACCAATTGACGAGGACTGCTAAGTGAGAGAGCGAAAGTGAGAGTTAGTAAGGATCTGCAGCTGCGATGATGGGCCGAACACTATTTCTGCTGCTGGCACTTGTGGGTGCCAGCCATGCGGCTACGCATGTCAACATTTCCATAGCCCAACAGCCGGCAACAAATCCGGCGGATGTCAGCTTCATCGATGGACATGCGCCAGCCGAACTGAAAGCGGGTCCCTATCGGGATGGCCAGGACATGGGCATGGGCATGCAGCAGGAGCAGCGCTTTGCACGCTTGCAGGAGCGACCACAGCAACAGCAGCAGCAGCAGCAACAGTCCCAGGCACAACAGCAACAGTTGCCCAATCAGCAGCAGCAACAACAACAAATGCAGCAACAACAACAAATGCAACAGCAGCAGCCACAGCAACAGCCGCTGACACCGCGTCAAGGTTTGGGCCTGCAACCCTCTCAAAATGGTGGTGTTAAGCAGACTGGTCGCCAGCCACGTCGTCGTGTTCACAATCGTCGTCCTTCGCTGCATCAGCAGCCGCCGCACAGCGGCCAATTCCGTCAGCGCAATCAGCAGCTGCGCCAAAATCAGGAATTCGAGCGTTACATTCAGTCGTACCACAGCCATGGACCCTCCGTGGAGACCGTGAGTAGCAAACAAAAAAAATTAATTATGATTAAAAGGAAATTTTTAAAGCTTTTAAATAAGCTTAAGCTTAGTTTAAATTTAGCTATTGATAATAATGCAGAATTTTTATAATTTATGATATTGAATATGTCTTCTTCAGCGCATTACAAATTTCCTTTGCAATGATTTAAGGACTTGTATTTGAGCTCAAGTAACTTTTAATTAGTATTTATTTTAAAAATACTTTTCTTTAAAGATATTTAATCTAACTCTAATTTTGTATCCCACAGGTCTTTGAATCCTCGCCTCAACGCTACACACAGTCCAGCAGCAGCAGCAGCAGCAACGCCGGCAGCAGCTCCAGTTCCCTTGCGCCCGAGGACGTTGTGTCCATTGGCGGTGCGAAGTCGCAGCAGCTGCGCATGTTTGAGCGCCAGGTAGCCGCCCCAGTTGCTCCACAGGGCCAGAGCGCCAATGTGGAGCTGCCACCGGACAGCAAGCCCATCTACGAGCCACAGCAGCCAGCGCCGGTGCAATCAGCTGTCGCTGCGCCCGCCGTTAGCTCCAGTTCCAGCGTCAGCGCCAGCTCGAGCTCAGCGCCTGCGCCCGCTCCTCAGTCCAATGATGGCAAGCTGGGCGGCGGCAGCTTTGAGTCCTCCTATGAGCCCGCCTATGAGCCCTCCTACGAGCCCGCCTTCGATGCTGGCAACAGCTACAGTCGACCCAGCTACGATCAGAGCGGCTACAGCTACGAAGATGGTCAGGACGACTACCAGGATCAGTATCCGCCAGCTGTGGATGAGAGCTCCGGCTACGATGACTACTCTGATCAGACGGGCGGCTCTGGCTACTTGCCGCCACAGCGTGGCTACGTGCCACAGGCGCCGCCGCGTCCCGTCGTCACCAAGACCATCCAGATCGCCCAGCCGGCGCTGAAGGCCAAGAAGTACGAGGTGCGTCATCCGGCCATCCAAAAGGAGTTCTACGACATCGAGGAGCGTGTGGTTATTAAGCCGGCGGGCACGCTGGTTGTGGAGCTGGATCATCCCGTCGCCAAGATACCCAAGGGTGAGACGCTGCTGCCGCTGGGCCATCCACATCCCGCTGTCGCCGCCGCCTACAACAACAACAACAACGGACAGGTGCAAACCCAGGGCTACAACAATGGCAACGAGTACAGACCCATCTATGAGCAGGCGCCGGCGCCGGCGCCAGCGCCCAAGGAGTCCGCACAGGTGACGACCATTGGTTCCAGTGTGACGACCATGCCCACCTACGACCAGGCGCCCAAGGATGAGTATGTGGAGGCCCAGCTGCAGCAGCAGCCCCAGCTGCAGGGCAGCGATGCCACCGATGGCAAGCGCCCAGCCCTGGCCTCAGGCGCCAGCGCCAACTCCGCCTCCAGCTCCAGTGTCGTTGCCACCGATTCGAATGGCAATCAATTCCAGATCAACAAGAAGCATCTGACACCCAAGATGCTTACACGCCTGGAGCCGGAGCCGCAGGACTACGACTATGGCCGCAGCGAGGCCAGCTATCCGACGCAGCGCGGCTATCAGCGCGGCAACGGCAACGGCTATAATCGCCAGCCCTACCAGGCGCCCAGCAACGATGACTATTTCAGCGGCGAGTTCCTGGCCAATGCCAATGCCGGCAATGTGGACGCCAAGCCAGCACGGCTCGAGGAGGCGCCACGGCCGCAGATCATCAAGCACGAGCACAAGATTCATTTGCCGCCATCGCAGCACAACATTTACCTGAGTCGCAGCAGCCAGCCGCCGCCAAAGGAGCGTCGCATCAGCGAGGTGCAGGTGCCACTGGATCAGGAGTTGCCCGCCCATGTGGCCGAACTGAAGCCCTATCTGCGCAGCCATGTGGGTCCCACGGTGGTCTATTCCAAGCCCGCTGTGCGCACCGCTGCACCGCGTACCTATTACCAGCAGTCCGCCCGCCAGCGCAGTCCGCTGGCCGAGGAACTGGACTACAGCGCGCCGTATTCGCGCATGCGTTACGATCCGGAACAGGCGTCCGGCCGCTTGGTGGAGGCGACCAAACAGCCCAAGGAAGCGGCCAAGGCGCAGATACATCTGCAAATACCGCATCACGACGACCGCGATCAGTCGATTGTGGCCACAGCAACGATTACTCCACTGAAGCCAGACTGTGATCAGCAGCAGCAGCGCGAGGAGCAGTCAGAGCAGCAGAAGTTCTCCCGCTTGCGCCAGCCCCAGCAGCAGCAGCAGCAGCAGCAATTTCAGCGCCTGGTTGAGGCACCCGTTGCCGCTGCGCCCACCACACAGGCCACGCCCACGCCGGCCCAGCCGCAACTGGATGTGGATGTGTCGTTGAATGGCGGCGCCGGACACCTCAATCGCCATCTGCAGCCCAACGAGCGCGTCATTTCGGCCACGGCCGCACCCACCGATGCCGCCGCCACCAGCGAAACGTTCCACAAGCGCCGCATCGTCGTCAATCATCCGTTCCAGACGGTGCGCGAGATCGTCGAGCATGAGCCCATCACCAACTATCATCAGATACAGGTGAACGAGCCCGCCTCGCCGGCGCTGTACCATCAGGCCGCCTACTATCAGCAGCAGCCGCTGCAGACGCACGGCAACCTGGTCCAGTTTCAGTCTGCGTCGACGCACGGCAATCTCTATGCGCGATATGGTTAAGCCCGGAACTTATTTGGCTAGTTGTAGACCCGGATTTGTTTAGTTGACCACGCTCTGCTTTGCTGTTTAATTGCATTTTTTTTTGTTAGTTTAGAGAAACGAAAAATCCCCCAAAACCGGTGGAAGGGCCCTTTCCATTATTCCATTATAATTATAACTGATCTTAACCGTATGCGTATGTTATCCATAAATCCTAGGCTTAAGCGCAGTTTTACTTGCCAAACAATAAAATGCATACAAAATGCCTCGAAAAATTAATTCAAGTATTTAGTTTATATGAAAAACATAACAAACAGATTCGACTTGCTTGAATTATTTAAAATAATTAAGCTTGTGGCAGCTTTATTGATTTAATATAAATAATACATTATTGTTCGTTGACCGACCGGCGCCATCTATTGTTCATTTTTGTTGTCAAAAATTGTCTGTCCGGCACACAACACTTGCCTTAAAATCAGCATGAAAACCAGGCGAACAGAATTGTCAGAAGGTCGACAATAAAATTTAGGCAAAAGTGCTGAAGTTCTTTTGTCGACTCGCAAATACCAGGCGAACAGAATCGTTAGCAGGTATGCAAAAATAAATGCGAAAGTGAAAAGTTCTATTGCATACTTGCAAGGTTTTTCTACAAACTGAATTAATACCATTCCAAATGAATGAAGACTATTTGTTTGACATATAATATTATATTTTTATTGTTTTTTTTTTTGTTTTATTTTACGAAAATAATATTTAAGCATAAGCATACAACGAACAAACTTACAGTAACATTTTTATAATGCAATTAAAACATTGACTGTTTAATATAATAATTGTTTAAACTTTTGTCAGCGCAGCAAGACACATATTTTTTTTTGCTTATTTTCTTTAATTGTTTTGAATTTTGTTTGCACTGCTCGCAATGTGTGGGTTAAGTATTAAATAGTTTATCATTTATATATGTATAAAAAAAAAAAAAAAATACAAAAACAATTGGCAATGCAATTGTCCGACGAAATTTAGTTTAAACTGGAAATATTTGCTGATTGTTTAATTGCTTCACTGTGGCGGCGCTTGACTCGAGCGTCGCTTATCCTTCTCCTTTTCCTTCTCCTTGTCGCCGCCCTTGCGGCCAAAGATGCGGAACATGCCGCTGCGCCGCTCCTCTTTGCTCTTGCTGCCCTTCACGCCCGAAACGGAGGATATCGACTGGGCTTCGCTCTCGCTGGAGCTCTCCGCCGAGGCGCGCGTAAAGCTTATCGAGTCCGGCTGCAGCGAAACGGGCCGATTACCCTCGAAGCGGCTGTTGCCCCAACCTGCTAAAGAAACCAAAAATGAGAGAAAGTGAGTAGGAGTTTCTGACTGGCGTATGAGGCGTATGATGAATAAAGCGCATGCAGCTTAAGTAAACACAAAATAACAAATAAAAGTAGATAATAGCGTTTTATGTTAACATTAAAGAGAGTGAGTGTGCGTGCAAAAGAAAATTCTTTTAGCTAAGCTCACGACTGGAGAGATGGACAAATCTCAATCGTGAGCTTAAGCTTAATACAGAAACTAAAGCTAAACAGAGAGAGGCTTAATTAGGGTATACTTTGCAAACTGGTGCGTAGATAGGATCGACGCATTATTTTCACCGGCTTAACAGTTGAACCTTCACACAAATTAATTTTTAGGCATGCAAATCAAAGAGAAACAGAGAGAGAGAAAAAGAGAGAGAGAGAGAGAGAGAGAAGAGACAGCTAAAGTACCAAATAACCCAAAAGCTGACTACATTTTCGCATACTAAGCTACTAGAAAAGGTAACCCAAGGCAAGCATTATATGTATATAGATTGTTGTTTTTCATTATGTGTACCGATTCCATCGTTATTGTTATTTAAATGGAGACCCATGTAGCTTGGATTACTGATGGCATTGTTATGTTCAACGGAGCCGGATGATGATTTCGTCGATGATGTTGGTGAGCTCGTTAAATGCCAAACCGTGCGACTGCTTGTTGCATGTTGCTGTTGTTGTTGTTGTTGTTGTTGTAGTGTTGTTGTTGTCGATGTTGTTGTTGTTGTTGTGGTTGTTGTGCTATTCATTTGCATAATATTACCGTTGCCATTGCTGCTGGCACCGCTGCTCGAGTAGCTAATCGTCCGCTTCGTTGTGCTGCTGCTGCTGTGTCCATTGTTGTTGTTGTTGTTGCTGCCGCTGCTGTTGCTGCCGCTGTGGCTGTGGCTATAACTGTTGCTGTTGCCCGGCGCATGCGCCTCCATCTCAATAAACTTGCGCGTCGAATCGATGCGTCCGCCACCCAACGAGGGCACCCTTTGCGGCGTCGCCGAATGCTGTTGTTGTTGCTGCTGCTGCTGCAACTGCTGCTGCTGCTGCCGCACAATGTTGCTGTTGTAGTAATCGGGCTGTTGATTGGCTGCCGCATTGAATGCATTTATGCGCTGCTGCACTTGAGCCGCATGCGGCGATTGAAGGCTATGTTGATGCTGATGCTGATGCTGTTGATGACCAACGGCGCTTCCGCCCAAGGGCGGCATCGTTGTGGGCAATGGCGGTGGATTATCTAATATATATATATACATATATATATATATATACGCGTCGAGTTTTGGAGGGGTACACGTTTTTACAATGGGTGATAAACAGTTTGAGTGTGTGTGTGTGTTTATGTGTGTGTGTGTGTGTGTGTGTGGAACAAACACAAATAGCTGAAGGCATTTAACTACAACAGGACACTAAGCTATAATAACTTACCCGACTGTCTGGAATCGCTGTTGCGCATCAGCACCCCGCTGTCATCTTTGCTACTACCATTCTGGGCGGGTAACGTGGCGGATCGGCCATCGGTTAGATCTGCGAGGAGTAGAATAAAGTTATATTAATTTAATATTTAATTAAATCTCCTTTTTGTGACTGACCATTGCTGGAACTTTGGCGATTGCGCAACTGCACCAGATTCTCTTGGCTCTGGCGTGTGGTGGCCACGGGCGGCGCACCACGTGGCGGTATTGGCGGTTTCTGGTCATAACCCGCAGTGGGTGAACTGGGCTGGGAAAGTTGTTGCTGTTGCTGTTGTTGCTGCTGCTGCTGCAGCTGCTGCTGTTGCATTTGACGCTGCAGGAAGGCCATTTGTGGCGTGGCCGTGTCCAATGTCTGGCCACTGCTGGCGCGACGTTGCGAATCTGGCGAGGAATTGCGTGAACTAACAGGCGACTCCACATTGCTGGTCACTTTGATGTCCGGCGAGCTGCTCGATTGTTGCTGCAAGTTAGAGTTCAACAATTAAAAAGGGGATTCACCTAAATTGAAATCCTTTTCACTCACCTTCATTGATTCGTCGTAGCTCAAGAGCTGTAGATTTGGCGGCAGACTAGCGTGGAAGGATAGCTTGCGTACCCAGTCGTTCATAATGTCCAGTGACGGTGCCTCGAACAGAAATTCGGAGCCGTCGGGCAGCTTTAGCCGGAAGACGTACTTCTTTTTCGTATAATCATCGGCACGCTCGCATTTGGCGCCCAGTATATTCACCGGTGCCGTAGCCGTCTTTTGCTGCAGGAAATCGTTCTCGTCCTTGAAGAAGCACACCAACTGACCGCAGAGCACCGTATGGAATTGTTTCCAGGAGCGCACCGGCGCCTTCTTGCCGCCAGACTGCAGGCCGTGCTTGCGTTCGAGCATGCCCTGGATCTCCACGGGCGGCAGATCGAAGCCCTCGCCCTTTTGGTTCTTGCGGAAGGATTGGGCACGGCGACGTGTCGTAAAGGATGGCGTACGTTTGGCCTGCTTGGGCTGCACCTTCATGCTCTCGGCGCGCTTGACGTTCGCATCGGCGGAGCCGCGACGCAGCCGATCGCCGAACATGCCGCTGGAGCTGCTCTTCTGCAGACCCAGCTGCTCATCGGACAGCTGAGCCTGGAAGGGTGGACGCAGCTGCACCTGTGCAATGGCCGGCGATTGTGCGGCGCTGCCAGGAGCACTGGTGCTATTGTTGCCGCCGCCGCCGCTAATCGTCACCATGGGCGTGGAGAAAATGGGCGTCTTCTCCTGGGCAGCTGCATTGTTGCGATGCTCCTGCTGCTTCTCGGCGCGACGGCGTTCGTCGTTGAGACGCTGCAGCTCCTTTTGCTTCAGCTGCTCGAGCCGTTCGCGCTCCAGGCGCTCCTTCTCCTTTAGCTTGGCCAGCTTCTCGTGCTCCAGCTGCTTGCGGAAACGCTGCTCGAGCAGCGTAATGCGCTTGATGGCCTGGAATTTCTCCTCCTGTGCGGCCACCGTTTTCTCGAAGTCCTCGTGACGGCGCAACAGATCCTCCACCTGCGGTATGGAGTCGCCCAGCTTGGCGTCCTTCAGTTGCGGCTCGCGACTGCTGATCCATTGCTCCAAAATCTCAGCATCCTTGAGGAACAGCTGCGTGTCCAAATTCAGCTCGTAGATCTCCTTGCGCTGCTGCAGCGTTTGCTCGAGCAGCTCGTGACGCGACTGCAGCACCTTGATTTTATCCTCGACCTCGTGCGCCAGGAAATGCTTCTCCTTGATCAGTTTCTTGCCGTTGGCCGTGAAATTGGCGAAGGTCTCGTCACGTGCACGGATCTCGGCATGGTGATCCTTGATGCTGGCCAGCAGCAGCTCGGCACCGGCCACACTGTTGGCCAGCTCGGGCGCCGTTATCTTGGCCAGCATCTCGTTGATCCAGGCAATCAGATCGCGGTACTCATCGAAGTAGGATTGCAGCTGTTCCGCCTGGTTCAGTTTGCCCTTGCGCGCATTTGTCTTCTCCTTGAGGTCGGTCCAGGCCTCGACGGTCTCGTCGCGCTTCACCTCGATATGTTCACGGGCATCCGGATAGATTTCGCCCAGTTTGACAGCTTCAGCCAGCACAGAGTCCACCTGCTCCTTGATGGCCACCAGTTCGCCCTCGAACACTGAATGTTTGCGTCCAAGTGCTTGTATGCTCTCCAGATCCTGGCCATAGTCCTCGGATATGAGCGAAGCGTCCTTTTCGTTAATCAGCGAAATGGTTTCGTCGGCCACGCGATCGTAGACATGCACCTGCTTGGCGCCGGCCAGCGCATCCTGGCGAGCATTCACCAAATCCTTGAGCTCATCCCACAGCTGTTTGGTCTCATCGCGCTTAGCCTTGATGGAGTTGCGATAGGGATTGTTCTCCTGGATCAGACGATCGCCACGTTCCAGACACGCCTCGACACGCGCCTCGTTCGCATTCAGATTGGACACAAACGACTCAAAGGCCAACATCAATTGCTCCACATGCTCCACATCCTCGCCGTAGTCCTCGCTGGCGGTCACAGTCATCTGATCGCCCACCCATTCGTGCAGTTCCTCCGTTTCGCGCAGATACTCGAAGAGCTTCTTGCACTCGGTGAGGCGCAATTCGCGATCCTTGGCCAGACGCAGTAGCTCCGTGTATTGCTGTGAGACAGCGGTGTTCTTTTCCTGGATATTGGCGCTGTCGAAATGATTGCGCTCGATCAGTCCGGTGGCCAGCTTATTGACCTTGTCAATGGATGGCTTAAACGATGTCAGCTCGCGCTGGAGTACCTCCAGTTTCTTTTGATGCGTCTGCACGGAGATCTCATCGCGTCCGTAATCGCTGCTGGCCAAAATTGGTCGCTTCTCGCGCATCCAGGCATCCGCCTCGTTGGCCTCCACATAGAACAGCTGACTCTCAACGGCGTCGAGGAGACGCAGTCGCCGAATGGCCGCCAGATCGCGCAGCTGAACGAGCTGCTTTTGCAGCAGCTCCGATTTATATTGCAGCTGCTCGCTGGCAAAGTGATTGTCACGTATCATGTGCTGGCCGCGCTGCAGCAGCGCCTGGATCAGCGGCTCCTGTGAGGTCAGCTCCGCCTCGAGTGCATTGTGTTTCTTTTGCAGACCCTGCACGGCCAGCAGACTGCTGCCCAGATCTTGGGAGCCAGCGATTAGCTGCTTCTCGGCCAGCCACTGGAGCTCATCCTCGGCGTCGCGCAGGAACTGCTGCAGACTCAGCGAATCCTCGAGGTTCTCGCGGCGTATGGCAATCGGTTCGTGCAGCGTATTGTAGCGCTTAATGGTGGACATGGCGCGCTCGTGGATCTCGTGCTTGAGGAAATGATCCACCTGGAAGAAGTGCTCATCCTTTAGCTTCAGCTGATCGGCCAGTTCGTTGTGATGCGCCACATCCGCTTCGAGGCGTTCGTGTTTCTTTAGCAGATTGCTAACGGTGGCCAGATCCTTGCCATAGTCCTCGCTGGACAGCTGCATCTCCACATCGTCCATCCAGTTGTTAAACTCGTCGACGCTGCGATTAAAGGCCAGCGCCTCGTGCGCCTGCTGCAGCTTCTCCTTCTTGGCCTTCGAGGCGGCCTTCAGCTTGGCCCAATCGCCCTCCAGCAGCTGCACTTGCTGTGCAATCTCGTCCTTGGCAAAGTGTTCGCCCTTAATCAGACGCTCACCCTCGCTGATGACGGCCTGGACACGCGGCGAGTTGCTCAGCAGCTCGGCATCGAAGGCCGTGTGCTTTTGGATCTTGCTCTGCAGGTTGCTCGGCTCGCGATAATTCTCGTCGAGGGCTACCTGAAGTTTTTGGACCAGCCAGCGATCGATCTCGTACAGACTGCGCAGGAATTCCTGCAGCTGCAGCGACTGCAGCAAACGATGTTTGCGCTCGGCGGACAGTTCAAGTAGCTTCTGCTTGCGGCGCAGCACATAGGCCAATTTCTCGCTAATCAGATCCGCATCCTTGGGTTCACCCTCCAGTATGCTGTTGGCGAACTTTTGCAACGCATCCACATGATCCGCATCGAGCAGCTTCTCGAAGGCATCGTGCTTCTTGAGCAGACGTTCGACAGCCGTGTAGGAATCGCCTAGATCGTCGTTATTGAGGAAGGCCTCCTTGTTGGCCAGCCAGATCTCGACCTGTTCCACCTGCGCCTTGAACAGCTGCAGCTGATGCGCCTCGGTTAAGTCGCGTGCCCGTTCACTCCACGCCTCGTGCAGTGTCTGATGCAGCTCCTCCAGCACCAGCAGATACTGCTTAACGTCGCTCAGCTGTTCGCCGTGTTGCTTCAGTGCGACAAAGGCCTGATCGCGTCCCTCGATCTCCACCTTGCGTTCCTGGTGCAGCTCCAGCTGCGTCTCGCAATCGTTGATGGTTGAGGGCGCCTGGGTGGCGTGCATTTTCTTGACCATATCGTTGACCCACAGCTCCAGCTCACGCACATCCGAGACAAACTTGTGCACCAAATAGGCCTCGTTCAGCACGCTTTGACGCTTCACGGACAGACTCTGCAGATTGCCCCAGGACTTGTGCAGTTCCTGGAGTTTGCGCTCAATCACCTGAGCACCACGTTCTGGATACTTGCGTATTAGGAAATCGGCGGCGGTTTCGTGCTCATCGATCTTCTGCTTGACAGCGGACATGTCGCGTTCCAGCGCCTCCTCGCGACGGATTAGCGCCTCGACGGCGGCCAAGTCGCGACCCGTGTCCGCTGAGCTCATGGCCAGCGCCTTCTCCGCAATACGCTCGGCTGTATCGTCGACGTCCCGATTGAAGACGTGTATTTCGTTGGCACCGCCCAACAGGGCACGATAGGCATTCAGTGCACCCTGGAGCTGGCGCCAGTTGTGATTGAAATCGCGTCGTCGCTTGTCCACGCTTTGCGTGTCCGCCGGCAGCTGGGCCTGATTGATCAGTTTGTCGGCCAGCTGATTGATGTGCTTCACGCGCTGATCGTCCACTCGCATATCGGAGTCGACGTCGTCCAGTTTGCGCATGAGTGCGTTGCAGTGCTCGAGATCGCGTCCCGTATCGCTAGCCTGCACCATCATCTCCTTGTCACGAATCCAGGCCTCGATCTTGTCCAGCTGATTGTTGAACTCCAGTATGTCCTGGGCCTCCTCGAGGCCGCGACCGCGCTGATCCAGCTCGGCGAGCAGACCCTGCCAGGCGGCCAGCACACGTTCGATGGCCTGCTTGATTTCCGGCGAGGATTCGTGCTGTTTGCTCAGCAATATGACGCCCGTGTCCTGGATCTCCTTGATGCGACCCTGATTGGCGGCCACCTCGGCCTGGAAGGCCTGATGTTTCTGCAGCTTCTTGATCTTCTCGTCTAGATTTGTGACCTCGGCATAGTTGGCCGCATCGGCCTCCAGTTTCTTTTGCTTCTCATTGATCCACGACTCGGATTCGGCACAATCGCGCACAAACTTGGCATAGAGCAGAGCATCCTCAAGCTTATAACGCCGCACGGCGCACAGGTCCTTGACCTTCTGGCGACGCGCCAGAACACCCTGCAGAATGGTCTGTATATTGGCGCTATCGTAATGACGCTGCTCGATCAGTTTGCGTCCGTGCTCCTGCAGCAGTGCCACCTTCTCCTCCTGCGTCTGGATGACACGCTCGAATTCGTCGTGCTTCTTGATCTGGTTCTGCACATCCTCAACGGTCTGACCGAAATCGGAGCTGCTCAACGCCGCCTGTTGGGTGCTGGACAGATTATCGATTTGCTTTGCGTCGCGCAGGAAACAGAACAAATCGATTTTCTGCTCCAGCATGATCTTCTTCTTGTTCCAGGCAGCGTGCAGTTTCTGGCGCTCGTCCAGCATTGCTGCACATTTCTCCTCCACATCGGCGGCTGCATAGTGTCCAGTTTGCACCATCGAATCGCTTAGTTCATTCAGATAACGGAACTTGTCCTCACGCGCCTCGATCTCACCATAGATGGCATCATGCTGAATCTTCAGGGCTGTGGCGCCCGCGGCGTCACTTACATGCTCCTCGGCTTGGAGGGCGGCACGCAGATTCGACGACCACGAGACAATGTCGCGCACGTCCGTTAGGAACGTTTGCAGATCGGAGCTGGCGGCCAGGCGATCGCCTCGCGCCGTCGAACGTTCCTTCAGATCATTCCAGGCAGCGACTACTTTGTCCTGTTGCTGCGCAATGGCGGCGGCATTCGACGGATACTTGGCCTGCAGTCGCACCGAATCCTCGACCAGCATTTGCAGTTGCGCTTCCAGCGCAACCAGATCGTTCTCGAAGCCCTCGTGTTTGCGCAGCAGGGCCAGCGCTGAATTCAAATCCTTGCCCAGCTCCGAGGAGAGGGCGGCATTCTTGTCCTGTATGCGGAATAGAGCCTCGGCCACATCACGATGGAAACGATGAATTTCACCGGCGGCATGCAGCTTCTGTTCGCGTTGCTTGAGCAGCTTCAAGAGGTTTTCCCAAGACGTTCTGAAGATTTGAAAATAGTGTATAAACATTAGCTAAGTACTTCTGTGAGTATGACAATTGTTTACTTACCTCAGTTGTTCCTGTCTCTTTTCCACCTCATTGGCATAGGAGCTCTCCGAATCGATGAGCTTCTTGGCCAGCAGCTCACACTGATCAACACGATCAGCACCAACCTCAACGCGATGCTTCACATCATCAAACTTGTTCTGCAGCAGCTGCAAGTGCTCAAAGTCCTGGCCGTAATCCTCAGATGAGGCGGTTTGCTCTTGTTCCCTTATCCATTGCTCCACCTCGTCCGATTCAAGGAAGTATTCGTGCTTTGACAAACTCTCCATGAGACGCATCTGTCGCTGTTGGGCCAGCTTGTGCAGCGATTTGAACATCTTTTCGATGAGCTGCTGCTTGGCGGCTAGGACTTTGCTGTCGGGATGCTGGGCAGCGACCATGGCGGCGCAGGTGTGTCCCATTTCGGTGACAATGGCCGAATATGTGTCCAACTCCAGCTCGATGGTCTTGTGTTTGGTTAGCAACTTGGCGGCCGAATCGCGATCCCTGCCATACTCAGTGGATCGCAGGACATTGTTGCGTTCACCTAACCAGGACTCAATCTCGCCGGCATCGAACAGATATTGTTGGGCCTTCAATGACATTTCCAGCTTGCGCGTACGCTCACCGCAATGCATCTCTAGATCCTGCCAGGCCTGCTGCAGTTGCTCACACAAAGCCTCCACGTTCTTCTGCTCCGGATGCTGTTGGGCGACGAGCGCCTGTCCCGCCTGCAGAGCCTTGTTGATCATCGGCTGATGTCCCTTGATCTCGGCCTCCAGTTTCTTGTGTTTCTTGGACAGCGACTGGGCCTGGTGCAGATTGTGGCCCAGCTCGTTGGACTTGGCCGCCGGCAGATGATCGTTGATCCATTGGAACTCGGCATCGAGTTCGAACACAAACTTATGGAAATTCAGGCTCTCCTCCAGCTTGTCACGTCGCTGCTGTGTGGGATCACGCAGATCCTTGAAACGTTGCTGCAGTTCCTTGGTTTCGTCCTCAATGTTCTTGGCATTGAAGTGACCCTCGTGGGCCATGTCATCGCCCGTGGAGACCAGCTCGGCCACCTTTTGATCCCAAACGGTTATTTCGGATTCGAGCATTTGCTGCTTATTGATCAGATCCTTGCAGCTGCGCAAATCGTTGCCCACATCCTTGCTCTTGAGCGCCGAATCCAGCTCATCCACCTTCTTCTTGGCATCCTCAATGGCACGATTGTGCTCACGCTGCGACGAGGCCTGCTCCAGTTTGCGGCCCTTGTCTTCGGATAGTATCAGCAGATCCTTCCACTTCTTGTTCAAATTGGCCACACGGTTCTCCACCTCGGGCACACGATTCTCGGCCTGAATCAAGGCCTCCGCATCCTTGTTCACATTACGCAGTTGTCCCTCATTGGCGCGCAGTTCACGCTCAAAGGCCTTGTGCTTCTGAAGCTTACGCGGCAGATTTGTCAGATCGCGATAACTCTCATCGCCGGCAATTTTGGTCTTGTCCTGCAGCCAAGCCTTCAGATCGTCCGCTTCGGCGGCGAACTTGTGGTAGTCCTTGGAGGCTTGCAACAGGCGTTTGCGCTCGAAGGCGCGATCCTTGACAGCCTTTCGCTTGCCCAGCACTTGGTTGCGACGATCGGAAATGCTGAAAAAAGGGAAAGAGATTAGCTCAGCTGGTCATTAATTATATTGATGATCCTTACTACTTGGCATCGTAGTGATCGTTAGCAATCAGCTTGTCTGCGTTGTCCGAGAAGCCCTTGAGGATCTTGTCCTGTGCCATAAGGCTCTTCTCAAAGTCCAGATGACGCTTCAGTATGGCCTCCACCTCATCCAGCGAAGACTGCAAGCAAATGGAAGTATTAAAATAGGATTTATAAACTCATATTATGACAATTCACTTACGCCAAGATTATTGTACTCGAGGAACGCCTCGTGACTCTTGGTGGTGGCATCGATTTTGTCCGCTTCGCGATTGAACATTTGCAGCTCGACACATTGGAGCAGCCACTTTTGCTTCTCACTCCAGCCGCGATGGATGGCATCCTGTTCGGCCTTGAGGCGTTCAATTAGCTGCACGGTCTCCGCCATGTTGGGTTTGCCATCGGAGAGTTGTTTGCCCAGTTGGATGACCTCGACGAATTCATTGTCATGCGCTTTGATGTCGTCGCCCAGATCGTTGTGCTTCTTCAACAGATTGTTGGCTGTTTCCACATCGCGTGCCGACTCATCAGCGTTCAGCTGATCCTTGACGGAGTCGATCCAGGCGAGCAGAGTCTTGGCGCTATTGTTAAAGATCTGTTGACCCACCTCGCTCTCGATGCGTGCGCGCAGCTCGCTGCCACGTTGCTGGACCTGCTGCCACATGTCCTGCACCTCCTGTTGGCGTGCATTGACATTGTCCCGCTCGGCGGGATAGGCGTTCTTAACGGAATTGCCCAGATAGGTGACTCGGTTGACTTTCTCCTCGACGGGCGCCAGTTCGCGTTCCAGATTCTGATGACGACGCTGCAGAGCCTGCACAGTTTTGAGGTCGGGCGTAATGACAGCGGTGTCCAGCTGCAGCATCTTTTCGCTCATCCAGACCTTGGCCTCGTCGCAGGTGCGATTAAAGAGCTCCACGCTGGAGGCGCCCTCCAAACTCTTTTCACGCTGCGCCTTCGCGTTGTTCAGACGCTGCCAGATCTGATGAATTTGACGCTGTCGCGCTATGATCTTGTCCAGCTGCGAATGACCCTGATGGCGGAAAGTGTCGACGGCGCCATCGATTTCCTCGACACGCTTCGAGGCGGCCGACAGATCGGTGATGAACTTCTCAAACTTGCGCTTGGCATTGTCCACGCCATCGCCATCGTCCGTCTTGATCATGCGCTCCTTCTCCTTCATCCACTTCTCAAAGTCATCGCATTCCCGATAGAAGCCAAACAGATGTATCGAATCCTCCAACAGGGCATGACGCTTTTGGGCCATTTCCTGCAGCTCATCGTAGGTGGCATTGACGCGTTGCTGGCGCTTCTCAACGCTGTCGGCATTCTCGTTGATGCTTTGGCTGGAGGTGCGACGCTGCACGAGCGGTTTGGGCGCCACACTAACAGGACGAATCCGCTTGACTGGCACTCCCTGGCGCACCAATATGGTTTTCTTGACCTTCTGCAGGGACTTGACCTTCATCGCCTTGGGCACAATGCAGGCGACGGGACGTGCTTCAATCTCGCGCACATAATTGGCGGGCACAAAGCCCTCGTGACCGTTATCCTTGCGCACACACCACCAGTCATCGTTGGTCTTGGACTTGAGCAGCATTACCTCGCCCTTGTCCATTTTCATGCCCTGACCCTCGAAGGGGAACAGCGAACGCACATGCGGCAACATTTTGGTTTCGGTTACCTTCTTGTGCTCCAGCTTCTCCACCCACTCGTCCTCCCACACTTCCTTGGGCACCAGCCGTGTCTCGTTCACCCATTCCTCCTGCTCGATCTCGGGCAGCTCGGGCTCGGCAGCCGTCAGCTCCAGCGTGCAAATGCCCGCCTTGATCAGTTTGTCCGCCTGCTGGTTAAGGTTGAGAATATCGCCAGAATAGGCATTCAGCTCACCCTGCAGATCGCGATGACGCTGAAGGAGCGCCTGCGCCGAAGGCTCATCGTTGCCATAGTCACGTGAATTGACCAGCGCCATTTTTTCGTTCAGCCAGGACTCGGCCTCGTTGGCGTCCGTATAGAACTGATAGGCCTCGGCGGCGTCCTCGAGCTGGCGACGTCGCAGCTCCACAAGCGATTCCAGCGCCTGCCAGTGCTCCGCCAGGGAATCAATGCGACTCTTAATCTCGCTGGCGCGCGGATGTTGTTCACCAATTAGACGCTTGCCCGCCTCGGACATTTGTGAGGATTTGGGCTTGCGCGACTTGATCTCATCCTCCAGCGCTTTGTGTTTCTGCTGCAGCGAGAGCACAGCACGCAAATCCTTGGCCGTAATGCCGGTCTTGCAGATGCGCTGCTTGTCCACCAGCCAGCCCTCCTCGTTGTCGTAGTCCTCCATGAAATGATGGAAATTACGCGCTTCCTCGAGACGAGCGCGACGCTGCGCGGACAACTTCAAAAGTTCTGCATAGGCCTCTTCCAGCTGCTCCAGACGCTGGGCCAGCACGGCGGCATCCTTGTGCTCGGTGTTCTTGTAGGGCAGAGCCTGGCGGTTGAAACGCTTGAGCGTCTCGCCGTATGTGTTCACCTGCAGCTCCTGCAGCGAGTGCGCTTGCAGCAGTTCCTCGACGCCCAGCAAATGCGGACCCACATCCTCGGAGGCGAACTGTTGCTGCAGCTCACGCACCGATTCCGTTGTGCTGGCAATTTCACGCAGCAGATTCATCAGATTGCTCATTTGCGACAGATTGAGACGCTGATTCTCTAGAAGTTCCAGCAGCTTGCGCCACTTGTCCATGACCTCCTGTTCGCGACGCTTCACTCGCTCCTTACCGTGATAGTTCTCCTTCTCCAGCTCATTGGCCATGGCCGTCAGATCGTTGAAACGCTCTACGCGCGCCAAAATGTCAGCAGAGATCGCCTCGTGCTTCTTCAGTGTGGCGTCCACCTGGCGCAGATAACGCGGATCGGACAGCACTTGAATCATTTCCTTCAGATAACCCTCACGCAGCACAGACTTCTTTTCGAACTTGTAATTCAGCTGCTCGAGTTTCTCCTGGCGCAACAGCTCCTCACGCAGGGCCACTTCACGATTGTGTTCGGCATACTCCAGAATTTGCCAGGCCTTCTCAATGTCATTGACCAGCTGACCATCCTGCGGATTATACGGCGGCTGATTCAAAGCCTTCAGCAGCGTGTTTATGGTAAAGTACAGAGCCTCAATCTCACTGCGCTCCTTGTATCTGTGGAATGTGCAATGTGTTGGAATTAGAAATGTAGAAATTATTAACTGGCATATTCTTAACTCACTTGGGTGGCTTTTCAATGGTGCGGTACTCCTTGAAGGCCAACAATTCACGCTGTATGCCCTCCAATGAGTTGGGCAAATCGCGCTGTTCCAGCTCCGTCGTTTTTTGTCTTATCCAGCTAAGCAGATTTGTGGTCAGGCGCTCGTAATGCATCTTCTTGCGATCGGCATCCATTAGCTGGCCCACAATCTAGAAGAAGACAAACAAAAGAGAAAAAAAAAAACAATTTGATTAAGGGAAAGAGAGCAGTTAGACAACTTTCTAGGCCCAACCCGATCGTTACGATCCAGTGCCAAGTAGAGCGTTAACCAGATTGACTTGCACGTTACGCTGCAGCAGCTCCAGACAGCGCCCATGCATTGAATTTGCCCCCGACCCCGATCCCGACCCCGACCCTGACTGTCATCCAGTCTCCAATCCCATCCACCCAATTGGAGGTGTGTTCACTTACATTGGCTATCCGCTTGCCGCTCTTCTGTTCGTTCTTCATGCGCGCAAACGTGTGATAATATGAGGCCACATAGGTCAAGATCGATTTCTCATCCGGTCGCGCCGAATCGATATCCTCCGCATCGAGCAGACTAATGAAACGGGAAAATACAATACGCAAATCAATTGAGTTTGCCCAAATAAGTTATATATATATATTTTATTTACCTTGGTATGCCCAATTCGTTGGCGGCCGTGTCGAATGCATGATTCAAATTATCCAAATTGGAATTCTTTGAATTGACAATGGTGCTGTATTCAAACAGATCGGGTCGATGCGAATGAATGAGCGCATTGAAACCCAAACCAGAACGCCATGACGATGTAAAGTCCTGGATATTGACGCCGGGATAACCATGGGTCTTACGTTGACACCACAATAGAAGCGCATCTTTGGCTGATCGTTTTTCACTGGATTCGTTTTCCTCATCCTAAATCCAAGTTGGATATATTGTTATCTTAGCATTTAACTTTTATAGCATTTAACTTACCACATCGATGACGATTTCCTGAATTTGGAAACGCAAAATGATGGTCCAAATAAGACCCAAGATCAATCTGGGATTGCCATCGACAATGTCCTCAGCACCAATGGACTCCAAGCGTACCTGTTGTTGTTAAAGAAACGAAATGAAATACAATTGCATTAGTTGGCATTCTATCATAGTAGGGGGGAGGAGGGAGGGGGGCTTTGGCTGTCCGGTTCGCTAAGCTGCACGTCTCGAGTTACGCGTTTCACAAGCCGCAAAACAAAGCTGCAAACAAGTGAACCAAAAGCAAAACTTGAGCTGCTGCTGTTGCTGCTGCTGCTGCTGTTTGTGGCCCACAAGTCACGCATTATCAGAGCTAGGTGTTTGACCCCGCGTGTCTCAGGTTCATTTGAATTTATAGTGGGTCATGGCGTGAACAGGTAGGCACAGATAAATGGAAATAGGCGAAGAAAGCATAAGTTACGACTGATCTTTATCGCATACATTAAATGGTAAACGAAAACAAAACCAACAGACAACTCGGCTTTTAGTCGCTTTAAAAAATAAAAAAAAAAATTGATTAATGGCTGAGCGGCTCGAACTGAAGCTAAAAGAATTCATTTGACCGATTGTACGCTCCATTGGCGGCAAGTGTGTATGTGTGTGTGCCACATAAGATCCTTAACTAAATGCTCGCTCAGCTGTGCGTTAAATGTTGTTTCTTTCTTTCGAGCTTCTTCAAGCTGAAAAACCAATTAAAATGCAATAAATGCCGATGTCACAAAAACCAAAAGACAAGCCCCAAAACAAATAAGAGTGCTTTAATCGAAAGTACATGAATTAAAGATACCCTGTTGCTTGAAGGCCTCAATAACATAAGAGTAATTCTTATGAAAGGCAAAGGCAAGATATAAAACTAACAGAAATTTATTTCAATATATTACTTATTAACATAAAAACAGTATTTGAATGTGAACTCTTTAGTTGAATTCATCAGAATCGCATGAAGAACGTTCTGATCTTCTTTGGAATAGTCTCAATTTCAAATAAAGTTAAATAAATTGTATCTTTTTAGATATATATCTTACAGATATAACTTCTATGACTTCAATTGGAGTCTGTAAATGGAATATATGCATATACTTAATGGGAGTGGAGTTGTTTTCTCTATGACAAACATGACCAATCGAATATTATACCCATTTGTAATGCAAACAGGGTATAAAAGACAACAACAACAAGATAAGCAACAACTTTCACTGCGTCAAGCAAAGTGCCAGAGACACAGACGTGTGCACAGTGTCATTGTTGTTGTTGTTGTTGCTGTTGTTGATGTGGTTATTGCTGTTGTTGTCATCGTTGCAGCAATTCGTACAAATTACATGCATTTAATGTGCATTAAACGCGCCATTGTTTCTAATTAGATTAGGCTTAACAGAGAGAAAGAGAGAAGACAACAACGGCACGTATTAGAAGCTAGACCGCAGGCGAAACTATGTCGCACGCTAAGCTGAAAGCGAGTGAAAGAGACGGCAGATAAGGGGGGTGAGAGAGAGAGAGAGAGCGCGCAACCTGGTAGCTACATCTATGGATTCCATTTGCCTGCTTGCACAGACAATTAAAATCAAATTCAGGCAAAGAAAGTGTGCGGAAAATGTGCCGACACGAAAGGCACAAATGAAAAGGAGAAGAAAAAGTAACAAGAAATTAATAAAAAAAAAAGTAACTAAATATAAAAAATAGTTTTATAAAAATTAAGGAAAATTGTTGTACGCTGTGTCGAAGATTAAATGCACTTATAGTAATATATAGAGGCTGATTGCGAAGTCAAAGAGATTGAACTATTTAGTTAATTTAGTCACATCTGGTGAAAGTAAAGATAGCGTGCAAAATAATAAGTTTTTTAAAGAAAAACTTAATTTTCGATTGATTATAATAGGTAGTAGTAAATATAAAGTCCTCACAGAAAAAACACATTCTCATAAAGACATTTGCCAAGTTTCATAAAGATAGCTTAAAAGCTGAGCAAGTCTATTTCAAGTCAGTCAACAAACAGAGAAGATAATATCGACAGATCAAGAATATATATTTTCTTTATGTTATTTCCAGCTGACGTTCCACATTTAATGCTAAAGCTTGAATACTCTTTCATATATAGAAGAGTATATATAAATATAAAAATATGCAGCGGGTGCATTAGAAAGTATGCAAATATTTCAGAAAATTGCCAGCCAAGGTAATTAAATTTATATGTATATATATATTTATATATGTGAGTTTGTACTTATGTATGTTATGCAGCATTTGGCTGATGCAGTCGCGCATCTAAAGTGTCGTTTTTTATATACGGCTGCGGCTCATAACTCTCCCGTGTCAGTTGTTGCCGTTGCCGTTGGCAGCTCATGTGGCAAACAAAGCACGCAACGGCCACGCGCAGCTGCGTCAAGACTTGCACTTTCTACAAATGCGTAGGCCTCTCTTTTTTTTTTTTTTTTTTTTTTTTTTTTTTTTTTTTTTTTTTTCTTTTTGTATTTATTTAAAGTTAACTCTTTCGTAGCCACTTACCTTGGTGTGCAAGAATGCCAGACTCTTGTTGACATTTTCGATTTTGTGTACACGCATACGTCCGCTATTCGGCTTGCCCAGTTTCTCCGACGATATGATCTCAAGCAGCTTGAGCAGCTTGATGCCATCGGCTAGATCTGTGAATAGGTCTTCGACCTCCATTTTGGCCTATAGATATAAACAACAATATGAACAATAAAAATGCATTCCATTGTGAAGAAAGTGTCGCTAGCCATTTTTAATTTTACCTTGATCAGAAACGAATTCATCCATTTTGTAAAGGTCTTCTTTTGGATATGTAGACGCTCCTCCTGCAGCGTCTTGATACGCTCATTCTCGAACTTGATAATGCCATCGCGCTGCGTCATGTTGTTTGTGGAGCCGCGGGTGGATGACGACGCCTGCAGCGTTGAATAGCCACCGGGCTCATATTGTGATGCTAGAATAGAGACAGTGAACATGGTTGAAAACATGGATTAGCACATGGTCAAACACTAAATAAATAAGCACTTAGTAAATGGACTGCTTAAACACTAATGAAAACATTAACAAATATACTCTTTCCCAATTTATGCACAGAGTATAGAAAGCCCTAAAAGTGCAAAACGTTTAGCATTTGTTTTGATTTAACCCAAGGCAGCAACCCCAAATCAATGGGGAGGTCGCTCTGCAAAAAAGACGCGCTAAACTGGGTTTTTTGTCCATTGTCTGTTTTGCCTGTTGTTGCCAATAGTTGGCACAGCTCAGTGCATTGGCTCGATAAGAATTGTGCCCCTTCCTTTTTTGTATTTTTTTATTTTTTTTTTTACCACTTATCGCAAGTCAAAGTAATTAATGGGCATTAGCTTATATGGTTGTGTGTACATACAGGTATATACTAAATATATGTATGTAATATATATAACAAAATGACGTTAGCAATAAGGTAGGTAGCATGGGCATACGTGCATAGTTCAATGAATGCCCTTGTTTTAAGTGCTGCCTCAATAAATACCATTTTTTTATATAAGTTATAAAACTGTTGGTTAAAGAAAATCATATAAAATAATTTTAGAAATGTTTGCCAGGAATAATAATGAAGACAATTTACTTTAATTATGACTATTATTGGTATATGTTTAGTTATTAATAAGCCAAGAGAGAACTACAGCTTAAGAAATTCGGGGATTTCATTTGAATTAAAGACAACTTAAGAAGAGAGCAGAGTTATGAAATGTTCGTTCAATTAATGAGAATAAAATTCTTATGATTTTTTTGTGTATCTTTCAACTATAATTTATTGACCTAATTGGGCGAACTTTGCTTTTACTGCTTTACTGCCATGAATAATGATTATTCCATACTAATAAATGAAATAGAAGCAACCTTCTTATAGCTACCTATTCTGTCATGCTTTGGTATTAAAGAAATGCCGCTGCGTGTAATTTTCTACCTTCAATAGTTTTAGTAAACAATTGTTTTAGCCACTCGTTTCTAGTTAGATGATCTAATGAACGTCAGATAAGCAAAGTTTTTAGTTATAACATTTGTTAGTTTCCGCACGTCATTTCTAATTTCAAACACGCATAGTCGTAATTCTACTGGTTATTAGTCAATAGCTTTATTTTTGGTGATATGATACAGTGTAGTGCCGTAGATTAAATCCAAAAAACCACATATAAACTTCCCCCACAACAATAACTGTAACATTCCGGACCATTCCGTAATATGGCCGCGTTATCAGCAATTAATATATACAAAAATGGGTTCACAGAAAAATTTTTTCCGCTGTTTTTTTTTTTTATCAACTTTTGTCAAGTTGTACGGATTACGTAATATTTACGCGGGCAATAAAAAAATACTTTACGAAATATCAAACTATTTGTCACGTATTTCGAGAATTTATACAATTATTATTTTGACAGCTTCTACAATTTGAGAAATATATTTATAAATGTCTTAGCTTATCATGGGATAGATAAGTGAGGAAGGCATTGTTTTAAAGGTCGTACGTATTGTGTAATATCGATGAAGATAAGTTCAAGTTTAACCTACACACAGACTGTCGATCAAACGATATATATCGTTTATATTCATTGCGCGAAAAGTTCGAACGTAATATACTGTTATATTCCATAATTGCACTGCAATTATTGACTGGCAGTTACAGCCAAGCCACTGGGAAAGACTTCCGATTTTATAGACGGACGCACAATTGATTTAAATTTTCCGTAAGGTTTCGCCGGATTTTGCTGTTTGCGGTGTCCGCGTCGTTTGCTCACTGGAGAAGCGGAATGAATCGGGTCTATATTTTTTTTTTTTTTTTTGGGCGTAGCAAAGCTTTTTATTTCGTCGGCTTTACTTTAACACACGAAACATATATCAGATAGGCGAGCGAGCCGCAAGCAATTGAAAATTCTTAGTGTGGCTAGGCTAACCACAACAACAAAAAAAAAAAAAAACGAAAGTGGCAAAAGCGAATTCTATGGAGTTTCTTACGGTTTCTGCGTATGGTGAATTCCATTTATCGTTATCATTGCTGCTGTTGTATCAAAGCTTAAAGCTGATAACGCAAAAATGTAACACACAGCAAAAAAAAAAAAAAAAAAAAAAAAGAGAACAAACAAAGTTGTCGGCTCTGGACTGAATTGTATGTTGAGGGATCGTTTATCTTATCGTACCGATAGCTCGCATACCTGGCACATATGTCAGCCTATAGATTATGTGTGCGAAAAATAAAAGACTCTTGTTTATAGGCCAAAATGCAATTAATATGAAAATACACTCTGTGACAAAATACACACAAAAAGTGATTGCCGAAATGACAATACAAACTGTCAGCTGGATGATATCATAAATATCGAATGTAAAAAAAACATAATTCTTAATAGTCATAAATCTAAAGAATGCCCATTTATATTAAAAACCATTCTTCGACTTTAAACTTGTTGCTGAGGTCATCTAAAAGGCATGCGCAAACAAAACACTTTGTAGCGGGCCATATAAAAGGAAAAATCAATTAAAAAAAAAAACAAAGAACAGAGGTGAAAACTTAACAATAAAATCAGCAAACAACAAAAACAATAACAGCGTGACAATAAACTTTACCATACACCGATAACAACAGGTGCCGACGTAAACGTTGTTATCTGTGCCAACTAAAACACATATAGACTTGTTTATGTATATACATATATGTGCAGGGTATCGTAATAAGAGCAGTCACCCCCCACGCAATAGAAACTACGGCATAACTTTAGGCTTTAGTCGGAAAAGTCATTAAAAATAAAGTGCCTGGCACATTGCATGAAAATATTCTTAGCTAAACGCTTGTCTCGGAGATGAGAGTAAAATGTGAACTTGAACGGATGTGATTTAAGCTAAAAGATACCCTCTAGATTACGTAGTGGATTGAGTAAAATATTGGGTCTCACAATAGTCCTAAGAAACTAAACATTAATAATGTTGTTTAATTTGGATTTAAATCGCAAACTAAGTTGTTTATATGGATAAAGATGAATTACAGTTTCTTTAAGCCAGGTTTGAGACCCATTCTTAAGTATTTTTAGTATTATAGGCTGTATTTATTTATCAAAGAAGCTACAGATTTGAATCCTTAGCTAAGTGTACGGGTGTTTTGTTCTAGGCATTAAATTATCTATTCCAATAATCAATATTCAATTGGAGAAACAAAAACTTACTCTTGTGCATACCCTGCAAAAAACTTAATACACCCAAAGTCTTACTGTGCATTACAGGGTATGCAGACTGCTTACAGCTGCAGCGTAACATGCTTGGACTATTTTTAGTGTCAAAACGTTAATAGAAGCGCGACGCAGTTCAGGTCATAAAACATGAAAGTAAAAACACAACTGTGCACATAGAGACCAAGAAAAAAGGGAGTCTCGTTGAGAGGATGTTCATCCTGTGTTTACAGGGTAGCCAAAAATAAACACGATACGAGTGCTGTGCGCAGGCGTACACAAGGCTTATATTGAGAAGATGGAGGATAACTAACTGAAGAGGAGAAACATGCGGCGAGCACATGTGTCGACAGGAGGCGTTATTTAAATTTATATAGCGTTATTTATAAACAGCCTCCCCATAGAGTCTAGAGTCTGCAGCAGCCGTTGTGTATAAGAAGTTGCTTTGTGTGTTGCACACACACACACACACACACACACACAAACGCACCAGACACACACTTAGTTGTCTGATTAGGCGTGCAATAACCTCGAAGAGATTTGCATAAATCAATAAACATAAGCCAATTTTCTTCAGATATATCGATATTTACGTGTTTGTTTCTTTCATTCTTTTTTTTTTATGTATTTGATCATAAATGTTTAAGCTTTAAGGCCAATATGCAAAATCATTTACATGCGCGAAACGTATTTTTAAACATTTGTCGCTTGAAACTTAATTATTGCTGCGAGATCGCTAGAGATAACAATTTATTTTATGGCCATTTCTTTTCTTTTTTTATTTTGTTAATCAGTCTTAAAGGCTCTCTTTTTTCGCCCAACGATCTAACAACAAACAATGAGACCTGTAGCACATTGTTTTTTTGGTTGGCTTTTTGGCTAATTTGGGATTTTATGTTGACGTCTTTTTTTCCGAAAAATTCGTGCATAAAATTACCTCATCACTTGCCGAAAATTAAAATTCAGTTTTGGCTTCAATGACAACAACAACAACAACAAATAAGTCAGTTTCAGCCAGTCGGACAATAACAATGTTATAAATTCTTTTGTTTGTGCCTCGCATGCTAAACAATTTTCAAAAACAAAAAGAGAAAACCTCATTGAAAAAAAAAGAGGGCGAGAGTTTTTTTTTCGAGATACTGAACTTAATGGTAAACCTTGAATTTATTGGGCACCTTTATCTAACCAACTGACAGCATTCTAACGGTGATTTCGGTTGTCTATTTATAAAGTACATACTTGTAAATCACTAAAGGGGGAAAAACTAGCAGTCATTATTTAAACACAAAAGCTACTCAGTTTTCACAACACACAGAACTTGAATGCATTTCTTACTGGCCTATTGTTATTAATATAAATTTTTGTATTTATGTCTGGAAGGTAAAAACAACCTAAAGCAGATTCCTCTATAAATTCTCATATTATCAATCAGTATTAATAAATTTTAATGCTTGCTTTTTCATGACGTTGGTTTCAATCAGGAAATAAACTTTACATTGTTTTGGGCATACTGTCGATTTTCTTAAGTGATCATTATTAATGTTCACATTTCACAGTTTTCATAGAGAGACGCAAATTTTGGCGAGTCCAAAGTGAATGCCAATAAATAACAACAAAAGGCTCACATTTATTGGCATCTTTAAGCTGTTTTGCATGTGTCGCTCATAGCTCATTTTTATATTCATAAATTCCCAAACTATCCTCTTGTCAGCTGCAGTCAAATTGTTGAAGCTCTTTAAAAATTATTACCAAACATTTTGGCTCATTATTAACATGACTACAAAAAAGTAAAGGCTTTATGGCTGACTTGGTGTGTGTGTGGTGTGTATTTGTTGTGTGTGTGTGTGTATGTGTGGCTTGTCTTCGTTTTTTATGTCGGCTTTGCTTTATTATTGTGTACTGGCCGAAAAGTTATTTGCAAAAATTAGTCAATAGCCCCCTTCGCTGTTTTACTTGCTTATTGCCATTACTTGTGCTTTAAAATTGTTATTTTTTTTTTCTTTATCTATTGTGTGTGTGTGTTTGTTTGGCATTTGTTACGCCCCCCTGGGGCGTTACACCCGCGTCGAAGACATGCGCACAAGAGAGCGACCGAAGACAAGACAAAACTCCATCCATGACATCATCCGCAGCTGCGCGTTGCCATTCCACGATTGTATCTAAGTATCTAACAGATACACAAATATATATATATAAATATATTTTCGCTTGTGGATTTCTTTCGTTCTGCGCATGCGCAGCCCCAGCAGCTACTGTATTTATTTATTTTGTTTTTTCTACTCTCTTTTTTTGGCTATTTTGTTGTTTGGCTTTTGTGTATTGTTTTTTTTTCTTCTGGCTGTGACATGTGCTCATTTGGCATGCAAATGGAATTTATGTGGGCGCCGCATCGGCGAGCTTGACAGTGAAATTCTTTTTGGGCACATTCAAACGGTTTTTCAAATCAATTACAGCTAACAGTTTTGCTGGCTTACAAACGCTTTTGTTTAACAACTAACAAGCTTGACTGCGCTGCGATTTGCCAATTCGCCAAATGCCCCAAAACGATGACATCATAAAATGTTTGCAATTCCGTTAAAGAATTTATAGAAATATAAAATTGATCCACGCTTTTGGCTATTTATTCAACTTGTGCCATTTAACAGCGGGCGGTCGCCAAAGAATAATAAAATTCTACGGGTTAACACAAAACAAAATAAAAAAAATACAAGATACAAATTTCACTCAGCACATTTTTTGGCATAATAAAAATCAATTAAAAGTGAAATTTTCTATTCATTTTTTTTATGATTAATAAACAGATTTTTATAGTTTTTGCCTTAGAGGCGTATCTGGAGTTATTTATGTTTTATGTTTTCTTTATTAATTTTAATCAATAATCAAAAGTCGTAACGCCTTTAGGCTACATTGCCATAGACTGAGGCCGATACTCATTAATTATGTGGCAAATAGTTGGCAGCACGCGTTTTAATGCCATCTCTTAATTGCTGTGTAATTATGATTCGTTATACCGGATATAGGCCCATTAAACTGATCGCTTCTTGTAACTGATTAGGCTTCTTACAGGTGTAAGAATTCAAACTGGTTTTTTACTGATTGAACTAATTGATTTCCGCCCAGTTACCGTGATTAGCGATCAGCGGGAAGTGCCCTGTCAATTAACAATCAGCGAACTAAAATCAGCTGACAGCTTTTAGTAGACTGATCTAGTGATCATAATAATTATTAAGCAAATACATTTCGGAACTCACAAAGCACATTGTTGAAATTTCAATGGACGCTTTCTCTGACTTTATGTGGGATCAACCAAAAGGTTGTTGATCTAAATACTACATACGAGTTGTTAGCTATAGATTAAATAGTTTATGATGAGTCACATAAAATCGCAGAGAGTAATAGAGAAATTTGATTGATTTTTTGGTAACTAAGGCAGTCAATAAGATAAGACCTTATCGGGGAACAAATTTCAAATCACTTTTATAAGGCAATTGACCTAATATTATAAAAGAGTACAAATTGGTTTGTTGTTAAGAAGTTGTAAATAATAATAAATTAATAAGTGTGCTTATATTGGAGTCGATAGAAAATCAATGCATATAGATAGTTATATTCCTTAGGAATATAAAGCCATGTTACTAATTACTGCCGATACCTTTAATAATAATTTAAAAAAAGTTAAGCTCACTAAGCTGGTTAGTCAAGTTAAAGTGATCGATAGTTTCAGTAATAGCAAAGGGCGCTGAAAACCCTTTTTAAAAAAAACTTGATTTATTAAGAACAATAAAAGTGTTGTAATAAATTATTAACGCCTTTAACAATAGAAAGCCCACAGATAACACTTAAACTAATGACGATAGCTTAACAATAAAACAATGAATACTTTTTTTATAAAGATTTGTCACCAAACTAAGCAGGTAAAAATAGATTTTGTTTAAAAGGAAAAAGAAGCTACAATTAATTTTCTATTCTCTATTCAATAAAGCATATTAACTTTGTCGTTTTACTACAGTTAGATTTCAATTTCTATTTTTTTATTTTTTTAATCCCAACCGTGTGACCATTTCAAGGGGCTTCAATTTGGTGCGTTCTGTGTAATTAATAACCATTGTCTAAGCTGCAGCCCACTGTGGAAACGCCGAATAGAGAATAGAGCATTTCCTTCTTAGCGTTAGGGTTATTAAGCTGGCATGACTTAATCAAGCGTTCGAAATGAAATCTAAACGAAATGAAATCATTTGCATATGCCGCTCAAAATAAGCGCCCAACACGTGTGAGACCAAATTGGGAATCGGACGAAACTACAACAAGAACAACAGCAACAACAACAACAACAACAACAGTGAGTCACAAACCATATTCAAGTGTCTATTTAATGACAAACACTTTTGAGCCAAGTCACTGGGTAAATATTTGACCAACTCAATAACACCCTAAGGCAACGCATATTTCCGTTTGGCTTTCGCAGGAAGTTGCCAAAGCAAAAAAGTTGTTATCAAAAATTTGAAAATTCAAAAGAAACTCAAGAGTTAGAAACACGCGCTATCTGCAGAAACCGAGACAACCCCCGTTTGACGCTTTAGTTTTAATTAAAATGTACCACAATCTGAGAAAGAGAAAAACGATATGGTCGCAGATCGACACAAGTAGCAAATGAACAATTCAATTCCATTTGACAGCTCATGTTAAAATGCCTAGAACCAAAAACAAATATGAAATAAACGGAGCTTGTAGCTGAAAGATGTGCGTGTGTGTTTTTTTCTTTTTTCTTTTTCCATTTATAATTGAAATCGAAATTTTGATAGGACAAAACATTTTTCGAATGCTATTCTCAACTTAATTGGCTAAGCCCTGAAATGGCAGTCAGCACCCTCAAAAACAAAAAATTGTCTTAAACTCAACTGTCAACTGTCATATGGAGCACTTGGAAATGTTTATTCAAGTGCCCCCAGCGATCATAATAATAATAATATATTCAGTTTTCTTTGTCTTTCATAAAGTAAACGAAAAATGAATTAAGGAATTTATAAACAAAATTGTTAATTGCCTCGTTTATTTGTAAATCGTTTAGAAAAGCCATTAATAAATATTTTTCGAGAGTATTTCAAGTACTCAACCTTCGGGACCATTAGCGTAGTGTTAACAACATGTGATAAGGCCCTAAACCGAAAGTTATGCTTTTTAAATGAATTTCAAACGATTTCAATGTGTTTTTGATGGGACACGAACTGTGATATGGGTTTGTTATTTCAGCCATACCCGAAATGAAAAACAAAAAAAGATTAAAAAGTAATAACAAAAGAAAAAACTTATTTCTACTGCCAATTGCAGTTTGAACTCAAAGACAAAAAAAAGCACGTTGCGCAAACCTAACAAAAAAAAAATACAATTTAAACCGTTTAATATTACATGACAAAATTCATTTTTGATGACGTTATAATATAAAAACAAATTGAAAGAAATAAAAATAAAATCAAACACAGAAATGAGTTGATTTTAAAGAATTCTTGAAAGTGTATTCATTTTTTTTGTGTTTGCGCATAAATTATAATTCTTTCTTTATTTGTTGTTCAAAGCGGTATTTAAAAAGAGAGAATGTTTTTTAGAGAGTGTGCGAGTGTAATAGAAAGATTTGGCAGTCAGTAGCTTCGCAAAAGCTTTATATGATAATGGCTGTAATAAAAGCTATCGCAGCTATGCAAAGTAGTTAGCTTATTTACTCGTTAAGACTTATCAGTAGAATTTCATCTCATATACCTTTTATTTCTCGCTCATTTCATTATCTTAAGCTGCTTAGCCAGTTTTTATTTTTTGCATTATCAAAAGTTTTTTATGCTTTTATTTTGATTTCACGCCCCTTCCTTTTTTTCTTGGCTGCCTGTCGCCTCGGGTCGGGACTCCTCGTGGTTTGCCGGGTGGCCAATGCAAAACGTGTTTCACATTTCGGCATATGCAAATTGACAGAGAGCTGTCTCGAACTGTCGCCCGAAATAAATGAAAAAAAAGCAAACCCAATACCGTTGATAAAGACGCCGCATCATAATAAAATAAGCCAAATAAACCGACAAAAATCGCATATATATATATATATATATATATATATATATATATATATATATCTATATGTTTAACTTCACGCTACAGTGCTAAACAGACGCAACAGTTTTACGAAAACCGGTAAAGAATATTTTGAAAGCAAGCCGAAATTTTGTGGCTCCTCGCGCTGGACACGAGTTTGGCTCTTTTCCACTTACTCTCCCTCTCTCACTTAACCATCTCTTTCTCTTTATTCTGTCTCATTCTGGCACCCTAGCTAACAATTACCGTCTGATGTCAGCGTTTAAACAAATATTTTGTTATTTAACCGTGTAATTATACCCTTTAGACAAGCATTGCGAGTTTGTTAAAATGTTTGTGAGGCATTGAAGAAGTTGTCAACTAGACTAAAGTATAAAAAGTTATATTAAGTGTGGCTTTGATATTTTATTTATATACGTTTAAGCCTAATCTGTAACGTTTAAGAGGCATTCATTTCCATAATATTTCCCACATGATAATCTGTTCCTCGCTTTAAAATATGAAAAAATATAAAACAATGAAAAAATTGTGCTATAAATCATGTTAGTTAAAAAAAGATGAAGAGTCAAATATGCCTATCCAATTAAAGGATGGTCCCTAATATCATTTGCATTTTTAATTATGATTTTCTGCTTTTGGTCTTATTAATTTGTAAAAGATTATCTTCTTAAATGTGGGAATTAAATTCAAAAACAAATTATAGACTTAAACGTGTTCTTTAAAAACGTTTATATCATTTATATGCTCTCTTTCCTATACATTCGATGGTTATATAGAAACTATACAATATATAATGAATGCTTTTAATAGTTCACTAAAGATCAGTTTACTTAGAATTAGCTAAAGATTGATTTGAATAACTGTGCAAATATTTAGTTTACACCTGAAAGCAGTTAGTGTACAATAGGATCGAGGTTTCAACTTTATTGTCAGTCTTATTTAATTTTTTTTTTACTGCTCCAGCAACAAGTCAGTCAATAGCGAAAAACAACAGCAAATACTAAAGTAATATTTATAAATTTAATGCAACAGAAATATGTGTGTGCTTGTGTGTGTGAGTTTCTCTGAGTGTGTTGTTGTTGTTGTTTTAGTACAAGCTGAGAGAGTCTAGAACCTGAACCCAAGGTTAGGAACGCTTTACGTAGCGCTCGCACATTGAATGCAAATGCAAAGCATTTGTTTAATGTCGAGTTTTATGTGTGTCTCTTTAATTGTTGATGACTTGAGTCTCTAGTCATGACTTTTCAGACTTAATTTCGCATCATCATCATTATCATTATCATCATATATAGAGAGAATCAGCATATGATCATAGACACAGAATGAGAGAGAGATAGAAAATGAGGGAGCTTATAGAGAACTCGTGTTCCCAGCTAATTAATCAAGCATTCAGACAGTTAACTCTCAGACCTGACTAGCTTATACAGCTATTCCGACGTTTGTCATGACTCAGATCCACAAAACTTGGCTCTGACATCATGGTTGTAATTTCTGCATATACAGTTCTGCAGTTGTACAGTTTTTTTTTTACTGTTTTTCCGACTATTTGTTGTTTTTCATTTTTTTGCAATATTTATCGCAATTGAGGCTATTGATAAGTCAGGCCAAATAGATAGTGTATCTGTTCGTTGATTCCCTTGCAGTGCGCATATTGATTACGTAATCGAATTTCTAATGCATTAGGGAAAGCAACTTTACTGTCATAAAGTATTTATAGAGATATAGATAGAAATATATATGAGATTAGCAAATTAATATATACATTTTTTTTGTTTGTCTTTACGCTTTTCATGCAAACAACAAACAAGAGTTTAAATTATTTCGCTTATTAAAAGTATAAAAGTTTTCCTAAATAATGTAAATAATAATAATAGCTAATGTGCAATAAGTCTGCAAGGGAATTACAACTTCGACGCTTTGAACTTTGTTTTATATTTTGTTTTGTTGTATTTTATTGCACTGATTAGCGTTGGAAATCGTTGTCAACGAGAAAATAAACTCATAAATTGCTATATAAGAGAGATACACGAGTTAAGTCACCTTTTCCGCTTTGGCAAAAGATAACGTTAAAAGAAATTACCTGGACATGCCATAATTAGGTTGGACTCTGTCATCTTCTATGTGAGAATTGTGAGGTGTTCGCATATGTGTATGCCTTGTGTGTATGTGTGTGTGTGATGTGTGTGTAAGAAGTGGAACGAGCTTAAAACATAGGCCAGAAAGTACGCCCAAGAATGTCATACATATGTGTATATGTATATGTCTACATGTTTGTAAGAGGAGCAAAAGCAAGGTAAGCCCCTGGGCCCAACTTGGGGCTTGGCTTTTTCTCGGGTTTTTTGTCTTTCTGCGCTTTGCTCTTGACTCGTCTTTTGGCTCACATTTCACAGCTGAGCTGAGCCAAGTTGTTGTTGAGGCCAGCCTAAGAATTTTTGGCATTTCTGTTTTGTTGTGTTACGCTTTTTGATTTCGATCGATGGTCGGACTATGCTTAGGGCATCTCTTAAATATATGTATATACACGTACTGAGCTCTAAGTGCTTGTGCATGGAAAGCGTATGCAAAAAAGGGGGCCAACAATTTGCGTGTAGCGCACAAATGCGCATTGTTCTTGTTCGCTGCTTTAGTTGAATACGCTCACAATAGCTATATTAACTAAGGCATTTAGTTTGCTGGCAAATCTTTAATCTTTAAGCTAATTAAACTGACTTCTTTTCAGTGTCTTAATTGTCTTTAACAAGCACAAAACTTTAAATGACTATGATTAAATCTTTGGAATAGAATTGGGGCTTTGAATTGAGCAAATTTTCAAGTGCCGATTTCTTTGGTTTCATAAAACTTGAATTAAAAGGTTTCTGAGAACAGAGAATAATCATTTTCTCTAAAATTGTTTATCATAAAAGGTTAGGTTCCAATAAGATAGAATTGTATAGATTTTGTTAAGTATTTTATATAAAACACAAAAAGGTTTTTAAAGATAAAATAACTTTTGTAAAACCAGTTTCAAATTTTAATTATATAGATCAAATTTTATTCAATGGTCTTAAAAAAGAAAGTATTGAGGAAATCTCGCTATTTTCTTTGTACTACTATATTTATCAAACATTGATTATTATGATAACTTGTAACTTAAGGGCATTAGTTGTTTCGGTTGAGGAATCGCTTTTGTTGCTGCTGCTGCTGTTGTTGTTAATGCGAGCATTAAAATCAATGCCCCCGACATCAACACCTTTCCTAGGCAGCTGCACAAACACAAAAGCCGCCAACAGCCAACAGCCAAAGCAAAGGCAGCGGCACTTTTACGGCTTCATCTTTCTTTACTGTTTCGGTTTTTGCCTTGCTTTTTTTTTTTTTTTTTTAGACTGTTAGCTGCAGCACGGAGAACAAAAAAAAAAAAGGAACAAAAAAAAAAGAGGGCCCCCATTACAACGACGACGAAAATTAACCGCCGCCACGTAATAAATTGCCCTAAGGCGGGTCGCCCAAACAGCGGCGGCCCATGCGGCGTATGCTTAATGGCCAAAGACGACGTCTGCGTCGGCGTCCGCGTCCGCGTCCGCGTCGGCGTCAACGTTGGCGTTGGCGTCTGCGTCGGCGCACAATGTTGCCTGCAGATCTCACGATGTGCTCGAGTCTCGATTTCAGTTTGCTGTGTGTTGTTTGTTGACTTTTTGCAACTAATAAGCTAAATATTTTGATTGAGGCTTGAGCGGACGAGGCTGCGTTGCAGCAACAGCAACAGCAGAAACAACAACAATAACAACAACAAACACAAAAACAAAAGAGCAACAGCAATGAAATCATTGAGCAGGCAACGCAATTTATTCGCAGACGTTATTAAATTCGTTTGTGTTGTTTTTGGGCAGCTCCAGATTGCCGGCAATTTGCCAAAATTAAAGCCAGAGTCAAGGCTACAATGATTTTTTTTTTCGTTTTTGGCGGTTTGCGATAAGTTTCTTTTCCTCCTCATTTTTTTTTTCTGTTTTATTGTTTTAGGTGCTGGCACGCCTATTTCATCTAGCCCTAGCATGCTGATAAGCTGCGACTATTAGATTTAGATTTCTTAAGTGTTTGCAAAAGAGGAAACAACAAAAAAAATTCCAATGAAAACTTCCGCTTGCCGCAGAAATATTTGATATTAGTTTTGTGACATCACAAGTTGAACTTAGAAAACTTGAAATATTTATAAACTCTTATCGCTTGCAACCTGTGTCAACCAAACAGATTTTATTTAAAATTAGTATCAAAGATTTTTAATAGATTTTTTATAAAAATCTTTTAATTCCTCCTTTTTATTTTGTGTCTAACCTGTTTCTTTTCTTCTCTAGCTTAAGACAACAAATTTCTAGTTTTGGTTTGTGATTAATGACTTCCTTCCAGCAGAAGATTTAGAGGTATAAATCATTTGATTAAAACTGAAAGTTTTCTTTTACTATTTGCTGTTTCTGGTTATATATGAATCATAAGCTAAAAGGTCGGTATGAATCAGATGGAAGTAACTAGAAATTTGTAAATAATATTTATTAAAATAGCTATACTTCAAATGCGACCCTCGTTTAAAACTTATATATAAAGTTTTAAATACCAAACTCCACACACAAACCAAAACACTTGACTTGATTAGCCGAATTCCATTAGACGGCAAAAACTAGACAGCTACGATTTAAAACAAAAAACAAAAAAAAAGAGAAATAACAACAAGCTGGAAATTGTTTATGGTGCGACTTCAAACTTGAAAGCAAAGCCAAAACCAAAAGCTACAACAACAAAAGGTAAAATCAAAAAGCAAAACAAACGCAAAGCCCCCAAAAAGGGGAGAGAGAAAAAGCGTTTTTTGTTGTTGATGGGAAATTTCACTGAGGCAGCGGAAGGCGCAGCGAGTTTCAAGGTTGCCAATGATTTTTCCATGATAATGGCAAACAGGTGAGCCCAGGTGAGCTCAGGTTAGCTCAGGTGAGTTTGAACAGATTGTATTATTATTATTATTACTATTATTGTGTGTATTTGTTGAACACAATTTCGGTTGTGATTGACTAAGCAACAAATGAAAAGGGAATGGCCGCACAGATGACAAAATGGGCAACGAAATCTAGCAATAAATAAAAAGAGCGTGGAATGGAAAATACAAAAAAAAAAAATAGGAAAGATATTGTGTAAAGCGAGGTTTTTGGGCTCTGGTCGAGTAGGCAACGAAATAAGATTGTTTTTTTGGGGTGAGGGTATAGAAATTTAAGAGAGTTCCCAACATAATAATTGTGATCAAGCTATTTTGCAATTAAAAGAAAATTAAATGGAAAAATTAAAACTTGATAGACGCGATAAACTTTCGCTTTGATATAATTACATAAAATGAAGGTAGATTGTTATTAACAAATGAATTGGAACATTTTTTGAAGCAACTTCACCTTTATGCAATCACTTTTTTCCGTTACATTAAAAGAAATATTGACCTGAAATCGTTTTTAATTCCTCTCAAGTATTTCTTATATAGACATCGGGGCTATATATAATTGTGTGTGTTTTTGATAACTCTGACTAACCAAAAATCCCACAGATGTTGAGTGCCAAGCAAACAACTCACAAAAACTGACCGACCCTTCACATGTGCACATAAATACATACATAATCATATATATATACATATACACACATTTACAGACATGTACTCAATGTAAAAATAACAAAAACCTAAAATATGCAACTGCAATTTCGCTGAAAAATCGTGTAAATTGTTTATAAAGTCGAATGTAACTAAAAATGTGTGCGTGTGTGTGTGTATCTTTATGTATGTACGTACATATGTATCTGTAAAATGCATTTCCTGTGCCCTCTCTTCAATAAAAAAAAAATGTTGTTGTTGTTGTTGTTGTGATATGACTTTAGCATATTTTTTGGCTACATGCAGTAAAAGAAATAAAAAGAAAGCAAGCCACAAGTTGGAAAAACCAGTTTGAGTTCAGTTTGAGTTGCTGCTGATGTTGTTGTTGTTGTTGTTGCTGCTGCAGTTGCTGTTATTGCTGTTGCAGCCTTGAATGTGCATTTATTGTTGTTGCTCTTTAACTTAAGTCGCTGTTTTTGGCGCGCGCGAGAAAAAACGGCCAGAAAAAAAGGCAACCAACAGGTCAGGCCAAGCCAAGTGAAAACGGCCTAACTTGCAGTTACCCTGTAAGCTGTTTTTAAAACCAGCCAGTACTAGAAAAAGTCCATTGGGATTGGGGGAACTCGAATCAGCTCGGTTTAAGCTCGATTTACAACTAAGTTAGCAGTAAAATTGCTGCGTTAGTTAAGTCAACGTCTTAGCCTAACCTATATTTCTTAGTAGCTAAGTAATCTTTTTTAGCTGTTAAAGCTTGGCAAATATTCTAACTGGAAAGTTGAGAACTAGTTAGTTAAATGCTACTGTGTTAACCTATGCTACAGAAGTCTACTTAGAGAACCTGGTGGCCTTCTTTAAAGTGTTAACTAGATTAATTAGTCTCTATTAAGGTATGTTAATATATATATTAACATTAGTCGCTCGCATTTTAAAACGGGTTGACTTTAGATTTTTAATTTCTGTCGAAAAGTTTTATATAAAATGGTTTAGTTAAGTGTATATTTCTATATACAAGAGTGCTAAAAAATTAAAGTAGTAGAAAAATACTACACAAAAATATAAAATTTAATTACTAGAAATACATTTATACATATATATTTATACCTGTTATCTAAGGAACGAAGTTGGCTAATTGAGTTGAAAGTCTGAACTTCAGGCGTTGCCAAAAACCACTTGGCCGCATTTGCCTGTTAGACAAGTGAAATGAAAGACACGCTCTCTCACTCTCTCTCTCTCTCTCTCTCTCTCTCGCTCACTTGCTAACTCTGTTGCCGTTGCGCTGTGCACTTTAACTTACGGTTGTTTCTAATTGCCTGACACACTTGGCAACCAGCTCCAGCCAATTGGAACTATCTATGCATAAACTAAAACCTAGACACACTTTCATGTGTGTGTGTGTGTGTATGTGTGTTAGTAGAACTGTGTAATGTAAATTGGCTCATATCAAGCGCAACGATTGCAAACAGTTAATTATAATTGTTGTTAGAAGTGTAAGAAGAAGATGAAGAACAGGGTCCACATTTCAATATCAATCATGTCGCAAGTTGGCCGAAAAGAGAACTTGGAATTGTCAAACAGCAATCGCATCATTTACAGTCAACGTGAAGCGTTATCAATTTGCCAAACAAATTGTTTAGCCTTTCAATGTCGCATGACACAAGGCGGCATATTAAATCAAAATCTATTTATACTATACATATGCTATATACTATATGCCATATTGATATTTAATGGTGAAATGCGATTAATTTGCTGTTTTTGGACTTCGTTTTATATTGAACGCAACTGATAATGAAACACAGGCACTTGCATCAATAATAAACTAAACGTTAAGTGTAAAATCATTCAACTGAAATTGTCACAGTGACCCATAAAACTGGGTGGTCGCCAATACATGTACATACATATGTATGTATACAAAGAAGGAAAAAATGTACTTAAAACGAAAATAAATTAAAAAATAACAAAACAGAAAAAACCACTTGCCCGGCCAGATAACGTAATTAACGTGTAATATGAGCTGATCAGATGAAAACATTATTCAACAGTTGCCTGACAGCAACTTGACATTATTAATATATATATAATATATATTAATGTAGGCTTTGCAGTGAACGCTTGGTAATTAAAAATAATACAAATTAATATTTTCTGGAAATCAACATTGGAATTTTTGAAGCATTCAACTCACTTTTTGTATTATATTTTAATTTCTAAATGTAAAAATGATTTGAAGAACTCAAGAATTAAAAAAAAAAATATTTGAACTTTTCATTTTTATTTGGCTACCACAAAATTATATGAAAATGAGTAAAGCTTTGATTTAGCAATATCAATCAAATGATTCACTTAAAGAAACTCCCTTTGCAATTTTTTCCCTTCCCGGTTTGCGTTTCCCGCACATTTTCCAAGTTCAGCAGTCAATTGGAAGCCCAACTCAACTGGTTAAACTAATTCAAGAGGTCTTGAATTACGCCCTTGCAGTCTTTCAATTAATTAGGCGTATCTAAGTAGAACTCTCGGCCCCTTTAGCGGCACTCCACTTGAGCAATTATCATTTTAAAAAAATAAATTTCTTTATCATTATCATTAAATTGAGGGCAAGAGTTTGTGACTCGTATTTTTAGACAAGAGAAGTCGCTAAAATTCTACTAAATTATTCAATTCAAACGTTTTTTTCAGGTTGATTGATTGAAAGGCTAAAAAAGAATAAAAACGTTGTGATTGATTGACTGGAAGTGGAACTGGAAATGGAATTGGAACTGGAATAATTCAGTTGGCTGCTGATGGGGATTACGTGTGGCCAACTTTCAATTGTGAATGTAAATGTGTAAATCTTGTGTATGGCATATAGAAGCAGAAAAGACAAAAACAAAAAGTACAGCGCACAAATTGCGCAAAACGCTAAAGAATGCCACGCCAACAACAACAACAAGAGGAGTGAAGGCAAGCTGCAGCAGCAATAACAACAACAAAGACAACACGCGGCCAGCTGCAGAAACAGTGCTGCGAAAATAAATTGCTAGTTCTAAGGGAAAAGTGAATCTAAAAATATATATCTAGCTCTAGAGAAATAAAGTTAAATAAAGCTATTTCCATCGGAGCCCTCAAAATACAAGCCAAAATTTAAAGGCTAAAAAAAGCCTATTGGGCAGCACTGTTGCAGCAGCCGCACAAAAAGAAGGAATAAAAACAAAAGCACAGCAAAAGCATCACATGGACCAACTTGGCTTTGCCAATTGGAATTTTTATGCATTTCATATTGCAGTTGGACAGCCGCTGAATGGCTGCAAAAGCAGAAACTTCCACTCTGCCGCCGCCCTATTTCTATCTCGCTCTCTCTGTCTGTGTGCGTCGTTGGCCTTTAGCTGGCAGCCGTTAAGCGTAATTTAATTTAACGCAATTGTCTATGGAAAAATCGCAGTGCCTTTCAAACTGCTGTTAATGTTAACAGTTATGCATTTAACTCGTGTGTACTTAGTGTTTGTGTGTGGTGTGTTAACGTGTGTGTGGCCAACTGGCCCAGGCAAATGCCACGCGGAATGCGGTTTAACAAGTGAGAATGATCTAGTCGGCCGTATCCGACTGGAAGATGCTCTGCAGCCAACTGCAAGCATATAAAATCCTTTGCCTTTATAAACACACACACACAAACACACTTAGATGTTGTTCTTATAGGAATATTTAGTTAAAAATCTTCTGTATGGATCATGGCTACGTTGTTCCGCTTTCGATAATTATCTAGTATACCTTTATATGTAAAATATTCCGTTGTCTGTCTATTGCATACATTTCCACTAAGCAACCCGTTTCTATACTTTTGCAATAGGTTCAGGGTATAAAAATAAGCCAAGCCCAAAGCCAGCCAGTTAGCCAGTTAGCCAGTTAGCCACAAGCCATAGACCAAAACGTGCTTTGGCCAGAGACCCTATTTAGCCTAGTTTACAGCTTGCCGTCGAGTCGGGCTTAATGACCAATACGCTAGCTGTTGTTGTTACTGCTGCTGCTGCTGCGCACCTGTAAACTGGCTGGCTGCGCTCTCTCTGTCTCTCTTTCGCTCGCTCTTTCTTGTGACCGCTTATGCTAATAAGAAAAGTGTGACAGCGTTCGCAATTTTTATGACTGCGTCGCACGCAATGTGCGCCCTTTACGAAAGCCAACTGCACAGTTTGACGGGCCCAACTGGATTCGAATTGGATTGGATTGGGTTATGCAACAAGTTTTGAATGGATTTAAGCTGTTTTTACCTTATTTTTTCGTGGTTTATTGAACGCCATAAAAACACGACTGCATATAAAAATGTTGCTGTTGTTGTTTTATATTATGGCGCTGTTAATTGAATTTGGCAGCACTTTGTTATTGTTGTGTTTTGGCTTAACAGTTATATAATTATATAAAAACATTGGTTTCTTTTTATTGTGGCGCTGATCATAGAATTTGGTAGCACTTTGTTATTGGTTTTTCCTTTCTTTTTTGCTTTAAGCTTAGCTTTGGCATTGCAGTTATTTCAAACTGTTATTGTTTTTGTTTTTTGTTTTGGCTTAACAATAAAATGATTGACTAAATGTTTAATATTTACCTTTAACAGCCTCGTAGTATCCCAAATCCAGCGTGAATGATTTATGTACAAATCCTGTACGCAAAATATGTTGATTTTTGTTTCTTTTTTGGGTTTTTTGTTTTGTTTACGGCCTCGGCGCGCTTTCCCCTTCTCGCTAGCTTTTTAGCAAGTACTAGTGCACACACACACACACAGAAAAAAAGACGGCGTGATCTTTCTCTTACTCTCTTTTATTTCCTTTCTTTCGCGTCCTGCTGCGTTGACTCCTTCTCGTTGCTGTTGTTGTTGTTGTCGGTGTGGGTTTACTTTATTGAATTAAAATTGATTTACTTTTTACTTTTATTTGCATCTTTACTAATTGAGCTCTTTCTCTCTCTCCTTCGCTCGCTCTCTCCTGCGCTCTCACTCAACTTCTTTTTAGAAAAAAAAAACGCGTAAGCCACGAAGATCGATAATAAACACACGTAACAAAATAAGAAGAAGAACGAGACGCTGCGCAGCGTTGGAGCAAAGCAAAAACCGGAAAGTTGTTGTTGCTGCTGCTGTTGGCTGTTGTTGTTGCTTTGCTTTGCGCGCCGTTCTTTGGCTGCTGCGTTTTTTTTTTTTTACTTTTGTTGGCCGTAGAAAAAGCCCAAAAAAAATCTCTGATTGAAAAGATTTATTCACGTGTAAAAATGCCAGAAAGTAGATGTTTTTTTCATCTACATTCTTGTTTTTTTTTACTTTAATTTATGCTTAGAATTTGTTGTAGCTTGTCACTTGTTGCTTTTGACCTTAATGCGCTCGTGTTTTAACAAATTCCAATGCACACACACACACACACACACAGAGCTGCGCAAAAAAAACCAGCTTTGCCGCTTCTCTTTTTGTTTTTTGGGCCAACAATTAGTTAGCCGCGTTCTAAAACGCCGGCGCAGCAGTCGACGCCGCCGAAGCTCTTTCTAATTAGCACAAAAAGCAGAGAACAACAACGGCAACAAGCAAGAACAGTTAGACGGCTTTGGCAATTGCTTTTTTAATTTTGCTTCTTTTGCAAAAGAAAAACAGCTTAATTGTAATTTGCACAATTTTGTTTTTGTTACTATTTAATGTAGATTTATGTATATTTTGTTGGCACTTTTGGTACGTTGCTTTTACGGTTAAATTACGTTCGCGGTGCGCGCTCGTTTTAGGCACGTCTTGTCAACACTCGATCTCGCATTACAATGTTGGCGGCTCGATGCTTGAGCGAAGCATCGAAGCGTTGTGGTATCGATTCACGTGCCAACGATACTTGCGAAATTGGTTCGATAGCTCTTCTCGATTTTTCTGACTTGCCTATCGATCGCAATTGGCGACATTTTCAAATTATTTTACAACTCAGTTAAAGTTGTTAAGAGGAGGAGCCAAGAATGCAAACATTAAGAACTTTAATATTTCATTAGTTAAAATTTTAACACTTATATAAAATGCAAACGTTACTCAAAATTCACATAAATAGCAATATTTGTAAATTTCAGTATTAATTACTCACATATAAACATTTAAAATATATTCCTCTGGCTGCAGAATGCTCGCGCAAAATGAGTAACGTATCGAATACAGAAAATGTAACGCAATATTGCCCGCTGCAAGCTTCACGCAGCGCAAATTCCATCTCATGTTAAGGTGTCTGTTAAATGTTAACAGGTATTTAGTATACGCAAAATACTATTCAGTATTTTTAGTATTTTCATTTAACAGAGGATTAACATAAAGTGTTTTTATCTTTCATGCGGACGGTCCCACTTTAACGGCTTTCCATAGGCTCTTACGCATAACACCGGTTTAACACATCCATGTTAAGTTTATCAGTGCCATTTTGAGTAAGTTTTTAACATTTCTGATTTTACCATACTTAACTAAATCATAATCAATTTAAAAGCCAATACTATAATATATAATAAGAACAATAATACTCCCGGCATTATATAATGCTTTAAAATCGAATATAATAACTTTTTTAACTATCGTTGGCAGTTAACAGTAGTTGAACTTTAAATATATCGATTAAAATACATATCGTTGCATCGCGAATCATCGAACATAACAGACGTCTTACAGCTGGCTAAGTAACATTTCTGTTGTTGTTGCGTCGGAGTTCGGACGTGCATGTCCGTGTCGTTCGCGAAGAGATTTATTTAATTTTTTCTATCGACTTGCACAAACCGGAACTTGCTGAAAATTAGGCAAGTCAGTTGTAAATTGTGCTCGTTATGCAAAAACAATAAGCATAAACTGCAGTGCGCGCGTCTAAGTATGTAAATACATTGCATTATTTTGTGTTCAAAAGGCAAAGAGAAAAAAAAGCGAGTGGCTGATTTTTTCCTGTCTACCTACACAAACATACGTATACATATATACTTTGGTATATGAATGCGTGTATGTGTATAGCAAAGAGCGCAAAGTGTACGTGTGTTTGTGTGTGTCGCTGATGAATAAGAATATTAAATTTCCCGTTATGCCTAAAAATTATTTGCACTTGTGTTTGCTTTAAAGAAAGGAAAATAAATATAATAAAATCAATGCAAAAGTGCGTGCCGCGCCCGTTTGCCGAACCAAACACACACAAACGCACACACATACACGCACTTACAAAAGTGAAAAGTTGTATGGCCAGCAACAAATATATACAAATTTTGTTAGCCAAATAGTTTTTTTTTTTTTTGTTAATTGCCGTACTTAAACGTTTTCTTCTCTTTCTTAATTTGAAAATTTTACAGCAATCCGAATATAATTACAAATTTCTGTGCTTGTTTGTCTAAAGTTAAAGGAAAAAAATAAATTAAAAACATCAATAATAACAGAAGCGATAAATAAGCAGCTAAAGAAGAAGAAAAAAGTGACGGCGAGTGCTACTGTGTGCGTGTATATGTGTATGTGCGCGCGTTGGTGTGCATAGCCTGCATAGCAGTGTGTGCGTGTGTGTGTTTGTGTAAAGTAGTAGCCGCAGCCGCCGCCGCAGCAGGCAGAATAACAAAAAAAATAGCAAATCAAAATGGCGCACCAGCAGCAGCAGCAACAACAACTGGCACAATCGGTGAATTGTTCATTGGATGATATCGATTTGACGGCACTAAAGGTAAGTTTTTGTCAGCCTCAGAGCTCCATGCACAACAACAAAAAACACATCCAAACACACACTCACGCAAACACTTCATGTGCCGCAAGGTGTGGCCATGTGTGCATGAGTTTTTTGTTGTTGTTATTTTTTTAAGTAATTTCCGCATTGCGGCTCTTTAACGCTCCTCTCATCATTTTTGTTTGCCTTGATGGCTCTCCCACTCCCACTTCTACCTTGCCTTTAAAAATTCACTTTCCATCAAAAGCAGCAGATCTCTCGCTATTGTTGCTCATTTAGTGAATTTGACCAATCAAAAATAAAAACCTTAAATCAAATAAGATTTTTGTTGTTTAACAATTGGAATATGCTGTAAACCAATTTGTATATGGCTTATTAATAAATCAAGTGCACAAATTGTTGTAAGTTAGAAGACTATGGCAACGCCCACTCTCCACACAATGTCCAATATAACACATAATAACTTGCAATAACTGCATATTGTCATTTCATTGTGCTTGTCCAATTGTTCGCTCTCTTTGGCGTACGCAACCCAAACGCAAACGCAACCCCACCCTCAACTCACCACGGCAGCGCCAGTGACCGGCCGGTGTCAGCACCCTTGCCAATTCTTGTTTATCGCTGTTGCTGTTTGCTTGTCTTTTATATTTTTCCTTTTCTCAATGAAATATGCCCCACACGCGTTGCCTTCAGCCTTTAGCTTTTAGCCTGCGCCTTCGCCGCTGCCTTTGCCTTTGCCTTTCTCTTTCAGCAAACATTCACCACAGCTTGTAAACTCACCATTGGCACACACACAAACACACAATGCGTCGACGTCGTCGCCGCAGCAGCGGTGGCAGCGGCAGGCGGCGCAGTCACCCACAGAAAGTAAAGTTTTTGCCAGTGTTGAGGAGCAGCCGCTGTCTGTGCGCTTTGCTGTGTCTCTGTGTGTGTGTGTCTGTGAGTGTCCGTTTGTTGACTCTGTCTTGCAGCTGGTGGGTGGGTTGGCGCGGCAATGTGGTGGGGTAGCATGAAGGAATAAGGTGGATTGCGACGACAGCTGTATGTGTATGGGTATGTGCATGTGTGCATGTGCTCCTCATAGTCGAAGAAGACGAGACAAAAACGAGACAAGAATGAATATTGTTTAGCAGCACCAACAGCAGCAGCATGCGTATGTGCACGTCTGTGCATGTGTGTGTGTGCAGACGACGATGATGAAGCACTGAAGAAGCACAAAAAAATGGCAGGCGTATGATGGCCCCATGAGTTGTTGTTGTTGCTGCTGCTGCTGCTGCTGCTGATGTTGCTGTTGGCCTTCTCGCAGCAGGCGCGTGGGCGCCGCGTCTGCGTTGGCTTTTTAAAGGTCATTAAACAATGAAATACGTGCCCCGAAATAGTATACACTCATTTGTTGTTGTTGTTGTTGATGTTGTTGTCTCTTCTGTTGTCATTGTTGCAGCAGCCAGGCGCTGCTTGACAAAAGGTCACAGTCCTTAAAGCTGCCGCAGCAACAGCAACAGCGGGGCTAATGGCATTTGCGTGCTGCTGCGCCCGCTGTTTCTTCCTATGCTCCCTACTCGCTGTCCAACTGTAAAACTGATAAGAAACTTGAACGGCAAAAATAAACCTAAATAAAAAAAGAAAACTTTAGGCACACACAAAATACATTAATCAGCGTCAATTAATTGCATTAATTATTTAACAATGCACAGCTGTGGATATTTTTTAATTCTTGCTGTAGTCGAAAGTGTCCGACTAAGGCATACCCTGTACACAGGTTCTTTCTTATATTCTATCCAACTATTAAAGTTTTGACCAAGAATATGCCACACATGCAGTTAACAATTTTTCTTTCAAATTTCAGAGAGTTTTCAGCTTAGATTTTTTATCAGATTTCTTTTTTTTTTTTCAAATTAGCATTCGTTATGTTGTAAGCATTGCATTATTATTAGCGAATGACCACTGTATGTATACACATTTGTTACATGTGCATTTAGTCCCTTTCTATGTCGGACATAAATGGAGTTTGAAGTTTTTTCTTGCTGGCGTTGTTGTTCTCGTTGTTGCTGTTGTTGTGCAGTTTGATAAGCGCTGCAGTTGCTGCTGACGTCGCGTTCTTTAGCTGATTGCCTTCATGGCCATGTGTCGGCGCTTCTTACACACACAAATGCATCACACTCTTGTTGTCTTTGTCTTTGTTTTCTTTAGTGCGTATCTGTGTGTACTATTGTGTGTGTGTGTATTTGTAAATGCTTGTGTATTTATTTTAATCAACGTTTATTGCATTTGGCTTTGTGCGATAAAAACGTGTTCGCCCACATTTGGTGTGTGTTGTTTTTGGAGTGCTGCAATTTGTGCAGTTGCTATCGTTGTTGCTGCAGCTCTTGTAAAGAAACAACAAATCACACATGTTTGGGTTTGGTCTGTTTGTGGGTTAAATCAACATTGACTGGGTAAATACACTGGGCAAAACCGAGCCAACAAATATTTCGGCACATATGCACACAGATACAAATGTGCATTTAAACATATATACAAAAAAGTATATACAAGATATATTTAAGAGATACAAGAGTATATTGTACGTAAGTTAGACGTGTTTCTTTTTGAATACCTTGTTAAGCTATTTGAGTTTTTTTTATACATTGAAAACTACAATATTTTAAAATATTTTTGTCTTAACTAAACTACTTAAACCAAATATAATTAACATTCTTGCAAATGTTAACAACTTAAAAATGAATTATAATTAATTATAGTCTCAGTTTATGCGCATGTTTATAGTTCCTTTTGGTGGGCAATTACAAACTTCAAGATGTTTATTTTTTATTTTTGTTGTTCCTCCTCTTTCAACTGCGTTAACGTGTTAACTGGTTTTTCCTTTCCGTCAGCTTAATTTGCTGTTGCTCTAAGACACATATTTTTCTGCTCGAAGCTCTGTTAAATATGTTTTGCATTCCAAATCGAATTGGTCACAGCCCACACACACAAACACACACCTGCATATATATATATATATATATATATGTATATATTACCCATACATGCCTATTTACATATGTAGTTTATCGTCTGTCTTCTGCAACTTCCTTGCCCCAATCCTCCCTCTCTCTCTCTCTCACACTCTTAGTATCTCATGCATATGCTAAAAGTTGCTGTTGCTTTGTGCTGCTATTATTATTTATTTTTTTCGCATGGGCGTTCAGCATGCAGTCAGTCCTGTTGTTGGCCAGCAGTCTCCTTGTTGCACACATCTGCGTACATATCATTGCTGCGCTAACTGGGCCAAGCCTCGTATACGGCCAAAAAGAAATCCAGTTTTGCCAGCCAGCCCAGCATCGGGTTTTTTTTCTCAGACGAGTCGCCAGCGAGTTGTTTAGTTTTAGTTTCAGTTTTAGTTGCACTCGTGCCCGTTTTTAACAAATACAACGAACAACGACAAAGACAAAGGCGACAACAACAGCAACAACAACAAATACAACGTCAAACGAGAATAAACAGTTATCTACGCTGTGGCGAAGTTGAAATACTCTTGTTTAAACATATCAGATATGAGATATATTTGCATTCAAAAGAAAAACATTTGAGTTGATGTTTTTTCAAAAGAATTCGTTAGATATATAAGCCTGATATTGCTCACATGGGAGCTATACAATGCAGTAGTCACATGTTGATAAGAATCCTTTAAAAATACTTAATTTTCATTGTTTGCTCCCAAGGGAACTATTGGTTAAGTAGTTCAATGTTGATAAGACCGCATCTGTTAGGTTCGTTTTAGAATTCTTGAAAAAAAAACAATGTTAATTTTATAGGAATTTAATCGGCGTACATACAATTTTATATATACATATATATATATATATATATGTATGTGTTAGAACTACAATAAAGATCGTAATTGTTATGACAAACTTATTTTTGACCAACTGTTTCTTTATTTCGTATTTTGTAACTAGAACTCCAATGCTTCTTATTAAAAGAACTTCGTCGTTGTTTACCAATAATTTCCATATAAGTGTATCTTTTGCTATTAAAAGTATTTCAATTCGTGACACAAGTCATAACAATAACACACAATCCCTTCTTAGAGTATAAACTAACGCCCAGTTAGAGAGCAAGTGAGATGGCGACTCAGATCCCCCTATTGGTGTGGGAGAGAGCAGTTCACATATGAATGCCGAATTGGTCAGCGGCGGCGGCTGCTAACTGTAACCGCAGCGCGGCCAGAACCCAACACTAATGTGTTCCCCTCAGCAGAAATTTACAGTTCGTCCCGCCGCTTGCAGCAGCGTTTGCATTTTGTTTGCGTTTTGCTTTAGCGAGTCAACGCTAATGAGTCATGAAGCGGTTTGCCAAGGGGCAGGGGGGAAGGGGCAAAGTGGGGGGCGTGTCAAGCGGCAGCGGCAGCACTTGGCTCATTTTTTCGTGCATTTTTAATTGATTTTACAACGTGAAGTAATCAGCCATAAATAGCAGTAATTGCTGACTGGATGCCAGGCTGACGACTGCTTGCCTCGCTTGTGTTTGACACACTTTGCAGCAGCACCCAAAAGAGAAAAAACAAAAAAAAACCAACAACAACAGGAACGAAAAGAACCAGCACAGGAACAAGAACAATGATAGCTATTGGGCGGAATTGGGAGGCGTTGGCGTTGGCGTTGTCGGTGTCGTTGTCGTTGTCGTTGTTGTTGGCTCATTTGAAGGCAGCCATAAATCGACTTAAGGCAGCTTTCAATAGTTCTATGCCCCTCTTCAGTATTCCTCTCTCCCTCTTTCTCATTTTCTTTCTGTTTGTTTTCTGTGCCTGTGCCCGTTTCGTTCTTTTTATACACTTGTAAAGAGTATTATGATTTTGACATGAAATGTGTTACGCAAAAGAGATGTCTTAGATTCTAAATATATTAAACAATGATTGTCTGTTTGTAAATCAATCTGTGGTGTATCCTCACCATCCTACACAATTAAGTTAAGAACAATCGGTTGACAACTGAGTTTTTGTATAAAAGCCTTTTTTGTTTTCAAGCTATCCTGACCAAAGTTTACAATTGAGTTTGCAACTAAGCTTTTAATAGATCAGTAAAATTTTATTAATTTCGGACCACAATAAAATATAACTGTAATGGAATCGATCAGTTAAATAATGAGTTTTTGTATATAAAGTTTTTATGATTTTAAAGCTATTTTGATCAAACTTCATAATTATGTTTGCAACAATGCTTTTAATATATCAGCGAGATTTCATTAATCTATATTGAATAGCTGCCTTTTGAAAAAAAAATCAATAATTAATTTTTATAAAGGGTATTTGCTCTGCGGCAATCCAGCCGAAATTATTGTTCTTACTCGTTACTTTTTATTTTGGTTTCGACTGATGCTTTGTCTTTTTGCCTTTCGCCTGTGCCTTTTTATAATTCCTGTGACTGGCTGCTTGGGCATATCAACAGCCCCCTGCAAATTGCCGCTACCGTTAGTTAGCTCCGAGAACGGCTCAGCTTGGCTTTTGTCTTACTGAAAGGGGGCGGGGTTTGGGCATGTGTTTAAATGTGCAGCTGAGGCCTTAAGAGAACGCCGCTGGTGCGAGTGCATACCGTTACAATGGGCCAAGACACGAGAGGGTTTTAGCCGTGAAATGCAAGTCGGAAATGCTCGAGAAATGCAGCAGCTGAGTTGGAGGAAAATTCCAAGTAGCAACTAGCTAATGAACTAATAAATAACTAACAGAAAAATACCCCTTATGTGGCACTAAAAGAACCAAGCAGAACTTTAGGATTTATAGATTTACTTTAAAATTTAATCTGTGCTTTGAGTGCATGACGCTTAACTGTGTAGAAGCAGTAAACATTTTTAAATTTTTCAAGCATATTCTACTTGCAATTTGTATTCAATGAACTCAACTGCACTCAGCTCTATTGGAATTCTAAATATGCTAAACTTGCATGTCTTCTTGATTAACTGATGTCTGGCCTTTTTTTTTCTTTACTGTTTGCCTGTCTGCACTTTGACCCCCTTTGCTGCGGGCTTGTCATAAACTGAATTTAGAGCAGCAGTCAAAAAAAAAAAAAAAGAAGAAAAACTTGGTTACCTGTTGAAATTGTTGTTGTTCTTGTTGTTATTTTAATTGGCGTTTACCTGAGCTGTCACTAGATTCCCCCGCCCCCGCCCTCTTCTCATCCTCATCCTTCCCTTGCGTGCCGTGACACGCTGCTTAGTCTCGACTCGGGCGTCTCGTGTCTGCTTCGTGCTTGTTTCGTGAGCTGCGTGTCAATGAACTCGCATGCGATTTGTTGTTGTATGGCTTGACATGGGCATGAACTGTGGCAGGGGACGGGGGCGGGGGCGGTGGCAACAGGGGCTGGGGACAGGGGCGCCTGCTGGAGCTTGGCTGAATTTGTATTTGTATTTGTATTAAATGCCGCTTTATTTTTAACGCTGCGCCGCATTCCGTATTTGTATTATTATGCCTTAATAATTTGTTTACACAAACAAACAAAAACAAAGCCAAAATAAAAACCTCGTCTCTGTTGTTAAGTGCCTCTGCCCCGCCCAGTTCTCAGCTCATCGCATCTCATCGCATGGCTGGCGCAGCCTTTTTCAGACTTTTCCTTTGTTTGTTTTTAGGTTTTTGCCTTTTGCATCTGGCTAAGGATTTCTCTTTTCTTCACTTTGTCTTTGGGCGTTTCCCCTTCCCGTCATCGTTTTAATTGTTGTTGCCGTGCGTTTTAACGACGGTCTTTGACATTTGCAGCGTTTACACTTTTTGGCCTAAGACTAATTTTTGGCAATTGCCTTTTTTCTTTTGTTTATTTTCTTACAGGATCCGGCCGGCATCTTTGAGCTCATCGAGGTCGTTGGCAATGGCACCTACGGGCAGGTCTATAAGGTAAGTCCTCAATCAATACTTAGTTTGTATACATTTGTTGAAGGGGTGTGGGATTTGAGTAAGTAGCATTAAGATATATATACATAAATATTCGAATGTTGATATTTGGTTGAAGGTTGATGAAAGAAACAAGAAGATATCTTATATATACTCCGTTAGGAAACAAAGGGAAGAGCCACTAAGGGTACTATTATAAATGTGTTTATTGTATGACAAAGTCCCAACCAAAATTTGGTAGCTCCATTTCTTGTACTCTCTAAGATTGCCTCCATTTGCCTGTCACCGTATTTTATAATTTTTCCACCTTTGCGCGTGGAATTTAATCAACAAATCAATGAAAAATATCTTCAAACAGTATGTTAATGATATGGGCTGCAAATAATGATCACTACGATCAGATTATAAGCACAGAATAAGCATGCAGAGCTAACACATTATATAAGCAGCACAGGCAACATTTTTTATGTATTTACTTATTATGTTTTTTTACTTGTAGCTATAAAAGTGATTTGTGGGTTTTGTGGTTGGCTTCTATTTAAGTTTTTTTTTGTTTTGTTTGCGTTGTGAGATCTCAGATATTGAAAACAATTTGTCTGACCATTTGAATAATGTTGAGTTTATTTTTTATTATGTGGCCAAAAGCTTGCAGCTTTCTATTGAAGAGCAAACGGGCAATTTGGTTACGCCGCAATGAGCTCACAATTTGCAATTCACGTTGAGTTGGGATCAGTTTTGTGCCGTTTTTAAAGCGACTGTTTCTTGGTGTTGTTGCTGTTGTTGTCTTGTAATTAGCAATCATTAGACTTTATGCTTGAATGCGTCGCAATTGCGGCTGCTGCTGCTGCTGCTGCTGCTGTTGCTGTTGCTGTTGCTGTTGCTGCTACTGACAGCTAAGATGAGTTGCATATATACAATGCGCTATATACAAATTGTATCTGTATCTTTAGCCGCTGTTTGTATCTCAGTCGCTATCTGCACCAAAACAAGCTGCGTCATTTGCGCTGCGCGCTCTGCCTTAATTAGTTGCGAACCGCTACGCGGGCAACCAAAACTTCACTCTACGCTCTCTTCTCACACATTAACACATTTTCCTCTCGCTTTAGAATTTTTGCCGCAGGGCAAAACCAGCAACAACAACAACAGCAACAATCATCATCATAATAATCACATCAAAGATTTAAACCAAATGCGCGCGCCTCTGTCTGGAAGTGAAGAAAAAATAACAATAATAATATGAAAGAAGAAAAAAAAACAACAACAATGCCACGACTTTGTATTTAAATTATAAGTTTTAAAATTGTATCTGCAAGATACACAACATACACACAATGCAGCGGCAGCTACAAAAATAGACACTCGGGGGATTACCGTTAGCATTTGTTGTTGTGCTGTTGCTCTGTTGTTCTTCACAGCTTGTTTTTGTGTTTTGTTCTTGTGGCATGCGCTGCGCTTGGGAGGCCAACGGCAAGTTCTTCGCCCCTCCTCCTTCCCCATTCTCAATTTGTTAGCTGCATACACTTTGTAGGGGGGGCTAACGCAGCTTTTTAGCTATCGATAAATTTATTGAAACAGTGTTGTAAAGTCAAGTTCTTACTAAAACTTACATCTTTTAATGAAATACTACTTCTCAAACAAATATTCATAATATGTGCCCACATCAGATTGACATCTGATTTATTATTGCTGTTTTGCTGTAGGATTTTATCAATTAAGGAAATACACTTATTTATTATATACACACACACACATTATATATGCCCACATTTAGCTGAAAACTGATTTTTAATGCCCTGCAAACCTTAAATTGATATCTCCTTCATTCTTTCGTAACACACAAGTTGCTCTAATGGATTATTGTACTCACGCCTAATCTTTTCGATTGCCCATTTCACAATGCCGTTCAATAAAATGTCAATAAAGTGTCTAAATTTACAATTTTGCATGCGTCACTCTCCGCTCACTTTAAACTTTTTTTTGTTTTTTGGACTTAGAAATGCGGCCAATTCGCGAAATAACAAGAAAGAAAAATAAAGTTGACGTCCCACGTCTATACACGCCTCCTTCGTAGCGCTGACGACCTCATTTGTTGTGTTACCACGCTAAGCTGCAAGTGGCACGTGGTAACAACAATATTTGCGGCAACAACAATGAGATTACAATATAAGCACATATATGTGTACATAATATGGGCAACTTTGCCCACTGTGCGACAACTTGTTTCCATGCTGCTCGTCAGCGCGCTCTGCGGCATTAAGAAGTAGTTCATTATACTGTCCAACACTGACTCTATGGCTGCTTATGTTGCTTATGTGAGTGCGTTTGTATGTAAAATTAGCATGAGTAATACGCGTAGATGCTTATTGTGCGTCTATCTCTTTCTGGCATGCATGTGACATGTCGCTAGAACGCACTACGAGAGTAACGGTCTTGTTGTTGTTGCTGTTGCTGCTGCTGCTGCCGCTGTCCACTTGTTGGCTACGCTTCGTTCATTTTGCGCTGTGTCTGTGTGTCTGGTTGTCAGCTTTCGTGTATGCGTGTGTGTGTTTGCGTGTGTCATTTCTTAGGCATTCACTGGATTTTTGGTTTTATAGACGGACAGTTAACCGGTTTGCTACGCTCTCTTCCTCTTAAACTCTTTTCTCTTTCGCTCTCTCTCGCGCTGTTGCCGCTGCTGCAAACGCAATCGCATTTTAGTCGCAGCTTATCAGCAACTAGTCGCGTCATTTTGACGCTTATTCATAATTTCATGTTTGCCGTGTGGTGTGTGGGGAATTTGTGTCTAAAGCAGCTTTTAATTTAATTCATTGGTTGTGTTTCTTTAGAAATTGTGACGTCACTATTGACATTTCCTACGAAACTCATTCGGCTTCGCTTCGCTTAATATGACTTTGATTTATGCAGCCAGTCTGACTGTCCCCCCACCCCTAATTCAATTCCCCACTCCAGCCGTTCCCCACACAGCTGAGTTGTATATTTTTCTTTTGTTTTATGCAATTTATCAGCTAATTTCTCGAATGTTCTGTGTTTTGCACTTCCGGCTTTTAGATAAGTTTTTAGTGCTTAATTTTTATTAAATTCTACTGCGATTTTTAAATGCTTGTTTATCAAAGAGAGTGAGTCACAAAGAATTCTCTTTTTTGATTTGTTTTCTTTTCTGACGGAATTGAAGCTTGTGCGCTGGAATTTATTTATACAAAGGTATTACAGATGTCGTTGTAAATGTAGAACCTGAAAAAAAGCGTCGAGAGGCAGCGATTGGATGTAAAAAATGAAGGCACGAATGTTTTTTTTAGAAACGTGGCTGGAATGGAAAATATGTTATGGCATAGAAATGAGCTAAATTGAAAGGTCGTTTGTGATGGTGGCTTATATTTGTGGGTTGCATAGCAAATCTTATATAACCAAGGGAAAGAAAGATGAAAAATTGCACAGCTTTAGCTTGTCTCCCTAAATCCAACAGCTTTTAACTTGCAAATATGCAACAATTTTGGATGGATTTTTGGTTTTGCTGGAATTCCACGAAAATTTCACACGGCGTATTTGAAAGTCATAAATTTGCTGCTTAATTTATACCAAAAATATAAAAAAAAAAAACAGACGACTTTTAAATAAGCAACCCACACACACAACAACAGAAACAGCAACAACTATAATAATAACTGCATAACTTGGCAAACTTTAACAATAAACATTGTAAAAATCAACGCGCCGCTTCCCAAGGTCGTTGTGTCGCCTTCCCAACGTTACCACCACCTCCGCCCTCTCTTTCTACTTACGCTGCGGCGCATTGACTTTCCCAACGTGGCGTCGCTTGCTTGCGCTAGCAAAATTTTAGCAGTTTTTTTTTATTTGCGAAAGCGTTCAAAGCGTAAATACACAACACACACACTCGTAAACCTAAATCGCATTTATTGTTGTGGCTTTTTTGCTATTTTCGGGGCGCTCGGAGTTTCGGCGGGCGCTGGTTGCCTTGTCAATGAAAAAAGTGTCAGGGCTAGAGATTTAATTAAGCGAACAGCGTACGGTAACAAAACAAACTTCACAAACACACACACGCACGCACACATGTGCAATACGTGCATAAAATCAGCGCATTTGTGTGTTTAACAACACTAAAGTTAGTGAACCTCTAAAAATACAATGCGAAATGAACGACAGCAGTTTGTATGAGTGGGAGAGAGCGGGCCGAAGAGAGTATAAAAGCACGAACGAGCGGTGACGCCGGTGAGTAGTCAAAGTTGCGGTAAATTATTTGCAATGTTTGCTTTGGGTGACAGAAAAAGAAAAGAAACGATTGAGAGAGCCATAGGTTATGCAAAGAATTCCCGGAGCTCTTAACAACAACATTGTGACGTCACATTATCGTAATTTAGAGCGCGCCGTATAAAAAATACGATAAATTCGACAGACACCTCATTTATGTCCTGATCAGAACACTATATACATAGCTCCTATCAAAATATTATTAATATTAATAACATACTTTGCGTAAACTTTTAATCTCGCTAATTGTGAACGCCAACGACACTGCTCTTAACCCTCTCTTTCTTCCCCACTCTCTCTTTCTCACTCTCTCTCTCTCTCTCTACCATTCTTCTGTGTGTTTGACTATTTTATGTTCATGTGTCAATGACTCTTTGTTAGTATTTCAAATGTTGTCTACAACAAAAAAAAATTTGCGTAATAATTAGTTTTCAGCTGTGTTCGCTTTGTTTAGCACTTTTTTTTAGTGTGTGCCTTTATTTTATTTGGCTTTGTTTCATGACATTGTCCGGAGGGAGGGGGAAACAGATAATAAAAATAAATAAGTTGTGTATTTGCCGAGTACTTGAGCACTGCCTAATTGCAACTTTACTTTGCCTGATTTCAATTTAAAATTTTACGAGGCTGCGTCTCATTCTGTTTTAATTTTTTTCCTTCTTTTTTTTGCTTGTGTTTCCTGCTTGATTTGTTTATTGCCTTTAATGTGTTTCGCATGTTTCTTTTGAGTGGCGTTTTATTGGCTGCGCCTGCAGTTTCAACTGTGTGCGTGTATGTGTCTTCATTGCGTTTAGCTCCTGCTCTCCCGCCCCACCTACCGTTGCGTTGGTCTGTCGCTGCGGCTGTGTTTCTGAAAATGCAGCCCAAAAATGAAGTCGTAAATAAAAGCTTTGCACACGCTCATTGTATTTATATTTGTTGTTGCTTCTTTCTTTTTTTTTCTACGCAACTCTTGCGCTTGGCGTGCTTTATTATCTTGTCTCTCGTACATGTGTGTGCACTGCTCGTAAATATGAATTGCTGTGTGCGTGTGTGTGAATGTCGCTTATATTGCGCGTAATTAGGTCAAAGTTCGCAGCTATGTTTGTTGAATGTTAATTATATGGGCAGACGCCCTGTACGCTGCGTGGGCGAGAAAGTCTTTGGGGGCATTAAACGCATCGTATTAAGTGGAAACCGAGAAGTCCCCAAAGCACATACAACAAAATGCTTTTACTGCTGCAGCTACGTTTATGCGTCATGCATGTCATGAATTTGAATGGAAGCTAGAGAACTTAAATTTTGCATTGACTAATTGAATAATAGTTGAACTAGTTGATTGAACTCTTCAGTAAACTCCTTATTATGATCTACTTTTACCGTATTGTTTATCGATAAGATTTTCGTTTCGCTAAAAATTTTTCCATCTTAACAATGCTGTTAAAACCATATAGATAAAACTAATTGAGAATGTGTGATAAAATCGTATTCTTTTCCTCAATGTTCTATATTCATGTCATCCGTAATAGTGTTCGCTTGTCAATTATTACTCATTTATAGAATTCTAATTGACATTTCTGTAAATATAAATAAAAATCAATGAATATTGTATAAATAAAACATGTTAAGTATTATTGGACTTTAAAATAGTTTGAGAACTATGTTATTGAAAAGCACTGGTTACTTTGGCATACTGAAATATGATTTTCTGGACTATATCTATTTAAGGCTGCAAATATATTAAAATAAAGTTAACTTTAATTGCTTAAATAATAGGTTTTTATAATCAATTTAATTGAGTTTGTTTACTGAATTCTCTAATTTTCTAACTACAGCTTTAGATTGACTGAAAACTAGAGGGCGTTTCAATTTATTCCCTAGAAATATATGACACGACATTTTTTATTATTCTAAATTTATAAAACCCACCCCAAAGACCCAACCTTCAAAGTTGTGAATGTCCACTGCAAATATGCAAATTATTTACATACGACCTTGCACTTTTCTAAAATGTATTTTACTTTGCAACACGCTTAACATTGAACAACTCTTTTCTGGCTGACTCATCCCTTTGTTTGAGTCACACTTGAGGTTAATTCCAGCCACAAGCAAAGATTACAATGCGTAGCAATCGATATGTTTCGATAGGCGCCTGCTGGTTATCGATTGCTTTGCGAAAGCTATGCAAACTTGCTGTTTAAATATGCAAAGCCCAAAGCGCCGTTCATTACTCACCCAGCTGGGCGAAAGATTAATGCATAAGGAGATGTTGATTTCATGATTAGCTCTGATGTTTCAGCTAGTTGCTCACTTTGGGGCATTTAGTTTTGTTTCCATTTCGAACAACAATTAATTTATGAGTGAAAGTTTTTTTGGTGTTGTGTTTTTTTTTCTTTTTTTATTTTTTGCATGCGATCGAAACTCACAATGAGTCGCCTTTGTTGCGAGGGGTTGTGTATTTATGGGACTTATCTAACTGCTGGTCCCTTATATGCATATTGGTTTACAATGCCACATAATACGCTCTTTATTGTACATACACACATAATGTGTATGTATGCGTCTTATAATGAACTCGTTGAGTCTTGATGTAAATTGGGCGACAATGCGCAGCAACTATTTGATGTATTTACAGCCCAATGAATCTCCCCTTTTGACCCGCAGTTGACAAACTTGAAGCGTTTTAACCACTTGATTGCATTTCGATTTGAGGTTTCCGTTCCAACACTTAATTCATTTAATTTCAATTTTCGCCGATAAGTGAGTGTAAAATGCTCTCAATTAATTAGACTACTTTCTCACTCTATTTCTCTCTCTCTCTGAGAGACTCTCAATCAATCATTGTTAAGGGGTTTGAGCTGTCTTCACAAGCGGAAGTCATTGTGACGTCATCAATTCTGTGAACTTGAACACAGCTCCAGGCGCTAAATAAACGAAAACAACAAATAAAAATATAAATACAAATACAAACAGAAACTCGCGCTTGCAAATTATCTTGTGACACAATTCACAGCTGCTTATCGCCAAAGCAAAATGTAAAATGAAAATCCATGCGAAATTTATAGAATATATAGGTAAATAACATTAACATCAACATTGAAAATAGCATCAGTGAGTCAAAAAAAAAAAAAAAATTTGCACGGCACACTGATAAGAACAACGCTGCCGGCTGCCATACTATAAGAAAAAAGTCCCACTTTAAGTTTTTTCTTTTGATTTACAACTGTAATAAGTTTTCTTTTTATAACACATTTATGTGTGGTAATTAGCAAGCATTTAGCGCACTTTATTTATTTATTTATTAATAGATAGCTTTGCAATTGTTACCTGGGTATTTATTATAATAGCCTTGATATGATATTATTATTATTATCGGCGGGTAATTTTTGATATATTTTTGATTGTGCAAAAGCTGTTATACCAAATTAAAAATTATATAACATTTATATTCTGATTGACTTTAGTAGATTGTTGAGTTGAGGTAAAGTATCTTGAAATCTCAAATGTTTTATCAGGCCTAGACCGAGTTGTAATGTGATGATATGTATATAAAAATGAATGAATAACGATACTAACAAATGAGTTGTCGTAAAGAAAATCACATTTCTGCAGGGTTCGCCGAGAAAAAACAAGCAACAAATAAAGTTAGGTTGGAATCCGCACTTTAATACTAAATATATTAAATGTAAATGAAAACATTTTATGTTGTTCACTTTATAAATACATTTAAACCATTTATTTGATAATTACATAAAGCTATTGCAAATTCAAAGCTTAAACAAGTTAAAAATCTGTTCGCTTTTGTATTTATTTTGTTTGTGCAATTTGTGAAATACTTTGAAGGCAATATTAAAGGCAGGCAAACAGACTTTGCTGGCTGCTGGCTGCCGGCCGAAAGTGGAACATCAAACAAAACTGGCTAACTGGGTTAACCAGGTGCAAGTCAAAATGGCAGGAGGGCAGCGGAGGGCAGACAGACAGGTAAACAGGCAACCAGTCAGTCGGGCGAGTTGGCCAATAAGCCTTTTTTTTTTTTTTGAAAACACTTTGAACCCTGTCTGCTGGCAGGCGACGCAACGGAGCCTGTAAATATTAATTTAAATTTAATTTAATGCAATAAAAGGCAAGTCAACTGCGAATCACGAAGAGAGAATAAGTGAATAATAGCGAGTAAAAGAGAGTGAGAGTTTAATGGAGAACCGTTGTGATTCATCGTTTAAGCATTTTTAGTTTTTCAAGTTTTAGTTTACACTTTTATTGTTCTTTTTTTTTCTAAATTGCTGTTTTATGTGCCAGCTGCATACAGCTAAATGAGGGCGGGAGGGGAAGGGGGTGGGACTCACTTAACGCTTTACAACACACTGCACAACAAAGTTCAATTGTTGTGGCCATTTAAAATGCAGTTGAGACAGCACAAAAAACGCTTTGATTTCTGGGTTAATTAACTAACAGCAGCAGCAACAATTGGTAATTGATGCGCCGTACCCAGTCTTGCCACGCCCTGCCGCCTCTTGCCCCCTTGTGAGTAATCACCTTAACGCGTTTTTCCCAACTTTATTTTTTTTCGTAATGACTGTGATTTTGTTATACCCTGCACTAGATAGAGATATGGTTTCTATTTATATAATTATTTGATAACTTTAATGTGCTTGTGACAAATTCTTTTGAAAACAATGGTAACCTGTATAATAATGATAATTTTTGTACGGTAAAGAAAAAGTTACTGATAAGAAAGAAAATATAAATATTATAGTTCAAGGGTTTTACAATTTAAAAGAACATTTAAAAATAATTCAACAAAAGTTGGTTCATTTCTATTTTTGTAGCATACTTTTGAGTGTGTTTATTTTTATATATGTATGTATGTATTTTGAACAAGGTTTTCCTAAACGACTTTGTGCTGTGTAAACTTTAAAGGGCATTTTATAGTCGCTTATACCCCTTAACAGAAGTTCTCATTTGTTTGGAATTCAGAGCCACAACAAATTTGCACACGATTGCCGCGTTGAGTGTCGACTCTGAAGGCAGTTTGATGGGGCAACGTTTGGGGAGGCAGCACTAAAAGCTTGTGCAATGTTGGCTAACGCAGCAGCTGCTGCTGCTGCTGCTGCCGCTGCCTTGCCACAGATTGCCAACCGAGTCTCGGGGCCAGTGGGCCAAAGTGAAGCGGCCCACAGCCCACTGCCAATCGACACAGCAACCACTTGACGCATCGCACGGGGCGTGGCTTCAAGTCGCAGGTCGCCCGATGGGGAGAGATGGGGCTGCTCCCACTTCTGCCTTGCAATTGTTGTGCTGTAAATTCAATTTGTGGTTGCGCGCATATCTGTGTGCCCAGATCTAACTAAGATATATGTATATGTATATATAGTTGTTGCACAGCCGCAAATTGAATATGCAAGCTCAATGAGCAGAGTTGGAGTCTATGTTGGTGTTGACTGTGGATGTGGATGAGGTGTGTGTGTGCGTGTGTGTAAAGTGGAGTACTTCATTGCGGCTGCCACCGTTGCTGGTTGCTTTGATCTAATGCCGCTGCGTGGGTTTCCGATTACCCAACACGCATTGTTGTCAGGTGTCCGTTAGGTGGTTGTGGCCAACAAAACTATTTGTTCGCCCGAATGAAAACAATATCTGAAGCAGAAATAATCCATATAATATATAGTTGACACATCTGCATATGAATATGCTCTCTTCTTAACACGCTTTGTCTTCGTTTTTAGGCATAGTTAATGTTTAAACATGTTAATTTGATATGTTCACAGCTTTTAATCGCATTGATTGCCTTATTAGTATATATTCATATTTTAATATGACTTTTATTTAAATAATGCTGTTAAAAACTCTTTCTGCTGTTTATAGAAGAGTAAATTGTTTAGAAAATAGCCTTAACAAATTGTTATATAACTTTGTCATTGTATAAATGTTGATATTGACGTGCTTCATCGTGGCCCAGCTGCCTTTTTGAAAATCTTCTCTGTATTAATCTCCTTTCCCTCTGTTTATTTGATATTCCCCCCTCTTTCTTATATCGTAGATAACTAGTTTCTATCTCTTTTTCTCTCTTTATGTGACCTTTCCTCTGCCTAACTCCTTTCATTCCAAAGAGAGAAGGATCTTACTCTCTATTCTTACCCTAATCTATCTTCTTTCTTATCTCCTCCCTTTAGCCATCTATGTTTCTTTTGCTTTGCCCTTTATCACTTGATACATTTTGTTCCTCATTCTACATTACTTTAATGTTTCATCATATTTTAGCCTTTTACCCATTCTCCTGCCCCGCACAAATTCGTTTATACCATTTCCTTTTTCTATTTACTCATTCACCTACATTCACTTTAATTCACTTTGCTGCTTTATCGGAAACACACATTGCCCACCATTTCCCCAGTTTCCTCCAGTACGTCTCTCTCTTCGTCTTTCCCTTTGCTTTTTAGCTCGCCAGCTGTTTTTGGTTTTTCCCTCTATTACGCATTCTGTTTGCTCGCTGGCGATTTGCATAGTCAACCTCAACCTCAACTCGTCGTCAACTCAAATATGTCCAAGTTAATCTTTTTAGTCATTTCACAAAGTGACAGAAGGCAGCGGTTAATGTCGAGACTGTATGCGAATAGGGATGGAGAGGGGGAAGGAAGGTGGAGAGAGGGGGATTGCACACCGGGGAGGCTTTTTCAAGTTTTGTTCTTTCTTTGTCATTCTTGTATTTTTGCAAGAAAGGTTTGCGACGTAATCACAATACGCAAAGCAAATGGTTTTGAATGTCCGTTAATAAATACTCCTTGGAATATGTAAGTGCAGTGGGGTATGTTGGGCTTGTCAATATTTATGATATTTTATAATAGCTCTTAGGAAGTCTTCCAGACCGATTCAAGCAATGTTTTATTTGTTTTAATTATCTACAGGGTAACTTAAAGTCAGAGCAGCAATTATTTCAGCTCTTTGTTAGCTTATTGCAAATATTTCCGAAGCTGCAGAATGGAGCGTGGGTGGACAAAGGAGGAGCGGCAAGGAGAGGGGCAGTTATTTTAGCGACATTTTTACATGGACGTTGAAAATAAAGCAGAAAAGAAGAACTGACAGAAGCTGCCATATGCCAGACAAAATCACGTTATGACAACACGTAATTGTCTGATTATGCAGTTTTATATACTGTATATATATAATTGCTAGCTTCATTTGTAAATGTATCTGCATCTGTGCACATGTATCTGTATCTATATATCTGCTTACATGAAATGTGCAATGTGCGTGTTTTTTTTTACTTTTGTCGTTGCATTTTTCATCAAGTTTATTGTGTTTGTTGATTTTCGTATGATTTTTTTTTTATATTTTTCACGCCCGAAGCATTGAGCATTGTTGTGTATCTGCCAGATACTTGTACTGAAACTGAATACTTAACGAACAACAACAACAACGACAACAACGAAGAAACTTCTGCATAGGTAGGCAAAGCGTTTGGGGACAGCTGCTCCATGTCTGAAATCCATTGTTGACTTTACCTTTAAAAACATTTTACGTTTCGTTTTGGTTTCGTTTTGGCTTTTGGTTTTTGTTTTCATCATATTTTCAATTATTTAACGTATTCAGCACTTTTATTCTTCTTCTTCTTCGCTTATATGGCAAAGGCTTGTCGCTTGATTTGTTTGTTTGTTTATTTATTTGTTTCTTATGGATTTTGTTTAGCTCTATTTGCTCTAAAGCGAACTCGCGAGTGATTCACAAATATTTTTTCTTTGTTATTTTCCTCTTACCCCATTATTTATATTTTTTATTATTGCGGCAATCGCCGCTGGGCGCTGCTTTCGCATTGAATTCGCTTGAATTCTCTCGGTGTTGTTTGGTGGTTAGCCAGTTTTCCAATTGGCAACTGGATACTTTGCCCGATCAGATGAGCCGCAACTGGTTGCACCTGCCACAGTCACCGTAAAGCTATGTAACCAATCGATTTCTCTAGACAGTTTTCAACTCCATTAGTGCATGTCATTAATTTGCATAAAAACTGCACAGTTTCCATCCAACGACCGTTAGAATAAAAATAAACCCAAACAACTAAACGAGAAAATCTGTGTTAAATTGTTGCTTAATAGCATTTTGATAGAAACTGCCACAGCAACCCAACCCAACACGCCCCGCTGGCTAATCAATAAAACCAACCCGGGCAGAAACCAACTATCAACAGCTTCTCCTTGTCATCGTCATGGTTTCTCCCCTTTCCACTAGCTAGCTGGGAAATTGTTATCATCTCTCGTTAGGCACTTGATTTATTATGGCTGCAGCTGCTTGCCTCAAGCTGCTCTTTGCTGCGCACTCTTCAATTAAAACTGTATTAAATGCAAAATGACTTTTAAGCCGACTTAAAACAACTACAAAAAAGAAAAAAAAATATGATAACCAACCAAGGAAGAAGTCTATGGGGACGAAAACCAGTTAGGACAACTCAATCTTAAACGGCAAATCAATTTATGACTTTGATTAAAGCGACAGCTAATTGAAATGCATTTTTACGCCTTGATTGACTGACTGACTGACTGCACTTCAATTGACTGAAGGATAAACCGTTTTCAAGTCACGTTATATTTCAATTTTCACAAAAACTTAACGAGCTTACATATTTATGTGAAAAACTCAATTACTGCTGATTTCTTATCTGATTATAAAGATTGCTTTAAATGTGAATTAAAGAATTAAATTTGATTATATGAAATTTATACATGATAAATTAATAATATTCTTTAGTTTGAAATTGACTAAGCTATGATTCAGAGTTAAGAAAGTTTAAAGTAATAAAAAGATATATTTACTAAAAAAAAATATCAACTTTAGATTATGATATGTGTATAAATTTAAATATATCATATATGCTTATGGAGACTTAAGATGATTTTTGAAAACACCTTTAAGTCAAACTTTGAAAAGATAACTTTGTTTGTAACTTTAAGTGCAATATCTAAATATATACAGGCTGCATAATAGTAACTAAAAGTGTACATAAGTTCGATTCAGCTTTTGCCAGGGCTTAAACCAGTTTACAAGAAATACACGTCATACAAACCGATGTAGTTATGACAAAGCTATTCGAATTCAGAAAGTACAAAGAGCATTTACTTTGGATTTTAAATATTCTTAGATTCAATTAACGTGCTATTATTGGATATTCACACCGACATATTCACTCAGGCACACATTTACAGTATTCTCTTCCTGCTCTATTGTGCATGAAATGCATTAAGCAATGTGACGCATTTTATTGACGTCGTCAACGCCTTCGCTTTCCCCCTTCCCCTTCGCCCGTTCCCCCGTCAACATGGCCAACAATGTTCATGCATCGGGTCGAGTTCAAGTGGCCAAGTCAGCAATAAACGATCGGCGTCAATGTCGCGTTTTTGCCCATAGCTTGTTAACTGATAAACGGCATACACTATATACGTATATAAATATATATATTTGTGTAATTTCGATTTGCGACTTATGTTGATAATATAATTTATTTATGATTTTTGCAGGGCCGCCATACAAAAACTGGTCAGTTGGCTGCCATAAAGGTGATGGACGTCACCGAGGACGAAGAGGAGGAAATTAAGCTGGAGATCAATGTGCTTAAGAAATACTCAAATCATCGCAACATTGCCACCTATTATGGGGCGTTTATTAAGAAGTCGCCACCCGGTAAAGACGATCAACTGTGGCTGGTCATGGAATATTGCGGCGCCGGCTCCGTCACCGATCTGGTTAAATCGACCAAGGGCCAGAGCCTTAAGGAGGAATGGATTGCGTACATTTGCCGTGAAATCTTGCGCGGTCTCAGCTATTTGCATTCGAACAAAGTCATTCATCGCGACATCAAGGGTCAAAATGTGCTGCTCACTGATAATGCCGAGGTGAAGCTGGTCGACTTCGGTGTCTCCGCCCAGCTGGATCGCACGATAGGCAGGCGCAACACATTCATTGGTGAGTCTCGAGGCATATGCGTCATCTGAAGGTTGTTTGACCGGTTGGGCATTTACAATACACAGGTACACCTTATTGGATGGCACCCGAGGTGATTGCCTGCGATGAGAATCCGGAGGCAACATACGATAATCGTTCGGATTTGTGGTCATTGGGTATTACGGCCCTGGAAATGGCTGAGTCACAGCCGCCGCTCTGCGACTTGCATCCGATGCGTGCGCTTTTCTTGATTCCGCGCAACTCGCCACCGCGCCTCAAATCCAAGAAATGGTCCAAGAAGTTTCACGGCTTCATTGACACGGTGCTAGGTAAGTAAATCAAATATTTGTAACTAATGTTAGCATTGCTCATCTCTTATTTTCAAATACACCCTATAGTGAAGGACTATCACCAGCGGCCTTACACCGAGAATCTGCTGAAGCACGGCTTCATTAAGGATCAGCCGACCGATCGGCAGGTTCGCATACAGCTCAAGGATCACATCGATCGCTGCAAGAAACGCAAGCAGGAAAAGGAACGCGAAGATTATCGCTACTCGGGCTCCGACAACGACGACGACGAACCCCAGCTGGCCGGCGAGCCCAGCTCGATTATACAGGCGCCCGGTGGCGACACATTGCGTCGCAATTTCCAGCAGATCCAGGAGGGTCGTCTTGCCGCCGAGCAACAGCAGCAGCATCATCAGCTGCTTGCTCAGGCCCAGGCTCAGGCCGCTGCGGCACATGCTGCCGCCCAGGCGCAGCTGCATCAGCAACAACAGCAGCAGGCTGCGGCGGCGGCAGCAGCAGCGGCCCATGCAGCCCAACAGGCGCAGCAGCAGGCACAACAGCAGCAGCAACAGGCACAGCAGCAGGCACAGGCTCAACAGCCGCAGGCCAATCGCCAGCAGAAACCACCATCGGTTTGTTAGAACAATTCACATTCAATTTCACATTTCATTTAACTAATGTCCGTTTCTTTTTATGCACAGCGCCAGCAGGTTGAGGAACCGGGTCCGCCGGCAAGGCCACAATTGCCGCAACGTCTGATTGTGGTGCCAGATCCACCGCACGCCAATCGGCCATTGCCACCGACACCGAAGTGCGGCGAGCCCGCGGCCCAAACGCCGCCCCAACAACAACAACAGCAGCAGCGCAGCTCGCAGAACCATTTCAAGCCATCGGTGCGTATTCACAATAGAAAGATTACGACCCACTGCTGCCCGATAAGAAGGCCCGGGGAAAATCATCATCGTTGCTCGCATAGAGTTTCCTAGGGCAATGACTTCTAGTGTGATAGTGGGCAAAGGAACGCATCGCGTGATAAACGCTTTAGCTGGGATCCGCTTAGGCAAACGGAAGTGCACGAAAAGGTCGCGAGTACTACAGTGCAATCAATGCTGGAGAGAAAGTGAAACTAGCCCGTTACTGTTACCCGGCATTCATTATGTAGACCTTGCAGAAGAAGCTTTGTGTTTTGAAAGCCCCAATGCAATTGATTCAGCAAGAGTAGAAAGAATAGACGATGTTCGTCTTTAAATGTAAATAATATAGATCTTTGTAAATGAGTTTTAGACAGATTTGAGGGTAATTTATGTGCTTAGCCTTCCAATAGGTTTTCTAAACCGACAAGATACAAAATGTATAGAAAGAAAAAGAACACCTCCTAATGAAGGAGGTAAATCATGGAAATGTAATATTTTATAGCCTTGTCAAGCAAAAAAAGGTTTCACAGTCAAGGTTAATTTTATTACTTCGTAATTTTTAACATATTTGAATAGGGTTTTAAACATAAGCGTTACCATAGAATGTATTTTGATCCTTAACCAAATAGCTACCCAAGTTTACCCGTATAGTAAAGACCCTCTTCAACCCCTCTCATGTTCTACTGCTCAGTAGTAACTTAATTGTGACCCCCGCCAAAGCCTCAGATGTTTTTAATTTCACCCTGTAAAGCTCCATGTATTGTGCCATTGTATATTTATGATATGATTTTGAACTTCTTTTATTTTCATGTTTTGTGCGCCTACCATAACAAATGCATATATGTATCTATATATAAACTAAACTATAAATCGACCTTATGATTTCGCTCATGTGTGTGTTTTGTGTATTATTATGCGTACATCATCCCGTTGCGTCAACTATAATTCTATACATATATATAAATATCAACCAACGTATAATTTAAACCAAACACTAAAAAAAATCACACAAAAATACACACGACAATCATAAAACAGTTACCACCAAGGAGACCTGAGGTATGTTTTATCATTTTCAGTTGTAGCCTGCTCGCTCGCTCCTCTCTCTCTCTCTCTCTCTCCCTCTCTCTTGCTATCTCTCTATCTGTCACTCTTTCTATTTTACCTTGTGCTTGTTTTTTACCAGTATATATATATACATATATATAAATATGCCCCTTTGTCGAAATTTTCAACTAAATTTACAACTTTTGGAGGTACACAAAAACTATACAACAAAAAAAAAAAATCCCCTTTGTAACGCTGTTATAACCAAAACTCTTTTTGCCCTGCACGTGCCCACTAATCCACAGTTAAACAAAAAAATAAAAAACACTTTCAATTTCTAAATGCAACTAACCCCAAAAAAAAGAGTGCCCATATTTAGAACAGTTGCTGTGATTGATGCGTTTGTAATGCCAAAAAGAAAAAATAAAAAAAAAACGATTAACTAACCCCGGCAAGTTCCATAGATAAAAACTAACCGAGCTTTCTCTCAATGTTTTGGCCCTGTTTGTTGTTTATCTATAATAAGTGAAAGGTGTAAACCAGTCTAATGCTCTCTTACTTTTCGTTCCACCCCAAATACAAACGCATTTGCCCCTCCTCGTCCGAAAACAACAACAACAACTACAACAACAATTACTGTGGTACCACGTGCAACACACACACACACACACACACACACACACACTACACATACACACACACCACACACAAAAATCCTCCGTGTGCATTCGATCAAAAAAAAAAAAAACTTGGCCCCATGTCTTTTGTAAAATATGAAAAACGAAATCGAAAAAAAAAACCTGTAGGATCATTTGGATGTGTTAGCAGCACAATTAAATGAATTGGGCGTGGTCTCCTCTCAACAGCCGCAGCCACAGACAGCAGCAGGCGGTGGACAACAGCAGCAGCTGCCACAGCCGGAGGCGCCGCCGCGCAACAATCGACAATCGGGCGCTTCGGCCGGCAATGGGGCCATTTGTGTTTCGGCCTCCTCGTCGTCGTCGTCATCATCGAAGCCGGCGGCCGCTTTGCCACAGTCGAACAATCATCTGGGACAGGCTGTCAATCCGCTGGATCCGCTCGACAGCAGCGACTCGGATAGCGAGCCGGACGAGCCCAACGATCGGGCACGCAACGATGGAACACTCCTGGCCAGCGATCCCCCCAAGCCGCTGTAAGTAGACGCCTTCCCCCTCTCCTCCCGCCCCTCGTTAAAAGCACAAAACGGAAGGCGTGGCAGCCATGCAAACCAAAAAAAAAAAAAAAAAGAAATTGCTTTCACCTCAAACTTGATTGCAAACGACGGCGCACAGCACATTAAATTCATAAAGGAAGAGTATTGTTTCTTCTAACATGGTTATATTTAAATTTGTATAATATCAATTAAAGAAATTTGAGATACGTAAAGTAAAGAACTAAAAGTTATCGGAGAGAATATATAAAAAATGGTAACTAATTTCTGAAAGAACTTCTCCGAGATTCAAACCAAGATCCTCGTTTATTAAATTGTCTAAATATTTAGACAACTCATCTAAAGAGCTTAACAGTCATAAATATAAATAGAACCATTAGAAACTGATCAATTCCTTGTAGAAACTGTTGCTAGTCAAACCAATTCACAACATTCTTAACTTTCTCTCACCCATTACCGTTATTATTACCTAATCCACCCACCCAACCACCACACCTCCTCCACATTATTTTCATGTCACGCATTACTTTTTTTTTGCCGTTTTGTGTTTGCGTTTTTGGGTTGGTTTTCTGTTTGTTCGTTTTTTGTTTATGTTCAGACCCGAATTTTCATATAGGCCCGGCCTGGGACCCGTTTCCGAGGACACAACAACCACAACGAGCACCCCGCTGAGCCACGGCAGCGGCGGGCCACCGAATCGACCCTTGCCACCGACCCCGGACGACGACGACCAGGCCCGAGATCGCACCCTGATGCTAAAGCGCGTAAGTAGACGCCATCTGAATTATTCTCTCTTACCTCTTATAACTAGACTTGTATAGTTTCTTTTAGTATGTTTCTTTTTAGTTTAGTTTAGTTAACTTTTTTTGTTTTTCTTTGAGATTTTTACTTCTACGTTGAGCAGAGTTAAGCGCAGGTTTTAACCATTAAAAGATTAAAGATCAGGCAGCTGTACAAACTGTAATTAGCTTTCGTAGGGTTAAAGGTTCAAATAACTATAAAAGAAATAAGAAAGAAACAAAAAACTTATATTAATATTAGTCAATTAAAAAACAACAACAAGAAAAGTTTGGATGGTTGTGGTTCTATTTAGACAAATTTATGCAGCAATTACTATATAAAAATATATATATATATTAAATTTAACTCTTAACCACCCTGATTTGATGAACGAGTTCATTTGAGTCCAGTTTGAACTATGAACTACATATTTATTTCTTTACTAAATACATATATTTATATATTTTGATTAGTTACACACACAAACACGGTATGAAACTTTTTTCGTGAATTTCTTATGTACAAAGTCTTATGTAATATTCCAGATCCTATATATACATATATATATCTTTATTGCCTGTCTGTGCCATTATTTAATCATTTCAATTTATGAGTTACTTTCCAATGCATTTCGGATATTCTTTTTGAGTTTTTCTTTTGTGTATAAAGTGAAACGCACCGGTGCATCGTATGTTTACACGGGCACAATTCATACATTTTAGAGCTGAAAAACAATTAAAGGAAAATGAACCATTTCAAAAAAATTTTAAATAAAAATAAACGTGTGTTCGTTATCGATAACAGTTTAAATAAACTAAAAAGAAGGATAATTTAAGGAAGATATTAATTATTAAAAGAGTTTCTCATTGCTGATGTGAGTTATCGATAAGTTAATGATTAATCAATGATATGTGATTTAAGCTGTACCGATTTATTAATGATATACCAATACTAGTTATTGATAACTCATAAAAATACCTTTGATTTTGGCTGTCAACGTGATTATATTATAGCTAAATCAGTAAAAATCTGTGTCAGATATCTATCGGTTATCGATAACAATTTAACTGTGGTTCCTTATCTAGTTTTCCAGCTCTAATACATACCTTCATACATATGTATTATATAGATTCAAGGCAGGCGGTAAACAAAAGTGCATCCGATGGTTTTTCAAACACTTGGCACTTGATATGATATAAATATTTTGATATACCTAGTGTGCATTTAATAAACACCTTTGCACCACAATGTGCATTCTCCACCACGCCCCCCAACCCACCCCACCCACCCCCAACAAACAAACACCAATAGAAATGCGCCCAAAAACTTCATATAAATATTACATACATTTTATGGAATGCAATGCAATGAGAGAATTCATGAAAAACTTTCCATGCGGGGTTTTCTTTTCGTACCTGGGTGTAGATAGCCAAAAAAAATAAAATAAAATAAATAAAAGCAATAAAATTAGCCTGTAGAAATGTAAAATGTAAAATGCAAGCGACAAAAAACCTAACAACAATTCTTCTCTTGCGCTGTTACTCACAACAACAACAACAACAAATATCCCCACAACAACAACAACAACTGTAAACAGACATTAGAATCAAAACAAATGAATCGCTTACAAAAATCCGCCTCCACTTCGCATGCGCCGAAGCGTGGTGAAGACGCAAAGCTTTTGCGCGACTGGAACTTTGACAAGTTCTTTCCCAAGAAACCGAGCGGCGACGCTAGCAGCAGCGGCAGCGCCAGCAGCAGCAGCACAGCAACAACGGCCAGCCTCAGTCGCAGCTCTTACCTGAGCACGCTGAAGGTGGAGGCGAAGCTGCAGCGCGCCAGCGTCGCCGAGGCCATTGCAAGGCCCGTGCCCAAGGGCTATCAGCCGCTAAAGGGCGCCAGCGCCAACTCCGCAGCTGGCGTTAACATTGCCAAAGAGCGCAGCAGCAGCAGCTCAATGCAGCAGCAGCAGCAGCAGCTGCAGCCGACGCAGCACAAACGCCAGGAGTCCGACTCCAAGTTGCCCAGCTTTGTGCGCGGCTTCCGACGCGAGAACTCAGACTTTTTCCCGTTAACCAAGCGACACTCCGCAGTGCTTAGCGGCAGCACTGCCAACGCCAGCGGCGCTGCCAGCGCCAGCGTTAGCAGCAGCAATGCGCAGCTGCAGTCGCCGCTGCTTGTGCAGGCGCAGCGCGCCAGTGCCATGTACCAAAGGAACAGCATTTATAACAGCAGCAGCAGCGGCAACAAGGAGAGCAGCACAGCCGCAGCAGCAGCCGCTGCAGCTGCTGCTGCTGCTGCTGCTAATAAGACCAAAGCCAAAGCCACTGCCAGCAACACAAAACCAACAACAGCAGCAACAGGCGGCGCAGCAGCGCCCACCAAATCCAGTTGGGCCAATTTAGATTTTCTGCGTCCGCGTCGCGAAAAGACTGAGTCTGTCATTGTGTTGCAGAATGCGGCGGTTCGTGCGCAACAACAGCAGCAGCAACAACAACAACAACAGCAGCAACAGCCGCAGCAACAACAACTACAGCAGCCGCAGGTAAACGTTCTCAGCTCGCACGCATCAAAAACAAACAAAAAAAAAACAAACGATCAAAGCAGCAGATGAGAAAAAATCCCATACGTTCATTACTGTGTTTTGTCTTGGCGCCAGAAACGTAAACCAAACCAAACTACTTAAAAACAAAACAATACAAAAAAAAAAAAAAAACAAATACCAAGCGTAATGCAAACTTACCATTTGGCTAGAATTCCGATACTCACCGCAACACCAATACACACACACACACTCGCACTCATATGCATCGCTCGCTCGCTCTCTGTCTCTCTCTGTCTCTGTCTATCTTCATCAACCATCAACAGCAGCCGCATTCTGTTAATAACATTGCACGAACAGCTCGTAAATAACAGCGGAGTTTAAGCAAAAACAAATGTTAAAATTGTGTATTTATTGTTTGATTTATCATCATTTTGTGTATGTTGTTTTTTGTTATGCCCACTTTGCTTTGACCTTCCCCAAGCATGTTTATATTTAATTTTAATTATTATTGCGTTTGCATTTATTTTCTAATCCGAAATCGCCACTAACTCCAAATTGGTAACAATAACAATTATAATACGTACGTAAGCATCTTAGCATAATTATAGAGTGCTATAGCGGTCTGCTTTGGAGGTCACTTAGCGACACTTTATTGCTTGATTTATAACCACCTAATATTATAATGCATATTAAACGCAGTTCGCGGCGTTGCTTTCTAATTGGGTGGACGGGCAAAGTATCTAACTTTTATTAACAACGGTATTCTATTCGGTATATGTATATAATTTTACCATCGCTATAAAAATTAATATAAACAAAAAGGATCGAATGCTAATGAGATGCTAAAAAAAAGAGAGAAATATCAAATTGTGCAGGCTTAACTCTTAAGCTACTCTATCTGTAAATAACGTCATTATCTCATGGTATATACTTTTACTATTATTAGCTTTGGCATTTGTTTAAAGCAGCATTTGGGCTTACAATTTGTAAATAAATCGCAGCAAAATTAGTTTAAAGAGTAATTTTAGGAGATGTTTATGTAGATATTCAGGAATTTTACAGAAAGTAAAATAGATTTTTTTTAATTATTTCTTTAGTTTGACAAAAGCTAAACAGATTTAGTTTATCATTAAATAAAACTATTTTAGAAGCAAATTAGTCGACAATATTTAATTATTAAATATATTTTCAAATCTTAAATAAACCCCAAATATATATCTAATACTGCTATTATTTACAGCATTCAATATACAATAAATTTTTTTTTAAATATTTACTGTTAGACTGTTATTTTATAGTTTTTAAAAATATCTCTGAAATAAATTTATATTTAATTTCAGTAAATTAAAAATGCTTACAAAACTTTTCATGTACAACTTTTGCTGCTTAGCTTTGCCAAAAAATACAAAATTCATTCATTTTGCTCAAAATTGTTTTAAAGCTTTTAATGAAAATGGTTATTTTAATGAAATAATAAAAAAGTTGTTGGTTTGGTTACCCGTAATTGAAATTTTTTATAGAAAACTGAATAAAACAAATAAGCCCCAAACAAGAGTTTTGCGATGCCTGCAAATTGAGCAACGTTTTGGCTGCTGCAGAGTTGTGAGAAATGTTGCCCCAAATAAAACTAATTTTAAGTGCTTATCTGTGTACAACTGCCATGAGTTTTAGCTTTAAAACAATTTTGAAAACTACCAAAAACAAAAACGAAAAACCAAACTCAATGTTTTAGTTTGTAAGCTTGTTAGTGTTAAAAGTTAAATTTTGAAAAGAGGTTATTTATTTAGTAGGCGTTTTGAGTATACTTAAGTATCTCATTGGCATTCATTTTGCTTACTCTGTGTCTCTCTCTTTCTCTCTCTCTCTCTCTCTGTCTGTCTTACTCTTTTCCCCTTATCTCTCTTTTAATGACTATCGAATTTGTTGTTTATTCATGACTCTTTTGTTGTTTTTACCTTATACCAAAGCATTTATAACCCATACTCGTTTTAATTTCATTTTCAAAATGTTTGTTTTTCAAATTTATGAGCTCAATTTAAAACTTTTCGATTGCCAAACTTTACTCATATGCAATTTCCCTCCTTCCCCTCTATCTTGCACAGAACCGCGGAGGGGCCGGCAACGGGGCCAACAGCGGCGGGGACAACAGCGGCCTTGGCACCCCCGGCACCCGCACCAGCAGTGTCCTGCCCGATCTGCTCAGCCAGGCGTCGCCGGCAACGCCGCCACGCCACGATAAATCATCCAGTGAGGAGGTGAGTAGCGCAACATTCATTCCCATTAAAATAACGATAATCGTGTTTATCTCTCAACTGATTCGATTTTTCATTTTGTGTGTTTTGTGCGTTCAGTTGAACTCGCCTGTGCGAGTTCCCAGTTTTTGTATTCCTTTTATTGTTATTCGTTATATTTTCATTTGTGTTTTCTGTCCTATGCATAAAATCAAAGAAATGAGAAAAAAAAAACCCAATTATAAATCAACTCATTATCATTTTCAATTCTTTTTGTGTTATAATGCGGAATATTAAAGTTATTCCCCCACTAAAATCATGTATCAATTACATTTTCGCTTTTCAAGCACATTCAACAGGCTGTTAACTTAACAGTAGTACTTTTTACAGTGGGTTATTAACTAGAAATTATTTGAAACTTATATCACATAAGTTGCAATTTAAAAGTCATCGTCTAAAATTAGTTGTTTTTATTTGTTCTTATATGTTTTTTATTCGTTTTGTGTTTTAAACAAAAATTCTACAGATCTATTCAAAATTATCTAACCTTTAAATGTGACTAATACAAACGAATATCTTAGCATAAACAATATTTCTTTGACGTGGAACAAAGTTCATTATGAAGAGCGCGTAACGAAAGGAAAATGTCCATAAATTTGTTGACAATTTCCGATAAAAAAACTAAATATTATAAAATTGTGCATGCAATTCGCAGCTTTTAAAACAACTGCATGATTTTTTTTTAATAAATCCAACCAAAATAATTTTAAATTTAACCTGATAAAAAAAAAACAAAAAACAAAAAAATCGTTACAAACACTTTCTTCTTCTTAATTGTGCTTTGTCTTTCCGCAACGTTTGAGCTGATGGCCACTACGATATATTCTAACAAATTACAAAATACAAATCAATTACAAACAAACCAAAATTTACAATAGTAAGTATGAAAAACAACAACATTACAACTGCAATAGTTCCCAAAGAACAAATTACAAAATATGCTCTTTCTAAAAATCTAAAAAAAAAATATTACTCCCAACAACTACCCAACTTTTGTGTATAGTTTATATTATTTCCACACAAAATTCTTATCAAATTTTTTTAACGTGTCTTGTGTTATTGTACATACTATTTCAATGTGCAGGGCTTCTCAAATTTACTCAACAACAATTACTTTACTGTTTTCGCACCAGGAATGCCTTCATAAGTTATTGTCTTTGTATATAAATATATATACATATATATATATATATATGTGTTTCTCATGTGTATTATTATTTGCTAGCCAAATTCATTTCTTTTGGCCCTACTGTGGCGCGCTCTGTCCCTTTCTCTCTCTATTGCTCACCTGCTCTACTATTTACATTGCGTTGCATAGCAGTCAGCCTCATGTCACTGTCACTGTAACTAACATTTCGTCTGCTGCAACGCTGTTAACGCACTGTACACATAACAGACACTGGGGACAATGCTCCTCATTACCATAAAACCCGTATCATTCTTATTGTTTTTCAAAACACACACACACAAATACTCTCACAACATACATATATATATATGTATACATGTAAACAACACACGCACACACCTACACACAAATCAATATGTCAAGTTTTATTTAGCATTGGCCTCTGGGGAAAGACTAAACACATTTTATTTTGTTAACATTTTCTCAACATTTCTCAGCTCTGTTTACTTTAATGCAAGCACATACATATGTGTTTATATTTTGGCTATTGTTTTTATTTTAATTGTCGCTAGCATAAGCAGCACACAATATTTAACCATCCACACACACACACTCTTACAAACCTCCCTCTTTAGCATGTTTTAATTATTAATTAATTTATTTTGTTGACAACTCGAAAACTAATTGAAATTTTTTTCTGCACTTTTTCTATTTTCTTTTTTCTCTTTAATTACAACAAACAAAAACGAAAACAAAACCAAAACAAATAATATATAATCAATATAAATCAATGAATGTATCAATCAAACAATCGATCAATCAATCAATCTATGAAACGATCCCGTTATCAAACAAAGTATCAAGCGGCCATTAGTTCATCCGTGCATTCCACGCCATCGAAATCGTTTATCGCTAGCAGCGGCAGCAGCGCTGGAGGCGTCGCCGTTGCCGTCAACGTCGGCGTTGGCGGCCACGGTCACGGCGGCGGTAGCGTTGTCGGTGGTGTAATTATTAGCGCTAATAATTCACCACAGTCCACCATATCGCTGGCCTCATCGACATCGAATTCGCGCCAAAACTCACCAAAGAATTCGATTAGTAAAACGCGTTCTTCCAGCAGTATTACTAATTTATTGCATAAATCTGCTTCTTCCTCTTCTGCGAACATTCTACACCTGTCGGCGGCACCCGGAACACCCTGTTCCTCCACCTCCACAAACATATCGAATGCTTCCTCCTCTGCCAACCTGCTGCCACCGCATGCGTTTGCGCTGCAACAGAAACAACGCAGTTTTCTCACCTTTGGCTTCGGTGCCGGCGGCTCCGGCCCGACCCGCCGTGAGTCCACGGTCAATGTGAACGTGACGCCCACATCGCACGAGGCGGCCAATGACACGCCCGAGATACGTAAGTATAAGAAGCGCTTCAACTCGGAGATCTTGTGTGCGGCCCTCTGGGGTGTCAATCTGCTAATTGGCACGGAGAACGGACTCATGCTACTCGATCGTTCCGGACAGGGCAAGGTAAGACTCAATTTATCTTTAATTCATCACATAATCAAATTCACCATGTAATCCAATTGGAATTGTTAACTTTTCTCAGGTCTATCAGCTCATCTCGCGTCGCCGTTTCCAGCAAATGGAGGTGCTTGAGGGTCAAAACATATTGGTTACCATATCGGGCAAAAAGAATCGCGTGCGCGTCTATTATTTATCCTGGCTAAAGTCCAAGATCTTGCGCACCGATGGCCTCTCCGATGTGAGTGTAAAAAATATAATTCCTTGAATGAAAATTCCTTAATTTCAATATTTTCTCATCGTCACCCACAGCAAGTGGAGCGTCGCAATGGCTGGATTAATGTTGGTGATCTACAAGGTGCTGTACATTTTAAGATTGTCAAATACGAGAGGATTAAGTTCCTAGTGATTGCATTAAAAGACTCAATTGAAATTTATGCATGGGCGCCCAAACCATATCACAAATTTATGGCATTTAAGGTAAGGTCCCAATAAATGTTTAAATAGCCATAAAGAAACCATTTGTTAAACTTCTGTTTTCTATTTTTGATTTAGAATTTTGGTGAACTGGAACATCGCCCCCTTTTGGTCGATCTCACAATTGAGGATCAGTCGAGACTGAAAGTGATTTATGGTTCCGCTGAGGGTTTCCATGCGGTTGATTTAGATTCAGCTGAAGTATACGATATATATCTTCCTAAGCATGTAAGTGCCGCATGCCATACTGATTGGATACACACAGTAAATGCGAACAAATTCCAAACACAGACTCAGGGTGCAATCATTCCCCATTGTATTGTGGCGCTTCCAAATTCAAATGGCATGCAACTGCTGTTGTGCTACGACAACGAAGGTGTCTATGTCACCACTGGCGGACGTGTTTCCAAGAACATTGTACTGCAGGCAAGTTTATAAATTTTAATCATATAATTTTGTAAACTACAAAAGCTAGAGCTTTCACAGTTTCTATTTATATAGTGTATATGAAACCCAACTCCTACATTAATACTTACTTGATTTCCTCTTTTGCAGTGGGGTGAGATGCCCACATCGGTGGCCTACATAGGCACTGGACAAATTATGGGCTGGGGCAATAAAGCAATAGAGGTGCGTAGAACTTGTCTTATAAATACACTTGATTATTTTATATTCCCTGTTTTGTTTTTTCCAGATACGTTCCGTTGAGAGCGGCCATTTGGATGGTGTGTTTATGCACAAGAAGGCGCAACGCTTGAAATTCCTTTGCGAGCGCAACGACAAAGTATTCTTCAGCAGTGCCAAAGGTGCTTCATCGTGTCAAATCTATTTTATGACGCTCAACAAGCCGGGCATGGCCAATTGGTAGAGCTGTTCGAGACGGCTCACCCTTCCCCAACATGGCAACTGATATGATATGATATGATCTGATCTAAAAATGATCCCACAACATTCAACATAACAACCACAACAACATTTTTCTTCTTATTTTTGACAAGCTACAAAGAGCTGAAAACAACAAATATTTAAAAAGAACATAAAAACACACACCATTCACACTTGTTTAAGTGAAAAGTGCATAATTTTTAAGTGAGAAAACATCCTATACATATTACACCACACACCAACACACACAACACGTAAAAATGTGCTTATGAAAAAATGCAACAGGAGAACGTTTCAATTATTAAAAATTCGCTATAAAAAAATATATAGATTACGTCCGAAGTGAAAGGACAATTTTATGCGAGCGTTAAATAAGGAAATCAAAGCAAATAATAAGAAAAGTTAAAACGATAAAGAGAAGCGTGTTAAACTATTTTCAAGGCTCACTCGTCGAGGTTTTATTTTCTTTGCCCCAAATAAGTTTGCTAAACCAGTTACACACACAAACACACACACACAAATCTATATATATATATTTATATGTATAATGAAGATTACATAACTAGAAACGCAGTTAATTTCTACTATGCACCTAAAGAATTTCATTTCAAATGTCATTTTGAAAATTGTGTGCATATTGTTTACATAAATCTGCTCACAATTCGGTGATTTTCATTTCGATTACACTTGATAATTTTTGCTTCCTCTGATATTTTTTTTTTTTTTTTTTTTTTTTTTATAAAGTTTAAGATATAGGCAAATTATGATAAGAAGAAAAAACAATATGCACACAATTCTAAATATATATATATATATATATATAAATTTATATATATATATACGCACATATATATGTCCGAAAAAAATCTATTATCTATAATTTTGTCTGTGCATTTCAAGTGCTAGTGCAGAAGAACAAGTAATATTTACATTTATATAAATTATAAATTAATGTCTCTGTATGCTCATTTTTACGAAAAGAGAAAGAAAGTAAAAAAACACAAAACAACAACAACAAAAAGCGCCATTGTAAAAACTAAGTGATAAAACAAAAGCAAGTAAATAATACTATAGAGAGCTGGAACAAAAACAAAAATAAATATGTTCAAAAGCCGCAACAATTATTGATTGACGAGTAAATGTGTAAAATAAAAAGAAAGCAAAAGAAAGCAACACAAACAAAAATGCTGCAATCAACAAAAAATGCTTAACGAAATTTTGAACCTACTTATGAGACAATTTGAATTAAATGAAGAAGAAGAAAAGAAATGCATAAATTAAATAAGTTAAATGCATATGTATGTCATATTTAAAGACAACTAAACTTACCTTCAGCAAAACAAGATTGGAGGCAATTCGATGAACCTAGATAAGCTGCATTTTTTACTGAACTTTTATACAGAACTTAAAAAAAAAAAAGAAAACCTAAAGCATATAAGATGAAATTCTAAAAAAAAACGCTAGCATGTTAAAAAATTGATAACTGAATTGATGATTGAAGAACTCCGCTTGTGTGCTGTGCATTTTCTTTGTGTTTTGTTGGTTGATTTTTTTTTCATTCACGTTTGTGGATAACTTTTAAGCTTAATTATTAAATGCCTACGTTGCAATATACATAAAACATTCTATAACATTCTAATAATCGGCACACAACAAATGAAACAAAAAACAAAAACAAAAAACTAAACCCCCCCCCCCACTTGCAATACACATACACATACATATGTCAAATTATGCTGGCAGTTATTGCTGAAATTATGAATTATTCTTCCTTGTTTTGTGTTGTTTTCTCATGTGCGTCCCTCCCCTAAGAACTAAAAATATAAATGAAAAAATAACGAAAAATTGTAGCACCTGCACCGGGTAGTCTCAATGAAAAAAATATTTAAAATATTGTTTGTTTTTGTGTTATAAAAAGAAATGTACACCCCCATATTAAATAATGTTCTTTAAAACAAAATGCACTAAAATGCAATTAAAAAAAAAACCGAATTAGAATAAAATGCTTACTTTATTTCTAAAATAAAACAAGTAAATGATGAACAAATCAATGTAAATCTAAATCGTAAAAACAACATTATTATATGTATAATCTCGAAATTAAAAAAAAAATAAAGAAAACAACTGGAATTCAAATTAAGTATTTTTCATGACACTGCGATAGCTTTTCCAATCGATTAACGATAACAATGCGTGTTGAGCAACACTAATTTGTAGTGCACAGCTGACGGAAAACAACGTGAAGTTGGCAGCGCTAAATGTCAAAACTTTGACATTATGCCTCTATCATCCTCTTCTTTCTTTTCTTTTTTACCCGAGCATCGGTAGGTGTCGACTGCTAAAATTATAATCGGATAATTTCTAATGTAAACTGCAACATCCTTAATAAATAATAAACAAAACGTTTTAAATGAATTACAAACTAGTGTAGACATGTGATATTTGTGGAAAATTGCAGATTGTGCTGAAATTAAATGATTCATAAATAGTTGTGTTTTGAAGGTGGATAAACTCATATCTTTTTTTTTTTTTTTTTTTTCCAATTTGCAGTAATGGGTCGTGTAATTCGTGCACAGCGTAAAGGCGCCGGTTCCGTCTTCAAGGCGCACGTCAAGAAGCGCAAGGGAGCCGCCAAGCTGCGTTCTCTGGACTTCGCCGAGCGCTCTGGCTACATTCGCGGCGTCGTTAAGGTAAGTTAGAAATGACATGGCAACATCAACACATGGATATACAAAGCTGATGTTTTGTTTGTATTAAATATAGGATATCGTGCACGATCCTGGTCGTGGCGCACCCTTGGCCGTCGTTCACTTCCGTGATCCCTACCGCTACAAGATCCGCAAGGAGCTGTTCATCGCCCCTGAGGGCATGCACACCGGCCAGTTCGTTTACTGCGGCCGCAAGGCTACCCTGCAGATTGGCAACGTGATGCCCCTGAGCCAGATGCCCGAGGGTACCATCATTTGCAATCTGGAGGAGAAGACCGGCGATCGTGGCCGTTTGGCCCGTACCTCTGGCAACTACGCCACCGTGATTGCCCACAATCCCGACACCAAGAAGACCCGTGTCAAGCTGCCCTCGGGAGCCAAGAAGGTTGTGCCCTCGGCAAATCGCGCCATGGTCGGCATTGTTGCCGGCGGCGGTCGTATTGACAAGCCTATCCTGAAGGCTGGTCGTGCCTACCACAAGTACAAGGTGAAGCGCAACAGCTGGCCGAAGGTGCGTGGTGTTGCCATGAACCCTGTGGAGCATCCCCACGGTGGTGGTAACCATCAACATATTGGTAAGGCGTCGACCGTCAAGCGTGGCACATCCGCTGGTCGCAAGGTCGGTCTCATCGCTGCCCGTCGTACCGGTAGGATTCGTGGTGGCAAGGGCGACGCCAAGGACAAATAAGCAGGAGGAGCAACTTCCGTCTGAGATCAGCGTAGTGCTGTGTGTTGCGCTGTCTGGTATAATTATGCAAATGTATTTGAGAATACTGTATGTGGTTAACATGCAAATAACGCGACGGAATAAAATTTATTTCTAAACTATTTCCTTGTAGTTTTATAACAAGACTTTCTTGTTTATTAAATATAACCAAAATCAAATCTTAAGAATATTGGTATTTAAATTGGAAAGGTAATTGCATGTCTTAGTCGAGTTCCACTGTACATCATATTGGATTATCGATATGACACTTGATATATCGGATTAACATTTTATGGCTTGATAGTTTCGATAACTTTGACAAAATTAAAACATCGCTGTTATGCTTCATTTATATTGCTGTAACGATCGTGATTTCCATGCAATCAACAGTTACTATTTTCAATTAATTTCGTAATTTCTCATATAAGAGTTGTATTTGAAAGATTGCACACAAAGCGCCACAAATTTAAATATTTTTATGCTGCACTTAATTATTAGCATTTGCTGTTAAGTAACAGTGGCAGTACAATGTTAAGTGTTGGTGGCGCTGTTGGACTGCTATTAAAGTAATGAAAATAAATGCGCGAGTGTTGGTGCGTTGTTGTGTGTGCGGACGGTGAAAAATCAAGTGAATTATTATAGTTATAAAATAAAAGAATCAAACGTGCCGAACAAATAAATAATGGATAGCACATTCCACGAAGGATGGCTTATAAAATCGCCGCCCTCGAAGCGCATTTGGCGTGCTGTAAGTTTATTGACCCAAAACGCGCAGCAACAAAGCATATTATTTTTTTTGTATGGTTGTTTGTTGTCCCAATGCAAATGCCAAATGTTCAGTGAAATGTGCAAATTGCAAGCTGCAAGCACAGCATACGGTAAAATAGACAACAACAACAGCAGCAGCAGCATTTAACTGTTTTTTCCGCTTGTTCTACACTGAGTCATACAAAGAAACGCACCAACCAGTGGCATTTTTACACAATTGCGCTCTGCATACAGCTTTGCTGTGTGTGCGTGTATGTATGTATATGTTTGTTGAGAGCGTGCGTGTGTGTGTGCGATGATTTGTTTGTTGTTGTGTGTCCGATAATCATTTTTAATTCATTAATAAGCGGCTGACGGGCTGGGCATGGGCTGCATGGCTGATGATATCGAATTGCTGTTGTTTTTGTTTTTGTTGCTCCTGCTGCTGGCTAGCTTTGTGGGAAATGGCTGGCGAAGTGATTGAAAAGCAAAACAAGTAACAAAAACAAAAACCGCAAGCAAACTGCTGTTGTTTTTGTTATTGCTGTAAATTTGTGTAAACTGAATGAGCTATTTGCAATAGCTTCGCTTGTGTGTGTGTTGGCTTATTTGTGTGCGTGTGCGCTTGTTTATGTTTGTGCTTTCTGGCGTGGGAACATTTTTTTCTTGTGAGGCTGCCCTGCAAAAAGTTTACGGTTAATTAAATGTTTACCCTACGCTAACCGTTAAACGCCGCCAGCGACGTTGCGTATTAAATTACAACAGTTGAGCAACTGTTGGCCGCTTAATCAAATTATTACACCCAAGTAGAAAGTGGAGCCATAAGCACAAAAAAAAAACCACCAACAACAACAACAACACTAAACGATCAACAAGGCACGTACAATAGGCATGTTTTGTTTTAATACCCTATAAGTGTTACAAGAAGGGTATATTTAATGATTTTAAATGTATGTAACAGGCAAAATGAAATACAATATATAATTTATATATATTTTCTACCGCTCCAAATCTGTCAGAAATACGGCTTTAATTTGTACTATAAACATAGTATATTTAGTATATGCAGACTTATGATCAACAGAATGTAGTTTTATAACCACTTCATACTATGTAAATCTGTAAAATATATAATAATAGCTTGGGTACAGGGCATTTGGATAGTCGAGCATTGGCCAAAGCGCTCGTCCTCGTTATGTACGTCGATTTGTATGTATAAATGTACATCATAAATAAATATGTGTGTACAAGCGATAAGCCACACAACACGCATTAAAACAATGACGCACTTGTTGTTGTTGTTGCTGTTGTTGTTTTGGTGCATTATTATTAAGGAAGGCCTTATATAGGGGTTAGCCAGCCCTGCCCAGACTAGCCATGCCAAAACCCATACCATCATTTTGTATGCCAGGCGCTTTAAGAAAATTAGCTGCTTGTTAATATTTCATTATTTCTTTTTTGTTTTTGCGCCTCAGGGAGCCAATTTCTCTACACCCGGTGTGTGCTTCTTTGCGGTTGTGTGTGTGTGCGTGTGTGTGTTTGCGTGTGTGGCATAATGTTTATTGTTTATAATTGAATTAAGCGTGAAACTGTGCAGATAACAATGCAAATTTGTCTGGTAAACACATTAACCAAGTGCTAGCAGAAACGTTTATACCCTTTGTTTAACCCGATAATAGAAAAAGGATAAGATATTTATTGATAACTGCAGAATTTGCTCGCAAAGAACAACTTTTAGAAATCATAATTAACTTAGAGTTGTTTTGATTTGCCAGCGATTATCAACAGAAGAATACACGAGCTGTGATCATGTTATATGATTCATATGTCATTCCAATGCATCATCTGTTGAGCACTATGAACACTTAAATGAGTCAGGAATTAATGTATATATGCATATATTGGGAAAGGGTATTGAGTATTTCCCTTAATCTTGTTGTGTTCCCAAATACTTGGCATTGTTCCAGTTACCCAATCAACACATTTCCAAGAATATTCTCTTTTTTTCTTCCAAATTTAACGTTAATAAAAAGCATTTCTACGTCTTCAACTAATATAGATTTTATAATCGAATGGGGCAGATGCAATATGTTGGGGCTATTTATATTTTACAATATGTGCGAATTGGACTTTTGGAAAATTTGATTGGAAATACAGAAAAAGTAATAGAAACGCATTCATTTGGCAATATACTACAATAAAATATATATTATTTTGGTCAAAAACGGTTAGGTTTATTAGTATAAATTGTGTTTAAAAATATGTAATTGTTTATATCAACAAGAGGATATTGTTGTTAAAGTTAAGATTCTACTGTGCTTACAAAAATATTAGAGAGTATGGCCAAGTCAATCACGCTCGACTCAAGCATTATTAAATTGTTTTTGTCTTTTAATGAAAACGTAGCTTTTTAATCGCAAATCAAAAAATCGTGACACATCCGACTTCCGACATATAAATGAACAGCTTAATCCACGTTTAACCCACCTGAAGAATTAATATTTTTTTGTTAACCAAAACATAGACTTTAGACTATGTTTCTGTTTATTTCTTAGCGAACACGATTCGCATGTGTGGCCAAACTAAAATGCAATATCAAATTGCGCTGATAACAAATAAAATATAGGGTATGCCGAACTGCGTTCACTTCCCTTGCGCTTAGCCCTGGCTGAAAGAGGGCAGGTCGCTTAAACGCTGCGGTGTCAATAGACTCTTGGCCCCGCTCAGCTGTGTTTGGCAACAAAGAGTGGGCGTGGGGCGCTGATTACCCAAGAAAATGTCAATGTAAACACGATTCGCGGAAAAGCAGCAGCGCCGTCGTCGTCGTCGCTGATTACTCACCGCTGCTGATAGCTGCTGCTGCAGTTGCTGCTGCTGCTGCTGCTGCTGTTACTGTTGCTGCTGCTATTATCGCAGTCGCATATCCAACATATGCTCGCTGCCAGACTGTCCAGTTTGTCCAGCTGAACGCGCCCCTGTTGCGACTTATCGTGCGAATTTGAGTGAACAATCGCTGTGAGTGTTTTTTTTTTTTTAAATTTTTCGCAGCGCTGGCGTCGTCGCTGGTTTACACTGAAGCAGGGGGAGATACCGGAGCAGTTCTGCCTCGAATACTACACGGATCAATATTGCCGCAAGCTGAAGGGCGTCATCGATTTGGATCAATGCGAGCAAGTCGACTGCGGGCTGCGCCTGGAGAATCGCAAGCAAAAGTTTCAGTACATGTTCGACATTAAGACGCCCAAGCGGACTTATTATCTGGCTGCCGAGACCGAAGCGAGCATGCGCGACTGGGTGAACTGCATATGCCAGGTGTGTCACCTGCACGACACCAAGCAATCCAATGAGCTGCCGCTGGGCGCCACAGCCACATCCACAGCAGCAGCTGCAGCAGCCGCCGCTGCGGCAGTCGCAGCAATTGGTAAGTACAAATCAGTCCAAACTGGTTGCAACCACTTTCACTTGAACTCAACTCCTTCCATGCAGATGAAAATCGCAGCGCACAGCAGCACACCAGTTCCAGCGGCGCCTTGAGCAATTCAACGCAGAACACAACAACGACTTCGCTGCACTCCTCGGCGGGCACCAGTGCTGCTGGTTCGCTGCTGCGTCGTCCGGCCGTCATTGATCAGCAGCCGCAGAGCTCCACGAACAACAACTCCGACTCGGTCTATGTGAACACGGACTACAACAATCGCGAGACGCTTCTCTGCGATGCGCACTTTGATCAGCAACAGTTGCTCTCGGCCGCACAGCAACAGCCGCCGCCGTCGCCCGCGACGGCGCTCTATTTAAACCAGAGCGCACTCATCCAGGCTCAGGCGCAGGCTGCCGTCGAGCAACAGCAACAACAGCAACAGCAGCAGCAGCAACAACAACAACAACAGACGTTGGCTCAAGCTGCCGCCGCACGTCTTGCTATTAATGCGAATGGCGTTGTGCGCAAGCTGCCCGAGCATCTGGTGTTGAATCAACAAACGCTGGCGGAGGCCATGGCCCAGCAGCACAGCAGCGTGCAGGCATCGCCTGCGCTGAGCACCGCCTCCGGGCCGTATATACCCATTAGTGAGTGCTTTACGGGCAGCCCAAAGTTTTTACTCGATAGCCATGCGACTGCGGCAGCTGCTCTCAACAACTTGGATCCGAAGTTCTATGATACGCCGCGCAGTCACAACAACATTGGTCTCAATCTGACCAACGATCAATCCTATTCACCCAAAATAACCAACTGCGGCTTGGTAAGTTTTATATTGTTTACTTATTGTAACTTTAGTCATTGTTTGTTTTACCTATGCAGCAGCAACTGGCAAATGCCAGCGGCAAGCAGCGCAGTCAACGCTCCGACTCGGACTCGGAAAGCGTTTTTACCGATGACGACGAGTGGGCGCATCCGCTGCCCCTACGCGAGAATGTTGGTAAGTTCAAAAAAAGCAAAAAGACACATATATTAGCTGGTAGTTTAATGGCTTAATTCCACTTGCAGATCGCAGCACACGTCCCTCGGATAGTTCCATTGAAAACGAATCCTTTGTGCTGACCTATTCGCAGCGCTTCTCCAAGATGCCCGAAGACGGCCCCGCCTTGGCGCCGACATCAGCTGATAAACATGGCAAGCAGCTGGCCACAATACCGGCCACAGCGGCTGATGGCGCTGGTGAGCATCACACGCTGGAGAAGCTGGCCAAAGTGCTGAAGAATAAAAATAATCTTATATTGGACTTTAAGGATAACGAAAAGTAAACAAAGCAATTGCAATTTAACCAGCTACATTTCTTAATATATATTAATGTCTGTGTTTGTAGATTACAACGCGATCTGCCGCAGCTGTCAGACACGGAAAACACATCGCCAGCGATTGTGGCCGCCCGGCACGCCAATTGCTCGTTGATCGAAGAGAGCTATGACATTCCACGCTCGCATCAGCTGCCCTATTGCAATGTGGGCCAGCTGCTGGGCGAGCGCCCGGTGACCAGTCCGCACAACAGCAATCCCATAGCGGCCAGCACGCCCAATCTGATGGCCGATGCGTGCGCCATGTCGCTGGCCACGCCCAGCCTGACGACGCCCAGCACCGCGACGACAGTCGTCAATTCACCGACCAGTGCGCGCACGCTGCCCCGCCAGCATTGCTATACGAATGCAGCGCCCACTCGCATGGAGGGAAATGTGTTCCGTTACGATTTCATTGAGCAAGGCGATTGTCCGCCTGTTAATCGCAAGCTGAAACCCAAGGCGGCCAACTTGCCGCTGGAGGCGACGCACAAGACCAGCGTGGAGGACAGGCCGCCCGAGGAGTTTCCAGCCAAGCCGCCCGTGTGCGCCCTGGAGCAGCTGAGCAGCAAATTAAACGCCACCAAGCTGCAGTCCAGTGCGCCGCCCAGCGTGGATCGCAAGTGCAAACCAAATGCCTATAAGGTAAGTAAAAACTATATCTAATCTCCTGCCCACTTATTGTATACTCTTTTGCTTGGCAGCTTGGCTCCTCGGCCACCATGTCGCCAGCCACGCGTCGCTCCTCGGGCGCACCATTGTCGATGGTGCTGCCGCATGAAACGGATGTGCATTCCCCGGCAGCGGTTGCCTATTTCCACGAGACGCGCACCCTGCCCCGCCAGCAGCATCGGCAGCATCCCAACAGTCCGGGCAGCCAATCCGTGCAGCATCAACGCACCGCGTCAGCAGCAGCAGCCATGACCTCAACATCAGCGGCAGCAGCTGCTGCTGCTGCTGCTGCGGCAGCGGCGTCACTAAAACACAATCAGACAGCTCTGCAGCAGCCGGAGCATAAGCTGCAATACTTTGACCTGGATGTGACCAACAAACCGCCGCTGGTCAACCGGCAGAGCATTAGCGTGGGCAATCTGTACGCTCAGGGTGGTGTCGGGCTGAGTGGCGGTCGCCTGGGCGCCTCCGATGCGGCGGCTGTGCGTGCGCCGGTGCAAAGCAGCGTTGTCTACAATTTTGTGGACTTTGTCAAGACAGAGGCGTTCAAGCGCATACGCGAGGAGCGCAACAAGGAGAGCAGCGAGAGCGGCGGCAACAACAACAACAATAAATAAGCTGTACGCTTTCAGGACTATCCAAGACTCACATGTTCCATGTGCAATAGTGTCATGCGAATCTGTTGCAGTGCCTGAACAAAGAAAGAAGCTGTCTAAACCATGCAAATTGTTAGTGGCTTTGACATTCATATTCATATTAACAATACGTACATGCACACACATTCATATCCATATACATATTGATTATATAGCTAGTAAGTTAGTTATTCATTAAGCGTTTTTTGTGCACTCGGCTAACTCGTTGTGTGCTTTTTAAAATGCTGATGTGCGTCTGTTTAACGATGGTTTCGTCTATTTTATTGTGCTTCCAATTTCCAAATCAAAACAATTTTAACGTTTTTAAGTGCTATTTTATATATATATATATGTATACACTCACACACACAAACACGCAAAAACTATTTATATACACCACGAATTTTTTTATGGTAACGAATTATATACAAACAATTTATACTAAGTGTAAGCGTAACTCGTGTGCGACACAAGCTCTGGCTTGTTATTGTGCTTTAATAAATCAACATCTATAGAATTAAACACCTACTGATTCTACCTTCTAATATATAATTTATATAATAACTTTCTATATATTATTATGTTTGCTTCAGATTTAACAAAGTTTATGGGTTTTAAAATATTCAAGATTTTAAAAACAACTAAAAGAAACAACAAATAAATAATAATGAATCATATTTTAGCAAACAAATATGAAAACAACTGAAGAATGATCTTAAAAGTTTCATATTTTAAATGATTAGCCTATACTCCAAATCATTTCTAAATTAGATTAGATTCTTCCAAAAGAATTTTATATTACGACAGATAATTCCAGAATAAGTAAACAAGCTTTAAAGTTTATTAAATTATGTAGGTGGAGTTTTATTGAATGGGTTGCTAGAGTAACAACAATATGTATATTGTAGCAACAGTGTTTAAATTGCTTTCAAACTTGACTTGACAACGATAAACAAAAAAAGTTTCTTATATTTATGTATTCAACTACAAGCTGGCATTACAAAAATATTTTCAGTACAGTACAGATTTCGAGAGATACAATTGCAGCCTTATATATTTTTGAAGAGTACGGAGGAAGCTCTGTTTAAACTAAAACCATGTCGCTGGTTTACATTACACATCACAATGAGAATATCTTCGATTTGGAGCGCGAGAAGCCCGAGAAGCCGCAAATAGATCCAGAGGACAATGGTGAGTATAACACAAGGCTTGTGGCAGGGTCTATCCTATATATGAAAAGTTGCTTGCGACAGAGACGTCCAAGAAAGCAGCCGTGTTTTCGAAGGGTTTGCGCGATCGCCTCAACGTGGAGTACAAAAAGCATTCGGTGATAATGCTGCAGGATGGCATGCGCCTGCTGACCGATGCCAAGAAGTCCTATCATCGCACCATGGGCTGTGCCAATGTGCCGCTGGATCCGCCCTGCGCCTTCCTGCGCAAGAATCAGGGCGTCAAGTGGCGTCGCGAGAACCTGCACGTGTGCCCCAAGGGCATGCACATGCCGCCACTGCCCGCCATCGGCAAGAAGGAGAAGAAGGCCGATATGGTGCCCAATTTCGTGAAGCGGAACATTAGATGCGCTCGCACCACTGTGCGCTGTCCGCCGCCGCCGCGTTACGTGGACACGCCAGTTGGCACGCGTCAGAATCTGATCAACTCGGGCATGGTGCCGCAGTATGTGTGCCGCAAGGACTTTGGCAAGGTGCCCGTCTATATTGCGAAGACCAAGCAGATGCTGAAGGACATGAATGTTGTTTGCTGCAAGGAGCAGGCCCGCCTCATGGAGCTGTGCGGCGGCATGAAGCCGTCCGAATCGATGGCGGCCATCAGTCAACCGACACGCGCCGATGGCGGACCACCCGAAATGCCCGGCATGCGTATTATGGATCAGGCGGAGCGCAACGAAATCCTTGTTGGCCTGCGCGCCCATCTCAATGAGATGACCAAGCATTATCAGTCCATGTCGTTGTTGATCGACAGCGAGAATAAGCGACAGCGCAAGGGTAAACTGGAGAGCGATTTGCGGCAGCTCGAGCAGGACATCTTGTTGCTGGAGACCAGTCCCATTATTTATGTTTCACTGTATTAACCGCTTAGTTGCTAAAGTACTTAAACATAACACACACACACACGCACATGGCACACACTCACTCACACACTCACACACACACTTAACATATACGTTCAATAAAAATTAAGCAGGCAAGTTCCAAGTTCCGACACTCGATCAAATCCGCAGTTAGACAAAAAAAAAAGCAAAAATTAAATTCTGCGGAATTGATTTGGCATCGGAATTTGGAATGACACTGTTTATGTTTCTGCATCTAACAGCTCCAAGGCGTAGGCTCCATGGCAGTAGGGACACAGCAGCACGCTGTCCGGCGCATAGAGCTCCAGCAGCTGCTGCTGCTCCAGCAAAACCTGCCGCTCGCACATCGAGCAATAGTGTCGCTCCAGCGAGGGCTTCAGCTAAGGGGAATATGTTGGCATTAGTTGTGGATTAGGCACAAGTTGAAGCACACACTCACCTGGACATAGGAAATGTGGCAAAGCTGCTCGGCGGCATCCGCTTTGGCTTCAGTTGCAGCCGGCACATTTAGCTGCAGCTGCAACAGTTCAAAGTTCACCTTCATCTGGGCTAGCAAATGTTTGGTGTACAGATTAGTTGAGGGCTCCTTTTGCAATTGATGCTCCTTTTGTGGCTGCTGCTCCAGCTGCTGCATGATGCGCTCACTGGCTGCCAGTTGGCTTTGCACCGCTTGGCTTTGAAAGTCAGTCAACAGCTTGAGGCTGCCCAGGAATTGCAGACGCAATCGGATGTGCGTAAGGGCCAAGATGGCCAATAGTAACTGCATTTCCTTCTCCAGCTGATCCAGCAGCAGCTGGTTGCGCTCATGTCGCTGTGTGTGCAGCAGGGCATCCACCACGTGGTACTTGAGCTGCAGCTGCTGCTGCTGCGCCTCCGTGGCCAGATCATCGAAGGCAAACGTATCGAATTGCGCAAAGCTGAGAAACGGCTCCAGCTGGGTGCTGTTGAAGATGTCCAGACGCAGTTCAATCAGGATGTCCTTAAAGCTATTGATGGCCACGCTCGGCGATATGCAAAGCGTTAGCTTTGTAAGTGCATCGGTGTCCTGCAGCCTGCCAACGCGCACATGCAACAGGTTGCGCCGTATGGCCTTGTTGAGCAGATACTCCTTGCCGCGTGTGTAGAGCACGGTCAGCAGATTCCTGTTGGGACTGCAGCAGAGCCCAACTGGCTGCAGATGCTCTGTGTCGCCGGCGTTGATCAGGCGCATGCTGGCGCTTAACTGGACGGGTTTATGGCCGAGTTCGATGAGATAAAGTTCACCACGTGCCGTGACCAGAGCATAGTTGCAGTTGTCCAGGGCACAGAGACCTGACGGAAGGCAAGTTTAAATGAGTAAGTAAAGCAGTTTTTTAGTTTTTAGCATTACCCGTTATCTTCATGCCGCCTACATGCAGGCGCGTCTCCAGCCAGCTGCCATCCACCTTTTGTGGCATGCACCAGATCAGCAGATGCGCCGCCTTGCAGCAGGCTATGTAATAGCAATCGCGTTCCGCACAATGCGTGATCAACGCCTCCTGCAGACCCATATGATCGGGTCGCAGCCACAGCGTTTTCACCAGGCAGAGACCCTCCTCCGTGTCTGCGTCGAACCTGTACAGATGCACCAGTCCATTGTTGTCGCCCACCAGCAGCAGATCGTCGCGGATGTGCAACAGACAAATGCGGCCCAGCAGCGTTTGCAGCTCGCAGTGGGACACCAGCTCGGCTCCATCGGCGCTCAGAGTCAGTGTCCAGAGGCTGCCGGCAGCTGTGCCCAGCACGAGCACGTAGCTGCTGTTGTCCAGCGGACGCCAGACAAACATGGTGATCCAGCTGCGATCCACATAGGCCTGGTAGTGAGCGAATGTTTTGATCCTTGACGGTGGTACTTCGTAGGCGGGCTGCAATCTGTCGCGCAGCGTGGCGCAGACATTAAGAGCATTCTCATACTCCTTCCACAGCGGTTGCTGCGCTGTTTTAGTGAGCAGGATCAATGCCCCATAGCTGTTCAGCGTGCCCAACAGCATTTGGCCGTTGGGCAGCGGATGTGGCGACAATTTGGCAGCCATCAGCTTGGGCACGGGCACATCCTGTGAGCAGATGGCCGTGTACGCTGGCTCCAGGCTCAGCTGCTGCATCTCCAGCACATTGCTGCTCTCGTAGAGCTTCTGCAGATTCACGTGCTGCGCCAGCTGGTCCAAAGGACGCATTTTGGTCGCGCACTTCCAGCTTGCAATGGTGTAGGGAAAGGGCAGCTGGTTCGGCGATTTGCTGTCCAGTTCCATCGTTAGCAGCTCCGCCTTGGAGCCAAGCAGTGCAATACAGTTGCCGTCGGTGGTGAAGCCGACAAAGTCGTGGACTGTGTCCTGTCGGAGATCATCCTTGACTAACAGTTGGAATGTTACCTCTGCAGCAGCTGTGACTAGGAAAAATGATTATATGGTTTTCCACATCAATGAACTCAGGTAAGAATCATGCTTAATTAATTAATTATATCAATAATATTTATTATTTTAAGACAAGCATATAATTTTTTCTATCTTAATAAAAGGGAAAAGGGGAGAGGAAATATTTGATTTTATGCCGTTAAAAATATAGCAAACAAATTTTCTTTACATTTAAGCGCTCTTAATCTTTCAGTGCTCTTTACTTGCTACACTTTCGCCGGCAGACGCAGACGCGTACAGAGCGAGCACAACAAAAGCAAGATAGGCACATGGCGCACGTCTAGACTTTGTTCCGACTGTTGATTTTGTAAGACACACGCACACACACGCATACAAACCCAATGTAAACTTTTGCTTAGCTTATGCCTACCGCTCACCTTTGTCATCGCTAGTGCTTGCATCAGTAGCTTTTTTCATTTCGAAGCGCTCAGTACTAGGTGAACAATTAAAGCGTATTCGACGCAAACGACAATATGGCAGCTAAGGGCAGCGTTGAAATGGTTAAAAAAGTGGCCGAGTTTATATCCAAAGGCAAAAGCTTCGATCGTGTCACACAAATGGTAAGTGGACGCCGAATATTCGTATAAAGAAAAAGCAAAAAGCGACGCACCAAACAGCTGACATTACATTTCGATATTATATAAGTGGAGCTATCGATAACGCGCTGCATTTGAATTATTCGCAGGTGAAAATAACAAGTGGCGGCAAAGGATGCTGTGTGGGTGAATTTACTGTGACGGCCGAGCACTTGAATCGGTTAGGCTCGCTGCATGGCGGCCTAACGGCCACCATTTTGGACAATGTTACTACCTATGCGCTAATGTCGACTGGCACACATCCGGGCGTTAGCTCTAGTCTAAGCGTGAGCTATTTATCTGCGGCAATGCCGGGTGATGTCTTGGAAGTGGATGCGAAAACTTTGCACGCAGGTCGTAAAATGGCGTACATTGAGTGTGTGCTGCGAAACAAAGCAAATGGCAAAATCATTGCCAAAGGCGGACAAACCAAATTCGTGGACTTTAAATAAATAGAAGAGATAACAAAACTGCGACTTCATCTTGTTGCGAGTGACGTCAGAGCTTGCGCCATAAATAAAACTCAGCTGCGCAATCTGCGCGGTGTAGAAACCATGATATATCGATAGCTTTTAGTATAAGGGCACATCTCTAGAGCTTATTATTATTGTTTTCGTTCGCGTTTCATAACAGAAAAATGGGTACGCGCAAGAAGGGTATTGAATTCGCCAAACATATATCCGAGATTATAGCTAAAGCCACAGGCTTCGAGCGGCACTTGGAGAAGGTTTGTCGCCTACTGTTAAAACCGCTTGAAGCGTTTAATTTGAAAGCTTTTCCCCAGGTACAAATTCTTGACGGCGGCGACGGCCTTTGTACCGCAAAGTTCACTGTGGCGCCCGAGCATCTTAATAAGGGCGGCGGCTTGCATGGCGGCTATACGGCCACGTTAGTGGACATGATAACGACATATGCGCTGATGTCCAAGCCCTGTCATCCGGGCGTGTCGGTTGACATAAATGTTAGTTACCTGAAAGCGGCCCGCGTGGGCGACGAGGTGCTCATCGAGGCGAATTTGGTGCGTGCTGGTAAAACGCTGGCGTTCATCGACTGCCAGCTGCGGCATGTGAAGGATAACTCTGTGATAGCCAAGGGCACGCACACCAAATACGTTAACTTCCCGGCGTAGTTAGTTAGTTTTAATATTGTGCTTTATTGTTACATGTGTAGCAGTAAATGTTTAGTTAATTGTTTATTAATTGCTTGCTCAATGTGCGTCATGGTTAAGAAATATAGGCGAATTCCATAATTCGGGCCATATGATGGGGATCAGCCTGGGAAACGGGTGAGATTATTTTTCTACTGTTCTTAACAACTAAGACAAAAAAAAAAATTTGATTATTATATATATGAAGCTAGTCTTTTACAAAGTGTATCTAATCCGTAGAATGCGCCTACTAGTGTTAATGTGGTTACTAAGGGGCTTGATTAATTGTTAAGTCGATATGCAAACTGCTGTTCCCTGCGTCCGCTCACTTGGCTGGCTTGCTCTTGATCGGCATTGTGGGACAGTGGGGGCAACAGGCCTCGGGCGGGGTCAACGGTTCGACGCCCGGCGGGCAGCTCACCTCGCCGCACTGCTGGCGCAGGCAGTTCACCTGGCCGTGGAAGCAGTTGCACTTGGTGCACACATCCGGTGTCCAGACCTCGTTGTTCAGGCGCGTGGTGCCCTTGTCATCGACACAGTGGCTGCGCTTGGGCTTCGGAGCAGCGGGTGCGGGCTGCACAACCGGCGCAGCGGGCTCAGCGTCGACGGCATTGCAGGAGTCCTCCATCTTGCGCATTCGCTTGTGCAGCTTCTTCAGCTCCTTCTGGAAGCTGCCAATGACCTCCTCCAAGCCGCTAATACGCTCCTCGTTCACCTCGAACAGCGCATCCATGGGGCTATCGTAGCTCTCAGCGGTGGTCAACACCTGCTCATTGCTGGCAACGTCGCGCTTGGTGCGCTGGCTGCGTTTCGTGTAGGTCTGCGGCACAAAGGACTCGAAGGCCGGTGGCAGGCTGTTGCAGGTGCCGCACTCTTGCCACAGATACAGATTGATGCCGGGTATATCCTCGCAGGACTTGTAGCCGCCCTGGTGCTTGGCCAGAATGAACACATTTTCGGTAACCTGGTCAAAGTTGTCGCCCACATCGCAGAGCACACGTCCAAAGTTCGACTGCTTGATCTGCACCAGCTGCTCGGGCAGAAAGACGCCCGGATTCTCGTAGTAGAAGCGATCGCCGTCGCGCAGGCGTCGGAACTGCTCGACCAGCATGCACTGGAACAGTGGACCCACCTTGCCGCCCTCGACCTGATCCTCCAGTATGCCGCCCAGCCAGACGTCGATGTTGTCCGGATGGCCATAGAGCTCGCGCAGCTTCTGCCTAATCTCCGGATTGGTTATCTCGCCGGCCAAGTCCTCAAAGTCCTGAGCCACGGTCAGATTACAGAACTTCCTGTAGACATTGTAGCCGGGCATGCCGTGATCTCGACCACGCTGTATGTTAATCGCGGCCAGATCAAGGGCGACGGCGTGCGCCGTTAGGAACAGCTTCTCGGTGAGCTCCGTATTAAGATTCTGGTCGGGTTTCTTCAGCTTGGCGGGCACCGCGAGCATTCCACGCAGCAGCGGATCCACGCCGCCCTCGTAGGCCAGACGCCAGGGCGCAAAGAAGGCCTTGTGCAGCTGCAGATGTCCTTGCGGTATGGGCTGGAAGCTGCTGTTCAGGCGATGCAATATGGGATTGATGATCGTGTGGCCAAAGCGGAAGGCAGCCGTCGCAAACTCGTTGGCAATGCTGGGATTTATTTGCGGATTGTAGCCACGATACTCGCCCAACAGCGTCATGCCACTCTCGCCAATGATCAGGGGCAGCCACTGCTTAAAGGTGATGTGCTGCATCTGGGCGCCAACCACCTTGCGTGCCTCCTGGTATAGCGTGTCGCCGTCCCAGTGCGGATTGATGTCGCGCAGCTGGGCGGCGATGCGGTTGTGTTCGCGCATCCAGATCGTGTGCATGGCCAGCAGACCGACCTGCTCGTTGACGCGTATGTCGCCGGAGACGAAGCAGTTGAGCTGATTCTCGTCGAGGTTGCGGCGACAGTCCATGCCGTCCTGGGGCGCGGCGAAGGGCAGCATGGCCTTCTGGTTGGGAAAGTGGACGCCCACGCGCAGCAGACCCTCGTCGGTGGTCAGGTTGCGCAGCTCCTGGGCAAAGGGTGTGTTGAAGCCGTAGATCTGCGAGGCGTCAATGTACGAGGTCAGCTGGTTGATCTGCTCGCGATGCTGGACGCTGTCGAAGAAGAGCGAGGTCATGCCGGAGCCGCAGATGGCGCTGGAGCGCACCACGTCGATGCAGCGGCGATTCTTGATCCTTGGATCGTTTGGCGGCACCTCGATGGGATAGCAGGGCGGCGCCATTTCGCAGGTCTTCTTGCAATCGATGCCGTCCCAGCTCTCCGAGCTGACCGACGGTATGGCATGGTCCATGTCGTGATCCAGGAACTGGCCCCACTGCATCACCATGTGCGTGATGCGCGCATCGGGCGTAATGTCCTTTGTGGCCACAACGGAGGTGGACACCAGGCGGGCACTCGGCTTGGGATGACCCGTATACATGTGTCCCTTGGTCCAGCCCACGGGCATGCTAAAGCCGTTCTCGTAGATCGGTGGAGCCAGTCGCCGGAAGGCGGTCAGCGAAGCGCCCCAAGTCGGATGCATCAGATTGTTGCAGGTGCCCTCGATGCTGCGGTATTTCGAGTGGAAGCACATGTCCGTGCAGTTGGGCATCTGGCGATGCTCCATGCAGCCCGACAGCTCCGCCACCAGATGCAGATGCTCCCGCGACAACAGATCCCTAAACTCGTACTGTTCGCTCGCCATGGTCAGATTGTCGCCGCGCTGCACGTGCTTCCTGATGTTGACCAGGGTGCGCTCGTAGATCTCCGCGGCACGCGCCAGCTGCCTGGCCTGGCCGGTGGGAAACCGAAAGACGCGCAGCATATCGCCAAAGTTGGGCGGAGCGTTTGTCGAGCGGTTGGAGAACAGCATGTCCAGCGTATTATTGATGGCCACGTCGATTTCCATGGCCGCCTCCGCGAAGGCAATGCGCACATAACGATCGCCAGGTGCCAGATCCACATTGTTTCTACAACGAGAGAAAGTGAGGGAGAGAGAGAAAGGTAAGTCTTCTATTAAGCACCAATATCAAAAATCCATTTCCATAATCACAATATTATGATTGATGATGGTATACGAAACTTTTATAGCTTTACGAACTTTGTGGCAAATTCCGTATTTTATATTAAAACATTTTTGCCCCTACTTTAATTGCAATTAATTTTCTCTAGCGTCAGAGGTTGCTTAAAACGTCGTTGTCTAATAAGAAGACCGAAGTGAACTAAACTTTATTCTCGTTTTTTTTTTTTTCTTTTGATTTTAGCTGATTCTCGGCTGCCTTTTGGCCGGCGGCAGTCGCTGACTTGGCAACGAGCAGAATTATGCCACAGTTTTTTTGTTGCATCGTTTTTTTTTTCAGTTGTTGCTGCTAAAAGGAAAATCCGCGCCAAGCTCTCGGGTCCGGGGCACAACAACGGGCGGCATTAACAACAATTCATGCCTCACATTCTGCGCGGCGTTGCCGTCGCCGTTAAAGGAATTTCCCTTTGGAAACTTTCGCTGTGTAAACTTTGCCATTGTCGACGGCGGTGGGTAGGTAATAACTTAACGACCATAATACACCCTGTTGCACCACAGCAGCCACTGCTCGACTGCTCGACTGCTCGACTGCTCGACTGCTTACCACTATCAACTATCGCGCCTTGCAGCAGCTAAATGGCAACCACTGCCAGCCAGCCAACTACATGCATAGCTCGTCCCGCTGTCTGCCGCAGTCCCGGCGCCAGTTTGTGGCTGCGCTTTTTCTGGCATGCCGGTGCGTTTGTAAATACCCTAACGCATTGTTCTAAAGTGGTCCATTGAATATGCTATGACACTTGCCTACTTTACTTTTACTTTAGCCAGTTTTCAAAGTAAAAGAAAGACAGCAGCAGTGTGGCCAATAAATATGAGCATACATTCTGAGTCGGAGTAAGTAGCTTAAATAGTGGCGCCAGTGCTGCCCATTCTGCCAGATACAGCTGACATGCAGAAGCTAACAATATCATTCGTTTAAACTCAGCTTTGGCATGCTGACAAAAGCTGATTGCTTTGAATAAACAAAAATGTTTGCTAAATAAACAATTAAAATGTAGCGATTTCTGGCAATTGACAAAACTTCTTATTTAAAATTTAAAATCTTTGAATGAATTAAAAGTAAAGCAATTATATAATTACTAAATGTAGAGTATTTGCACAAGTCTGTCTGCGTATTAATTTCGCATGCATTTGTTTGTCTTGCCTTGGCTTTGCGCCCAAGTGTATGTGTGTGCCACATGCTGTGGCAGTGGCAACGTATTTCCGTGGCCAGCTAGTACCCCGCCAACTTCACCTACGTCGCCAGCAGCCCCGGCAGGCAGTAACAGGATAAGCTTTTGTTTTACGCCAGCATTACCCACAACTTAGGCGGATTTCAGTAGCTCCTCCCCCCTCCTCCTCCTTCTGCTCCTGCTGCTGCTCCCGCAGTTGTTTTAGTTGTTGTTGTTGTTGTTGTTGTTGCAGGCTTTCAGCGGTTTTCGTTCAGTTTTTGTTGTTGGCTGGAGCGACGTTACCATTGGCCCCGCCCACCGATTCCGTTAGCCTTTCTTGGTCTGTGACTCAGCATAGTTTTTCACTTTTAGCGTTTTGCGTGCTCTTTTTTCTGTTTTTCAATTTTGCTGGCTTTCTTTGCCGACGCTTTGCTGCGGTCTAGTGACTGAGGCTGGCACAACGTAATGAGTAAAGTTTCTAATGCTGGTGGCGCAACAACGTAAGCCGCCCCAACAGCCCCAACAACCCCAGCAGCCAGGCATCCTGCCACATTGCCGGGGTGCTGCCGCTGTGTCTGGCACAGCGCACTAAATGATGCGTGCACACACACCCGAATCTTGTGGAGGGAAGCAGGTCATATGGAAGCCGGAAGATTGCTTCAGCTGCTGCTGCCGCTGCTGCTGCTGCTGCTGCTGCTGCTGCTGCATTATGCATTTAAAAATTGCTGCGTAAGCAACGCCTTTTCTTGCCTTGGCTCGGTTTTGGTTGGAAGATTTGTGGGCTCGCTTTGGTTTACCGTTTGTGCGGCTTTTGCTTTATCATTGCCGGGACCCAAATTGATTTACGGCCGCATGCACGTTGCAGCAGCTGCCCATACCCCAACCCCTTGACCCGACCTACCCACACACACACACATACACACGTTACGTCTTGATAGCCAACACGGCAGACAAAACTAGCCCAAAAAGCATCAGTTGAAAGAAAACTGGCGTTAGTCCCATGCACAACTTGTCAACTCAATTTCAATTTGGCCAATTTGGACAACTTGTGTGGTTGCCTCAATCCCTAAGAACTGCTGGTGTCATCGTATGTATGTATGTGTGTGTGTGTGTGTGTGAGTGTGTCTGCCTGTCTGTTTGTCACGTTTCTTGTCCTGTGTTGGCACGTTTTCCAAGGCTGCCAACTGGCACAGGAACTTTTGTGCTTTCATCGCCGCTTTCTGATGTCTTTTAGTGCATATTTTATATGCAGTTTAGCCAGGGGCACAGTGGGGCCAAAACTAGAAAACTTCATCAATAGTTGATTTACCTGAAGCACGATTATTTTTCTCTTTTTTCTTTTTGTATAGGACAATACAATGTTTGAGCCCTGGAGTGCACTTTAATCACAGAAAGTTATATTAAGCCGCTCAATAACGTATGAAGCTTAAGGACTACAAAAGTCCAAGAGCAAACAAAGCTTACGAAATATAAGTATTTGTTGCCTTTGAACTTAGTCAAAAAGCGTTCTAAATTCAAGTATGTTATGCTAGTCTTAACTCAATTCAGACATGAATTTTATACATGTATGTATTTTATTTCAACTTTTAGATTTTTAAAACAACTTTTTATTGCGTCTTTTCCCAGTAGAAAAAACTAGTGAATGGAATAATTTCACTCGTTTTTTTTTGTTTTTGGTTTCCCGCAAACTTTTCACACAGTATGCAATAGTTTAGTGCTTTAAAAGTTTATTCTATCGAATTAAATGAACTGCACAGTGGTGAAATTTGCACGTTAACTTAACACAATTTAAACGCCAGCATTCAAATAAAAGAAGGTGAATTTGCATGTAAATGAAAAACGAATTAAGCTTGAACCACAGTCTTTGACTGCAAGCACAGTTAAAATGTGGTTTCATTTTCCGTTTACTTTTTGGGCCGCGGCACCAAAAAATTTTCAATTAATTAAGCAAGTTTTTCAGCCCGCTCTTAAATGCATTTTTAAGTGCACCGTCTTTTGAGTACCACAAAAAGTAGATGCCTTTGCCTTTGAGCGAAACTTGGCGCTTTGATTTTTAATGGCCTTTTAAGCGGCTGCCGGGGGAACTTTTCCCAAAAAAAAAAAACCTCCAACTATAACCCCAAACCAAAAGCCAAACTCACCTGATGGTAACCAGCGCTGAGGCGGTGGCTCTGCCAAATTTGTTCTTCAACTGGCACTCGTAGCGACCGCCATCCAAGATGGTCACATTCTTGACAAACAAACTGCCGGCGCCGCTTATTTGATATTTCTCAGTCAATTGGACGTTGGGATCGATAAGGCGTCCGTCGCGACGCCAGACAATCTGTGGAAGGTGGGCAAAAAGGGGGCAACGTCAACAAGTGGCCAACAAACAGATTGCAACTTTATTTTTGGTGGCACTCACCTGCATGCCGTCTTCGTGATGCTCGGCCTGGCAGGGCAGCTCGATGGTGGTGCCCGTAATGGCCACCAAATTGCTGGGCTCGATGGCCAACAGCGGCGGCGACTGCGAGTGCTCCACTTTAATCGTTGCCTCCGCGCTCACCTCGCCGTTCTCATTGGTCGCCGTGCAGCGGTAGACGCCTAAACGTGCCAACGTCAAATGTTAAAAATTGAGGAAAGTTGTGTTGGTTCAGGTGGTTGGAGGTAGTTGAGGTGGTTGAGGTGGCTGGGTGGCCCACTTACCTGCATGCTGCTGTTTGGCAACGCTAACCACCAGCTCTGTGTTCTCGTTCTCTAGAAGCAGCTCGGGGCTGGCGCCGCTGACGAGTGGCTCTCCATTGAATTGCCAGGCAATGCTTGGGAGCGGGTTGCCATCGGCATCGCATTCCAGCACAAAGGCCTTGCCCAGTTTGATTGTTTGGTTTTGTGGTGCCATTAAAATTTCGGGCAAATCTGCAACGAGATGCAACGAGGCGTATTGACTGATTTCAGCAAAAATTTCTAACGCTCCAAATGGCAGCGACCAAACAAGGAAAAACAACCAGATGGCGGTCAGTTTTCTATGCGTTCTTTGTTGTACTTGCTGCGGCGTTTCTCTTGACCAACCCCCTACTCCCCTTAGCCCCTCTGTTCCAACGGGGCTGACAAACATATTTTTCATAGCATACTTTTTGGCGCTGCCGGTCGCCATTTTGTGTTTGCTGTTTGTTTATACGCTTTTCTGTGTGTGTGTGCGTGTGTTTGTGTGTGTGTGTATGTGCCGGGTTAATTATGCTGACCAAACGCAAATGCTTGAACCACCCTGGCATTTTTGAAGTGCGTTCCGCACACACATAATAATTTATAATTTTTGCACTTAATTTGCAAAAATAAAGCGCGCACATTTTGCACTTCATTTTGTGCTGTGACCACAAATTATAATGAGCCATTGTGATTAAGGCGTTGACTGCACAGCATTTTTCACACGTTCACCCCAACCCCCACCGCCCGGCCCCGCCCACATTTCCATTCTGCCACCCACTCCATTTGCTGCCATAAAAAGTACAGTCACGTCGCAAGCGCTTGGCTAAGAAATTAAAGATATTAAAGCAGAAAAGTTTAAATACACTTGCACAGCTCGCTATTTATGGCAATGGGGGGCACGTGCTGTGGTTCAATTTGGCTAAAATTCGTTATAATTGCTTTAGTCATACTGAGAATATATGGCTTTTAATTTATAAGCTGTATAAAGTCTCCTTATCTTGTTTGCAACTGCTAGTTATTAATTTTGATAAATAACAAAATGACTGAACTAAACATTTATAGAGAATGACCAAACATGAAAACTGATCATTTTATAATATGTGGGAGCCCCCCTTGAATTTATTTTAAAACCCATAAATAAAAGTAAATATGTCAACACATAAAAACACAACAAACTGCAGAACGGCCATTAATTTAATCAAAAGCCCTACTAAATAAGGAATACCCCTATCTATGGCAAAGAAAGCACACAAAAAATAAAACAACATACAAAAACTCTATTTTCCAACCAATTAATCTCAAGCTTTGTCTGCAATGGACTGCAATAAAAGTGCCTGCATTCGATATAAATGGAAGTTAACTTAAATCATGCCGCTGATCCGATGGGGGGCAACAATAACAGCAACAACAACAACAAGTGCATAACAAAGTTAACAAACGGACCGTTGCGGCTTTATAAAGCTGGCAACCCAATACAAATTAAATCGTCTGCAAATTGCGTTAAACGCGACAGTTGCGACTGTGAAATGGAAACGTGGCAGCGCAGCAACAACATTAATGGTGCCCCAATCTGGACACATTACGACAACTCCCCAAAGGGGGGAGCGGAAGGATAACTCACCCTTGATTTCGATGCGGGCGGTGGCCTGGACGCTGCCCAGTCGATTGCTGGCCTCGCAACGATACGTGCCCGCCATCAGCTGGCTGGGCTGGAGCAGGGCCAGGCTGCCGTTCGCCTGCAGCTGCAACATGGCCGTGGACTGGGTCAGCTGGCGACCATTGACGAACCATTGTATGTCTGGCAGTGGCCAGCCCTGGGCAGCGCAATCGAGCTGCACGTGACCGTGCAGCGCCACAATTTGGTTGTGCGGCTGATGGGTGAAACGCGGCGGCGCTGGTGTCGTATCCGGTGCCCACTCCACTGGGCCGGGCGAGTCTCCAATGTTAACGGGTATGGCGACCGACAGGCGTACAGGCTGCGACCTGATCTCGCCCATCTCGTTGCGCGCTATGCACTCGTAGATGCCCATGTCACTAGCGACGACCCCGTTGATGAGCAGCGTGCCGCTCGGCAGGACCTGCATGCGTGGCGCCAGCTCCACGCCGATCTCATTCGTGTTCTGCATCCAGAGGAGCTCCGGCTTGGGCTGGCCACTCACCTCGCAGGTCATGTGCACGGTATCGCCCTCGCTGACAAACGTGTCGTGTGGACCGGCCAACAACTTGGGCTTGCCTAAAGGTTAATGCAAATAATTAAATGCTTTAATGTTTATATGAAATGCTGAAATACTAAAAAGTAGTATGTAAATATATTCTTTTAATTACTTGAATTGACACTCGTTAAGTCAATCGTTTTTAAATAAATGAAATACATTTTAAACATCATTAGATTGTAATTGCATTTGCCTAAGTGCAATTTAGTATCGAAAGTATGAAAGCGCCATCTGGCGTAAATAAGAACAAACAATCAGAACGAAGAGAAACGCGCGTCACTTTTGAAAGCGACGCGAAGCGCGACGAAATAAAGAGAGAAATAAAGTAATTAAGAAGAAGTGAGTATCACCCTGTACTATAGAAATGAGTAGCTTATGGCACTTATGGACACTGCTTATATAAAAAGCTTAAGATTGATTTTCATTTATAACGTAACTTACCGCAGTGGAAATGTTGCTCCGTGAGCCCGATAAAGTCGTGTCGTTCCAGTGCCGTGGGCTGTGCACAGGTTAATGCGATGGCGAGCAGTTGACGCTGTGCGTCCAGATGCCAGCGACGCCAGAGCGAATAGACGCCACAGTTGCAATCGATCGGATTGGCCTCCAAACGCAAACGCTTCAAGCTATTCAATTTGTTGAACATATCCAGCGGTATGTTGGTCAGCTTGTTGTTCTGCAGGAAACTGCAAGAGCAATGTCGGAAAATCGTTACGAAAACGCTATTTTCATTGAGGGTAAAGTGCACTTACAGGCGATTCAAACGGGGCAGATTGTCGAAGAGTCCGGCGGGCAGCTGCCAAATGTCATTGTCCTCCAGATAGCTATAGATGAATCAAAAAGGCGGCGATTTTTTTTAATTAAACTCCAACTCGATTTCAAATTGAAATTGCAAAATGTTTGACTGAGTGTATGTGTGTGTGTATGTGTGTGTGTGTGTGTATTTGTGTGTACTTACAGCGCCTCCAATCTCGGCAATTGCTGAAAGACGCTGGCGGGTAAGCGGCTTAGGCGATTCTTGTTCAAATAGAGAAACCGCAATGCTGTCAAACCCTTAAAGGCATCCTCCTGCACATAAGCCAGCTCGTTGTCATTCAGAAAAAGCGTCGTCAGTTGGCCAAGTCCATTGAATGCATTGCTCGGCAGCTCCTCAAAGTGATTGAAGCGCAAATCTCTGCAAAATGACAGTCATGAGACAAAAGCAAAAACGTTTAGTTAGGGATACATTCGGGTGGGGCACGTCGGGGACAGAGTGGTGCAAGCGTTGGTTTGGGGGGCCAGATTGCATTGGTTCTTTAATGGGCATAATAGAGCTGAGTGTGGTTTGTTCTCGGGTTGCATTCGACTCTTTGCAAATTCCACTTTGCCTGCCGCAATTTGCAGCAAGTTGTTCCTTGTTCGGACATGTGTCATGGTCAATGCAAGTGTGTGTGTGTGTGCCTGTGTGTGTGTGTGCCTGTGTGTGTGAATCTGTGTAACTGGGTCTAACAATTGCCATATGCAATTAGTGCGTTACTTGAGCACACAATCAACAGTTAAGGGCGTGGCACAAATACTGAAATGCTGCTGCAAACTCGAGAACAAATTGAAAAAATGTCCTTTTCGTTTGTCGAGCAAATTCTGCAAGTGCGCATTGCATAAAGTTTAAATGTGATGAATGAAATTGGGAATCGAGTTACGTTTTGGCTTAAATAAAAATTGCATGTTCACAATAGTAATAGCGTATAATTGGCAAAATATATTTCGAATGTTTTTTGATATGTCAATTAATATTTAGAGTAAATATTTTGACTTTAAATTAGGCTGTCAGTTTAAACTCTTGGCATTAGCATTTTAGATAATTGTGTCGACCTTAAGATTCTTAGGCAACATGATAACATTTAAAGCCTCACTACAAAATTATAAAAAAATCCTTTGGATTCTTCCTTGTTTCATTGTATGCAATTTACTGCAAGATTTAATTCCTTTGATTTTGCATTTTTTTTAAAATTCAATTTCAGTTAATGCAGTTTACATTTCTCTCTATTCTCCTGTTTTCCAACGCAACCCTTTTCGGAGCAAATAGAAAGCAGCTTTATAATCAGTTTTGCAGCTGCCACGTGACGTGAAAGGCAATGTAAATACTCATTTACAAAACATTTTACACACATTAAAAATTAATTAGGAAAAGTTGTATGCCGTAGTTTTTATGCTTAGCGACAGCGCAGCCGAGCGATAAGCCGCACACGCACACATAACATACCAACAATAATACACACACACACACTTACACTCGCGCACAACAAACATGTGGGTGAACCCGCAAAAGGATCTCCCGCATATGTTCGCGATTCGCGACCTCCTAAACTTGCTGCCTAATGGAAACAAGTGAGCAACGCGGTAAAGCTAACGACAACAGCAGCAGCAGCAGCAACAGCAGCAGCAGCAGCAACAGCAGCAACAGCAGCAGCAGCTGAAAAAACTTTCTAATCAACTCTTGGAGTTTGCACTGCAAACAACAATAACAACAACCACTGTAAGTTGAGCAGCAACAACAACTCGTTAGGGTGTAAATTCAATGCCGCAACAACAACAACCACCAAAAGGACTAAAAACAACAGCTCGTACTTATGACTATAAGATACTCCTTAAACTGCCAATAAGTATGCTATACATTTTTTATAGAAGTAACAAACAACTTAAATTAAGCTCAGCAGCGTTTTTACATTCAGGTTTCTTAAATAGTATATAAAATCACCTGCTTTATATTTTCATTTGCGTACTTGCGTATTAATTATAATTCCCATACAAATGTTAATGAATACATTTTGTGCAGGGTACACGAGCGAATTTCTCGAGCGTTAAACATTTCGCTGTGCCGAATACAAAGTGAAAATCATACCATGCTGCATTTTGGCCAGCTTCAGTTACCGCTAGCTAAGGCCTCAGCTCTGGTCCATTGACAGTAGTTGTTGTTGTTGTTGTTGTTGTTCGCTTGCCAACGATAATTATAGCACAGGTTTTTGTCAGCAGCCAGCAAGCAGCTGGCAGCAGATGAAGCCGGAGGAGCGCAAACTGCAACTGGAGCTGAAGCCACAGCTTAGTACTCGTTGTGCGGAGTTGTCTAAACAAAAATTATGTTTTGTGGCTACTGTAAACATGCAACGCACAGTGTGCAACAGCAGCTAACCCTAATTGGTGTCAGCGTTCAGTGCGTGGTTGTGCATATGCATGTGTGTGTGTGTGAGTTGGTTAAGTGCATATGTTTCGCATGTGTATGTGTGTGTGTGTGTGTGTGCAAATTGCAACTAAAGACGAACAAAAACAACAACGAAAAAAAAAAAAAACAAACAACGCACGACAACGAAAACAACTTAAAAATCCAGAACAACACTAAAACCACTCACACGTACAGCTTGAGGGCAACAACAACGACAACTAGCAGACCAGAGCGTGAGTGAAATGCTCACCAAAACTCACACACACATACGCACACGCACACATGAACAGACAGTCGCACAAGCAGCGCCAAAATGTTGGCACATAAACAAAGCGGCTGCCGCGCTGCCTCAGTCAACGTCGCTGTCGCTGTCGACGTCGACGTCGCTGTTACTGTGGCTGCTCTCTGGCCTGGCCCCAGCTCCGGCAACGGCATGGTCGGTTCCTGTGAAAAGACCCAAGCCCTCGGGCCATTGCCGTTCCCAACGCGGCAACCACATGCACATTGCGGCCAGGCAAAGGCCTGTGGCACGAGGCACGAGGTATGTGGCATGAGGCATGAGTACGGGGCTTCAGCTGGAAGGTAGTTTGCATTGCAACAACGACAACGATTTGTAAGTTGCCTGTGCATATCCTGCATGCTGGCAATACCATTGGCCTGCCCGAGAAGCCTTTGTGCGCATACGGCCGGGGCTTGATCCAGTTCTTTTCCTTTTTGCCTGTGTTTTGTGCTCTTGCAACTCCATTAGCCCCACAACAGCAGCAGCTAGCGGCGACAGTCAACAACTCACTGTGTGGCGACTCCACGAGTGACAGCAGCCTGAGTGACAGAGTGTTTAAGCAGCAGGCAGCAGGCAGCAGACAGCAGACAGGATTCTCCGCTGGATAAGCTGGGCCAAATGTCTTGGAGACGCCAGATCAAATAAGTACAGATCAACGGCGAGAGTTACGCAAGCTTAAAAGGAAACTGCGAAAACTGTAAGTTGCTTAACAAAGAAAATCGCATGTTAACACAATTTTCTATTAACAAAAAAAGGAACTTCGTTGACTGATTGCAGTTAAAGAAAATTTCGGGTAAGTTTTTATTCAGCCTTAATAAATTCTAGTTTTGTCGTAAACTAGCCTGCAAATTTCAAATCATTTGCCCCGTTTTAGAACCACTGTGCAGTGACTCTTTTTGTCAGGCCTCCAGCTGCCGCTGCAGCTTCTGTTTCCCCATAAGCCCGTCCTGTTCTCATTTGAACCGCTCCCAACGCCCTTTCAGACGTGTGACAAACGATGGTCCACTCAATGCACACATACAAAAGAGCGTGAATCCCTTGTCCGAGCCTAGTCAGCAGCTGCTCCTTTTACCCAAGCTGCCACTCGCCTGGGCGTGTGCGTGTGTGGGTGTGTGCGTGTGTGGGTGTGCGTGTGTGGGTGTGTGCGTTTGTGCCAGTTGCAGACGGCATAGTTTGCGTGTCAGTTGCGCAACTATTTGTCGAGCATCAGCTTCAGCTAAAAAAGGACAGCTCCTAAGGTCCATTTCGTGCTGGCACAAATAACTGCCCCGACACGGCTACCTGCTGGGGCTGAATGCATCATTTCAATCAGCAGACAGAGAGTCGCATTTAAGCTCATCGAGTGCACAGACACACTCAGCTCAACTCCTTCCGCAGTTCGTAAGGATTTTGCATTATTATTTTCTTGCTTGCATTCTTCGCTTCTGTCAGCTTCAAAGTAATTTTGTTAATAACATTTGCATTAGAGCTTAGCAGTATTTTTTTTTTGTTTTTGCTGGCTCCAAATTCCAATTAAATTTATGCGCATCCAGACAAAACACGCATACGCCATGTTGGCCAGCATGTCCGTTTTCCGGCCCCTGTGTCGCCCTGTGATGCCATGCAGTTGCATCCTGCGTAGCCCTGTCCATCAGGCATCTATGTCTGCACTTAATTAATGCATATTATTGACAAAAGCATAGCTTGTTCGAATATGTTTGTCTATTCACGCATGCCTGCACTCACACGCACATTCATTGGGCACGCACACAGGCATCGACAAAGTTGTGTGCATATACATATGCAATTATTACGCATACGCTTTGATGTCTGTACCGAGAATTTATGGTTCACCCCAAAAACTAAAGCCAAGCGTTGTGTTTGGAGCCGCAGCCAGGCACAGTAAATTCTGTGAAAACAATTATCACAGTGCAGCTAACGGTTAGCCAGCAATTTGAAGAGTACCGCACGACGCCCTTATTACAGTTAGGGGCGTGGCACGGCAAGGTGTGCCGCAGCAACTCGACAGCGTGTCGCGTGCGCAACGAGCGTTAAACAATTTAGTGGCTTTACAAATTTGATTTCAATTAGTTGTCAAAATTAGCGACGCAAAACCGCAGCAACTAAATTAGTGAATATGGGCGCAAAGCCGGGCAGACGATTAGGTAGAGATTTTCGGTGAGATTTGTCAGATTATCATGCAAGTCTAAACTAAAATATATTGTTTAAAAGATTGCTTAAAGATTCTTGTACAAAATATCTTTAAAAATTCATCTCAACTCATAATTATTCAGAAGCTTTAAAAAGTTTAATTTGCAAGCGTCTGTTTAATTTGAAACTCTGTTTACTTATAAGAGGTTTAATCTGCAAACCACTGCCCAACACTGTTTACAAACACGAAATTTAATTTGCAAGCAAACAGTGCTGCCAAATTATACAAAGAGTCTATTTGCTAGCTGTTTTCCAGCACTGTTTACTTACATGGAAGTTAATGTGCAACCCCACAAATCTCTTTTGTCTAACAGAATGCAAACAGGTTTAAATCCTGAACGCGCTTTAATGCCTAATGGCCTTAACCTTTTAGTGCAGTAATTTTCCAACAGCATCTACATCATTTGGATGGAAAAATATAAAACCCCCTGGCAAATTGCATTTTTGCAACCTGCAGCTGCAGTTAGCTTTATCATTAAGTCCGTATATTCAACGGCTTTCATTAATGTAAACTCTTTTCTGCATATATCTAGTGGCAGCTACACCCTTCATATGTGCACACATACACATACACTTGAATGCGTTTGTGTATGTGGTGCATACATTTATCTTTCGCTTTGGTGCGCCGTGAAGTATGCAACATAAAAACCGATAAATATGCGCTTTTTATTTGCCCAAGCTGAGCACGCAGCGCCTCTTGCATAGCATAATTTCTTTTAGCCAACAGCCCCTTATCCAGCTCCCCTTACCTCCCGCGTCAGTCCTCTTATCTGTATGATCGTTGGCTGGGCGTGGCACGTAGCTGCAACAGCCGCTACCGCCGCCCATCTAAGCCAAGTACAGAGGCAAGCTCATATCTCGTTGTTAAGGTAAATTCGCTGTTGTTGTCGTTGCAGGCGCTGCTGCTGTTGTCTCTGATTATGATTTGTCTGGCTTACACACAATCCGCACACACACACGCACACACACACACACACAAGCGTATACAGCCAGCTTAGGCAGCCTCTTATGACGCGCCGCCTCTGTGTTACTTTTCCCAGGGCTGCCTTTATGGCAAATGTGACAATAAAAACAAGATTTAACTTTGGCTTGGCATACAGCAAACAGCCCGAACAAGGCACACACAAGCAGACGCACTCACACATCGCAAATTATTGTCATAACATGGCTTACAAACACGCAAATAACAAGCAGCAGTGGCAACAACAGCAATAAAACCAAATACAGCACTAAGAGCGTTTGCAACACCAGTGTGTGCTAGACTACAAGGTACCCTAGAGAATTTTCGTATGAATCACAGAAATTTATTTTATTTTATGTTTTTAAAGTTTTAGCTACGGAAATATCTTCTCTACTCTGCGATCGGCTTGAAGTTGGCTGCGCATTGTTAAACTAATTTCAGTGTGACCGTATAACTAATCTGGTTAGTCTAATTTATGCCTAAAAGCTTTTAGTAATATGCAGTCACACTGAGCATGTAAGTAAATAAACTTTGGTTAATTGTGAAAACTGAGCAACACCGTCAAGTTAAAAGGAAAGGCATTGGCATTTATGTACCGACTACGACAACCATAACAATAATAACCCGGCGGCAAAGGCATTCCGACAGTTACCGCCGCCGTCTCGTTCGGTTGCCCAGGTGATTTCTGGGCCGACAGGCGATAGTCAAACGAAGACTCATGACAATTGCCAACTGCAGCTGTGCATGTATTCAAGTGTGCAGCTGCAGTTGCATGTATGTGCGGTTTTGTGTGTGACTATGTGTGTGTGTGTGTGCGTGTGTGTGTGCGGGTGCAACTATAAGCTTCAGTTGCAGTCAGACACTTGGTAATGTTATTCCCACCGCCTACAAGCGCCGCCCCGCTGCGTCATCTCCACACAGTGAGCCAACAATGTCCTTTATTTTTGTATACGCTGGCATTTTATTATTATTAAACAAAAGCTACTGCTGCAACGCAACACCGTCGCCCGGCCCGCTGGCCGCATGCATGTTGCCTTCTCACTTGACGCCTGCTTGACATTGTTTACCTGCTTTGTTGCGTTGGCCTGTGCAAAAGTTGAGCCCGTCAGTCCGTCAGTCACTTTGTCACTCGGTCAGTTCTTTGGCTGGCTGACAGCCCTAAGATGAAATTTCTCGCAGTTAGCTTAGATGCCGCTGCAGTTGCTCCAAATTCCGCACTGGCCACTGTGTCTGGGCTTAGTTTTGAGCTGTAGCTTGAATTCAATTTGATTTGTTTGCTTACTTTACACACACAAGCACGCACCCTCTCTCTTTTTGTGTGTGTGTGTGGCCTAAACTGTTAATGTAATTGTGTCCAGTTTGGTATTTGTTGTTGCCATTTTGGGTACTTAAAGCACTTTACGTAATTGCCTTGGAGATGGTGCATGCATAAAATTCTTTGTTCACGTACAAATTCAAAGCACTCGTTCAACCTGCACTCGTGTTGTTGTTTAGCCTAATTTGCACAGCTCTAAACTCTAACTGAGCTCTGCCTTCCGTTCTAGCTTGGCGTACCACAAATAAAGAGGATTACGCTGGTTTTTGACGTCAGTAACAAAAAAAAAAAACAAAACAGGTAAGATTTTATTTGAAAAGCATATAAGAGTGTGTTAAAGAATGTACTTGATAGAGTTAAGAGACAGAATCGATTTAAAGATTAAACTTTACCCAAGTGGATTATAGAAAACATTTTTGTCACAATTGTTTATAAGCAAATAGGAATTTAACATTTTTAATGCATTATTTTCATTTAATTCGATCACTAATGTTAAGCCGAAAATCTAATCTTAGCTTTAATTTATCGGTGAAAATGCAATTTAAACTCGCATTTCAATCAAAAGTTTTTTTTTTGTGAAAAGCGTGAAACTCAATATAAAAACGTTTTCACAATGAGAGCTTGGCATAATATTCGCCTTTTATACGCATATTAAACAGTTTCCAATTGAATGGAGCGCCTGATTTCGCTGCATTTTCATATTATTATTTTTATGCACACACACACACACACACACACACACGCGCGCGCGCGACTTTATACGTGTGTGAGTGTCTGCATTTTCGCCTCTTCAAATAAAATTTCAACTGGCTGCAACTCGAAACGGCAAACGGCGCCATGTTCGACATATAAATCCTGCTATATAATTGAATTTCACACATTACACTACAGAAATAAAAATAAAATGAAAAGGTATAAAAAAAAAAACAGCAGTAAAAATTGCCAAAAATACGAGACGAAAGTTTAAATAAAATTTATTTCAACAAAAATACACACACACACACACACACACATGCAAGCATGGCAACATTCGTGTGGCGTTTGCAAACGTGAAAATTATAACTGAAAACAGAGCCTGATCCCCGCTCGGGCGCCGCTTAAACTATGGAGGAGTTGCCAAACAGTTGGCGGCTCCTGGCGAAAGCAGCTTAGGCCACACACACACACACACACACACACATGGTGTGGCTGTGTGTACGAGGACTTTTACACCTGTAGCAATGTCGATGGCAATCGCTGTGGCTGCCACGCAGGACGAGGCGCAAAACATTAGCAGCTAAGAATACAGAAAAGTGCCGCTGAGCCGCCAGCGATAAGAGCAATGCAATGTACAGAAATATATACAGTGAAATAAAGTGAATGACAGTCAGAGAGGAGGCGGATAAGTTCGAGTAGAGTGGAGTGGACTGGAGTGGAGTGGAGTGGAGTGGAGTGGAGTAGAGAGACAGCTTGAGAGCTGGCCAAATTTGTTGGCCAGCGGTTGATTTTCCCCCGAATACGCTTGATGAGGGTATTGTGGTTTTATAATGGAATTTGGTAATACAAAAAACCAGTTAACTGTGATTCCATTTAAGCACATCATCATTCATAATATCGGTGATCACGTATAATTCATGCAAATCTTTTGTTATTGCTTGTTAAATCACATTTGTGTATTATATAATGAAAAAAAGAGATTTTATTTTATTATCTTCCTTTTTCAATGATTTTTTATTTTTATTTTTCAGAATTTCTGTCAAAAACTTACATCATTGGACTTTGTAAAAAAAAAAACTTCTACAGGAACAATCGATGAATGCAAATCAGAGTAAGTGCCAAAAGTTTTTATTTTATAATATCTCAATATCTAATATATGCTCCAAAGCATTGTCTACTATATGCCATGATGAGATTTGTTTGACAAAATAAGTTCTTGTAGCTAATTTAGTTTAGTTTGTCGATTTATTTGAATCAACTTCACAATCAACCCACAATTGCTAATTAAGCAATTATGATTCCAATATGAAACCGCATAACAGCGCACTTTATCATATAGAAATTGTATGAAAAACATTTTGCAACAAATTGATTTATTGCCTGAAAACCGCACATTTGATAAATGTTTGTCTCTGCAAGAGCATTAAATCTTCGACACCCTCAAGATAAGACTGCGGCTGCTTCTTTTCCTTTTTATTAAGTATGCTGTCAGGTTTCAACTGCCAGGCAAACCCAAAAAAAAAAAAAAAATACCAAAAAGAAAAGAAAAGAAAAGACAGAAAGAAAAAGTAGAAGTGGAAAACTATGCAACGCAAGTTTCGATGCTCTCCAAGTGAATTTTTCGCTGGCAATGCACGTGGCACAAGTTGGGCTGGCTGCCTCAACTCTTCCGCTGCTGCTGCCGCTGCCGCCGCTGTTGTTGCTGTTGCTGCTGCCGCTGCTGCTGTTACTGCTGCTCTTGCGTGTCAGCGCAGTCCAAGTCCCAAGAACCGGAACCCCAAACCGAGCCCAAGCTCAATTGAAGGAGCGCGCTGGTTTTTTCTTTTGTGTGGTTTGCGAATTTTCCCTATAATTTTCTCGTGGTGCATTTAACGCACAAGCAGCCGGCGGGGAAGGGGAGGGGGACAGCTACATTCAGGAAGGAAATGCCATGTCGCCGCTAAAACTGGGTTAGCTTATATAATGGCAACATTAACGACAACGTTTTCCTTCCGCCCGGCGGACAGACGTCCCCGCCCCCGTTCACGCTCCGTCGCTTATTGGATATAATTACTGAAAATAACAATTTACGCCGGTCAACGAACAACGGCACCCAACACGGTGGGGCAAGGTGGTGCAGCGCGTGGGGCATGTTGCACTATTGGCCATTTGTGCGTGGCCGCAACGACAACACAGATAAGTGCAACAATGCGATGCCTGCAACGACGACGACGACGACGAGGACGACGAGGACGTCGAGGACAGCAGCGTGGAGCCAACCACGACGACATATCAATTCCGTGTGAACGGACAGGAATTTCTTGTTGATGTAGAGTTGTAGTTGCTCCTGTTCCCATTGCTGATGTTGTTGTTGTTGTTGTTGTTGCGGTGGTCATGGTCAGTGAAGAAGGCGCCTCGTTTATCGTTTACACTTCGACGAAGCTGTTGGTCATTTTCTAACCCCGTGTACGAGAGTGTGTGTGTGTTTGTGTGTGTATGTGCCCCTGGGCGCATTGTTTAATGCTGATCCTTAAAGCGCTTTAATGCATTTAATAAGTGCATTATTTTTATGGTCAAACTTAACAAGTAGCTCAAAGGAAAACTTTCTGCATAAAAACGCTTGTAAAATGTTAATGAAAGACATTTAATACGCTTTTCGTTTAAAAATAGAAAACTTCCAACAAATGAAAATATTTTATAATTAAACAGAATACGAAAATTGGTTTCAATTTCAATTAACGTTGAAAATTAAATTATATTACAAAGTATTAAAGAATTTAATCAATTAATAATTAAATAATTCCATTTTTATACTATGGATAACATTGGATTTTTATAAATAGGCTTTTAATTAGATTTGTTTTGAGCTACTTTGTTTCTGATTATTTTACAAGCTCCCAAACTCCATCTTAAATCGATTGTGTTAACGATTTCCGCACCAACTTAAACCAGTTATACTTAATCTTACTCACGGTGCTAACCACATTATCATTTTTGCTTTTAGCCAACGATCTACCACATCAAAATAAAACTCTCATTAATAATATGACGTATACGTAATGTTGGCGGTGACTGCAGCCAAAGGCAGCTCAAGCAAAAACCCATTGATTCTGCTGCCCGCTGCCAATTGCCATACCAAGCAGCTGTCCACTGGGGAGGCTTCCACTCATCCCGCCCCTTCCCCCTTCCTCCCTCCATTCATGTCTCCTGGCAGCTGGCAGAGCTTCTACATTAACATTATTATGCGTCTGTCTATCACATTTCAAAATGGAATGCAGTCTACGTGGCGCGCTACTTTGGCTTAGTTACTTAGTTTGCCGCCTGGCCGAGCAGCAGTATTTTTATACCATGCAACTATTGAAAGCGGATAAGAAAGGGTATATAAGAGACTTGCGAGTGTTTTGTCACTGGCAGCTGAAAGTTTTCTCTGAACCTTTAAAGACGAACTCTGGTTAAGTCTTTTTATTTGCCTGTCACCTCTTGTGTCCGTCCTTTTGGAACTGGAATTCTTCTTCTTTATGCAGCTTACGTGTTTAACTCAAGTTAGTAAACCCAACAGGGTATTCCCAAGTCTGTTACACTCGTTTGCGCTCCTAGGTTATCTTTTATTTTTTTTCTGGACACTCGGCAGGCTCTAGTCTCCAGCTGCTGTTGACTTTACCTGTGCCCGTGTCGGCATCTCCGGCAATTCACCAGCTACAATTGCCGCACATTTGCTTTGGCTACCAAACGTTTTGCTCTTTACCTCCTCCTCTTTATTCCCTTTTGCTCTAGCATACTTATGGGCTGCTTGTTCCTTATGCTTGACCAGTTGCACCAGAAGCAGCAGCAGCAGTAGCAGCAGCAGCTTGCAACCTGCCCCCGGAACTCTGCCCCGCTGACTGTCCGGCACATGCCGATTGCTCCACTTTGACATGTTCGGGCTGCTGCTATCAGGCGAACCACCCGTTCCGCCCCCTTGCAGCTCCTCCTGGTGGTGCTTACCACACCCGCTGACTGCTACAAAAATAACTTTGCTTATAAATTGTGGCATGTGTTTGTGAGCTGTTGCAGTTGCCAGTTGCCAGTTGTTCTTGTTGTTGCTGTTGTAGTTGCTGTTGTTGTTGCTGTCGTTGTTGCTATTGTTATTGTTGTTGTTGTTGTTGTTGTTATCTCAGCTACTACTTTGCATTCTGTGCTCGGTGCACTAACGAGCATGCGAAATGACAAAGCTTCGGGGCGTGGCAACAACAAGGGGCCAAATGCCACTTTGTTGCAGCCTTTAAAGAAGCGTTAAAGAAATCGGAGCATACGAAAAACTTTAAATGCAAATTGCTTAAGAGCCAAAGCCCAACTATAAAGACAAAGGCGTTTACTTTTCCCTTTGCCATTACTGCTGCTTCTTCTTCTTCTTCTTGTTCTTGTTCGTTTTCTGTGCACTGCAGGCGAAATCAATAGAAGATTTTTCTATGTCAAAGTAAAACGCTTGACAGGCTGCCAACCCCAGCCCCAGCCCCAGCCCCAACCCCAACCCCCAATTCCAACCCCATCCGCCTTCTCCAGCTTTCCCCGCAGCTCTTCGTGCATTTTTTTTTGTGTGCTGAATTAAAAATGCATACGATGTGATTGGCAAAAGCTTTATGTGGTAGCCAACTGGGATCTGGGATCTGGGATCGGGATCTGGTGCTTGCAATTGGAATTGGCTGTGGATGGCAAATGCAACTTCACTTCAACCAATTTGCCGCACTTGGGCATTTTATTTCAGGTCTCTTCGCTTCATTTGCATAATTACAAATCATATTACAAATTGTATATTGTTCGAACTTCGAAGTGGTCAACACACACATACGCACACACACACACACACACAGAGACAGACGTGTGCACATGTGCAACAATTTTATTTCATTTTTATGCAAATTGCAAATGTTGAACAATTGAAAAGTCAGCGTGCAAAATGCGAGCGAGGGCGTAAAAGGGGTAAAAACAACACAAATCATGAGTCATATCACATATATCAGAAAATTGGGAGAAGCCTAAAGTCGCAGCTGAAATGCTCTTCAAAAATGGATTAAGTTAATAAATGGTTTCTATTGGTTTCTATATGTGAAGGATTTAGTTAGAATCCTGACTATGGGTAAACATTAAAAGGCAAAGGTTTTTATTTGTAGAAAAGTTCAACGTTATTTGTTTTTTTAAATTTTTTTTATAAAATTATTTATTTTTTTTTATATCTTAAATAATTGTTTTTCCATCAGTATTAAAGTAAAATTAGCATACTCTTTATATACAGCTGGGTTAAATTAAATACAAGTGCCGTATTTCGCCACTTTTAAAACTATTTTTAAGATCCGTTCAGACTTCTGAATTAAACAAGCAATACCTTTTTAGATAAGCTTAGAATGTAAGCATAATCAACCCAAAAAATCCCTGTTACATTTAGACTCCTCCTTATTGTGTTCCTGTTTTTACAAGAATACTTTTTAAAAATGTTTTTTGCATAAAAAGAGTATAGATCACTCAACATATAAATAACTGCCCAAGTTATTTTTCACACACACACACTTTTAACTACTTTAATTACCATTAAATGCTTGAAGTTTTTTATAAATTAACATTTAAATTCTCTCAAGCAATAAACATTATTAATCTGTAATTTCCAGCAAGCATCAATCAATTTGTATATTTTTGACGCAGTGGAAAAAAGAAAATTGCCAACGCATTATTGTTTTCCTTTCGTTACTTCCTTATCGAGGTTGAACTTCTGCCCCGCCGCAAATTAAGGCTTAAATATTTCAGCAGCGAATATACGATAAGAATCGATTTATTTATATATAAACCTCCAGCTGAAAATCCAGCGTTGTCACATGATCTCGAATGCGGCCCTAACCTCGATTTGTATAAAGCCCAACGGCATTTTATATGATCCTTCACGCTGTCAACGAGGGGCTTGGAAAGGGGTGCGTTGCAACATTTGGACTCTCTTTTTTTTTTGGTTGGGGGGAGGGGGAGGTGTGTTCACATTTTCAATATTTGCCATGGCAAATAAACAGCAAATGTAAATGCAAAACTGCAACAGGAACGGCGACAGCAACAAAAAAAAAAGCCAGATGAAGAGGAAGAGAGAAAAAGTGAACTGTGGCAGGCAAAAAGGAAATTTATGCATATTTAATAACAACATACAATATTTTGTGCTGCCAGCCAGACAGACAGGCAGACGGGAGAACGGGAGAACAGGGGGCAGGATGTGTGTGTGTGTGTGTGTGTGTGTGAGTGTGTGGAACAGCAACAAGGATGAACAAGGCATTTCTCACGCATAAATGCTCCGTAATACATGACGAAATGAGGAAATGAGAAGCACGGGACGGAACAACATTTTTGCCCAACACAAAAATAGTTTTGCTGGCATGCCGAAGGAGTCCGGGGGCGTGGAGTCGACGGGGTGTCCTTCTGCATTGTCCACCGGACCGAAGCACTCAGCTGGGCACTAATCAAACTTTTTAATATGCCGAGCGTGCAACGTGTGGCGACTTTTGTTTTGATAAAACGGCGCACAGCATGAGTTACGGCAAGAACATAGACATATACAGATATATAGCATATATTTATATATATATGTATATTTATATATACTCGCGTATAATAAGCCAGTGCAGTTATGAGTATGCCATATCTACATATCATACATATATATAGATGGCCATATCATATAGAGCTTAGCTGAGATGGCTACATCTGTGTTTTATGTGCACGCTCACAAGGATGCAAGGATGCCGACTTGGAACTCTGTATCATAATGATAAAGCAACTGACTTTAGCTGCAGGCAGTGTTGTCGATTTGGCTAATTTTAGCTTGATTTTTAGACGAAATCAACTCTTGTTTTTAACTAGCTTTTTTTCTGCTATAAAATGGGCAGCACTGGCAGCCAAGTGGACAGACTCTTAGCTGCAGCTAAGCTTAGCCGATGCCATATGCTTTTTATATAAATGTATATACATATATATACATATATATCTAAATGTATATAATCTCGTGAGCAGGCCAGCTAAATGCATCAGCACAAAATGAAATCAAGTGCATTTATTTAGCCAGAGAGGGGCACAAAAAAATATAAGAAGAACCTAGAAATGCCTCAGAGCTGCGGCTCGTGGTCGTGTGCGATGTGCGATGTGTGTGTGGGCGTGGAAGATGAATGATGCTGGTGGCGGTGGCGCCGCCGTATGTTGCATACACCCACACACACACACACACACACAGAGTTTGCCTCCATTTAGTTGCAAGTTTAAATACGCGACGAGCAAAAAGTCAAAATGTTTTCGTTTTTGTATTCGCATCAACATTTGAACTTGCTTGCAACGCGTGTATGTGTGTGTGTTGCAAGAGTGCAAGTGCTGGGTGAAAGAACAGTGGCGCAAAGCTAACTTGATGGATGGACAGCTTGACAAGAAAACTCTGACATAGGCCTTGGCCCGTTTTGTGAGGAGAACTTTTTGAACTCGATGCTCAAATTGAAATTTACAGCTGAATAATTGGCCAACTGATTTATCTCAGTATACTTAACACATCTGGCAAAGCTTTTCATTTGCATTTCAGTCTATGCCTGCCTCGCTTTTCACTTTTCCTCGAATATCAGGTTGCGATCTGACATCTTGCTTCAGTTTGTTTTTTCTGTTCTCTTTTTTTCAACGTCTCTATCTCTATTGCTTTTGCTTTTGCTTTTGCTATGCTTCACCGTCATGTTTATTCATCTTTTCATCACACACAACTGAAGATTCGCACGACCAAAAAAAACTGTAAACAAATTCGGGCCATTAACAAAATTAAAACAAACACACGAAAGAGCTGAAAAACTGCTCGACTTTAAAATACCAGCACCAAATTCTCAACGTGATTAAATTGATGTTTCAACTTGAGTTTTTTAAAAAAGACTCCTGAAAGCATTAACTAAAATTGCATTAAAAATAATTACGAACCAAAGTTGGAATAAGATTAAAAAAGCTTTTGTGTAAAGCGGAACCAAAGTTGGGATAAGATTGGAAAGATTCGATTTTTTTTATACATATTCTTATAAAGAAATATATGTTTTTAATATGTATATTTGCCTCCACTTAATATCTATATAACTGTATATGACTTTAAATATTTTTTCTTAAATTATTTTTGACTTTTGTTGCTCATATTTAAAATGTTTTAAACTATTTCAAGTATTAAGTCTGACATACTTATGAATTAAAAGAAGTATATATTTTTAAAATTAGATTTTTTTAAGTCATTATACACTTAATATCTATATAACTGTATATGACTTTAAATATATTTGTTCTTAAATTATTTTTGACTTTTGTTGCTCATATTTAAAATGTTTTAAACTATTTCAAGTATTAAGTCTGAATTAAAAGAAGTATATATTTTAAAAATTAGATTTTTTTTAAGTCATTATACAGGCTATTTAACCTGTCAAAAAGTTTCATAGTTAAGACTTTAGTAAAATTAATGGCTTACAGCTGCTTCAGAAGCTTACTAAGCTAATTGCCCAAAAGTTCTATTTGTGTTCAAATAAATATAAAAGACATATGTGACATGGGTTCTATATACCCTCTTCTTTATGCAGCCACCTTTAGAAAATTGAGATCACAGCATGTGTTTTCCACGGGCCAACGGCAGTTTTCAGCGCGAATTGCATTTTCAGTAAAATATTATTTTATTTTACCTTTTTTTTTTTTGCTCCTGCTGTTGGCAGCTTTTTTGAACATGTGTTAAACGTTGACTCTTGTAAAATGAACGAAGCGACAAAACACGACAAGGGGAACAAATTTCGTTGAATTGTGTTCATCTGGCGTTCACATTTGGCTAAACAAAACGCTTTGGCCTGGCCAGCTTAAACACAAATGAAACAAATTAATTAAAACTGCCACAAAATAAATTAAAATGAAATAGAATTGTTTCAGTTGCTTTTGTTGTTGCTGCTGCTGCTGCTAAATAATGCATGGAGCAGCTCATCTAAAATTAAGATTGATTGAAGTTTAAAAGTTGCATGTGCTATTTTTTGGCATCTGACAGTTAGCCGAACAATTGAAATGGGTTTCGGTTCTTTTTTGTTCAACCTATAAAACAATAAGAGATACGACAATCATCGGCAAATACAAATGAATAAATAAAAGCTGGACAAACAAACATCATAGCTATATTATTTAAGAGTTGTAATTAAGTATTGGGAAATGATTTAATTCAGTTTCCTTTTATTTGTATTTAACAAAGTCAATAAGAATGAAATGTCAACAATTTATATGATGAAGGACTCAATTAATTGGCTGGCAATTATTATTTAATAATTTAAGCAACAATGATTGAAAACTGTTAAACGAAAACTCTTTGTAAGCTTTGTTTGATCGATTGTTGTAAATCAAAATATTGAGAAGATGTTAATGTATATAGTGTCATATATGTTCTGCAGTTTTTGTTAGAAATTGAAGACTCCACAAATGAAAATTTGCCAGATTTTGTTATCGTTTTGTTTTATGTCGTAAATCTTTAAATTTCTTTTTGCCATTTTTTGCAAGAGTCAGATTGATTTTTGTATTCAAATCCTCTATCATATATTTCCCATTTTTAAACAGAAAGGAGCTTTTTTATAATATTCCATTATTGTTCATTTCTTTGCTGTCTAACTTTTTTATATTAATTTTCATTCACATATTTTTCTATTTTTAAACAAATTTCCAACACATTTTGCACAGAACTATTATGCTCGTTAAGATATATAAAAAAAAACATATATACTATACAGTGAATACTGACTGTAAATGATCCTTGTTTTGTGTGATAAATTGCGGAATTTCATTGATTAATTAATTGGACACTAAGGATTAAAGTTAAAATATATATATATATATATAACAATAATATATATAAAATAAATAAGAACTCTTTTGTATTCCATGCCATCTATAATTTATCTATCTACAAAAGCTTCAACTTTTCACATTTCTTCCGGCAAAGACTTTAGCAAACTATCTTGATAATTTACTCAGCACGCCCTTTTCTTATTTTATGTTTTTTTTTTTTGTTTTTTTTTTTGTTTTTGGTGACATGCCGCTTGGAAAGTTTTGCTGAAATCGAGCGCAAATTGAATTCGCTTCGGATAAATACAGAAATTCTACTTTGACTGTTTTCGCAGCAGTTTCCTGCGGAGGGTGGCTGAGATGAGTTGACAGCTCGGCCTAACGCATAAATATGCATATGGTACACAAACATTTGGCAAGTTGCATGCATCGACGAGCCACGCCTCCCCCCCCCTCCTCCTCCTCCTTCTCCTCCTCCTGCAGTCGCCCACGTTTAGGTATCGCGAATCTGCTATGCATAAAACTTTAGACGAAATTCATGCGAAAACTGCTGACATTTGGAAATAAATGCAGCGTCAGAGAATATTTCGCCATGCATACAAATCGCGTCGCGTTTGCGTTTGCGATGTGATAAATATACAAATTCCCGCGTTGCCGCCACAGTTAGACAACGTTTAATTGAGTCAACACGCAGCGCAAGCTGCCGCTGAAGGAGGAGTCATCAAATTAACGCTGCGAGGAGGCAGCAGCAGCAGCAGCAGCAACAGCGAGAGCACATTAAAAACTAATTTATGGATTTGCCAAAAGCCAAAACTTGCTAGATGATTTATGCATGTAAACCAAACCGAACCCCCCACCCACCCCCCCCCTCCCCTCGATTACTTACAGCACTTGGGTGTCCTGCGGCACTTGGGGCAAGGAAGTGAGGCGCGCGCGAATGCAGCGCACATTGCGAGCGAGGCAAGTGCAATCGACGGGGCAGTGGATCCGCTGGCCACCATTCAGTTGGACACAGCTGGCCAGGAAGAGCACCAGCAAAACTGGCCAGCTCATCTTGTTGTTGTTCTTGACGATGGCGCACAATTTAAGAGCCGCTGTTAAGTTTGTTTTTTGTCGACTTTGCCACTCGAAGCGTCACTTGAAACTGTCGTTTGCTTAAATCTCAACCGGGCAATTAGTGAGAATGGAAAGTCTTCTGATAAATGGCCAGGCGGAAGTGCCTGTTTTTTTCTTCTTTTTTTTTTTTTTTTTTTTTAGATAGTCCACTTAGGAGTTTGTTGTTCTTATCAAGCAGCAAGTCGCGGACTTGGTTTCGCTTTCAGATAATCTGCGGTTGCGCAAGTGCCTCGCTTAATATCAGCTACTATTATTTGTGTTTGTTTTATTTTTTTTTGAATTCTTTAAATACTTGAAACTTTGAATTTTCCGTTTGAATTGAGCATTTTCCGCGCCTCGCAACTGCACGCGCCAAATGCCGACAAGCATCTGAAACTGAAAATGGAAGCGATTCCGTACCGAAACCAAAAAACCGAGGACCAGCTGCCAGTCCCGAGCACATTTGCACATTTTGCCGAGCAGCAGCTGCCGATGTCGATGTCGACGTCGACGTCGACGTCGACGCCGCCGGATGCAGTTTGTGATAACATTTTCCTGAGGGCGCATAGCTCAAGAGTCTTGATTTGGTCATGTGATTTTTAGCGGGCACTGTGTGGACTAGTGTGTGTGTGTGTGTGTGTGTGTGTGCTTGTTGTTTATGCGCTCCAAATAAGCTGATATGAAACTAAACACGTTTAGCCGAGCTTAGTCAAGGCCAACAGATGTGCTTCAAACTCAGCAAGCCGGCAACATGAGCGCTCCGATTAGAAGGGTTTGAAATGAACCACAACCATTAAATTAACAACAAGTAAAAGTTCTCAAGTCAAGGCTACAAAAAGATGCCCTGTAAAAGGGAAATTCTGATACAACGCAGCAAAAGCTACTTAAATAGTTTTAAATACTTTTTAGCACTGTAAATAAATTGAGATGAGATAAATATCTGCAAGATGTTGACTAAGTCATACCCTGTAAGCATAAAGTAACTTAAGTTGAATATCCTGTAAGAGACAACAACCCTTTTTTTTAACAATTCTCAATACTTTTAAGTACTCAAAATTGTCTGAAATTAACTAAATTATCTTAGAGAAAACTTACAGCTCTTGACTTATAGATACACTCATCACTTGATCCTTTGTGAACCTCGTTTTTGACATGCCTGAATGCACAAACACACAGCAGTTTATCATACCACTCTGCGCACGTTTGCAGGATATATGAAAAAGAAATAAAAAAGCATACGACGCGTTGAACTTCGGAGCTGCCACTGCAACACATAAAATGTTTTGCGCTGCTCATTTTAAATGCAACGCAGAGCGTAGCAGAGAAGAAGACGAGAGAATAGTGTGTGTGTGTTAGTGTTGGTGTGTGTGTGGGTGTGTGCACACTCCATTTGGGCCTGTCGAACTTGTCGCTGCGGTGATAAGACGCGGAATCAAATTTAAAAGCTATCAATTTGATATTAGTTGAGGGAACAGCGCGTTGAGGGAACGCTTGTGAGATTTGAGCGCGTGCCAGGCTGCAGCCAAAGTTCTGTCTAGTTGTCTGTTGTCTGTTGTCTTTTATGCATACAGTTGACGTTGTTGTTGTCCGTTTTATGGTAACATATGAGAGCCCTAGTGCCTGCAGCAGCTCATAATGTTCGAGTGTTCGCTTTGGCTGCGGGTTGGCCGTTAAAGTTTTGAAATCAATTTACAGATGATTTATTATGTTGCCGTAGCGCGCAAGTTGCAGAGGTATGGGCAAATGGGGGAAGAGGGTTGGGGGCGGGGGGGCGTGTAGTTATTGCTGCATGCGACAACGGCGGACGTTGATGAATGCCGCTGTGTATTGTTGGGCTGTCAGTTTTGATCAAAATTCGTTTCGGGGCATCGAATTGCAGGTGAAGTGGAAAATTTGCAAGTTATGCGACAGTTTTTTGTGGCCCTCTTTTTTATTCTGGCTGGCACCGTCTGCAGATAACATAGCGGTGATTCGGTGGCGGAATATTGCAAATTGACGGCATAGCAATGCGGGAGCTGCTGTGGGAATAGCTGCAGCTGACGAACCAAGCGCAATAAGCGGGTCAACAATCAAATAAATAAAAAACAACAAGAATATTTAAATACATCTTTGAAATATAGATGAATATATATGTCGCAGCATTTAATCTTATCTAATTTTATATCAAAAGAAACCTTTCTTAATTCAGGTCTATTAAAACTTAAAAAAACGTTAGCAGTTCAAATAAGACAAAAAGTAAACACCAGTTAATTCACAATAGATACAATTCAAAAATCTAATTGGCGCCAGTGCTAAATCAAATATGGCGGATATGCACAATGCACAGAACAGCTGATAATATCACACCTATCGATATGAATACAAAACGATAACATAAATATTGAAATATTAAAATAAATAGGGATTGAAATATAAATAGTCAAGTTATAGAAAAAAACATCAGTATTCTTAAACTAAACTAAATAGTTCATTGAGTTAATGCAAGGTTTTGCAACAGTTGAATGTTGATCAAAGCGTATTGTACAACACTGGAACATCAGCGGTCGACACTGACAAGTGAACGGCGGCAACCAAAATAGAAAGAAAAATCAACTGGAAGGCATTTAAGAAGCAGAATTTTCTTGACGTATGTGTTCTTTGCTATGTCCAAGCGCAACAATATAACGTACGTGAAGCCACAGGAACCCAGCTTTTTAGCCAAACTTAAGGCGGAAATCGGCTACAAGGAGGGACCCACCGTCGAAACAAAGGTAAGTTATTGCCGCTGCCACAAAATTGTGCCGAGCCAAAAAGCAAAGTGCCTCGCTCATGCTCAGCTTTGTTGCAAATTGACAAAATACGAATACAAAAAACAGCGCCAAAAACTTGAGGAACGCGACCAGGACCAGGACGACTACGACTCCGGCGAGGAGCGACCCGAGCGTGACGACGAGAAGCCACAAATTGTGGTCCTAGCTCGTGGGGATCTCACCGCTGACGAGGTGGCCCTCGAGCAGCAGCGCATAGCGAAAGGTATGCACACACACACACTCACGTGCTGAGTGTTTGTATTTGTATGTATGTACGTACGTATATGTTGTGTGAGTGTGCGTTTGCATGTATGTGTGTGTCGGTGTGTGCGTAGGTAGGATGTAGTTATCGTCTGTGGCAGTTTGGCTTTCAGTTCAGTTGAGTCAGAATCGAGCGTCGGTCGCTCGGTCGCTTCCACGCTTCTTTCACGCTGCCACTTTCTGCCCTATACCGCACAGTATATATATATATATACATGCATTATATATATATATATATATATATATATATATATATATGTTTGTTCGTGTGTTCTTGTGTAAGTGTGTGCGTGCGTATGTTTTTTCATTGCGCGAGTGTGTGTTATTTTCTGTTTTTTTGCAATTGAAATTTGAAATTTTTTTTATGTGAAACATAAACAAAATGCGAACGAAATACGCAAAAGTGCAACAAATTTGAAAACAAGAAACACCGCGTTCTACATTTTAAATTTTTGCGGGCACTTCAAATTTTTTTTGTGTATTTTGCCAGCTCGCAGTGCGTTCTCTTTTTGTGTTGTGTGCAAAAACATATTTCGCTGCAATTTTCCAGCTATGCTGTGTCTTTTGTTTTTGTTCAATGAAAAATTCGTTTTCATGCTCAACTTCAATTCTAACCTCGAAAATGTGTGTTTTTTTTTGGTTGCTGTCAGCGGAAGGGGGTGGGAAAAGTTGAAAGTTCTGCGTGCCACGCCCGCTGCCCACAGGCGTCTCTATGGCAGCAGTGCTAGGTCCCATTCCAAAACGCCCATTCCCTGGGCTTCGATTATTGCAATTAATGTGGCGCTGCCAGCGGAGCACCCCGACACACACACACACACAAATAGACAGAGACAGACAGACACACACACACACATACATACATCTACAGCTGGCGCAAAGCATACACACTGGCATTTTCATTGGGGGCTCCGCTAAAGCGGAGCATGTGATGAAAATCATAGCCAAAGCGGAGCGCACGATAAAGCAGCCGGCCCAGTGAGAAGTTAACAAATAACGGCGACCCACAGCCGCCACCGTCGCCGTCGCTGCCATCGCAAAACCAACAACAGCTGCCGCTCTGTTGCTGCTGCTGCTGTTGCCGTCGTCGTCGTCGTCGTCGTCGTCGTCGTCGTCGTCGTCGTCGTCGACATCACCCCGCCGCCACCGCTGCTGCTGTTGCTGCTGTCAGAAGGCCCGCGCAGAAAATCGGTTGAAAACGTGTGAAAGAATGAACGAAGCAGCAAAGCGGGAGAGACAATGATGAACGAAACAGGCGAACAAAAGAGAGCACGGCAAGTGGCTTGACGACGATATGCATGTGTATGTGTATGGTCGAAAGGGGGAGCAGAGAGACGCGCGGAGGCGGCGGCGACGGGCGGGCGGCATTGGAAGTAGCCACTGTCTTGCCTGTCCGTCCGTTTGGGTTGCGAATTCAAAGGTGGAGCACTGCAAGGCGACGCAGCAGATGGTGGCAAGGGCTGAGAATGGGCCCGGAAGGGGTGTTGGGTCGGGTCGGGACGCTGCATTGCTGAGCTAGGCGAAATGAGTAAAAATCTTGGCCATCCCATTAGTGGGCGGGCGCTGGCGGTATGGGGCGTGTGCTTGTTGTTTTTGCCATGTTTCCTGTTGTAGCTGTAGCTGTTGCAAGTGGGGGCGGCCACTGCAAGGAGTTGTCAGTGGCAGTTGCCCCTTTGCCCGTATGGCACAGTTTGACTTACAAAAGAATTGATGTTACTCGATGCCCGTTCTATAGCTTTGTTTAATTTTTGCTAATGACCAACTTTTTTGCATTTCAGAAGAAACTGAAAAACCTGCTGACTTAAACCAGCCCATTGTATTTAAGCAGCGCGTAAAACAGCCCACAATTAAATTGGAGAATAAATCAGAGAAATCGGAGAAAACCAAGAAGCCCAAAGATAAGCGTAAAAAGTCCAAGGCAAGCAACAGCAAATTGTCATTCAACGAGGACGAAGAGGACGACGAAGCCGTCGAGGATTAAAGCCCATATCAAATATCATAAAACTGTTATCAACGATTTTGGCTATTGGAGTTGCTGTATCTTTCACCAAGCAGCCTCTTTGTATGGTTGCCCGCTGTGAATGGTTAGGTGAGCATTTAAACCTTTCACACATACAAACGTACAGACACACACGCACACACACACACATGTGCATTTATATAGAAACTAAACTGCGCACTTAAAATTTGCGTATAAAATTCGTTACATACATACATCTGTACATCCCCACATACACACACGTATATATAAATGCATATGTGTGTAATATATTGATTATCGTAGCTAATGGGCTTCGTATAAACTCAGTCCATGTTAAATTTGAAGCTTTTGACTTTTTGATTTGGTTTTTATTAGATAAAAACTATATTTTATCTTTTAAATTTGTAAAATATTATTTGTCTGATACTTGTTATAAATAAATTAATTTGGGTTCCATGAAAAAATATATTTTATCAGTTACAATTCAATTTATTTATTATTGCTACAAAAGATCTTATATCTTTTAACACTTGACTTAGCCAGAGTTTAAAGGATAAAGACCTTAACATAACTAGAGCTCAATAAATCAGTTACTTTTTACGAAATATCAACCTGATTTAAATACATAAAATATAAATCTTAACTTTAGATCTTCTTGCTAACTTTTGATTCATCATTGGGCAGTTAAAGTGCAAAACCCACAAATTAATCATAAAGTTCTTTGAAATTTGATATTGTTGACGAAAGCAACAAATATATTTATACATATACATATGTACATGTATGGGTTTATATTTGAAATATTCGCAAATACATATGAACAATACTTGCACACGCCTACATATACATAAGAATTTGCATACTTAAGAACAGCTTTAAAGACAGATTACCATTTTATATATGTGTTATAATCGGAAAAAATCTTTAACACAATTTTCGTCAAGAATTTTACTTTTTATTTTGTTATGCACTTAGATGAAATAAATCTGTAGAAAAGAACTTTATATAAATATGCATATGCATAGATTTTGGATATCCTTATAAATTCGATTCTTATGAGGCATATGCGTCTATCTGAACATGATATTTCCGATCTCCATTAACTTCATTGTGTTATAAGCCATCTGTGCATCTCTAAACAGAATGTAGAAAAGAAATAAGTCAATTTTAATGAACTTAAAACATTTTTAGATAAGCTATTATAAATTACCCAACTATCTTTTTAACAAATGACTTTCCGTTTAGACTTAATCCAACAACATCCATAAATTGGATTAAGATACGAACTGAGAACAAATTATTCTGTTACCTCAATGACTAATTCACTTAGTCAGGCAACTCAACCCCCTAAAAGAAGCATTTAAATAATGAAATGGTTTCAAGCCCTGATTAAAGGACATTTTTAGGACATATAAACAATTTTAATTAAATGGATAAACAAAAAGTTCTTATTGACATCCAAAAAAGTCCTTTTAAAAAATCTTCCTAAGCAAAAAATAAAAATTATCTGCAAGGTTATTTTCTCTATAATTGTATCTAAATTCGCTTGACAACCGAAAACACACATACACATATAGCATTAAAGGTCATGTGTATGTATAACATAATGTTTTGTTATCTTTTCATTATATATATGTTTTTATACGTACATATGTATGTATTTATTATACCGATAGTTGGTGGTTCTTAATGAATCCCGGTGGCAGCAGAAGCACCCGTAGGCGAATGCCAACTTCTACCAGTTGCCGATCAACGGGGGTGAGAAGCGGGTTACTTTCAAATTTGTACTTGCATATAGACCAAATCACACACACACACACACACATAGATATTAAAACACACACACACACATGCATGCGAACATCGCATTCAGCGACATACATACATATATATACATATACATACTTATATAAGTATACATACATATGTACGTATGTAAGTATGTACGTACGTATTATATTGGCCCATAGCATTAAAGAGCAACAGAGAGAGTGAGAGCGAGCGAGAGAGAGCAGCAGCGTAATCTGAAATAAGTTGGGAAAGAAAGAAGAAGCATCAGCAGCGCCAGCAGAAGTATCGTGATGAGTATACAGTTTTAAAACTTACAGACGGAGCAATCGACGCTTTGCCTATGCTTACTACACTTGCTATATATACATACATACATATATGTATATGTATATGTATGTATGTAAATGTGTTTGTGTTGGTGTCAGTGTGGGGGAGCATTCAATATTGGCCTGGTTTAGAGTTGTTACTTAGCATTAGCCGTTATAAGCTGCATTATCAACGTACTGCTATTCGTTTGCGCGCGATATTTTCAAATTTTTGCGCGTCGACAAATATCAAAAAAAAAATCCATCAAACACGCCGGCAACTGCGTCGACACACGACACACAGGCAGCAGCAATGCCGTTTCATTTTTGTTTTGTTCATTTCGTTCGTACGCGCGGTACAATTGTCAAATTTGTTTTTCCCTCCCATCCATCCATTCACATGGGCGCGCTCCAATACTACGACAACAGCAACGAACCCACCGACTACGACGACGACACACACATTTGCACGCGCACACACAGTCAAGGCAGTGACAACCGTTCGGTTGCGCTTCACATTGCCATTCGCTATTTTTGAGCGTAACACCTCTGGCCAATTGTATTTATTCTCTCTCCGGTCGCTCTCTCATAGTGCACGTTTCCAAAGTTGGCGCCCTGTCGAGCCATAAAAATATCATATTCTTTATGCCTACTACATTCTTGCAATAAAAGCATGCAATCCAATTGCAGTTAAATATTATCGTCAAACACTTGCAGCACTTGCAAATTGCAGTAATTGCTTATTGCAATTTTATCGATTGCTGTCGATAACTTTGGCGCGCGCGCCGTTTTTATAGGAGCTCACATGCAACCCTGTGAGCCCGGCTGCCGCTCATGCAACTCTGTGTTTGTAGCGACGTTTTTCGCTTTTTTCCGCTTCCATTTCCAGTTTGCCTTGTTGTTGCCCCCGTCTATCGTCCGTTTGTCGCGCTTTGGCATAGCGTTCTTTTTTCTTTCGCTCTCTGTACATGTGTGTGTTAGTGTTAGTGCTCCACAATCAAGAAAAATTTTGTTTTGCGTTCGGCAAAAAAGATCCTTTATTTTTTTCGTTAATTGTGTTGTTTATATACGTTCACATACGTGTTATCGTTTTTAATTGCCACAAAAACAAAAACAACAACCTGCCACAGTCATATAAAAGTGTGTGACGTAAAATGTAAATTGTAAGTTGTTTGTTTGCATTTCAGTTTGTTTGTTGTGCAAAAATAAAAATAGTAAAAGAATTAGAACTTCCTAGAGCTTGTTTGCTGCTTACCTTAAAAAATATCACATTGTTCACACACAAACAGCTATAAAGACACACACACAATAAGCAACGCACACACCTACAAACATACATACACACATACATACATACAAGCGCAAAACACGCTCCTGTACCCACCCGTACTCCACTACACGCCGCCGCCGCCGCCAGCTACAGCCGCAGCGAGCCACAGCCAACCAACAACCAACACCGCAGAGCCAGCCAAAGCCAACGTCGTCGCCGTCGTCATCATCGTCGTCGTCGTCTCACCGGCCGTCTGTCCGTTCGTTTGTCTGTTTGTCCGTCCCAGCGTCTGCGTGTCCGTTTGTATCTACGTACATACATATATAATTATATATGTATATGTATGCATATATATATATATATAGATTATTTGTATATGTGTGTGCTCGTTTTGTTGGTGCGCTTTATAGGTGTGTGTGTGTGTTTTGTCTGTATGTATGTCAATCGTGCAGTTGCTGTGTGCTCGGTAACTGCTCGTCTGTATGTATGTAACAATATATATAAATATATATATGAATATATTTATATGTATATATATATTTAAAAAAAAGTATATATATAATTATATATGTGTGTGTGTGTGTGTGTTTGTTTATGCAACAAAGTATATATTTATATATATATACATGTATACATATGTATAAATCTATATGTATATACATTAAGTACATACATACATACATTATTACATGCCCCGCAAAATACGATTTTATGCTATTACACACATACATATGTTCGTACGCACATACATAGCTAGATGGTATACATAACTGCTTGTTATAATATACATACATATACATATATCTATTTACATACATACATATTAAATTGTATTTTAGTTTTAATCCAATATGGCAGCCATTTTGTCTCAATTAACTCTTTTTTTTAGGTCTTGTGGGGTGGGGGCGGAAGAGGGGGTGGGCTGTCAGGAGGGGCTTGAGGAGAGCGGGCGTTCTTAATTCACCTAGATTTCAATTTTCTTTGGTTTTATTTTGTTGTTTTTGGCAATTGTTACTTTTTGTTGTTGTGTTTGCTGCTCTATTTGATTAATTTTTCTGCAAGTTTTGCGCTATTTTTTTTCGCTTTCCAATTCTTTATTGCGCTACTCTTTCGTTGATATTTACTCTTTGGTTTTATTTTCTATGTGCCAAATATTTTCCAGTTAGTTTTCGTTTTAGGCTCTTTCAAAACTTTAACGAGCTTCATAAATGTGGCAAGCAATTTAAACTTAGTCGTTGATCGATGTCTTATCTATTTTTGTTTGACAGGCATCCTCGACCACAGCAGCGACATCTATCGACCAAGAGGCACATTCCACAAACAACAGAACAAAACAACAAATGACTGAAGTCGACGTCGTCTTGCCGGAGGGCGTTGCCGAGCCCACTAACAAACTACTTGCCAAAGCAGCATCAGCAGCAGCAGCAGCAAACGACAACGACGACAACAACAGTAGCAGCAGCAGCAGCGGTGACAGCGCAGCAGAGCAGCAACAACAGCAGCAGAATGAACAGAAGTCCAACTCCAAAAAAGAACTGGACGAAAAGGAGAAGGTAAAGCCAGCTAAGGAAAAGGATGCGGAAGCAGTGACAACTGCCAAGCTTCCGGTGGAGAGCAACAGCAAAGAAGATTGCAAGGTTGATGGCGATCCGGCAAAGCCAGCAGCGGTGGAGTCCATGGACGTGGATGAGACCGAGGAGGGCGACTCACAAATAACTAGCTCCAGTTCTACAGAGAACGGTAATGGCAAAGAACCAAAGCCAGATGACGAGCTTGAGGATGAAGAGGACGAGGAGGAAGAGGTTACCACCAACGGTGATCACGAGGATGCTGAAGATGATCAGGAGAAAATAGGAAGCACAGCCGAAAACAGCTGCGACGCCGAAGATCCGCTTGGCGCAGCAACACAGCCCGCCGCAAGCAAAGCGGAAAAGGAAAAGAAAAGCGTTGCAGTTGCAGAAGATCTAGAAGACGATGACGATGAGGAAGAGGAAGAGGAGGAGTTGAGCAGCCAGCAAAGCGGCACAGCCAAAACTGTCACCGACTCAGAAGCCGAAGCGGAAACAGCAGTGCAAGCAGCAGCTGACGAAACGGAGACAAAGAAGGAGACGCCCCTCAATGGCTTCGTACAGAACTCAGAGGCTGAAGAAACGGTCGCTGCAGCTGCAGCCAAGCCCAACGGGCAAGCGAGCACAGCTGAAGCTACGAAAAGCACTAACAACGATGCTGATGACGGCGATGAGGAAGATGATGACGAGGATGAGGATGACGAAGAAGCTGCTGGCGTAGTTAATCTGGACGAGGACAGCGATGAGGAAATGCCGGAAATGACTGATCAGAAGAAAACACCGCCAGCCGCCGTCAAGACACAAGCAACGATCAGCAAGGTAAAATCAATGCCTGCAACGCCAGCAGCAGCCGCCGCAGCTCAAAACTCAAGCGGTGCCGAATCCTCCGACGATGCGGTGCTCATTCCCTCCGATTCGGAGTCGGAAACAGGCCATCCCCCTGTGCCGCCGGCGCCGCCGTCGACGCCAAACAAAAAGGTGTCGCCCGTTGTGAAGGCAGCGCCAACTCCGCCGCAGCCACAAGTGGCGCGAGCAGCGCAGCAGGACGACGACGACGATGACGATGATTGTGTGGTCATTGAGGACGATACGCCGCCAAGTATTTCGCCGAGCGAGCAGGCACTAAACAAGCGCAAAAGCGACCTGGACGATCTCCAGCCAAACAGCAAGCGACAGCGTAGCTCAACACCCTCCAGCATCGGCTTGAATCTGTCTGCGAGCGGCGGCATGGGCATCGGCTTGGGCCAGCTGACCATTAAGGATGCGCGCACTCTCATGCCGCACGAGGCGGGGCCAACGGTCGGCGCTGCCGTCTATCCGGTGACCATAACCAATGCCGTGACGGGCGTGGCCACAAACCTCGGGAATACACCGCCCAAGCTGGTGCCCATGGCGGGTATTCCCGGCGTTGGGGCAGGTGCGGGTGCCACAGTACAGCTGACACCGTCGACGCTCTCATTGGGCGTCGCCGGTCTGCCGAGCATGACGAACAATGCGAATCTGCTGCCTGGCCTGACGGACGACATGTTTGTGCTGGAGGCGCCATCGTTCATAGTACCCTACATTTACGAGAAGCCGCCCCCCGACAACATACGTGAGATCATCAAGGCCATCGAAGCGAGATATGCGCTCTCACCGGAGGATCTGGCTGTTGCGGACAAGGTGGACGAGTTTGACATGATGACCGAGCAGAACAAGGAGGATAAAACGAATGCAGAAGGCGAGAATGCTGGTAAAAAGAAGAAGAAGCTCGGTGATGATGAATCGTGGTCCGAGCAGTCCGACGAGGATGATGACGAGGACGACGACGATGACTCCGAGACGGGCGTGCGCACCAAGGTACTAATCAAAGAGGCCAACGACGATCTAACCGCACTCAAGGGCGCCATCAAGCCCGCCGCTGCATTAGCCGCGTCCGGCGGCGTTGCCTCCAATGTGGCCGCCAAGCCCGGCCAGGAGAACTACTTCGAGAGTCCATTGGGTAAGTTTTTCATGGACATTGGCGTTGGCCTGGTACAGGAATACGTGCAGGCCGATCTGCTGCGTCTGCAGAAGCGTAAGATGCGCAAGTCGCTGACGCGTGATCCCAAGGACTTCGAGATGGCCATCAATGCGCTCAGTGGCAATTTGCAGGCATCAAAGACGAAAAATGCCCCCTTCAAGTTCACGATGAAACGCTGCGAATTCTGCAATTTCAAGTCCGAGTCCGCGCTGTCCATGGCGAATCATTACGAGACACCGCACATGAACGGTGTTCTGTACAAGTGTAACTTTTGCACATTCGAGATTCGCAACGCCACCGAAATCGTTTACCATATGGAGGCCGTGCACAACATCAAGGCGCGCCTGATCAAGCCGTTACCGTACCATCAGTGTCCCAACTGCGGCTTCGAGGATAACGGCAAGGCGAAGCTGGCACGGCATCAGCCCGTATGTGCCAAGAAATTCCGACCAGAGCTGAATCTGGCGCCGCCCAACGACTGGGAAGCGCCCGCCAAAATACCACGCATCAAGCCAAGACACGGACTCGTCGGTACAGCAACCGCCTATCAGGTAAGCAAAAAATCATAAACAAAAACTAGGTAAGATAATCTTAAATCATGTTTAAATTAATTACAGGCTATGGCTGCGCAGGCGGCGGCACAGAAGGCGGCCCTGGCAACGATTCAGCAGCAACAGGCGGCAGCACAGGCTCGCAATCTGCAGGCTGCCGCGTTGGCTGCCCAAAATGCGGCCAAGATGCGACAGCGTGCACCGCAAATGCCCAAAGCGCTGCCCAATGCCAATAGCATGGTGAGATCTCCTGCGCCCGTACGCGGTGCCATTGGCGCCGCCAATGCGGCACTTTCGCTGCCTAACAGCTATCAACTGGCCGCTGGACAGCTTGTGCAGGTCAGTTTAAACCAGATTTCAAATATAAAATATATTTAATCTATCTAAATTATATATTTGGCTATGCAGCAAGCGTCTAAGAAACCGATTGCGGGCCAGCCGAGCATCTCAATAACACCACTACCTCGACAAAATGCCGCTGGCAGCAATGCGTCCGCTGCCTCGTCCAGCAAGACGCCAACGACGGCAGCGGCAGGCATGAAGCCCGGCCAGAGTCCCAGCGGCGGCAACAACAAGGCGCAGTTTGTCATCTGCGAGATATGCGATGGCTATATCAAGGATCTGGAACAGCTGCGCAACCACATGCAGTGGATGCACAAAGTGAAGGTAAGTCTAAGCAGACATTTACACCAAAAGAGAGTTTGATTAAAAGGTTCAATTTCCTTTTAGATACATCCCAAGATGATCTACAATCGTCCACCATTGAATTGCCAGAAGTGTCAGTTCCGTTTCTTTACGGATCAAGGCCTGGAAAGGCATTTGCTGGGCTCGCATGGCTTGGTCACAAGCTCAATGCAGGAGGCGGCTAACAAGGGCAAAGATGCCGGTCGTTGTCCTGTCTGTGGCAGGGTACGTTTTATTGTTAACTTATATTCCTTTGTAATGTCTTACTTATTGCGCTCTTGTTTTCTTAGATGTACCAATGGAAGCTACTGAATCACGTATCGCGCGATCATCACATGACCCTGAAGCCCGCACATTTATCATACAAATGCACCGTCTGCACGGCCACGTTCGGCATGTACAAACAGTTCGAGACGCATGTGTATACTGCGCACAGCACTGTGGCCCGAAAGGCAATGGACAGCAAGAAGAACAGTGCACAGTCCAGCGGTGGTAGCGGGGTCAGTGGTGCCGCCATGACGCGCAATTCGCTGGGCGCCGCCAACGACTCCTTGCTAAAGCCGCTAAAGATCAATGATGAGATCACCATTATACCACAGCCCGCATCAAAGCCACGCATCACAAATATGGAGAGTCATGTTATAGGCAAGTAAAAGCAATAAAACAAATTTAATAAAGCATATCAACTAATATATGTACGTTTTACTTACAGATTAAACGGCGCATTGGATCAACCAAATAGACGGAGAAGTAGAAGGGAAGAAAGAAAAACAAACAAAAAGAAACAATACCTAATCTCGCATAGATTTTGCTGCAGCATTTTGGCCGCTGGCGCGTTAAGATTAGTTTTTATTTGATTTTTAGGCTGCGCCCGGAACTGTATAAAGCGAGCAGAAAATTTAGTGAAAAACCACAAAGCAACCTAAACCTAAATATACGTCGATCATTAAGAGAAAAAAATTACCGCTTAATACACACACACACACACACACGACTATGATTATTCAGTAACACGGATACGGATACATTTACAGATACAGATACAGCTGCACATGCAGTTTCAGATACCGAAACAGATTTCAGATTCTAGTTACGATTTAGTTCATAAAAAATATGCATTGGAGTGTGCACATAAGTTGAAATTGTAGCTACTACTAATAAACACAATTATCATACCATGCATACATTTACATACATACATATTAAGCATAAACACACACACACACATACACCAACACACACATTTATACCAATATATATATATATATATAAAAATATATATAAATATATATAAATATATATAAATATATATATATATATGTATATATATATATGTATTTATATATATAAAAGAAGCCGCTAGAGCGCATCGTCTACATGACTATGTAAATTAGTTAAAAACTAAATATTATTTATACTATATACGAATACAAGTATCTAAATGTGCGTTGCAGTATGTACATATTAATACACACACACTCACACACACCTAGACACACACTAATACACATAAATCAACACGCCGTGACGAAATCGATTTCGATATCCTTGGCATCGTTATCGATGGTCGCAAGGCGTTGTGAGATTTTACGTAAAGAGTTGGCAAGCGCATTGATTATGGTCAGCAGCGAGAGTTTAAGGGGGGAAAGGGGGGGGCCATTGGCAGGGCGGCTTCCATGGCTTTTTTTTTGGGGCAGTGGGTGCGGGAGGGCGGGGGACCAATCGAAACTTGCGATTGGGGTGGTTCTCTTATCTGATCTGAGACGTTCAACAATTTTAATTTGCGTGTACAAGTTTAAACTTATATTTATATAAATATATATATATATATATCTATTAAAATAAAATATATCATCTATTAGTTCGTAAGAACCCATGTACTACAGTTACAAAACTAAAACAAACAACAAACACAACAACAACAAACCAACCAACAAATGAAAATGAGAAAAATTAAAAACTAGTTAATATAAAATTAAACAAACGTTGTTTTTTAATAGCCAAAGATGTTTAAACATGTTTATTTCGGTGTATATGTATATTTAACATGATTGTCCTTGGCTTATATCTGTGTATTGGGTTATCTAGCTGACTCTACAATCTCTCGAAAATATATGCTTATATATGTATGTATAATCGAGGATTTACTAAACAAAATATAGTACAAAGCAATTTTATTTTACCAATATTTTATTTAAATACTTTATTTACATTTTAAAGGAAAACAACTTCTCTACATTTTGTCTTTGTAAAAATATATATTTATTTGTTTAAATTTTAAATATAAAATGCATTTTATATAAAATATTTATCCATAGGGTTACCCAGCTAGCTTTTTAATTACCCAACTTAAAAGTCTATTAAATCTGTGAATCAAATTATAAAAATTAATTAAAGCACAATTAATTTTTTGTTTCACAAGAATGCGAAAAATTAATTTAGCCTCCAAAAAATTGTCCAAACAGGTTCTGTTTTTATTGAGTACAAAATTGCACATACATATATACATACCTACTATATACACAAACTTCTAGTTTCCTGAGTTGAGTTCTAGACCGGAAAGAAAGTTAATTTGCCATGGTCTTGGCATGTGCTTGGCTGTATATACATATATGATTATATACTTATGTATATACCATTTATATATTATGAAATATGCATGTTTGTTTTTTCTTTGAGTCATTCGAGAGCAGGTGAGAAGTGATGGAAAGCTTTTAGCAGCCTCGCATCACATGAGCTCTACAGAATGGGCTCCCTGACTGGGCAAGTAACAACAATTGATAGCAATTTACATAGCACTTATGCGATTTTTATTTTAAGCTATAAAAAAAAAGCAATTTTGGTCTTGGTCTTGTTCTTGTTCTATGGGCCCTAACGATATCGTCCTCATCCAGTCTTGTCTAACACTGTAGCTACTTAAATCTAGTATATGTATATATGTAGTATATATGTGATATGGTTAACTAAAAACTTAGATGGTATTATGTGGAGCACAACGCACTGCATTACGTTTCATTCGGGTTCAATTTGAGGTCAGCTTCAGCTTCGCTTCGCATCGCTTTAGTTATCGCCATCCACTTCGTTGGAGACGGCGGAGTCACCAAAGCCACCAATATTACCGGTGGGCGGGAACAGTTCGGCGGCATGCGTTAACTTGGCTAACTCATCGGCGCTGAGCAGTTGGGGCTTCTCGAACCCACTCGTATTGGACTTGGTCAGCTGATAGAAGGCGGTGTCGCTGTGCGTTATGTTCACAATGCTGCCCGTTAGGGGCAGTGTCTGCAGCAGCTCCTGCGGACTGCTGAAGGCGCCAATATTGACAGGCGCAATGCCCGTCAGCACCTGGCCGGACACGTTCGTTTGTATGGGCAGCGGGATGTTGCCCAGATCGATGTGACTCTGGTTGGTGTGCGCATCGTAGAAGGTCAGATCCACGCGCTCCTGGCTCTCGAAATCGGTCTCATTGTCGCCCACCTCGGTGAGAATGCCAATCTCATAGACCACAGCCTTGACAACATAGCTGAAAATGGATTAGAAAGAGATGAGTGCAAAAATTGATTATTATTAAATTATTATTATTTTTTTTGAAATTGTAGTTAAACTATGTTCAATGTTTGGCAATGGAACCATCTAAATTCTTGATATTTGTTTTGTTTTACTTACAGATTCTTGGGCGTATCGTTGACGCTGGTCTGCAGCTGCTCGATGGTAGCATTGTCGAGCCCGGAGCTCACATCCAGGACGGGCAGCGTGCAGCCAAAGGCGAGCAGCATGCCCAGGACGGCGGCGCCCAGAATCGCATGTTGTGTTGTCATCTCTTCGACTTGGCTCTATTTCTGTCTCACTCTGTTTGAGTTGGCGAACGCTGATCTAACACTCGCTGTCTGCTAACACTTTTGGCAGTTGCTTGTGCGCTGTGATCCCTGGCCTGATGTTCGCGTGTTTGAGCCTAATTAGTGCAGATCATCGGCTTTTATAGGCGTCGCCATTGCTGCGGGCCAGCTTTTGGGCCAGTGCGAGACGCGATTCCGCGTAATTATTGACACCTGTTAATTGGCTGACAGGTTTGCCGTTGCCTGTTGTCTGTTGTCTGCCCCTGTTGCGAACCTCGTCCCGCTCACGGTTGCTGCCATTTGGTACGTGTGCTCAGGGCACGGGGCCAGGCATTGTTTTTAACGCCGCTTCTGGCTACTTCTGGCAGGCTCTAATTAATTGCGCTCGTTTTGTATCAACACAAGTGAGGCCGTCTACGCAAATCTCAGCTGGGTGTAAAGTTGTCGTCGATTGCCCGCCTTCGCCTTCAAATCGCAATTGTTCAGCGCGACGTTCGTTTATGTTGATGTCAAGTTCGTTGTTTACCCGGCCAAACGGCCCAAAAATAGGTTCATAAACATTGCGTCCCAACTGACGCACTCCAGGCCGCATTACGCATTCGCCCCGTCTGACGTTTGTTTACTTTCGAAAGCTGCGCAGGCGTTTTACGTAAAAAACAATTGGAGCTTAAATGCCTACTTGTTATTGTGCATATATGTGTGAAATCAGAAATGCGCTTTTTTTTCTTTTTTTTTTTTGAATAGCTTGCATATGCAGTTTTTGTTATACTACTCGAAGAAAAATATCAATCATACGCAATGTGTGCATTTTTTTTATTGTGGTTTATTCTTGTTATAAGCATTAATAACACTCATGAGCGCCATGTGCTGGATTAACATATGAAGTTCCTATTAATTTTTGTTTTAAAAACAAAAAATCACTCATACGCAGCGTGGCTCAGATAAAAATGTATTATTTTAATTTTTATAGTAATATTCGAAGTGCAGTTTAAAAGTCTTTACAAAAAGTATGGTTTCCTTCTTTATTTAACTATATTTTTTTTTTAAAAAAGAAAAAGAAATCCATTAACTTATTTTTTTGTAAATGTATTAAATGCAAATTAAAATTATAAAATTTGCATTTTAATATAATTAATAGTGCTGTGACTGCATCCGGCATCGCCTTTTTTTGGCCAAACAGGCTGCAACTGCTTCGAGCTGCTTTTCGCTCGGATAGAACCAGCCAAATCCTGACTTTTCATTCATGATGAGATCGCTGAAATTTGGAGGCTGGGAAGCTGGCAGTTATTGCTTAATTTGTTCTACACAGATTTACTAAAGCAATTGAAAGATTTATGGAAAATTTTATGGATCAATTTGCACGTTTTGTGTTCAGCTAATCGAAATGAATCTAAGTTGTAGACAATTCCGACTCAATGATAATTATCGTAGCAGTATTAGCAGTTGGCTTAAAAGTCGAAAAAGTTTTAAATTTATATTTAGATAAGTCAAAATAAGTTTGCTTTTGTGGCCACAGTGTAAGAAAAGTTATGAAAGGATTTGAAATTTTTTGTTATTGCAATTAAGTTAAGCTCAGTTTGCAAGCTACCAAAGCTCAGCTCAGTTTAATTAAAAATCTTTAACTATTTAGCAGCCAATTAATTGAGGGCCACGCGAGACCCAAAACCAAAAGGCGAAGAGTGAAAATCAATTCAAGTTCGGTCGACTGTTAAACAAACAATTGTGAGCAGCATATTAGAGGCTGTTTAAGAGCCGAAATCTTTTTCCGCGATGCGCGCAAAAAATTAGTCAGCTATTTGTGTGAGCATTTCACTCTGGTCCTGCAGCTAAATAAATCCCCGTAAGCAAAACAAAAATGTTGTGTTTAATACGTTTTCTGGGAAACAATTATGAATAAATAAACAAATCTAACAAAAATATATGCATATAACAATCTAATGATAATTATATTATTTTGCAGCCCACGTTTAGTTGGAATCGAAAAGTAAACAAATCAAATCAAAGCTGAGCTGAGCTCATTTGGCGGGGCCATTCCTGCAAATCCTTGAGTCATATGCCAGCTAAAATGCGAATTAGCCAAAATGCTCTATCATTCAGCTGAAGGTTGTTTCTATTACCATTAATTTGGAGCAGACCCCTTTGAGTCGAAAAGAATATCAAGATGAAAAATCAAAATGAATAGTAGAGGAAAAAACAAGCGGCGCCAATTAAAGGAGAACTTGCAGGTCTTTGTGGAGAAACGCACGCGCAAACCAGTTAACAAACGAAGCGCGCTCGCTTTGGGCCACGTTCGAAGAGTGCTAACTAAAAAAAAAGCTTAGCTGAAAACTTTTCGACGGCCGGCGTTAACTTTAAAAACTCGCACGCTTCTCGTCAGCGAACTTATTATCAATCTGGACTTTGTGGTGACAACAACTCGGAAACAATAAACACCAGCAGCAGCAGCAACAACAGCAACAACAGCAACAGCAACAGCAACAACAACAACAACTGCGATTATAGCCATGAAGTGCGCTTTGATATTCACAGTGAGTAACAAAAGTTGATCTCCAAATGGAGCTAAGCTAATGTGTCTGCTTCCTTTCTCCTCCTCCTGCTGCTTCTTCCTTGTTCAACAGCTGTTAGCCGCAGCAGCCTGCACCAGCTGGGCCGCACCCTTCGACCTCAACGATCTGTTCTTGGGCCTGCCTCGTAATGCGCCCGTGGAGCAGCAGCCGGAGCAGGATGTGGTCAAGCGCCAGGTGCTGGGCAATAGCGATGGCCAGCTGAAGCAGGTATCGTTCCAAACGCTGATCGGCGATCTGGAGAACAGTCTGTTCCAGTCGGCGCTCAGCCTGAACGGCGCCAGCGCACCGGACTCTGAGATCACCGAGGTGAAGCCCGGCCAGGCCGAGTCCGTTGAGAGCAGCGAACAGCACTCGATAACCAAGCGCTCGGACGAGGCGGTCGCCGCCAGTGAGCCCGTGACCCAGCATGCCGATGTGGAGGAGCGCAAGATTCTGGTGCAGACCACCAAGAAGGTGCCGCTGAGCGATGAGGGCGTGCCAGCGCATCTGATCATTGATCATGTTTCGGTGCTGCCGCACAGTGGGCTCTCGCTGCCGCTGATACCCACGTTCCAGGTGCACCACACGAAGATCACATCGGCCACCATCACCGAGGATGCCAACAACGACAGCAGCGACGGCAAGCAGACCAAGATCAGCATTACCAAGACCTCGATCACCTCAACGGCGCCCGTCGAGAGCCTCGAGACGCAGAGCAGCAGCACCAATCCGGCGGTGGTTGGCTCCAGCACAACGGAGAAGGCCACCAGTCCGGCCAGCAGCGAGGAGGGCAGCACCACTACCACCACCACCATCACCAGCACCACCACCAGCAGCGGCACCACCGCCACCGCCACCAGCACCACTCCCGCGGAGCTGCCCATTGTCCAGCTGAAGCAGGTGGAGGAGAAGCTCAAGGCTAAGGTTGCCGAGGTGGAGGCTGAGCCTGTCATTCTGACCGCTCGTGTCTAGGCGACAGTTCCACTAGTTTTAGCCAACACACAGTGCTCTCTGGCCCTCTCGCTCGCTCTCTCTCTCTCTCACTGTCTCACTCACACACTCACATATTTATATATCACGTCAAGTTCAATTAAAGTCATGTGATTTGATCTGAAGCCGAACTCAGCCGCGGCCGCCGCTTCTTTATTTAAATATTAAATTCACACAACAAATCGCACGTCTAATGAAAGGGGGCTATGGGTAGGAGAGGGATGGGACTATCTGCCAAATTTGAGGCTCTAATTGGCGGGGCACACAGCCGACAAGCCGGCACCCAATCGCTGATATGATTCGGCCACAACAACAACAACAAAATCAACAACAACAACAAAAAGACTCGCTCAAGCATAAACATTTTCCCAACCAAGTGAAGGGAAATGCAAATTCAAAATTCGCTTTTCCGTTTCGCTATTGTTATATATGTATATTGTCTCCAGCAAATAGTTGCCCTGGCCTGAGATCTTGCCTGGGCTGATATCGATCTGCAATTGGGTTAGTCAAATATTGCCCAACTTTGTACTTTCAAAGCGAAATTTTGCTATGCCAAAAGGTGTTAATGGGCTGGAGTTCCTAATTTGAGCTGTTATTGAAAGTGTAATCATAATAAATCTTTATAAATCATGCAGTGAGTAATGCTTCTAACATAAATAGTTTTATTTATCAGAATAGCAATAATTGTTAGTAATAGTTAATAGCAATAATTTATACTATTTTCTTGTCGCTTTGGGAACTAGTACTAGAAATAGTTGGTTTTAAATAAGTTTATCCTTATTTAATATTTATAAGCCTTGATTTGGTTTCTTGTCAGCATCTTTCTATTTTATATACATAGATATATATCTCTCTCTTTCTCTTTGTACCGCTTTCTCTTTTCCAACAACTGCTTCTGTTTTATTCTCAGTTTATTTTTCTCTCTGTCTATTTCTGTATTGATTTTTCTCTCCCTTCAATTAGTTTTCATGCGTTTTTGCTTTTCTTCGATATCTCTGGCCCAACTTTTCTCAATAATTTTCCATTTTCTCTCTTAAGCCTTTAAACTCTTTAGCTCCCTTTTCTCTAGTATTATAGTTAATTTAAAAACTTTTAATATTTTTACAAATTGATTTTCCCTAATCCCTATACAATTTATTTTTCAAGTATTTGCCTATTGCTTAAGTTTGCATTTGCTATTTGCTATTTGCTTTGACTTTTGTTTCCTCAGCTTGTTTTTCATTACAGCTCTGTAAATATTTCGCAATCTTTCTTTTCTTTTATCAGCTATCACTTAACACCCTTTCGTATCTGCGCACATTGCACTGGGGTTTACTCCGGCAATTGCACTGACTCATCCCAATGAATCTGAATACCCGTGCCCCCAACCCCCCGAAGAGACCATGCACATCAATCAAAACACGATCGCGGAATTGATAAACATACGGGCACGAGCACACAAAGCACTTTAAGTTCAGAAAGGGGCGGAAGAAGGGGGGTTAATAGTAATTCAGGTAGCCCACATGACCAAAATACCGAGTATTAAGTATACGCCGCGTGTTGCCTAATGAAGACAATCGATATGACGTTTAGCGGCCATTCAAGCATTTTAAAATTAGCACAGATGGGTATAAATATTGCAGAGGCCGTATTTATTTTAATATTTGCACACAAATATATACTATAATACAAATGAATAAGCTAAACTACATAATAAAAGGTGTCAGATAACAGATAAGAGCCGATCGCGTTCGTTGGCCCATTGATAAGCGGCCCGGCCTGTGTGTGAGTACATATTCAATTTGTAATGCGAGTACATAAAATAGCTGCCCGCTGACTGAGCCTCAACTGCCCCTGGCCTGGTCGTAGTTTTTTTTTTTTTTGGCTGTTGTTGTTTCCGTATAAGTTTTGATAGCAAGTGTTACCCTTTAAATTTCATTAGGTTTATCTTATCGCAGTTCCCAAAAAAAAAAAAAGAACCAATTGCAAAAGCGGCAAGAGCCGAGGCGGCTCCAGCGCCGACACTTGTCGATGGCCATTCGATGGCGGATGCGTTGCCCGCCACACGAAACGCGCTCAGTCCAAGAAAAGCTGCCGGCGTATGCGCAACGCTTTTCCGCCACCTACTGCTTATCACCGCAGCTGAAACACCAAGTGTAAAAACCACAAGACGGCCAATTCTAACGGTGAGCGAGATAACGGCAAACAGCAACAACGACAAACGTCAATAATTACACTCGTACTGCCGACGTTTAAATACCCTTAAAGTCATTTAATGTGAGATAAATGAGGAGTTCTGGCAAATGTGTGATGTATATATATATATTTCTATACCTTAGTAGAGTCCGATGTGGGTCATATTTTGTTATTATATTTAAAGCAGAATATATATAAACAAGTCAAAAGATTTTTCATACTGAAACTCATCTAAAGGCCGATCAAACCTATAGATATTGATATAGTCAACTGATATTAATAAGGTGTTGTTTATATATTGGAAACATATTAACTTAATATTAACTTATAACTGCCTTTGATTAGCATAAACAAAAATTTATTTTTTATAAAAATGTTGGAAGAAGAAGAAGAACAAAAATTAATATTTTTTCGTAGTCTGATTTGCCCAATCTGGACATATTCGAAACATAAAAAAGCATAACTAAGTTTTATTTTATATAGCTTTAAAACTCAGGATGTAGTACATACAAAAAGATGAATTTATTTGTACATATTATTTTTATGGTATCAGCGATATCTATTTCAAAACCTTTTATGACAAACTGATAAGACCCCTTTGTAAGGGTATTGACTGTTGCTTAGAACTTTTTGTTCTTGCCTTGTTGATGTTGTTGTTGTTATTTGAGTGTGTGTTTTTTTTTTTATATTATGGCCGCCATGCGTATCGCGGCCTAAAGGCATGTTTGTTTTTTTTTTTTGTTTTTATGTGAGCTACAAGCGAGTGCGACAGTGTAATTTCATTCAAGTGCACTCATTCAGTGACTCATTCGCAACGTGATTGTGACAACAACAACAATAACAACTATCGAAATAATATAAATATAAACTAATTTCAATTGAAAATTGAGCTTTTACATATATATGCAAAATTACCCAAGGAACTCATTAGTTTGATAAGATACTTAAATTTGGCGAGCTTTCATTCAAATGCCTAATTGACTTTTTAGCCAAGTTTATTGCGTGCGTGGTCTTAACGAGCAGAAGTCCGGCAAAAGAACGCAGTTAACCATCTTTGGAGAAAAAGAATATTATTGAAGAGAATAGAGAATAAAGTGAAAACATGGCCGGAGTCAGCGTGGGATTTGCCAAATGTTTTATGCTATTTATGGCCGTTGTCATATTGGTAAGTTGACTTATTTATAACAACAATAAACAAAAAATTGACAGAGCTGAACTTAATCTTTTTGCTGATGTTGCCAATTTCATAATTCAAATCGTAAAACACACATTACTCATTCCGGAATAACCAAAGTACAAGATATAGCTGATTCCGCCGTATCACTAATCAATTCTTTTCATGACTTCCACGAAACTTTTGATACACCCAACTCAGCCCAGTTGTATGCATATCATGTTGAGCTATAAATTTATAAAACAGTTTTTTTTTTGTTAAGCTTTTTTCTTTGTAATCATTTTTTTTTTACGTTTATCAATATGATACGCTTGCTGTAGATTAAAATGTGTTCAAACTATTTCTTGATAAACCAAAGAAAAAACAAACTGTTCTGAGTACATTTTATAAAGTTTTATTATTATTATATATTTTTAATATATATGTTAAAAAATCCTTTAACAGGTACAAGGCGTCGTTTACTTGGGACTCGCAATATGGGGCATCACATTGCGCGATTGCCAGACGACATCGGACATCGTCAACGAACCCTTCAAGTTCGCCATGGATCTGATTTACTTTGTGCGTAAGTAAACTCAACTGTAAACACAGACAAGTGAAGCAGAAACCAGATCTAATCTGAATTTCATATACCACACAGAGGAGGACTGCGGCGATCCGACCATTCAAGTGCAGGGTAATACCTATCAGCTAAACATGGACTGGTCCCTCTCCTACGAGGTGACCCATCGCGAATATGCCTTCATGATTTCCTATGCGGTGGTCAGCGGCCTGTGGGTCGCTGCCTCGGCGCTAATTATACGTGAGTCTTGAAGTCAATTTTAATCCAGGTGGGAGCTTTATTTTTATACCTTCACTCGCCACAGTTACGCTCTGCTGCACGACAACGAAGCTGATCTCGGGCATTATTTACTGGCCCTGGTTTCTGTCCGTGCTGGCGGGCTGCATTTTGGACGTGGTCGCCACGGTATTTCATGCAAACGATATTAACAAGACTTTGGTAAGCATGGGCACACTTCAATCCATATGCGAAAGAGGTAAATTAATTATTTCCATTTGCAGTCCATGCAAGATGCTTTCGATTTCGTGGGCGCCTCGCCGGACGCATCGATGCCCAGCCAGATTTGGACAACTTTGGAAAATCTTGGCGTTTACTTCTCGACGCCCGCCATTCTGCTCACCTGCATCAGCAGCCGCGTGGCGCTCATCTGGCTGCTCAACCTGATTGGCGGCATCTTCTGCCTGTCGCTGTCGAACGTGCTGGCCAACCAGTCGGCGGCCAAGGCCAGCAACAACAACCAGGTCAACGTGCACCAGCCGCCACCGCAGCCGCGAGTGTTCGCCGAGCCGCTGCAGCAGCCAACGGCGCCAGCTGCCATCACGCCCCAGTTCGAGCTGGAGCCGCAGTATCCGGAGCAGATACGCCCCAAGCCCTTGCCGATTATTATTCCAGCGCAGACGGCCGAGATGATGCCGCAACAGGATGCACGCTATCAGCCCAGCGATCGGACCACGCTGCAGTCGCCAGTCCTGGTGCTGCCACCCATACAGCAGCAACAGCAGCAGCAGCAATCGCCGCTGCCGCAGCAGTCGCCGGTGCAGCCAGAGATCAACACTTACGTCATCACCGATGCGCATCCGGATCAACTGAACTATCCGCACTCAGAGCCAAACACGCCACGCCCCATGTCGCCAGCCGCCCAGCAGATAGCCTCGGGCTCGGCGCTCAACAGTCGCTACTCGGAGATTTATCCAGCACAACCGACCAATCCGCGCGTCAGTGAGGAGCTGCGCAACCAGATGCCTTGGTCTTACACGAGCATGATAACCAAGCCACCGCCGCCGCCGCGCAAGCCCCAGCAACAGGTGCAGATCTATCCACAGATACCCGAGCCGGACTACACGGAACACTAGGTGAACACCTAGTCGACGGCAGCCTGGCTGCAAACTTTGCGACTTGTTTTGAGTTATTGTTATCTTTATTACATGCATAAAGCTAATGCACATGGCCAATACTTTGACTTATTTTTGCGTTCACTTCATTGCTGCTAATGCCCTGCAGCAACTGCTGCTTGTGCCGCACGTGCGCCGCCACCAGATCCAGCACTTCAGCCAGACCAAGCTCTATTTTCTCAGCGCCGCTTGCGTGCAGTTCCAGCTTGGGCGACTCCTGCTGCGCTGCCTTGGCGCCGACAACAATGGTCAGTGGGTGGCCTAGGCGCTTGGCGTCCAGCAAACGCTTGCCTATCGTCAGCTCTTTGCGTTCGTCGTGCAGCACCTCCTCGGCGCCACAAATTTGCGTCAGCTGCTGTAGCAACTCATTTTCTATGCGTTCCGCTGGCGCCTGCTCCTTGCTGCCCTGCTTGGGGCCAATCAGACAGACATCGTAGGGCGCCAGCAGCTTGGGCCAACGCAGCTCCTGCTCCGTGGAGAGCACCTCAAGCGCGGCAGCAATGACGCGCGTGATGCCTATGCCATAGCAGCCCATTACCAGCGTCTCTGGTTTGCCCGAGGTGTTTAGGAAAGTGGCGCCCAGGGGCTTGGAGTACTTGTCGCCCAGGAGAAAGGTGTGCGCCACCTCGACACCGCGCACTTGACTTAGCTGCGCGCTTTGGCAGCTGGGACAAGTGCTGGCTGTTTCTATATCGCTGCCCAAAACCTCGACATTGCCAGCATAGCCACAGGTGGTGCACTTTAGTAGCGTATCCTCGCCCACGGGTGACACGTAGTGATATTCATGCGACAAGCTGCCGCCCATAATGCCCGTGGCAGCCTCAACTGTACGAGAGAGAGAGAGATAGAGATAGAGAAAGAGAGAGACAGAGCGATTATTGATGAGTTTACATTGGAAGAGCTAACAACGCACCCTTGACAAATGGCACCTCCAGCTGCCCAAAGAAGCGTTCGTATGCCTCGCTAACTATTGCATAAGTTTCCGCCGCCTTTTCCTTGGTGACATCAAATGTGTACATGTCCTTCATGAGAAACTCCTTGGCACGCATGAGACCGAAGCGTGACTTGAGCTCGTCCCGAAACTTGGGTCCAATCTGATATAGACGCAGAGGTAGCTGACGGTAGGAAATGGGCGCTGCTGTGGCCAACATGGCTGTGACCGCCTCCTCATGAGTCTGTCGGGCATTTTCAGCTATTAGTAATAACAATATAAAAGCTGACAGCACACTTACCGGACTCATCAAAAACTGTTTACCACTACGGTCGCGCACCATATAGAACTCGGATATGTCGCCCTCCAGTCGGCCCGTCTTCTTCCACAGCTGCGTTGGCGTTAACACAGGCAAGCTGATCTTTTGGCCGCCCGCCTCCTGCATATTTTGTTGCACCAAAGCAATGCATTTGTCTAAGGCGCGCTGGGCTATGGGCATTATTTGGTAGGTGCCATTACTGCCAGATTTGACTAGGCCCAGATCTGTTAAAAGCTGCAAAGGACGAGAAAACTCATAATCTTGTTTCTGCTTTCATAACAGAGTTTACTTTTACCTTTTGGCTGCGTGACAGCTGCTCTGTATGCTTAACAACAGCATTTTTAGGTGTAACTAAGGCGGGCCAAAAAATACGCGAGGCTTTATTCATTATAAGTGCGCATTAAATGCCTTTAAGTATAATAACTTAAGTTAATATCACAAAACCGGCAATAGGCAAAGCAAAATTTGGTAAACAGCTGATTAAGCGATGATTTTCGACTGCGATCCAGTAAACTTATCGATATATGTGTTTAACTATCGATAGGATGACCGTGTTTGACTAGAATGTCGTAGTAGAATTCGCATCGCCGGTGTTATGTTTATTGTGTAAATTTGGCAACTTTTACAAAATGAGCAACAATTACAAAGATTTGTACAAAAAGAGTGTGGATCTGGGGGAGCAGCAAAAGTTGCGTCAGCAGCAGCTGCTCTACGAGCAAAAAAAACGACGACAACTGCAACAAGACGTGCAGCGGCACGTGCCAGAGTCCGACGAAGACGCTGAAGGGGACGCGCAGGAGAAAAGCGGCGAACAAAGCAAAACACCGCGTAAACAACGCAATCAACGCAATCGCAACAACAACACCGCCGGCAGCAGCACCAGTAAAAGAGGCCCACATTTGAGACTGCAGCAGTCCGAATGGCTGCGACATCGACCTGAGAATCTATTCGATTGGCTGCTGTTGCCGTGTCCTGTGGGCAAGCGCTGCCTTGTCATGGCCAGTAATGGTCGCACCAAGGTGTACAACAAGGCAGGTCGCATCATCATGCAACTGCGCACCCTGCTGCCCGGCGATGGCTATGTGCAAAAGTTTAAAACAGTGCTGGACTGCGTCTATGTGTCAGAGTCGGAGACATTCTATGTGCTGGATGCGCTCTCGTTTGGCCAGCAGCAGCTGCTCGACTGCGATGCGAACTTTCGTTTCTTCTGGCTGCGCTCACGTTTCGACGAGCACGGCGAACTGAGTGAATGCAGCAAACGCAACGAGAAACCCTTCAAGCTGCTCGACTACTATGACTTTGAGGATGCCAGCGCTGTGGAGCAGGCACTGCAGCGATACCCGCAATGGGATGCCGATAAGCCGCAGCTGGACGGTCTGCTCTTCTACCACAAGGAGGCGAGCTACACGTGCGGCACCACGCCGCTGGTCTGCTGGCTGTTTGCCTTCATGCTGCCCGACGTGCTCAATTTGCCCGTGCACAGCGGCTACGAGGCGCCGGACGATTACCAGGGCAGCGCTGCGCTGGCATACATGGATGAGTTCGACAAGAAGTTGCTGGCGCAGCGACAGCAGCAGCTTAAGAAACGCGACAAAGTGCCCGAGCAGAGCAAAGAACCCGCTGCAAATGCTGCTGTTGGTGCTGCTGGGGCTGCTGCCATGGAGCAGGAGCAGGATGACGAGCTGGCGGAGTACGCTGAGCTGCGCAGTTTGTTGGACCACCAGCGACGCCTGGAGCTGGGCGAACTGGACATGGACTGCAGCCCGGCATCGCCAGCTGTCAGCAGCAGCTGTTGAGCGGCTGCCTTTCGCTTTAGGGGCGGGGTGTGAGCTCTGGTGGTGGCTGGACAGCGCATGCGCATTGCAGACCCTGGTACCTGGCCAGAACGCAGCCCAGATAAAAAGAATAGCGAAAAACCAGCAGCTCCAACACAGCCAGCTACAATTAATGAAAAGCTTTAAAAGAATATAAAAAGAAAATTTTTGAAAACAATGGTTATACAGCGCAGCTGGAAAATTCTGAGCGATTCCGCGTGCACAGGAAACAACAACTCAATCAACAATGATGCCCATCAACGTTCGCCTGCCACACTGCACGGTAACTCATCCTCTGATGACTCGGATTGCTCCAATCAAACCACACACTCGATGGACACACGCGTGGCCAGTCCCGCAAAGCAACTGACGGACATGGATTCAACGACGGACACAACAACGCTGACACTCAATGGAGCGGAGCCTGCACGGGTGCGTAGCTGTGACAAGACTGAAGATTTTACTAAATAATTGTCAATTATAACCTAATTTATAATACATTAAATATATTCATACTATTGTTTACTTGGCAGAAGTATGTAACTACCGCGGAGATGGCAGAGACCATGCTGCAGCGCATACGACAGCGCTACAATGGCGCCCACAACCAGGAAAGCGGCGGCAGTGCCGAGTCGGCGATGCGGGCACTCGAACTGTTGCGCATCAACGTACAGCAATCATTTGATGCGGAAGTCAATGATATCATCAAGCGTTATATGAACGTAATTATCAGTTGTATTTGATTTGTTTACGCCTTAACTAACTTGATGAGCATCGCTTGCAGAACTACTTCAAGCCCGCCTTTGGCAACATCAAAGAGAACCTGGGACAGCATGCGGTCAACGAGGAGGCGCTGCAGAAGATGTCCTCCTGTGCGCTGCTCGAGAATGCCAAGGCGCAGTACACAAATTTTGTGGTGCGCCAAACGCGACCAGCTGGTGCGGCCACCACAGCTGCGTCGGAGCAGCAGCAGCAGCGATTGGGGCTGAAGCGGCCGGCAAAGTCACACGATTACAGCAATAGCAAAGTGTTTGCCAACAATATGGGCTATGCTGTGTCTGCGGGTAAGCCCATGCCTGGCACAGCCAATTCACAGCCAACACAGCAGCAGCAGCAACTACAACAACAGCAACAACAGCAGCTTCATCAACAGCTGCAGCTGCAACAGCAGCAACATCAGTCACAGGCTTTGCAGTTGCAACGCACGCCGCTTATGAGCGGTGCCTTGCCCACGCCAGTGCGTCGTCAAATCTACTGGAATACCGCACAGATCACCACCACCACCAAGTTTGTGCTGGATGTCCAAGCAAATCTGGCCTTTGGGTTTAGCATTGATGGCAAGGAGCTGGGCGGCGCCCGTTTGGCCAGCAAACATCCCGAGATCATACGCTATCTGCCCGATGCCGAGGATCGCGAGTGGCTGACACAACGTGGCATTATTCCGGCGGAGAATCGCAGCTCGCGTTTCTTGTTTCTGATCTATGACGAGGTATGCCGGCTGCAGCAAACACATGAGCTGTACAGGCACAAGACCAACATCGATCTCAGCATGATGATCACTTTTACTGTGACCGAGCACATGATACAGAAAATGAAGCTATTTTTTGTGGATCTGAACATCAAGAGTCGCGGCCTGATAACCAACTCTTTTATTATGGCCAACAATCAGCAGCAGCAGCAGCAGTTGCAACAACAACAGCAGCAACAACAACAATTGACTGGCAGCAACAACAGTCATTTACGCAATGCGCTGCTTCAAGGTGCGCCCGCCCAGCCACAGCAGCAGACAACAACAACAACAACAACGCCCACCAACGAGGATGCAACACAAAAGGAGCTGCCTGCCACAGTCGTTTCGCCCTGTTTGCAGGGCACCGTCGTGGGCAGCAGCACCGCAAACCCACTCAAAGGCAAGATTTTGAGCAGCAGCTCGGCGCTCAGCTCATCGCATGCCACGCTGACGGCGCTGCTTAACCAGGGAGGAGTTGCCACCGTCTCGGCGCCTACCACCAGCAAATTTCGCAACTAATGTGCACAAGTTGCGGCTATAAATATGATATTAAAACGCGTAATAAATAGCTATATTAAGTAGTTGGCTCTCAATACCGTATATACATTTTGTTGTTGTCTCAACTATTTTCGTCACGCTATCATATCGCGATAATTGAGACCAGCGAGCAATCATTGGGGATTAAATATAGGTTTTAATTAAAATAAATGCCAGCTATAGTTGATAAATGTACAAAATTATAATCTATTTTGTGAGTCCCTATCTCTATCGATCTAAAACTCTAGGTTGTATATTGCTGTTAACCAAATTGATTCGTAATGCGCTCAAGTGTCAGCTTGTGTGTTAGATAATGAATTTACAAGTAGTCTCTAAGTAGGTGGTAGTAAAACACTAAGCATTATTTTTATGCCGCATCAAATGTACTTACAAGTAGTTCTCAACTGCAAACATTTTCAAGGATTTTACTTGACGCTGCTCACGATATCTATTAAGGGTTTTAGCCCATTTCAGCTATTTTTATTCATGATTAATGAAATGTAGTCACAGACAGTTAAAAAGTTAAAACAGTTAATAACTGCGGTTCTTCTCTTTTTGCGCTTGTCATGAAATCAATTAAAGAAATCCATTCAGATTGAGGTTTATACTTATATTTTAGCTTAATACCTAAACAAATGTAATTAAAACCAGTTTTTTGTTATTGTAAACATTTTTGTGGAGCCTTTCTCATGAAATCAATTAAGTGGTTTGGTAGACGCTTCTACGTAAAGTTCTTATAAAAAGTTAGTTTTGTGCATAGTTGTAAGCATATTAAGCATGGCTAATTTTAGCTAACTTTGTTGTCAATTAAACAATTTATATGGCCACCTTTTGACTTTTTGGCCCACTGCCAAATTCTAAAAGAGAACACATATGCCCCGTTGCTTGAAGCGTAGCGTGCTCTATGCGTTGTTTAGCTCATGCTTCAGTGGGGCATTTCTCCATAGCTCGGATGTTGTTGTCGTGCAACTGCCGTCTATATATATGTATATAAATATATATTCTTAAGATTCTATATATATGTATGTATATGTAAAATGCTGTTCATAAGTATATACTCGATATATGTGTGTAAAATGATGTGTGTGTGTGTATATTGAAAAGAGCGCAACGCATCGCATTATAGCCCCTAGCCGGGCAGATTCATGCAGCTTCAGCCTCGAGAGACGCCGCTCCGCACCGCTCCGCGCCGCCCTGCTCCGTTCCGTTCCGTTCCTGCCGTGATTGCGGCTGTCTGTGGAAAACCACTATACGGCTCACATTCGGGCTGGCATCGGGCGAGCGTCTTGAACGTGAACGTGGATGGATCGTTTTAATTTTGTTTTTGATCGCACATTTACAGTTCTTTCTAAAAAACAATAAAATTCAGGCATCGCGCCGTGGAAAAGTGCTACATATTCCGAAATGAACGTCTCGGGTTCGTCTTCGGATTCGTGTGTGTGTGTGTGTGTGTGTGTGTGTCCATCTGTGTGCGTGTGGCAAGTTCAGAGACAGTCGATCTGAATTTTTTTGCGCTATATTTTGGAAAACGCAGCCGCGTTGCTTTGTAGTAGGCACGAATACTCCGAGGTGATCGGTTCGTAAAATCTGTCAGATTCAGATCGATATTATTTTTTTGTGTAGTAACCAAAAAGAAAAAAGAACAGCAGCAACATGAGCAGCGTGGTACGTTAAAGTGGCAATAAATTAACTTATAACAGCAGTTCATTTAATTGAATATCCTTGATTTGTTGCTTGTTGCTTAGGATGAGGATCTGACACCTGAGCAAATTGCCGTGCTCCAGAAGGCATTCAACAGCTTCGATCATCAAAAGTCGGGCAGCATTCCCACCGAAATGGTTGCCGATATTCTGCGTTTGATGGGTACGTTTTAAAACACCCTTTAAAAACAGTTATTGAGTGTTAATTTAATGCTGTTTGTTTTTCCCAATTAAAGGTCAGCCCTTCGACAAAAAGATCCTGGAGGAACTGATCGAGGAGGTTGATGAGGACAGTAAGTACTTAAATTTCTTTATATACACCTATACATACATATATCCGTTTAGCTGTAAACAAGTCATAAAGTCATGCACTCCATATCAGCTATACTTAAGTGTGCAATTGATTTGACGGCACTCCATTTTCTTGGCCATAATTTTACTCGGATTGTGTCATAAATTTCAATAGCCATTGCTATATTTCACATGGAATTATTAGATAGTGTTCCTATTGCAATACTTATAAATATGTATATTTTGTTAAAAATTTCTTTTGAATAGAGTCTGGTCGCTTGGAATTTGGTGAGTTCGTGCAACTGGCTGCCAAATTCATTGTGGAGGAGGATGCGGAGGCCATGCAGAAGGAGCTGCGCGAGGCGTTCCGTTTGTATGATAAACAGGGCAACGGTTTTATTCCCACCACCTGCCTGAAGGAGATCCTCAAGGAGCTCGACGATCAGCTGACCGAACAGGAATTGGACATCATGATCGAGGAAATCGATAGTGATGGTTCCGGTACAGTTGATTTCGATGGTGAGTTGCCTATTCCCACAAACACAACATATACATAGGCATATGCAAATAGATACATATGTATCCATGGAATCGTTTCTAGTAGCTTGCGAAAAGCGCCCACGTAAACATACACCCTCACACCCACACACACCCTCACACCCACACACGCCCACTCAGCCAGCGCCACCCACAGCTTTGTGTGGCGTTCATAAATTTGTGTAAACATCAGCTAGACGTCTATGACAACGCAGCTCCGTTGATCTTGAGTTCTCGATCATGACAGCCTGATCGTTTTGGAGCATATCGATGCTATTTTTAGGCCCCGCGATATGCGCGACATGCTCAGCGAAAAGAAAAACAAACTGGCATTTCCATAAGTTTGTTTTCGTGGCACACATATTATTTTTGTTTTTTAATTTTTTAAATGTTTATGAATGCATGTACATGCATACATGCATACATACATACATACATACATACATACATACATATTTATTTATTTATAATCGATTCTGGCTCTGGCATTCGGTTTAATGTCTGTCATTTTGTTTAATTTACAGAATTCATGGAGATGATGACCGGCGAGTAAATAAACGCAGTCCCAAGATCCCCCCTCCACACACACACACATACACCAACACACATACACCAACACACATACACATGCTCAGACACAGACAGACACACATACAACATACACACACCCAGGTACACACACACACACACGCACACACCCACACACACGGACACACCTGTTGGGCACACGTTTATTTGTTTATATTTGCACATTTGTTTCGTTTCGCAAACAAATCCACGTATTTAAATTGAAGAAAAAAGCCACAAATTAATAGCGTTAAACACTTTTGTACTACTTTTTATACCAAAAACAAAATGAAAACAAAATAAAAAAACTGTGTATGCAAAAACCAAAAAAAAAAAATACATATATATATATATAATTAACAAATAAGTCAAAAAAGAAACTTAAACAAAAACAACAACAAAAAGTTTGTTAACGTTTTTCATCTACCCTGTAAACATTAAAAATTAGTTAAATGGGTATAATGTAAATATAATTAATATAAAACTTTATTGATAGGTAGAATGTATGAATAGTTAATATAAGATAATATAATGTTTAATAGTATAATTTTTTTCATATATAGTATATATATTCTTGGTTAGCATTAGCATTGGTTTAGCAATGACTGTCTGCTTGTCCATCTCAGAGACTATGAAAGCTAGAGAATTGAAGTTTGGATTTTGAAGTTTCTGCAAGTCAATTATGACCCAATTTTTTAAAAATGATAAATGTTACTTTAATTTAAACCTGTTTTCGAGCATACCTAAGAGACTCTAAGAGCCGCTGACTCAAAACTTGGTATGCACATTCACTATATGCATACTCATTGGATATTTCCCACATTTGATTCATAAGTAAGAAAAATCCCATGTAAGGCTTAGCTTGGAGTTGGCTAAAGAGTATTCCCTGGTCGTGCACTCTCACGTTAAGTACTCTTACTAGTTTTTGGTTATGCTATGCTGTCAATGCCAACCGCACAGTTGGCTGATAAACGCGGCTATCAGTGAAGAGCGCGCACCTGAAGAAAGCTGACGAAAAAACGAAAAAAAAGCTCGTCAAGTTTTAACTACGTTAACATTACATACAAAGCGCTCAGCGCTGACGTTGGCCTCGACGCTGCCGCCGACGCCGCTGCCGCTGCTGCTGCTGCTGCGGCTGCTGTTGTTGCTGTTGCCGTTTGCTGCTGTTGTTGCTGCCGCTGCCGCTGCTGCTGCTGCTGCTGCTGCTGCCATTGACCAATTCGCGCTGTGGCCCGCTCGACTTGGCGGCATTTTTCTTGGGGCCGCCGTTTGTCGGTTCAGTTGCTTGGCTGTGGCTTTTGTGTGCGCTTGCCGTTAGCTGCCCGTGTGCCCCGTGAGCACCTGATCGATCGCACCCACCAGCAGCAGGCAGAGACACAAGCGCAACTCGATTCTAACGCTCGCGCTGTCTCGTGATACGCAAAGTGCTTGCAATTGATAAATAAAATAATAATAAAAATAATACTAGCAGTGGAACATTAACAAAATGCCGCAGAGGTAAACGCAAACAGCTTGTCGACGACCGTTAATTATATATACACATAATATATATATATATAAATATATATATATTTATTTATATATATATATATGTGTCCACATGCATATATATGTACAGATATATGCATAGAATAATAAAACGTTGTTTATTTTGGCATTATGGTAGCTTAAGAATGTGTTAGAAAAGCCGCCGCGACTTTCGTATGTGTGTTTGTGAGTGTAGTATAAAATTTATGGCCGCATAAATACCTATTTCATTTTTTGTGACATTGGCTTATCAAATGAAAAAGTGTCCGATAAACAGTATAGAAATTAAAACTGTTGGGATCTTAAAAAAAAAAAGCTATGCGCGTGTTGTGCTTTGTGTGTGTTTGTGTTGTGTGTGAAACGTCAGCATAGCTTGATAAGCGCTATTGTAATTTTAGCCCAAAAGCCAATGCCATTAAAGTGCTGACACGCGCGCTGTGGGAACCCCGCATTACATGCAGTTCAAGCGAAACGGGTAGCATCGGTTGTAACCAAAAACCCGCAGCTATCGTCGTCAACAGCTGCTTGGGATGAGTCACTTGGCGGTATAGCAGCAATAACAATAACAAAAGCATTATGGCAATTAGCACTTCACATTGATTCAAATCGAGCCGAAATCAAATACAAATATATATGATAAGGGCAAACACACAATTTTGTTATTGTTGTTGTTATTGTGCTGCAAGCAATCGATCGAGATATGTATTTGTTAATGAAATAACAACGTGTTATTCGTTTGTGTGTGTTCTTTTTTTTTTACATAATTTGCAGCCCGACAACAAATTGGTCATTCCAGCCGCTACATCGACAGCGCAGCGGACAATATCAGCACCATGTGCTTAACTCGGTGCCGGAGACGGCCGTGTTGACCACACCCCCGCCTCTACGCAAACGTAAGTAACATACCAGTGATAGTAGCAATATAATTTTGAATATACCGCGCGCCTTTGAACATTCGCCTGGCAGCGCACTTGCACTATCGTTATTTTGCGAGTTATCGATAACAAGCATAGTAAATATGGCAGGGCTGCAAACATATTTGGTTACAATTTATGGTTACTGCTTTATGTTTATAACAACTACTTAAAAAGCTGTAAATTAAAATGTGTCCATTATAACGATATATAGCTGCAAATGCAGCAGTCGATTAAAAAAAAACAGTGATTCATTTTAAGCTTGAGTAATGTTAGTGATGACACACAATGACAGAAATATATCGTGATATCGCTTCAAAAGATGCGTTCGTTTTTGTTTGTTCATTCATGAACAGCAGCAGTTGTTAAATACTATAAATATATATACATACATACATATATATATATATATATATAAACACACAACATATCCCATAACATTACAGCGCTTTCGTTGCAAATCGCTGGCGTCGCTGCTGCTAACGGGGGTGCTGCAGCATTAGCTGACAAAACCAAACGGAGATACATAACAGCGCGCAAGAAGGCCAAAAGCACTATGAAAATGCTCGTCGTCGACACCGAGCGAGAGGAGGCTCTAAATTTGGTATGTGTGTAAATTATAAAGCCATGACGGCGGCCCGTTCTGGCCAAAATGCAATGCAATTAATCAAGTGCGAAGTGCGAAATGTGTATGTGTGTGTGTGTGTGTGTGCATGTGTATGTGCTAAACCTAATTGATTATTGATTGTCTGTTTTTGTTTCTTCCTTCAACTCGCTCGAACGCCGATATTATTGATTTGTACATGAAACGTGCCGTTGTTGCTGCTCTTTGTGTGTGTTGTGCTTTTTTTGGGGTAACGACGACAACGACGACGTTGCTATCGCAAAACCGACACCCGCACCCACAACCCGCATTACTCACACACACACAAACACACATGCCCACCCACATTTGCAAACATTCTTGCAGCAAATTGAATTCGAGTGGGTGCTCAGACAAGAAGTACATGCGATATTAAAGCAATTGCGAACTATTCTTGTGGTAAGTACAACCTTGGCTGAAATAATTGCAATTTGATTAACCCCTTCCCTTCTCGCCCCAGGAATGTGCGCATAGATTCCCCGTACCGCTGTATGATAACGAGGGCAAGAAGACTGAAAAGTTCATACTCAGCGTTTCGCCCGATCAGCTGAAAGCGGTGCTCACCCTAACGGGCGATGCAATAACACAAGCGGTAAGTATTGATCGTAGAAGAAAATACAACTTGAACTTATATTAATCCATTTGCTTTGCAGGATATTAGCTTTAAGCTGTGTAAGGCGCCAAGTCAAACGCAACGTACCTCAATAACACACGACTCGCCTTGGAAACTGCAGCAAGTTCAGGATGCCGCCAATCATCTGCAAACAGCAATCAATCATATTGACGACGTTGATGACTCTTATCATTTCAAGTGAGTCTGCGTGCGTGCGTGTGTGTGTTTATAACTGTGTGTTTATTTATAAATCGCTGATTATACAGAACCTCTGATGAAGTGCTCCATGTGATAGGCAACATTCTGGATGCGCTACAGCGCGGTCGCAATAGCCTGCTAGTGCCGAAGAAGAAGCCAATTGAGGAGCTAATCAAAGGACGCAATATGAAATCACTTGTGCCTAACCTGCCCGAGGATTTGGCCGTTAGTTTTTATCTGCAAAGCCACAAGCTCATCATTGCCGTCTATCAGCTGTTAAACAATCAGGGCACAATGCAGTTCGACTCGCGCCAGGCGGAAATCGGCGTGCAATGGCTCAACGATGTGCTCCTGCTGCTGATGAACGGCCAGAAACTGTGTCAGCAGCTGAAAGACAAGGTAACCACTTGTACTTGAACTAATTACCGAATGCTGGCGCCTTAATTGGAGCCCATTTCTTAGCTAACAGTCCTAATTTAGGCTGCCAATAGTATATGCCAAGTTTAATTTGGTTATTGGCAGATTGCCCACATCATTATGCAGTTCTTGACTGTGACGCAAGTTGCCAATTAAAGTGCCCAATATGAAATATACACACTCAATGTGCAAATGTATATAAATTTATAAAAATATATAAATGTATATACGGTACATGTATGATTTATGAACTATTTTTAATACGTCTTTTGATCTTGCATTTACAGATATCCGTGTTTTCAGTGTATAAAGATTTTACAGTTGGTTCACGATCGCCATCAGCACTATCGTACTGAATGAAAGGATAAATGTGTACGTGTGTGTCTGTTATTTGGCAAAACAAAACAATAACAACAATAATAGCTGATAATGAAAACGTACTTGTAATAGTTAAAGTAAATTATAATGTTAGTTAAGAGTTGCTCTTTGTGACCGCATACCGTAATACCTACTATATATACACAATATATATATATATATACAAATACTATATACAGAGCTATATACACCTAACTAGTTTAATATACACAATCAACATTCATATTGTTCATAGCGCGACAATTTATAAGTATAGAATTTTTTTTTCATTGCTTCATGTCACTCCAATTATGCATCTAAATGCAATAGAAAAAAAATTAACTGTGTTTTGTATATGTAACTAAATGAAATTGCTAGATAATTATTAATGATTATTTATAGTTTATACGCCGTAAGTGCGTATATAAATAATATAACAATATATAATATTAATATAATTATGTTTAAAGGAGCAGAAGTCAGTTAGTACTTAACAGATTGATATATACAACATGCATACATACATTATTAACCTAACGATTAAACTGAACATGAACATTAATATTTACAGAATAATGTTGTAATAAACCAAACCGAAATGTGAACAGAATTTTTAATTATACTAAACACCATTTTGTATTCCATGTATGTATGTGTTGTTAATTTTTAAGCGCGCCTAATCTAATCCAAAGTCATTTGTATCAACGGCCTTTTACTTCTCGTTTACTTTATATTTATATATATGAAGAGGGATGCAACGAAAACAATTAACAATGTACTTATTGAATATTGTAATTAATTGCCTGTGTAATTAACACGATGCGTTTGAAAAATTTGATGAAGACGAAACTATTTATGTAATCTCTAAGCCTATTTAATGTCCATATTCATTTAATTGTTGTTGAATAAAAATTGAATTTTACCAACTTGGCGCTTGATAAATTTAAATTTACGCGCTCTAACGATCGCCAATCTGTTAAATGATCGCTGAACCCTTGTTGCTGCCTATCGATAACGTAATGTTAAAAAATCTGGCAGCGCTGCCAGTTAACTTGTAGCCAGCTTCTGCACATATCGTAAAACAGTTATAAAGCGGCAACCAACGAAAAACGTTTGCAGCGGCTCAAAACGAAGCTAAAACTTTTTTCGTGGTAAGTACAGGACTTTAATGGTGTTGTTTCGTAAATTGGCAATCTAACGGTGCATTGGCAGTTGCCAAAAGCAGCCTCATGTCAAAATAGACAGCTCAAGAGGCAGCCACAGTGCTCAAGCATTTGACATGTGTTGTAACAAACGCGGAAACCTGTTCGTCGTAATTAAATTGATGCTAGTTTTTCCATTGATGTTGTTGCCTTTTTGTTGTGTTGTGTTGTGTTGTAATCGCGACTAGTCCAGCGTCAAGTCCGAGGCAGTTACTCTTTGCTGCTGCTGTTGTGATTTGTGTCTTTTGCATTTGCTGCTTCAGGCCGCGAAGGTGTTGAATAATTTGACCATGGCCAAGTAACACACAAAGAGGAAGCCAAAGCACAAAGCGCGCAAAAACTCAACTTAAAAGCAGCAACAATTTCAATGCTATTGCAAAAAGTGGAGAACTTGAAAATGCATTAAAATTTAATTTGCCACTAGATAAAATTTAACATACAGTGAAAGCTCTACTAATGGCGGAAATCGCTTTGCGACGGCCATTTTATTAAGTTTCTCAACAAAGTTGTTTAAAGTTTTTTTTTGTACAAAACAGAAATCCTATTTTAAGAGTTGATAAAAAAGCAGAAAACGTTTCTAGTAACAACTTTCGATAGAAATATTTAAACTAAATATGTACAAATTTAAAAAATAATTTCCCAAGTAGTTCTTGCTATTATTGCGACATACATACATATATATTTTAATGGCTCATCTCTTTAATTAAGAGAATACCCCCAGAATAGTCGCAGGTCGTTCAAGAGCGCTTTCACTGTATGTTTGTACGATCTGGTTTTCGTAGTGTGGCTTCGGCTTCATTATCATAACAAAGCCGCACGTAAGCCATGTGCCATAAAAGCGCCAAGTCATTCAGAGCAGCTTTGGTGACCCCGACGAAGGTCTCTGCAAGCCATGGCTAGCTGCTTTGGCTATGAGGCTGCAAGTGGAAGCCTCCGCCAGCGGCGAGCTCTACGTCCGGTAATTGAAGCTCTTTTTTTTACGACGCTCACTTGACCAACTTGCGCATCAGTTGTTGCGTTTTTTTATGGCCAGTGCACTTTGTTGTGTTATTACCACTTTTTAGTTTCTTTGTTTTAACTGTTTTCCAGCGATTTCCAAGAGCTGACATTAGACATTACCCTCAGCAATGGGCGAAGTAGTGCTTGTGACGGGCGGCAGCGGTTTTCTGGGACAGCATCTTATCAAGCTGCTGCTGGAGCAGCGCAAGGAGCTGGGCATCAGCGAGATACGCTCGCTGGACATTGTGACGTATAGCAACAATATTGGACATGTGCAGACGCCGATGTTGCGCACCTTTGTGGGGGACATTTGCGGTGATCGTGCGAAACTCGACGAGATCTTTGCCGGAGTCGATAGCGTCTTTCACTGCGCTGCATCGGTGAAGATTGAATATCCGCCTAATTATGACGAACTAGAGCGTGTAAACATTAATGGTAAGTGATGCACTTAAATCTTAGCTAATAGAAATTATATATAATATGCATATATTACCAAATAGGCACCCGCACCGTTGTGGATTTGTGCATACAGCACAATGTGAAGCGCTTGGTCTACAGCAGCTGCACCTCGGTGTGCTTTGTGCCCTTCAAGGGACGCAGCACCTTCTCGGCAATCATTAATTCCACAGAGTCCAAGACGGACACACCCACGCTGGACAGCTCCAAGCTGTGGGAGCAGGATGGCGAATTTCTCATCGCTGGCTATGCATCCAGCAAACTGCGAGCTGAGAACATTGTGCTTAACTCCAATGGAGCACCGTTGCAGAATCAACTGGGTAAAGCCAACTGGTTTACTAGTTTCCGCCTCCACTTTATTAACCATTTGTATTTACAGATTATCTGGCCACCAGCGCCATTCGTGCACCGCTGACCTACGGTGAGTGTGATTCGCATTTTATCACAGACACCTTTGAATATTTGTCTACGCGTGACTGGACATTTCCTCGCATTGCCGGCGTGGGCGGTAAACAGCAGCTGGTCTATGCCGGCAACGTTGCCTGGGGTCACATTTGTGCCTACAAGGCGCTTAAGGTGTCCACCAAGGCGGTGAACGGACTGCCCGTTTTTGTGACCGACGATACGGGCATCAACGACGTTTCACGCTTCGTGCAAAAGATGGCGCTGCTGGGCGAGCGCGTCAAGGTGAAGACCAGCTGGTGGTACTTGCCACACTTTCTGTTCTTCTTCCTCGCATTCCTGCTGGAGTCTGTCGTACGCTTTGCCTATCCCTACACCAAATATCGCCTGCGCTATTCGCCGCGCGCCATCGCGTCCTTCACCTCCTCCATGCTGATGTACAATCGCCTGCGCGCTTCCATCCACATGGACTATATGCCACTCTACGACCCGGACAGCAGCGCCGAGCGCAGCGCCAAATGGTATGCCAAGTGGTGGGACGACAAAAAGCTGGCTAAAAAGTCCAAAAAGTCGAGATGAGCTCGATCTTTTTTTGTGTGTGTTGTACTCTATAAATACTAGCGTTATTTTTTTAATTGTTTTTTTTTTCAGCTGCATTTTAATAAAACGGTGTTATTGTTATAAATATTGAAATGGTTCACAGTTTTAATCTGTGTTTTACCTTTCTTTGATTTGGCTGATTAGGCAAACAATTTGTTTAAGGAATATTGAATGTTAGTGCTATGATTGAACTATTTCTATGCTCAATTAGTTCAGCACACAACATTCTAGATTATCAAGTTGCAGCCAGTTTAGCTTAGCACATTTTTCTGAATTGCATTGAATCTTAGTCTGAAATCTGAAAAGGAACTTCCGCCCAATCAAAAAAGAAGTAAGTTTTATTGTTTTTGAACAATGTTCATATTTGTTTATTAATCATTATGAATTAATTTATTTATTTGTTCAGTTATTTCATTATAATTTGTATTATATATATATTTTTTTGTTGCTCTAGAGCGTTTCTTTGCCATTGTTTTTTAAACTTATGTACCATTATCTTAACTTATAATGCCATTATTTAATTTTTCATTTCGCTTTTAAAATCATGTTTCTTTATAGTTTATATTTATATACGCATGCATATTGGATGTCGTGTTATGCTAATGTCGATTTCAACCAGCTTTTATTTCATTTGGAATTGAAATTTCCATCAGGCCTGCCTCCCTACAACATGCTTTCTGTACTTTCATATGCGAACAAAGTGATTTTCCATTATCAATTTCAGTTAATGGACTGGGGGAGGAGGAGGAGGGCTGTAAGTTTTGTAAGTTGTTAATGTTGTTGCTAAAGTTTTGAATACTTATACTTCTTGATATTCTCTGTGTGTCTGTGTGTGTGTATCTGACTGTGTGTGTGTGTGTGTGTGTGTGTATCTGTGTGTGTGTGTGCGTGTGTTAAAAACTTTTACAATTTACTGTTGTCCGAGTGTGTGAAGTGTGTGAAATAACGGCCAATAATTGCCATTTCTGAACGATCCTGCCTGTTGTTTTTCTTGTTGTTGTTGTTAACTGTCTGTCTGTGTGAGTGTGTTTTACGTTTTTCAAGGGTCCTTATAAATAATTGAATTACTTTAACCATCGGCATGCGCCCCTGTTCTGTGTTTCATCATATGCTTAACATTATTGAATTTAACTATATGTTTATTTGTTGTTCTTGGTTATATAACTATTCAAATATTTATATATATATATAGTATATGATATATACATATATATATAAACATATCTTTATATGTATATATATTGGGCATATTTGCGGTCGTATGAAGATTGGGTTTGCCTTTTATATATGTGTATATATATATATATATATATATATATATATATATATATATATATGCATATATAATGTATATACATATATATAAGTATATACCTTTTGTATTTCTCGTAGTAAATATACAAATTCGTTACCGGATTTCTTTATAGAAATGAAAAAATTGTTTTCCTTTTTTTCGCTTTGAATGTTTTTTTTTTTTTTTTTTTTTTTTTTTTTTTTTTTTTTTTTTTTTTTTTTTTTTTTAATTTTTTTTTTTTTTTTTTTTTTGTGTATGGCTTTCGCGCGTTTTGTCTTTTTTGTTGTTATTATAATTTTTACCTTGTATAGTTTGCTGTAAGTGTAGTACTGTACCAGTTTTTCTCACACTGTACTTTATGCATATATATATGTATATATGTATGTATATGTGTATAGAGAGCTTATATGCACACAAATTGGCGACGCCTTCCTTCCTCGCATCCATATCCCCATTCTCAATCACTCGATGCCCAAATGTGTCCTGCTGGGACTTAGTACCTAGACTAATTTTTAAAGTATTCGCGCTCAAAGTGTGCGTGCTCCATTTCCTTTCCTTTTGTCCTTTGACTCCTTCGCGTAGATGCCACACACAATACGAAAGAAGTATGCGTGTGTCTATCTGTCTGTCCGTGTGTGTGTTTGTGTATGTATTTAATTGATTTTCCATTTATCGCACGCGCTCTCTTAATTACTTTTACTTACATAGTAGAATACTTACAAACTGTACGCTTTATTATCGCGTTTTATATAAATGTATCTTCATTTTGTCTTGTTGAATTTTGGGATTTTTTTTTTTTATATAATTTGGTTTTTGTTTTTAAAGATTCCTTCGACTTGTATCGTGTATAAAGTATTAAAATGATTTCATTTTGCTGGTTACGCATTTGTAAATACAATTTTAACGTCACTGCCGTCCTTTGTCATTATCGTTATCTTTATCTTTATCTTTATCTTAAACATTTTTCTCGTGTTTATTATTTCTTATTTGTTTTCTTGTATATATTAATATATAATTTGTTTTTTTTTTTATTTGTTTTTCATTTTTTTCCATATAGTATAGTGTAAAATATATAAGAGATATTGTCAATATAGTAAAGGTGTTTTTGTCAGTAGGAGTACCAACTGCAAACTGACATATTCCTGGGGGGAATTTCTTACTTATAGCAAAAATAGTCAAGTGATCGTTCGTATGTAGGTTCTTTTCTATGCAATTCTTTACCAAGTATGTGTGTGTCTGTGTGGGTGTTTGTCTTAATTTGGAGTGTGTATGTGTGTGAGTATGTGTGTGTTTGTGTGTGTGTGCTGTGGTCTGGTGTATGTACATATGGTTGTATGTCTACAAAAAAAAAAAAAAAAAAAATGTGCTGATGTATGTAAGTCATTGATTGCTACCTTATAAAAGCATGTCAAAGTGTACAAGGCGATGTCCCAAGCGCACCTTCTTTCTCTCTCTCCCTCCATCGGCGCCTCTCTATGCGCTTCTCAGCGCTTAGGGGGGGGCCTGTGCACGCACTAGACATTAGTTTTTAATTAGCGTAAACTTTAACTCGTTTTTTGTTGTCGATTTTCTCATACACATAATTAGAACTGATATGTTTATATAAGACAATTGAATATTAATAAGAGAAAGAACCGAAAGTAAGTCGTATAAGTAACTACCAAACTTTTACTCTTTGCTGTCATTTCGTAATTGTTTTATATCATTTATTTTTGCATTTCTTTCTCATTTTTTAAAACTATTTTACATATTACTTTACGTCTTGCGTTGTGTCCTCCTATCTTCTTATCTTCGTGAACCACAAATTGACTTTGACTCAAAAAACGGCGTTTAGCTTAAAGTATGTATGTGTTTTATATTTTGTTAAAAAAAAAATCTTGTTTACGGCATACTTATGTATTTATTTATACACGTTTTTACCTCCCTCTCTCTTTTTATATACGTACATACGTATGAAAAGAGACGTCTTTTGTTTATGTTTATGTTCAATTTAAAGCTTTTGCGCCTGCGCCGTCATGTTTCGTCCTTCTTGCGTTTTGACGGCGCCTTCAGTAGAAAAATAATGAAAAAATGTTCGATTTTGGTTTTTTTTTGGTTTGGTTTTGTTTGTTTTCCATTTGTTGTTTTTTCTTTGTTTAAAAAAATGTGTTTTTGTTGTCTTTATGTTGCTCTTTGTGTTTGTTGCTGTAACAATTTTTTTTGTTTTCATTTGTTTTTGTGTTTGTTTTTTTTTCTTTTCTAATTGACTGAAATTGATTTTTGTTACAAGGACGCATTTCTTTTGGTTGTTGTTGTTGTTGTTGTCGCTTATGTTGCTTTTGTTGATCCGGTATACCAATGTTGTTGTTTGCAGTAAAGTGCATGAAAATGTTGTTGTTGTTGTTAGCTGTCTTGAGGTTCTCCTTAACAATAGAAAGCACTACAAAAAAAATTTCTAAAGCGTGTTCTTCTTACTACTCATAACGAACGTTAACAGGAAAAATGCTAAAAAAAAAATTCAACAGTACGCTTAAAGCTGTTTGTTTTTTTTAGGTTTTCTTTTTTTTTTTTGGTTTACTTAATCATACAACATTTTTGTTGTTGTTGTTATCGTACTCTATATAATAATAACCGTTTTGGGCTAGCAACGAATCGCGTTCTACAACACGCCCCCAACAAAAAGTCGAAGTCGGCTTAAAAGCGCGTTTTCGCTTTTCGGGTCGAGTTGCAAAAAACGTTTCGCTTCAAAGCCGCTTTTCACCATTTTGGTTTTTCGGTTTTGCGACTTACAACATAAAAAATTTACTAGCTGACTGTACATTGTGCCAGCAAAGTTTTTTTTTTTTCATTTTTTTGTAATTTTTATATTTTTGCTTTCTATTTATTTATTATTATTTTTTTTTTGTTTTTGGCATAGCTGCCTAGAAATGATTTGTTTTGTTTGAGAATTGTTATAGACTTGTTTGCCATTTGAGAGAATGTGTTTTTTTTTACCCTCTACACCGATTAACGGGTGTGTTGTGTGTGTGTTCTTTTTTCTAGGACAGTCAAAAGTGTTTACAAGTAATTTACAATACGCATTTGCTGTTGTTGTGAGTGGGAGAGAGAATGTTGACCTCTGCCCTCTTCCGTGCGCTGTAGTAAATAATCATATTTTTTTAATGTGTATATATATAGTATATATATATATGTATATATATATTTGTATATATATTTTAGGTGTATATATATTAATGTATATTTATATATTGGTGTATATTTAATGTATTCCTTTTGTTTTTATTTGCATTATTATTTAATAATTTTCGTTTTTCTCAAACTTACTTCTTCTTGTTGTTCTTGTTGTTGTTGTTTTGAATTATTGCTTTTAGAACGTGTCTTAAAAATATATTTATTTATTAATTTATTTAATTATATGTGTATGTATATGCCTTATAAGATACATTTTTTCATATATATATATATATATGTATATATATATTATATACATATACATATACATATATATATATATTTGTATGCAAATATAACGTTTTTCTTGCGTTGTTGCTATCGGATTTTCCACTTGATTTTCCCACTTGAAAATACTGTCCAGGCAGCTGGAATACGAGTATTTTTGTGACCTGTTTTCTCTGGGTATTATTCTTTCTTATATAATTTTCATGTTTTTTTTTTTTGGTTTTTTGTTTTAACAAATAGTTTAGTTAGCGTTAAAGTAACCATTGCCTTGACTCCCTTGCACATGTATGTATGTGCTGTATGTAGCTACATACATACGTATACATAAGTAAAATGTGTTTTTCTTTTTGTGTTTTTCTTTTTGTCATACTGAAGAAATCAGCAATCACCAATGCACGATAATCTAGATACTGGATTGCCTCTAGCCGATTCATATATATATATAAATATATATGTTTAAATATATATGTATGTAATTTTGCAGCTTACTTTCGCCTATCTAAAAAATGTTTTTGTCGTGTCTTTTTTGCTTTACCTCTTTGTTTTTGTTTTTGTTTTACTTTTTTGATTATTTATATAAGTATATACTATATATATATATATATAAATGTATATAATTTTTGGTTTATTTAATATGCTGTTCGCTCGTGTTGAATGTGAATTGTTTTTCTTCTGTCCCCGATTTTTAGTGAAGTGCATTATAAACTAAAGTGTGTGTAAAATGTCAGCGATTGTTTTAAAATGAAGTCTCCAAGTGTTTATATTACTTTTTTGTAAATTCTCAAGCCGTTTAATGTTTAATATCCAACTTGGATGTTTAGTTCATTTAAATTGTAATTGGTTTTTGTATATTTTTTTCTTTTTGTCAACATTATAAACGCTATAATTTATAATACACTGCAACTATTTGTCGTAATTTGTAATTTGTATAACTATGTATATGTATTTGGTTTTTATGTATATCGTATTTTGTTTGTTGTTGGTTTTTGTTTGTTGTCGTCATATCATTCCTATATAAGTTTTGTATTTGGTCCGAGACTTGACTGGCAAAGTCCTGGAGAGCGTTGGTTTGACAATTTGGCAAAAAAGTTATATGAAAGGAACATTTTCACTTGCATCTGTTTCTGTTTCTGTTTCTGTTTCTGCAACTATTTCAGCTTTTGTTTTATGCTTTTCAGTTTTAGTTTTACTTGTTCTTCTTCTTGCTATGTGTGTGTCAGTGTGTGTCTTTGTGTGTTTGTGTGTCGCCTAATGCAAAAATCTCAGACAGACAAAAAGCGCATCTTATTGTTGTTCTGTCAATTAAAGAACAATACATGTTTTGTTATTAATTGTGTGTGTGTGTGTGTTTATTTTTTTCCCACTTGCTGTGTGTAACAAATGTTGTTTACTTAATTGTCAGATAGTTTTTGCTTTTTTGTTTTATCTTCATTTTTTTTTGTTTTGTTTTGTTCCAATAATTGAATACTTCATATAGTTGTATATAAATATATTTTTCTATTACGCCCCTCGAATTGCATCATCATCGTTCTCGTCTAGTCCACCCACATCCTGTTGTCGTCCAGTCGTGTCCTTTTTGCGTGGCACGTGACGGCGCGACTAGAAAAATTAATTGCACATAACGTGGCCTGCTTTTCATTCGCTTTTCATTTGCTTTCCTCAACACCTTCTCAACATATATTTTTACTTGGTTTACCCATTTTCATCTGGCTTTTTGTTTTTGGTTTTTTTTTGTTGTTTATATATACGTGCTTACATACATATATTTAGTTAATTGTTTAAACATTTGCATTGCTGCGTTTGTCTTTTTGTTTTTTTCATGTGGTTTTGTTTTTTTATAAATATTTTATTTACTTAAATATAATATAATGTTGTATGTATAATAGTTCATTGTTATATATTTTTTGCATATGCGCTTAGATTGTAATTTGTTTAAGTTTTCTTTTGATTCATCAGTTTTGTGTGTATGTCTGTGTGTGTGTGTGTGTATGTGTGTGTATCTGTGTATGTGTGTGTTTATATGCTTTTCAAAAAAGTTTCTTACATAGCTTATACATAGATTTCTATAGATTTTTGCTGCCCTTTGCAAATAAATTGATTTATGCCTCGAGTTATGCGAAATTCACTCTCTCATTCTTTCTTTCTTTCTTTCTCTTGCTTTCAATTTGCGCATTCATTTAAATAATGAACGCTTTAACATATTTGTCTAACTAACCATTATCCATTGTTTAATTAGCTTTATGCATTTGCTTTCAAATGTGAACACAAAAGAGTTGCATTTACAAATAATACAGAACTTCAACACATTTAACAAATTAGTTTTAGCTTTTCTCATATCAGATTTTCATCATTTCTTTATTTTTTTGTTTGCAATTTTTTTTATTAAGTATACGCTTTGCTTTTTGGCCAATAAACGATTGTTGTACTTTAAATTAAATTCATAATTATAATTTGCATCTAATTGTTAGCACAATTTTGATTTTTGATTTACCACAAACTGAAAACTGAAGAAAATCTACAAATACAAAACTTTTCATTTTTTGTTCTGCATTCAATTTTCAACACTTTCATTTGAATTTGCTTTTGTTTATGTGTGTTTTTCTTTTGCCTTTTACTTTTTGATTTGTGTTATTAGTTTTTGTATATATTGCAGTTTTTCTTTAAATGTATGTATAATATATATAAATATATATATATATATACATATATACATATATATATATATATATGCATATATACATATATACATATATATATATATATATATATGTATATAT